>JAYRBT010000139.1:55573609-55675631 GCA_036023395.1 Myiotriccus ornatus
CTAGTAACTGTGGTGGTAGTGGATCAAGGGTTGGACTTGATGATCTCAGAGGTCCTTTCCAACCTGGCTGATTCTATGATTCTATGTTTCTTGCCAGTTTTGCTTCTATGGATATAACTGATAAAAAACACACTGAGGTCCTGGGGAATAGCTGTGTACTCTCCATATATATATACAATAGCTCCACTGATTTTAATATTGATCTAGAGTAAAAGAGTACCTAAAAAAAAAAAAGGTTAACCAGACATTCACTGTATTAACACTTTTTCTCTACTTCTTTGTTAACTACGTCTGGAAAGCCAGTGCAAAGGCAGAGGAAGCAATCCCTTCTCTCTCTTTGCCTGCCCAGCAGCATCTCCTTTGGGATCTGTGCTGGAAAGGTGTTCCCAACTGCCGTGTGATTGCTTCTGGATACTCCTGACACCCTCTGTCCTCCAACAGCCTGTTTCCTCTTAAATACCTAGTGAAGTGATTCTTATGAGTGGTAAACCTGCCTTTTCCATTAGGAGAAGCTGTGAAATGTAAAGCAACCTGGAACCTGCCTGACAAAAATGAATCAATGGATAATTGTGTTTACACTGGAAAGGAAGCAATTAATCAATTCCAGCATACACATTTATTTGCAAGAGTAGATTATGAAGGCAAAGCAATCTGTTAGGCTCTGCTTTCTGACTTTCTGTTGGGATTTGCATTCGGACTTACCTGTGTGTGTTTCAAAATGCTGCCAACTGTGATAACGAAAATAGTAAGTAAACAATGACAGAAATTGGTGCCACGGGAACATTCTTTATGAAGGAGGTATATAAATGAAGTTATAGTTTACCTAGCATCTGGCACGTGAGCCTCTTGTGGAAGAGTTCTTCCTCTCACATTACTTTCATCCTCCCTCGAACTCAGCACGTCTTCAGCAGCAGGTCCTGAGACAAAGCAAAGTCTTGGCTCCCTGCACAGAGCTCGGGGTTCCCATCTGCCCACCAACTGAGATGCATGAGACAGTCAGCACGAAGGGGTTTGAAAGCCCAGGGGAGATGTACTTTTCCACAGTAAGGCATAACTTTATCGAGAAAGTATTAGTTGGTTTTGCATAAATGCAGGCTAGCAACAACATTCCAATGAAATGAATGGTTATGAAATTTATATCATTTTTGTGAGCATATTTTGTGAACCATTACTGTCAAGTAAGCAAAAAATATTCAGAGTCTATCCAACTGACTTTCAATAGCTATTGAAAATTGTTTATCACTATTAAGTTTCTCTCTGAACTTCTTCCTTCTGATAGAAGTAAACCATCAGAATTCAACCTTGCCACAGAAGCTCCTTGCCAAATCCACATCTGAGACAATGAAAGAAGATCTATTCCAAAGCATCCAGTTATAGCTGTGGGGGAATGCAAGATAAAATACAATGCGAAGGCACTTTTGATTTAAAGATTAAAATGTGGACTATGCATAATTCCAACTCCTCTTTATGTTGATTTTATGCTCTTGTAACTGCTCTCTTTCAAAGGGTGAATGTTTTTAAAATACAAAACACTTACTTGTAAAAGCAATGATTTTTGAAAGGGTAACATGACATTAACCTAATCTTTCCTGTTTAATCAGGAGACAGAGCAAATGGGATATAACATGACTGTCGACATCCTCCATGGCTTGAACTCAGAGAGAAAGCTGATAGGGAACATGTTGGTGGAGGAGAAAAAAGGGAAATGAGACTTTTTACGCACAAAGCACAGCTCTGTTATCAGGATGATTAAAGCCATTTACTGTAAAATAACAATCTTCCAGATCCTCCCAACATCCTGAACTCATTCTGCTGTTCTGCTGTAATTAGATGAGTTTCGAATGTTGAAAAATATAAGTCTGTTTATGGAAAAATGTTCTGCTAATCAAGATGTCTCGGCGCCTTTGGTACAAGTTTTCATTTCTATTCCTTCTAACATCTGTCATATAGGGGAGCCAATGGAGTTTTGCAAAAACATATCTAATACCTCTGCAACTCCAGATTGCTACATTGAAGAACAGAAAATTTCCTAAAAAACAAGTAAAGATAGGGTGGCTGTCAGGCATGCCCTCTATGTGTGAATGCATGTCTACGATCACGTCCTCCAGGACAGGCTGAGGAGTGAGCACGAATCTTCTGTAGCCCCAAGAAGAGTTCTGTCTTTCTAAAAAAAAAGTTTTAAAAAGAGGAAATAGCAGAGCTACCAGCAGCACTGGTTTTAGATCTCTCCATTCCTTTTGCTTTCCTTACAATTCATAGCTTACAAAGGAAATCTTCTTGTGGTTAAAAGTTTACATGTGTTTTATTTCAGTTCCTCTTATCAATTTTCTTATTCCAAATTTTCCTAATTCTTTTGAGGTACTGAACTGCTGGTCAATGGCTATTGATTATAGTTCCATTTTTGTCTATTCCATCACTCATTTCACTGCCCCAAGTGCTTTCTGCAGCAGAGTGAGGAGATGAGACCTGTCCTCTGCAGCCTGTGCTCACCAGCTCTTACTGGTGAGCTGTGCTCTCTCACCCAGTGTGAGGGATCTTTGCTGCAGGGCCATGTCATCACCCCAGTTGTGTTTCAGAGTCACCTTCCCAGGTCACTGACTCCTGCTCAGGAGTTTTGGTCAGCAGCTCAAAATTGCAGTACATCTCAGGCTGTGCAACCTCAGATATCCTCCTTGAGTTTTGGCAATGATTTTTTATAAGTAACATTTTGAGACCATTTTGAAACAAATACACATATACCAAATGCTAATACCCAAACTAATGATTTGAGTGTGGGTGTCAGGACCCTGAGTGCACTAACAGACCCCACTATCCTTTCCCAGTCTCCTCTGGGCCTCCCCCTACCCTGTCTCTTGCCCAGGAGCCCCATTTCAGCTTAGCTTGGGGCTATCAGTCCCTATTCAGGTGAGACTGCAGCTGTGCCAGGCTCCAGCCCTACCTCTGGCCCTGCCTCAACCCTATGCTGTGAATAGCCTGCCTCCAGAATGAAGTCTTTGGCTGTACCCTACAGCTGTGTCCCCAGCCCTGTCTCCTTTTGCTGCTGTCGGGGATCCCTGTGTGGATATCAGACCCAGTTCATCCTCTCACAGTGCCAGGAGCTGTGGATGGACCCTGCTAGAGCTCTCTAACTGTGGTGCTGGATGCTCTGGAACTGCACCCCATGGGTGAGGGCCACTTTAGCTCCTAGACCCTCAAGATACCTGGCAACACACAAGCTGCAAGGGAGGAAAAGGGCCTGGAGATGTCTTGGTATATATGGATGCATCATGGAAATAGTTCATCAGTGGAGATTCAGGAACTAGAATATATATTTTGAAGAAACAAGACTTGATTAGCAGGGTCTAAAGGCAGAAGCTTTGCCAGAGGGATTGTAATGGCGTAATACGGATGTATAAATGTTTATGTGTACATGGTGGAGGTTCTGCTATCTCCAGAGCTGAACAAAGCTTTAAGTTTCAAGGAAGTGTGGATTTCTTCAAATGCAGATAAGGAATGAATCTTTTCTCTGGTAATTACGTACCATTTTCTGCAGCCCAGTAGCATGATATAACCTGCCAGGATTAAGTGGCGACCATCTGCTCCCTATCCAAGCCTGGGTGTAGTTGATTGCCAGGCAAAGTGAACTACCTGCATCGCTAGAGCCTGCGGTGAGCTCCCCAGCATCGGCAGCTCAAGCCAGATCACCTCATCAGATCCTCTCTCCACACACAACCACTGATTAATAAGAGTAGCAACCCACCACAGAAGCTCAAGGAAGGCTACAGTCACACATCCAAGCGCCACTGGAAGCCTTGAGTCCAGTTAGACTGGATATTTTATGAGTGAAAAAATCCGTGGCATGGACGTGCCAGTGTAAATATCCACACTGCATCCTAGGGCTTAAAAAGTAGAATCGTTCCTTGTGACCATTTGTCTCAAGATTGAACAGATAACAGCTGCATTGTAGTAATTCCTGACTCTTCAGAATGCTTCTAAACAGTAAAATGATGCAAGGGAACAAATAGATGGAGAAGCAGCAAGAGACCACTCAAACAACATTTTTAATACCCTAAATCAGGCACGCCTGTAGATGATGTTCTACATTTCATAAATTTGGATCACAGTCTCAGGTCTCGTAATTTACAAAAAATTGGTTTCAAAGTAGATTCAGTCCATATTAATAATAATTGACCTTACTTTGTAGGGGCTGCAGTGCTTTTTTTTAACCATCTATAAAGGCAAATCTTGATTGCATCTGAACATCAGAGTTGTTTGGAAAAGAAATACCAACCTTTTGCTGTTTTCTTTTGGTAATGCTGAAAATGCTGCTTCTCATAAACAAATTGATCCAAGTTACCAGTTTTGGTTCATCTACTGCACACTAACATGAAATCCTTCTTTGCTACAATTTCAGGAAGTTACCATCCAGATTTTCAGTGCTGAAGGCTAGATATGCTTATCACTCTCTGCCTCCCTTGTTCTTATGCTTTTCCTTAAGTTTTAGTCACCATTCGCATCAAAGTTACACTACGGGGTTAGATGGACTTTGGCATGGCACATCTACCCTTGTGTTTCCGTAACTGAAGGAGGGAAAATTTCTGAAACAGATTTGTTATTCATTCAGAAGCACATAGTTTTAAACATAAGTTCTGTGGAAAGCTCATTTTTTCCCTTTATCTTTTATTCAGAAGATTACTTAACTTTATGTTTTCACTAGAACAAGTATTTTGAACCTTTCAGCATGGATTCTTGTAAAGCCTTTAACTGAGACTGCTGAAGAACTTAGTTTACATTATTTATAAATTATTAAAAGCAGTAATCTTAATAATCATATGTCCAAGATGGAATGAAACAGGCCTGAAAAGAACATCATAGACGGTGTAGCAAATGTATTTTCCAAAAGAAAAAGAGAAGAAAATGGGGTGGCAGAGGTGAACTGAGCTACAGCAACAATATTGTGGTATCAACAATTGCAATATTGGCAAAAATTTCCCTGTATGTTCCATTACAGAAGGAAATGTCACAGGCAGAACTAATGTGGCAATGTTTGATTTAAACAGAGAGGTTTCAGACTGTTGGCAAAAGCAAGAAAAATTAACATTCATGTAAAGAGTGGCAGCCAAATTCAGGTAACAGACAATAGATCTGCACCAAGAACATCAATAGATCAATGCCAGTTTTTAAGTGACTGCTGGGAGACAAATGACCCTGTCAAATGGTTATACAAGAAGAGTCTGTCAGCTAAACAAAACTATTTGTATTTAAATGAAGTTACTTCTTCCATATCTATGATGTTTACAAGAGGTGAGCAGTGATCAGAGCACTTTCTGTCTGTGTGGGAATCGTGAAATTTCTCCAGTGTTTTGTAGATGTTCTGGTGACACTCAATGGTTAATGGAAAAGACATTATATTACTCTGACCTTTTGTCAGACTGATTCGGAGCATCCACAGGTCTTTTTATTTGATTAAAAAGTTACCTTTTTTTTCGTTTTCTCTTTTATCTAGTACATTGTAGTCTGGACAAGGAGTCTAACAGCCTTTTATTTGTTCTATCGCATATCTCAGCTCTCTGTTCTTACATGACTTTAATTTACCTATCATAAAAAACGTTTGATTAAAATAGACATGGGTGGGTGTGTGACAAAATTGCACTTAAAACAGCAATCTAAAATGGGGTTAGAAAAATTGTGTCCTTATGATTAATTAGAGTACTTTTTATTTGATGTGAAGTACATGCTAATGATTCTTTTAACATATTCCCATGGCTTCTTCTTTATTTATCTGTCCATAAAGTTATTTGATTGAGTAACTGCTGTGAGTGGGGCTTTATATAAACACATTTTACAAAAACAGAGGAATAGGATTACTGTAAATTTCTTAAAGTGACAGATTCTGGCAGTGGCAGTCCAGCAAAAGAAAGAAATTGAGTTTACGAGCCTTAATTTTTCTGCCCTTTAATTTAACTGACATTGGTACAGAAGCTCCATTCTGCAAATAGTAAGAGTTTAAATTATGGAAGGAGTGGATTCAGTCCATACTGTACATGAAAATGTTTAAAAAAGCCATTAACTAGGTCTTCCAACACCTCTTTCTATCCCCTGACACTTTAGGCTTCTCTGTCCTCTGACTGGTGCACAAACTGGGTTCAGAGAGAAAGATTTTTCTGTGAGAGAACTGCAAAGGGACTGTAGAATGCTTACTGTCACAGGATGGCACAAAATTTGGTCACTCCCGTCAATGCAAGGGCTGTCATAAGCTACCAGGAACACCAGGAGTGTCTGTCTTTGAAAGCGGAGAACATCTGTCTTCCATTGTTCCATATGCACTAAGAATTCAAAACATAATAAATACTGTGTGTATATTTCACTCTTAAGAATAACAGGAGTCACATAAATAATATGAAGACAAATGAAGTTGACCCAAGTGGTTATTTTCAGCCTGTGGTAGACAATCTGATGGGAATTTCTGAAATGCATCTAAAGAGACCATGAAAGTTAACTAGTTCCTTGTCCATAAGACTTCAATATTTGCATAGAGTCCACAGATCCACTTGAAAACTTCAGGGAAAATGTTAGAAATACACTGATTTCAATAACAACACCAGTCAGGGTTTCTTTTCTTTGCCCCATCCCTGGAGGTGTTCAAGGCCAGGTTGGATGGGGCTCTGAAAAACCTGATCTAGCCCACAGCAAGGGGGTTGAAACTAGTAGATCTTCAAGGTCCCCTTCCAGTCCAAACCATTCTATGATTCTATGAAAGAGAGAGAGAGACCTATCATACAAGGAAGATCTAAGAAATTGAAATAGTAGGATTTCATGTCCTATTATTATTGGGGGGGAGGCAGTTCCCATTTGGATAACTTCTTTTCTTATACCGTCTGCCATTAGCATTTTTGCTGTTGCTGTCCTTTTCCTTATCTCATTGCTATTTCCAGTAAACTGTTCTTATCTCAACCTGTGATCTTTGCCTTTTGTGTCTCCAATTCTCCTCTCCATCCTACCAAAGCAGGGAAAGAGTGGGGAAAGTGAGGGTGCCAGAGAGGTGCCTGTGGTTTGGCGAGTCTTGGTGGGAGCATCGACCTGCAGAGTACCTCTCCTAAACACCACACCCTGTAAGAAGGCCAAAAGGTGAGGGTGACACATATTTAGGTCATTATACCTATGCAAGTAGGATTCCATGGGCAAGCAGAATGAGATTTTGTTTGCAGAACTGTCACCTCAATCTCCCCATACGTATATTAACTGAGTACTTTTTAATACATTTTGATTTTACATTCATTTTGGTCTCAGGATGCTATCCAGACAACTTTTACTTAAGCGAAAAAAAAGCTTCCAAGGGAACAGCATAACACCCTCCGAGAGATATCCTGGCACCGCCCAGGTTGTGCAAACGGTACCAGTGCTTTAAGCTGTACCTGTCCCACCGGTGTGCTCCAGGGAAACAGGCAAATCAGTAGAAAATTCAGAAGAGCCTCATGAACTCAGAATGTTCTCAGGCCTTCTCTTTTCTTTAGCTTCTGCAGGCTTGATAACATGTAATGAGCCATACTAGATAGCTTCTGGATGGGAGAGAAAGACTTGGCTGCACTAAGAGCAGGGATGAGAGTTAAGAGCTATTCCGAAGATAAAACCTGTGACTCCTGGAAGGTGAATGGCTGCATTAAGAAAATGCTCGAGGAAGGAATTCAGATTGATCAACAACACGTGGGTGGATTTTTCTGAATGGGAGAATGAAAACAAGTAGTTTGAGGTGGGGGAAGATGTGAGACAGAATTCCTTGGCAGGGCTTATGTAGATAAGCAGGGAGTTAAATAAAGGGAATGAGCAAGGAGAACTGTTGCAGAGATAGAAAATGTTGTCCAGCATTTGTAAACGAAAAATGACAGAGGACAAGACTGCAAATTATTAAAGAAAGAAAAGGGGGACAAAGTACAGGAGATGTGATAAAGACCACAGAGGGCAGCCTTTTCCCTCCTTTCCTCTGCAGTAGGAAGAGGGGAATATCATCTAATTCAACTCCCACCCAAGTCCTGTTTATTTGGCTTATACACCCCACTACTGTGTTTTTATTTTTACTTCAAGTTCTCTTGAATCTCTGCTGGTGGAGAGGTGTTTCTCACTGCAGTGTCTGACACAACTAAATCAAAAGAGTGGCCATAGTACTTCTTTTTAGAGATTAGTATGAGTAAGTCTGAAGCCTCTGAGCTCAGTTCAGTTCAATACCACATAAACTAAACTATAAAGTTTCTGTCATTATCTGGTCCTCTGAGCAATTTTGTTGTCTTTCAGAGCCTCCTTTGTTCAGCATCTCCTGCTACACAGTAATCACAGATTTCATAAACCTTCTTGTCAACATCTCACAGAGCAAAGTACAAGGACTTGAATCCACAATTTTAAAATAAATATAAGTGCTTGACCATAATCAAATATATCATGGTGTGTGTCTTCTCTTGTTCACTGATTGTTTATATTTTGAGCCACAAATACATTTGCCACTCCTCAGTTTGCAAGAAAATTGCTTTAGTAACAATTTGCCAGTGCATCCTCAGTTCTTGTGACCTCCATGTTGCAGTCATTTGCTAAATTCTGTCCTTTGCCACCATTTTAAGCCACAACCTTCTGTTCATTATTAAATCATTCTGAAAAATATCACCAGCTAAAATTAATCTTTGAGAGACAGGAGAAATAGCTGCGAGACTCCATATGTTATCAGTCTTAATTTTATTCCCTCCCAGTCTCATAATCCTCCTTCCATTTGTTCCAGTAGCTCACTTATCAGCTCCCAGAGGGTACCTCAGAGTAGTCACTTCTTATCTCTTTACCACAAATGTGACATTACCTAAAGTACAGGCTTGAAGAATGATATCAGTCACTGTGTTTTCCTCTCCCTTTCTCTGTTAATGCACAGGACTAACCCAGCCCACTCTCTTGCACTTGCTATTCACTGAAATAGTTAACAAATACAAGCTGTTTTCTGTGGGGTTTTATTTCTAAAAGACCATAATTATCTCTTGATAGATCACAGTGTATTTGACTATGTAGGATAAGTTAATTTGAATATTTGTTTAGCATTTTTCATTATGAAAATGGCATTTTACCAGCAAGCTTGAGAGCAAAGGATGACAGCTGGGCTGATGGCAGAATAACCTCTTGTCCTGTGGGATTATTGCCAGGGCTGCTGACGAAAGTCAAGTTAGAAAACACTCCCACACTGAATATCTACCCTGGGATTCTAAATCAGAACACTTATTCCTGAACATAAAGCTTTCTGCCAAAACCAGACAAGAGGAATTCAGCTTGCAGGGTCAAGTTTGTAAGGTGTCATCAGTAAAGGACTATAGCACCATGACTTCAAGGACCAGATGGCAAACTAGAGAAAAATATGGAACACCAAGATTATTCACCATCCAAATTATGCAATAAACATTTGTATGATACATACCTTTTGATAAAACAATTATTCTGCAGCTGGCAAGGAAAGAGAAAGGGTTGTTTGTTCACTAAGAACAGCTGTGAAGGAAGAGCAAGTTGGACCAAATCCACACATCAGAGAAGACATGAGAGAAGATAAGGCTCTCTAAGAGAAGAGTAGATCAATAAATGCCAGTGTATGATGGCTGACAGAAAAACTGGTGAGGAACAAGAAGTTAGGAAACCCAAGGTCTTTATGGAGACAGGACAAAAGAAACAGAAAAGCAGTGACATGGTCAAGCTGCAGGGTGGGATGTTGTTACCAGTTCAGTGCTCAGATACTTTACCTGCAGTTCAGAGCAATAACATAAGAATGTATTCCCTGTTATTGGGAAGCCTGGAAATTACAGCCACAAAATAATAAAATGCAATTACTGGGAGAGCAAGGGAGAAGTTGCCTGCCTACAATCACTTTATTACACTTCAGAAATGATTGAATTTTTAATCTATTCTTGAATACCACTTGAAAACAACAGTCGTCAGCTCAGTCTTCAGCGCGCCCTGGTAGTCTTTGTCCAAGGGTGGTGAGCCCATGGGTACCTGCTGCACCCTGCTCTTACAAGTCACAAAGCACAGAGGAGAAGGCAGAAGTGAGCCCAATGTAAAAACAAAGCCAGTGGTGAACCTGGAGAGATTCTGAACTCTAAAATTACATGAGCTGCTTAAATTGGTCTAGGAACTCTTCCAGCCTTGAATCAGACTAGAAATTAGGATATAAAACACATGGCCTATGTTTTCTAGCATATGCCTGCAGGAGGCTAAGCTAAGCATTTGACCCTGGATTTGATATCTGAATGTCCTTTCTCATATTTCGCTGAATACAACCAGAGATTTGAGTTCCCTGTCAGTGCCATGCACCTCCTTACAGCATGTGTTATTTCTGACAGCTTGTTTTATGATCTGGGATGATTTCATCCCCACTGTGGGAAGCAGCAGCGTGTCTTCTCTGGCTCAGTGCATCCTGCATGCTTCTCTCTCAAACCATGATTAGCTGCTTTAGCTCCTATAAGACACCTCCTGACAAATTTGTGCTTTAGATGACCTAATCATTCCTAGCGCATGCTATGAAATCTCTCCTGCCAAATGAATTCTGTATTTCACTCAGACATTTACAGAATATTATGTAGGCTATTAAAAAAAAAAAAAAAAGAAAAAGAAAAAAACAGATCTGTTTTGTGACTCTGTGGAACAATATTTTTATTTTATTTGAATACCAATATTAATAATTTTAAATGCAAATTTAATGTAGAGTTTAATTTTAAATGTATGATAAATATTTGATTTAAATATTTCAAAATATTATTTTTGAACTCTAAGAGAGTTTAGAATTATTCAAATAATTAATGGCAGCTTACTGATACAGCAGAATTAACTCCTTAAGTTCGCCTTTTAAATATAGTCAATAGGATTATAAGTGGCTGGACTAAGCCCTAGCTACAATTCTCACGTGATCAAGTGAGGCATACACGTCACTGCAGTTTAGTGAGCTGCCTACATTAAATCTGATTGAAGCTTAAGTAGATCAGAAGTTGGTCAGCCTGTGACATATTCTCAAATGCCAAATCCCCAAAGGAGGAAGAGAAGCCCTCAGATTTTAATAATTTATCTTTAAATGGCTAGGGTACACAGTCCAAATCAAACAAAGGATATGTTCTAATTAAACAATCAAAAAATGCTTTCAGATCTATTATCTGGAAACTCAGACAAAATTACATCCTTATGTTTCTTTAGCACGGTTTAATGCCTTTAATCCTTGATTATGTAACAGTGCTTTAATCCAAAACAAATTGCAAGAGAGCAGCAAGGACCTCAAGAGTTTTGATTTTTAGATTCAGTTTGATCTAAAGGCACACTGTGCTCTTAGAAAACCTCATCAGAAACCTCTGTAGAAGCCATAGCTGACTTGGTATTGTTTCAGGCTTGGTCTAGAAAAGATACTGCATTTTAACTTCTATGCTCTGCACAGTTGCAAAGTTTTTAATCAGTCTTTGATGTGTATACCCAGAGTGGCTTGAGCACTTTAAATAGAGTTCAAAGTCATTTTGCTCATCAGTGGGACAATTTTTAATCCTCATGTATGTCTCTGATGTCTGCTAATTGTCTCTTCAGACTTGAACAGTCCTTTTACTCTTATTTACACAGGCAAACAACAAAGCAGCTTTCCTTAGTAAATTGTTATTTTTTCCACATTGTAAATACCAAATATCCTGTTTGTAGTTACTTTAACTCCTACAGCTGACAGAAATACTACTGAATAAATACTTAAAAAACCAAAATCAATATCTTTAAATAAACACGGAAAATGTAACTGGGGAATATTCTAAGTGCTTTTTTTTTTTTTTTTTTTTTTAAATTTTTTGAATTCCTTGTGTTTTTACATTAATGGATTCCAGTTTTTTTAAGCAATATGAAGTTAACAAATTATATCTGTACATAGAACTGTACATACATACATCTGTACATACAACAGAATCCACTGTGTAAATAACTTTTTTCCTTCTACCTTTGGAAAGTTCTGTATGATTCAAGTATAAATGAAGTATTCAATTCAGGTACAAGTTAAATTGCTGTACCTTTGTGGACTAAGCATACCAACAGTATTGAGTTCTTGGTATTGAAGTATCCTAATAGAAGTCAGTGATTAAAAGCAGGACCAAAATCTTTTGTCGCTTCTCTGTAATTGGTATTGGAAGGTTTTGGGTAAGGATGGTTCTGTACGTGAGCAGATACAGAGAAAGGTGGAACCTTTCAAATAAGGTATACTCTGTAACAGCAGACTGAATGTGAATTGACTGGCCTTCTAATGTGGAAGTGTGGGTTTAATTTGCATGTTTATGTTTTGCAAATTTTTTATGAAAATGTGTTGCAGTTTTGCACTGAATTGCATTTATGTTTGTGGCCTTTATCTCTAGAATATATGCAGGTTACATGAGAATGAAATGTGTACAGGACTTCTTTTGTTTTTTTGAGGAATTCAAAGTAGCATATTGTTTCAGGGTGAAATGCCATAATTCCAAATTGACAGTGTTTTTTTAGACCAAAGTATTGCTTTCAGAATATCGTAGTATTTGGGTAAGCTTAGACCTTAAGTCTACTTAGGAAGAGACAAACTGAGTGTAATAAGTAGCTGACTGGCAAAATGATCAGCCAGCAGGAAGGAAAATCAGCGGGATTATCAATCTAGTCCAGTCACTGGCTTCATTGTAATACTGAGCCAAGTGTTAGGGGCCTCTCCAATTCTAATTGCTCAACTGAAAACAGTGATGACAAAATGCTCTGAAATTAAGACGTGAAAGGTAAGTAGTTCTGATGAACTGCAGAACAAGTTTTGGGTCTTTTCTGAGGTAGCTGATGAAGCTTGCTAATAATGAGAGCGAATGGTGTCCATGGACTGTTACCCTGCATCTCTGGACACAACATCTAAATGGTGGCGAATTAAGCCTCAGAACTCTGGTATTGCCTTTAATTTTTGCATGAGACTAGCCTTCAGAAAGTTCATAGAAATTTAAGAATGTAACATTAAAGATCTGTAAAGGTGTTTGAACATCTGGAGATAGACAAAGTTAAAATTAAGTACATGTTGTTCAGGATTTCAGCTGGACTGTATTGATAATTGCTTTATTGCAAACCAAATAAAAGAAAATACTGTGCTGGTACTGTATGTAATCTTTGATTTAATATTATTTAACCAGTTTGCCCTGTTCAGGCTTTCATAAAAGGTAAAAAGCAAAAACAGTGGACAAAAATTACTCTTTTCACTAGAAGTTAATTTCACTGATTTCGGATCGTCCTGTGAACGTGTTGGAGTGCAGCTCTGGTCGTTACTGATGCAGTGAAGGAAAATTTGCTGCAAATTCTTTGTGCAGAAACAAAACCAGAGCTCTTCATGATCACAATGAAGCAGTTTCGTTTCATTATTTGGTTTTTTGGGTTTTCTTGACAGGTTGTTGTGTCCACTAACATCGCTGAGACATCATTAACAATAGATGGTGTTGTGTTTGTGATTGATCCTGGCTTTGCAAAACAGAAGGTAAATACTATTCTGTTTTCTGTTTCTTTATAGTAGGAAAGATACTGGAATCTGGTTCTCAGGTAACTCTTCCCTTTGTAGACACCAGGTTTTTTTTCCACTTGAAATCTTAAACTTGGTTGTTGTGGTTTTGCTTTATTTTTAACTTAGAGGTTTGCATGTAGTCTGGAAATTTTAGATAAAAGAATTTTATTTTAAAAAAAGAAAAAGAAACATGAAAACTTTGAGTTAGACCTGGAATACGGTTTTTCCCGATACTTTAGGAAGGCTGGTTTTGTACTTTGTGTCTTAGCTTGAGAAGGCTCAAGTAAAACAAAGAAATTATATGAAAGTAAATTAAAACTGGCGCTAGAAGCCTCCTCTTCTTCTAAGTCGCTCCAGTAGAAAACTCCAGCACTAAAATAAGAAGAAAGAGATGATACGTACTGTTTTATATCAGTATTTGTCATGTCCTCTTGCAGCCCTGAAGATTGTAATCAAGTTTGTATTTTCTTGGAACATCATAGGATGTTCAGAGGAACGGAAGTAGTTTTCCTGTAATCAACCCAATAACTAAAGAAATAATAAGATGCGTTTCATAATAGTAATTTAGTTTTTTCAATAACTGTAACTTTCTTTACAACTTGATTTCTTAGACTTTTCCTTTAACACTGATACACACTGTCAGCCTTTTAAACTTTTGCAAAATGTGACAGGCGTACAGCAGAATGTGAGTACAGTAAGCCAGTGCATCTTCATGCACAACTTTCCATCACCATTTAGGATGAGTTTTTCCACAGGTAGTTCTTATACCAGAAGAATACCTTCTGTAGTAAGAACTAAAGTTTTTGTACCTATTTTATCGTTACACCAGAAGGGTGTTAAAACATGGACCATGAACATCTGCAGCTGAACTACTATCTGATACTGCCTTTTTTACGGGATATTCCTTTCCATGAGCCCTGTTGAGTTGGCAGGGCTGCTGTTTTATCTATGACTGCAGTGGAAATTTTACAGTAAATACCAGCACGTATTTTGTACTGTGACACTCTGCATGTACCCTTGAAATAGTTTTGTTTTGTTATCAGCCTCATTTTTACAGTTCCATTCAACCTTGATGTTAGATTTTTCTGATCTCTAGAACATGATTATTAAACCTCATAATTACATCAAGACAAACCTTTTTTTGTGGAATTGAGCATCATGATTGTTTAGCACTCTGTAGAACAAATTGGATATGTTCCTTTCGCCATGAAAATCTTAAATACACACGTTTAAGGAGAACAGGGAGCCTGGCAGGAGTTGCTGTTAACAGATGAAGAAAAAATGCTGTTCTCTAGACAGTTGTATTTGAAGCTCTCTGTCACTGATCCAGAGCATTTTGTAGCCAATTTTTTTTTCTCCTTTCAGATAAATACAACTTGTGATTTCCTAGTCAGAAGCTGTGCTTGACAATACGTTTAAAGCAGTCTTTATTTTTTCAGGTAGTTGTCTTATCCATGAACTGTTTATTCTTTTCCTTCTTTCCTGCTCTGCTCCCACTTTCAAATAGGTGTACAACCCTCGTATCAGAGTGGAGTCTCTGTTAGTGACTGCCATCAGTAAAGCTTCTGCTCAGCAGCGAGCTGGCCGTGCTGGCCGTACTCGACCAGGCAAGTGCTTCAGGCTCTACACAGAGAAGGCTTACAAAACTGAAATGCAGGTAAGGTTACTTCTTTTGGATTACGTTTATAAGCACACCTGACTGAGGTAGTTGAGTGCCGTGCTGTTGAATAAAATCAGAATTTGAATGCTTCTGGAGTATAAGCGGTTTGGAAGAACAAGTGTTTTGAATTGTCTTTTTTTTTCCCCTCCCCCCCAGGACAACACATACCCTGAAATTTTGAGGTCTAACTTAGGATCTGTAGTATTACAGCTCAAGAAGCTTGGTATAGATGATTTGGTGCACTTTGATTTTATGGATCCTCCAGGTATCTATTTCCATCTTTCCAATCTTTATTTTTGTGACTATATAATGGCAACATGGAATAAATGGAATGTCTTTTGTTTATCCTGAAATTTAGTGCTCTGTGTCATATTCAAACAAGCTTTTTGTATTTCTGTCTGTGTAAAAGCTTTTAATGGAACCAGGGAATCTACTGAATGCCCTTGCCTGCAGACAATAAGAGAAAACTATAGGCATTAGAAAGTCCATTATATGAAATTCTTCTACTTACCACTTTGATTACACATTCTAATTGTGTAAAATTGGCTAGTGTTGTTAAAGCTAAATACATGGTTTTGGCTCAAACTATAAAGTTAATATTTATCTTCTTTCAAAATGTTAAAGGTTCATATATGCTTCCAAAATAACTGGTTTATATTGCTAATTAAAAATGTAGATCAGCCATATATAAATATGTTAGAAAGTTGTTTTTTTCCCACTCAAATAAAAATATAACATAGTCTGTACACTTTTAAATAGTTCTACAGAATAATTGAATACTTGAATTTCCTTCCATTTTAGTTTGTGGGTTAATACAGACTCTGTATGAGAAATTCAGGGTTTAGAGAACATTCTTGCTGGCTTTGTGAAAGACTGTAGACACCTAAAGTTGACATGGTTGAGATTTTAGGGCTGTATTGATCTGTTTGGTATGGAACAAGGGAAAAGGTGTCTGCAGGGAGAGGAAGTGATATTACTATGATACTGAATATGTCAGAATGCCACTGCTGCCTGAATTTTGAAAAGCAGTAATCTTGAAATATTTAAAGCTTGCAATTAAGTTTAAAGCTTTTCTAATTAAGTTTTGTTTCCTCCCTCCACCCTTATTTGTTCACACCTGGGTGTGTATTACTGAATTTGGTAGCAGTTTTGCGTTTGGATGCTAGTGAATGGAGAACAACAAAAAAAGCTAGCTTATAATAGTCTGTGCTTCCTCATTTTTTGCTGATTCAGAGCAGTTTGGGTAATGTGCCTACTTAATACTTTTTTCTTTCAGCTCCTGAAACTCTGATGAGAGCCTTAGAGCTTTTAAATTACCTGGCTGCTTTAAATGATGATGGAGACTTGACTGAGTTGGGATCCATGATGGCTGAATTTCCACTGGACCCACAGCTGGCTAAAATGGTTATTGCGAGCTGTGACTACAACTGTTCTAATGAGGTCCTATCTATTACTGCCATGTTGTCAGGTAATAGCAGGAAAAGAGATACTAAACAAAATGCAGATCTTCAGTTTGGGGGAAATATGAATTTTCCACATAAAAAAAATCGTGTATTTCTAATAAAATTAGAATTGTTTTTTAAAACTTCATATATGGGTTCAGTCATTACAGATTTATGTGGAGATCTTGAACCTAATCAATAGTAATGTTAAGAAATTAACACACATAAAATGGTCAAAGAGTTTGCTCCTAATACCAGTTCAAACTGTAGATATTTGAGTTGTTGGATGGAGGGAGGGAATCAAGGTAATGGAACAGAAATTTCTATTCAGACTCATAGACAGGATCAGAAACATCAATTCAACCACTCAGTTTAAGGCAGTGACATCTGTTACGTTTTGTGCATTCCTCTGCACTTCGATAAATCTCAGTATTCCCGAAGGGATTACAGTCTAATTTATATTAAACCACAAGCTTGTACGTGAAGTACACTTTTCAGTCATTAAGTGGCAAAACTGGAGAAGAGTCATTACTTTTAAAGGGAAAAAAAACCAACTTGGGGCGAGGATGTGTCTTGATAAGAATTGACTTAAGTGCACAGCTGTACTTTGCTGCTGTGTCACTTGAATAGCTCCGTGTCAGAGCAGAGCTGCTTGCTGAGAGAGCTTGATGGGGAGGAGAATGTTACCACACAAACCTCGCATTTAATTTCCCAGTAAGTAGAACTGATGTTGGTTTATAGTTAGAGGTCATAGGACAAGCAACAAATGGGGATGTTCTTACTCCTAAGTACTCTTTTGTCTTTGGGGTGTGCTATTTTACCAGTGCTCTCCACAGCACAGGTGTGCTGCTGACATGCTTAACTTGATTGGATAGAGAAAAAAACCCATTTTGATTAAGTGTAAAATCTGTTGCTTCAGTTTAGTCTTACAGTATATTTATATGAAAGTTTTTAAGAACAAGATAAAATGTTTGTTGCAGAGTTATGATTGTTCAGACTCAGAGCAGATGGGCAGGGCAGAATCATAACATTTTTTTTAATTAAATGGTAGGCTTAATTGCGGAGGTGGTGGTAGGTTGGTGCCTGTCTTTCTCTTCCCTTCTCCTCCCAATATCTACTACAGAACAAGTCAGTCTAATATTTTTGTCTATGGCCTTCAACTGATTTGCCTTACTTCTTTTCTAGTTTACCTTTTCCCAGACCATGATAGCTATTTTTGTTTTAAGGCACAAGTAATATAATGATTAATAAGTTTTGGGGGGAAAAATAAAAAATGGATTTAAGATGGTTAATACGTGTGTTATAACTAACATAACTACTCTTGAAAAAATCCGTCACATAATCCTAGTATTTGTGAGGACTATTTCCCAGAGCAAGCACTTTTTTTTTTAAACCAGCAGCATAATTATATGTTTTGGTGCCTAAAGTCCTCATAAAGATTGTCAGGCTTTGGATAGCAATCCGTGTATTAAGTTTGGACTGAATGGGAAACTAGGTACCAGAAAAGAGCAAAAATAGCATTGAATAAATGAGTAGATCAAACGATTGTACTTCATTTTAGAAGAGCTTTGGTGTCCTGCTGTGATATGGAAAATGCTATTACTTATTCAAAACAGTGAGTTTAGACAGTGATAGAATAAGTTGGATTTTGCTTTTATTAATCTGAGTTTGAAATTAAAATTAGATTATTTCTTTTTTTTAAATGCAGGACCCACTGTTCAGGGTGTTTATTTCATACCTGCATTTCCATTTTCTTTAATGCACTGGTCTTTGTTGATTTGTTGCCATGTGATTCACTGTTGCAGTGTGTATTTTTTTTCTCAAGTTCTGTCCAGTATTCAGCTCACATATTTAGTGCTTTGGGGCTTTTATGCAAATTTAAGAATAAAATAAAGTAAAACCACATAACACCCCACAAAAAAGCCTTCATCTGATAGATCATATGCAAAGAGGTGTTCTCATGAGATTGCTGGGCTTCAGTTATGAGAAAGCTAATGTAGTCCCAAACAGATGGAAACAGATAAAAGGATTTGTAGCATCTTAGCATTAATTTTATTGACATTTAACCTCTTAAAAATTACATCTACTTTAAACACAACTGATTTTTTTTCTACTGTAGATCTCTGTAAAGTGAATCACAGAATGGGTAAGGTTGGAAGGGATCACAGTGGGTCACCTGGTCCAAACTCCCTGCTCCAGCAGACCTCTTATAAGTACTTTCAGGATCTCCTGAATTAGTATCGATCTTACAGACTTAGTAGAATAAGAGAATAAAATGATAGGAGAAAGCTCGTCATGTTGCATTTTTTTAATATGTTTTTTATTTGAAGTAGTGCCAAAGGACAGTTTAACCTTCCACCACTACCGCTACCATCACAACCTTTAGACTTAATAATACCTTCATTCACATGTTTCTGTATACCAGTGCTGATAACAATACCATTGGGGAAGAGACTGACTTGACTAGTGTGTTCTGGCTAGTAACAGTCCTTTGATAATTAGAACTCATGTTTGTTTAGACTGTACTGTGCAGTACAGTTTCAGAACTATCTTCTTTACTCTGTCTGTAGGGGCTTTCTGAAGAACCAAATTTGCAGTTGAAGTGTTTTATTCCATGGGGTACTAGCTCCTGGTAGAGCTATCAGCACTGGGTTTGAACTAAGATCTGTTCAGCCTTCCAGTAGGTAATTTTGATGGCCTTCAGACTAGAGATTTTGATACCTACATATAGTTCTATTAAAATAATCAGGTACTCTGTAGCTTTGAAACCCTCTTGTCTTACAGATGTGGTTAGGTGTTGATGTACCAAATCAAGGTAGTAAACAGTCCAAGATGCAGTTGGAGGCCATCCTGCCCTGCCCTATGCTCTGTGAACTGACCTAGCTAGGCCTTGTTCCTCTATCTGTGAATGCGTGACTCATCGATATGGGCGTTTGTGTTGGGCCCATACCAACCTTGTTTAGTCCCACAGTGTTTTGTTCGCCCCACGGAAGCAAAGAAAGCAGCAGATGAAGCCAAGATGAGGTTTGCCCACATAGATGGAGATCATTTGACGTTGCTGAATGTCTACCATGCTTTCAAGCAAAGTAAGTCTGTCTGTTTTAGCAAAATTATTTATAATGCCTTGTGCCGTCAGCTTTCGTTCCTGGGTTCCGAGGGTGGTTTGAGAGGCTTGGCCTTGGGTTTTATTATTTAAGTTCTACTTGCCTTTGGGGGTCAAACAAAACCAAAAAACTACCCAAGAAATCATGTAATGAACTGATGAGCATGGAGACAAGCTAGGCTTTTAAATCAATGCTGGGTAACCTTGGACAGAAGGAAGCAAGTGTTCCTATAATTAAGAAATATTGGAAGTTTATCTGACATTAATTATAAAAAAAATCTGCATAATTGCTTAGTGATTTATCAGGGAAAGCTGTGCAGAAAATGCTGTAAATTTGGAGAAGGATATGTTCCCAGAACCAAAACCTTTTTAATCCTAACTTTTTAATATAGTTAGGAATTCTGTAATAAGGCTTTAGAATAGATGAGAGGCGAAGAGATGATGCATCAACAAGAAGTAACTTAGAGCCGTGCAATACATTTATTTAACTTGTGTTAATTCTGTGTATAGAATTGAGGGAAAATGTGTGGTCCCTCCACAGCATAGCTGAAGGATATTTTAGCAGCTGGGAAAATACAGGAATAAACAGGTGGAGCTAGTTCTCTTGAAAAATGACTATTCAGGTGTCACACTTTTTTTAAGTGACTTACACTGGTGGCAGGCAAAATGATTACTATTAACTGCCAACCAGACTAAATTATGTACTCCACTTGCGTTTTCCTATAAGCAAACAAAAAAGCAACACTCTTTTACCTTGAGTAGAAACCCTGCAACTTAGTGCCCCTTTCTGTTTCACTTTTGATTTAGAAAATTTATATTGAAAGCTTCTAATGTTATCATCATTTGACAATCCAAAATAAGGATACCTTCAGAGTAAAAGTCCAAACAAATCTATTCCATGTGTTTAAAACAATAGCTGAGAAACTTCTGTTAAACACCTGTAAATTGGGGTCGGGTTGCTTGTTTTTTTCTGTCAGCTGTTTAGTTAATAGGATCCAGGATGTCTTGCAGACATCTTGTGTGGGCTTGTTTCTGGAAGCTGCTGCTTTCATGCTCCAGTTACTGAGGGATGGAATTATTTTGGGAATCATCTTTTGTTCAGTTTTGCTGTGAAATTGTGAATTGATTTCTGGGATCAGAAGTTAAAATGCTGTTACTGTTTGTATCTAGAACAATGTAAAACACTTACAGGTTATCTGTGATGCACAGTTCAGGTGGCTCAGAAAGTACCATGCTATGGTACTTCACTATACAGTAGAATCCTAACTGTAAAAGAGCAGAAAGAACTTGGATCTACCTCAAATTGCACAACTTTCCTTCTTTTCAATGCAAATTAAGAAAAGTCTCATTCTGTACAAGAGTTACCTTAAGTTTTAATTCTTGTTAAGGCAAGCTTTGTTGGATTATTAAACTGACAAAGATTAGAAGAGCTTTACTTGAAAAGTAACAGAATTGGTAGGGAGTGTGAAACATGCAGGTATTTATCCTGACAGCATGGCAGAGGCTTGCTGTTTGAGCAGATTTCTTCTTAGACGGACAGCAGTAGGAAGGGTAGTGTGAGAGTAAAGAGCTGCTGTATTTTACCAGCCACCTACATTTACTTTAACTGCTGTGAGGTGTGTCACATTAAAATAGTCTGTTTGTATAGCTCTTAACTCTTACTTGAAAGATTAATTTAAGGGGATTTCATTTCTCAAATACAGCAAAGTTCTGTACAATCATCTTGTGTATTCGCATGCTACAGTTAAAGATTGCAGTGTTCATTACATAAAGTTATGCTTTTCACTGCAGGTTTGGAAGACAATTTTTCTAGTTGCAGGGTGTAGTTTTGAAATGCCCAAAGTTTAGTGGTATGTGGTATTTCAGCAAAACATCAGTGATTGTATGTTGTGTTGGTGAGGAGAACTGATTTTCTTCTGTCCTGACCACATGCCTCCTGAATAGAAAACAGCTTTAGCAAGTTACCTAATGCAAGAAATCAGCTGAACAAACTAAAAGCTGCTGTCATCTATAAAAGTTTATGGATATTTTTTTCTGGTCCATCTGACGGATAGTTGGTTAGTTGCTGTTTTATTTACATGTTCTAATTTTGATTCATGTTTTCTAATGTTGCAGATCATGAGTCGGTTCAGTGGTGTTATGACAACTTCATTAACTACAGGTCCCTGATGTCTGCAGACAATGTACGCCAACAGCTGTCACGAATCATGGATAGATTTAATTTGCCCCGTAGAAGCACAGACTTTACCAGCCGAGACTATTACATCAACATCAGAAAGGCATTAGTTACTGGGTATTTCATGCAGGTATGTGTGTATTCTCACAGGGAACTTAGTTCAGTGTTTATGTGGCTCATAATGTTAGCATGGTTGTTAGAATTTGTCAAAACTTAATGAATGTTACTTAAATTATACATGGCTAACTATATTGCCACCTAGTCTTTGTCAGGTTGCTTGGTTATTACTCAAGTAGCACGTTCTTTAAACAAATCTCATTTGGAAGAGAATTTGTAGGCAGTCTTACTAGCATCAAAATATCGTTTCTGACACAACCAGTCAGGAGATGGCCATTAACTTCTGAGTAGCTGAGGAAGTAACTTATAAAGTTACTTATAAAGATTTCTAAGTAAGTGCAGAATATGTAGTTCTAAATTATTTGCAGTCCAATACAAAACAGGGTAGCATAGTAGTATATAAATATTAACTATATGTAATCCTTATAGAAGAAGAGAATTTTCTCTTGCATGCTTTTCTGTACTTATATTTCACTTTTAAATGACGTGAGTCAGATACTGGAGTGCTGGAGCAGGTCTGTAATCTCAGGATGTATGCTGTTTGAAACTCTTGCCATTTGCCTGACAGGCACCTACGTAGCACATCTGAACTGGGGCACAGATTTGGGCACCATGTCTGTTTAAATCGCCCCCACCAAGGAAACAGTGCCTTTCCCTGGGCTCAGCCAGCAGTCTGGGGCACACGTGTTTCAGAATACAAGAATATCAATATCAGGAACTGGATTTACTGTAATGGAAATACGAGATTAAGGCTGTTGGCTGCTTTTAAATATTAAAATGATTCTAAAGCCTAGCTTGCTGTAACCTTTCAGACAAGCAGGTTAGTCACTGTGTTTGGTCCTTGCATTTGGGCCATATTTTCTGCATATTTCTTGGGGAACACTTTATAGTGTTCCCACCTACACCTTTAATTCTATAAATGTTTTGAAAGACAACAGTTCTACCCAACAGCCATTTTGGGCCCTTGGGCAGGTTCCTGCATCACAGCTGCGCTTCTGTTTGGAACCATACCCTGTGGCTTCTCTCACCTACTTGGACCTTTGGAGAGCTTATGTACTTGGAAGTTGGTTTGATGTCGAGTTTGTTTTATGTTACTTGGAGTGAAACTCTTCCTCTAGAAGAGTTCCTATTAGAAAACACCTATTCCCATGGATTGGGAACTGCACTGTTGGTGCAAGTAACGTTTTGTTCTCTGTGTCTCAGTAGTGAAAGATCTGACCTCATATTTTTGCTATGAATAGAGTAGTAGGCTCACACAGATGAAAATTAAAGCCTGTCCAGAAGTCTCCTTGGGCTTCCATGGTCAATGGGTTGTTTACCACCTCCCTCACCCACAATGCCTAATGGAATTTTTGGGCTGAATCAAGAGATAGCTGTGGCAGACCTATTGAAACTATTTGGAGTAGAAGCGGTTTCAGCAGTTTCTCTTAGTCTTTAAAGTGTTAAGAGTCCATTTTACTTGGTTTCTTTGACTCTCTAACCTCCATGATAGTGTGATACGTGTTTGACCTGGACTCTGAACCTTGAATTCCATGTTGCTTTGAGTAACCTTCAGTAGAAAAATTATAAATACTCAAGAGGTTTTATTTACTGGCAGCTGAAATACTCAAAAGTGTAGCCACTATACGCGTTATACCCTCTCTGAGCCGATGCTCAGACTCACATTTTGGAGCTCTTGTTCAGAAAACTCAAGTAATGAAAGGCATATATCATTCTTTGTCCTCTTAGTACAGACTATTTGTGAAAGGCCAAGTGTGAGCACTTGCAAATTGTGTGCATGTACCACAAATAGTTTCTGTATGTAAATTACTAAGTCTGTGGACAGCACATGGCAGTGATGCTTCAAACTCCAAGCTTAAAAATGCTGTATGAATTGGAAAGAGTAGTAGCAGCTATTGTCCTGAAATAGTTCTCATTGGCTGCCTTGTTTTATACTTTGGTAATTGCCTACTGTCCTAAAACCAGTCATAAAATTGCACTGTAGAATTTTCTGTACTACTCAAGATCTGTGGTTGATGTCAGATAGCACAGGCCTGTATTAACTACTGTAATAGTACTAATTACATATCAGTGCTAAGTACTGTATGTCTGCCTTCGATTCGGTGTCAGTGATGGATAAATGTGAAATTTCTGTTGGTGATGGATCATCTCTTTACCCTTCATATTTAAATGCAAACTTGAATTCCAGTAAATCTGCCGTAGACAAGCAAAGTGAGTAGTAGAATAGTTTAAAACTGTCAACGATTCTGTGTATAGTAAAACTTCTGTAAAGATAGATATTGACAAGAAGTGTCTTGTAAAACTTTCATGCTAAATCTGAGATTTCTTACAGTTTTTGTAGTGCAAAACTTTTTAAAAAAAATATTTCTGTATCACACATCAGAATATGCAAAGTATATGTAAAATAGAGCAAGGGATGCTTCCAAAGTTGCTAAGAAACTGCTCATTGAAATTAAAATAAGTGAGAGAAATACTACTTTTTCAATACTTCAATGCCAGACATAGTCTGTCTTAAGAAGGGAGAGGAATTGGCAAATGGTACACCTAATATAATCGTAATTTGGTAATAAAATTCAAGAACTAGGTATAGATTATTTACTGAACAGAAGCAGGAGAACTAAGCATACTTTATAGAAACACCTAAATAGGATAAAATACTGTAGCTTAGTGTTAGCTCAGAATTGAAGTAAGTCATGGGAGTATGCAACCACTTAATGGTGACTTATCCCTGATATTCATGGAAAACTAAGCTGAGCTGAAGTAATTGTGTGGTAAAGAGTAAGCAAAAAAAGTTATACTACAGGAGGTAAGCTAAGGAAACTTTAAATTGAATAGGAAAAGGGAAGCAAATGACAAAATATCTTAAAGATGAGTTACCTTCCTCTTAGTAATTTTTTTGTTTGTTTTTTACCAGTTTACATAAAGAACTTAGATTTTTATTGTTGTATTTCCAGTCTAATACTGGAGGCAGAACAAGAACTGATAAATGAAAATTTACTTCAGAATTCAAAGGTGGAAGCAAGTCCTGTGGTGTTTTCAAATCACAGAATGGGTGAGGGTGGAAGTGACCGTGGTGGGTCATCTGGTCCAACCTCCCTGCACAAGCAGAGTCATCCCAGAGCACATTGCACAGGATTGCATCCAGATGGTTCTTGAATATCTCCAGTGAGGGAGACTCCACAACCTCTCTGGGCAGTCTGTTCCAGTGCACGGTCACCTGCACAGTAAAGAAGTTCTTCCTCATGTTCAGGTGGAACTTCCTGTGCATCAGTTTCTGCCCACTGCCTCTCATCCTATTGCTTGGCACCACCGAGAAGAGCCTGGCTCCATCCTCTTGACACCTTCCCTTCAGATACTTCTAGACATTGATGAGGTCCCCTCATGGTTGTCTCTTCATGAGGCGGAACATACCCAGCTCCCTCAGCCTTCCCTTGTAAGAGAGATGCTCCAGTCCCTTAATCATTTTTGTTGCCCTTTGATGGACCTTCTCCAGGAACTCCATGTCTCTGGTGTACTGGGCAGCCCAGAGCTGGACACAGCACTCCAGGTGCACCTCACTAGGGCTGAGTAGGAGAGGCAGGATCACCTCCCTTGACCTGCTGGCAATGCTCTTCCTAATGCACCCCAGGATGCCATTGGTGTTCTTGGACACAAAGGTATACAGATCAAGCTTGAAACCTTTTCTAGAAGATGTGGCTTAGTCAAACACAGGTTATATCGTGGTCACTGCAGAGGATAACTTAAATGACCAATACTGTACAGAAAATTAGATGTCAGATGATTTGCCTGCTAATTAAAATCTTGTTCCTAATTTTACTCAGTTGTTGGTGCTGTTTCTTGTATGGAATTTATATATTTTGAAGTCTTTACATAATCGGGCTCCTACAGTAATAGGATGGTAATAAAATAAACCTATGACACGAAGGTGGTCACTGGTGCATTTAATGGTATTCATTTTACTCTAAGAGTGCAGAAGAACGGTGTAAAACTTTTTAATAGATTCAGAAACACTCTTGCGTGCACTGCAAGCAGAAATTTCAGAAATCCAGGCAACTGACAGTGCTCCTTTGGTGCATGCTAGTATTCTTTTGTCAGAAAGACAGACAAGGAACAATCTAAATTGTCTGTCAAAACTAACCCGCCAAAATTTGTAGCCTTAAATATAAAAAGCCTGGATCTTGTGATAGTGTTTCTGGTTTTGACCTTTTAAATGCATTTGTATTTACTGTGTTAGACATGTTTGACTAAAGACCCCTTACTGGGCCTCTAGGTTCAATGACATGATAGAGAATAAATAATCACAAGCATATTTAAAATTTCAGAGGGGAGAATGTGTAATTTTTACTAAAATTGTGACAAGAACTTGAACTAAAACATTTTCCTGTGGTGGGTGGCATGTGCCACTCTTGCTGTCTGGGTTTGTCGTGTTCCTAAAAGCGTTATAATTGTCTCTAAGTCAGGTGGGCTTTCTGGGGCTGCAGAGTAATCTGTTGCCGGAGGTATATGGGCTGGCTTGACTCTTGGCCATCTGTTCAGAGTCATGTTTAGGTAGTCTAATTGACAAAAGTTTTATACTAGTGACAGAGTCTTTGATGGTCTTGGGGTTCAGGTGTATTCCATAGTATCTTGCTTATTACCACTGCTCATCAAAAAATGAACCCATTTACTGGACATACTCTGTATCATCCTGTGGTTTCTGTGGAAGCTCGTGGGTTTTTCATACTGTGAAAAACATCACAGAAAGGTCGAGGTGGAAGGGCCTGCTGGAGGACACCTGGTCCAACTACCCCTGGATTTGCAGGCACTGGAATTGGTTGCATGCCAGGGTTTCAAAGGAGCATAAGTATATATGCTGCCTCCCATGTGTCAGTGTTCGCTCCCTTATGCCACCCTTGGTGCTTGCCTGAGCCATTCTGAATTCTTTCAGCTCAGTGACCTGGCAGGCCACTTACACCTTCAAAGAGGAAGCGAGAATGGGCTCTGTCAGCTGTGCTGGAAGAGCTCAGGCCAGGAGGGAGCAGGAAAATGCAGCAGCTGGCACATCACCATGGCTTGCTATGGAGCCAGAGCTACACTGTGTATTTCTCATCCTGTTGCTGTTACTGACCCTGAAATTCTTTACTGATGTGTGTGGCAACAGGCACATGTTCTAGAAACATCTAAATAGGATAAATGCTGTGGGTCAGTGTTGGCTTGGGATCAAAGTCAGTCATAGTAGTATGTAACCACCTAAAGGTGGCTTAATCCCTGATATCAATGGTCTAAGGAAACGTTTTCTTCTTAATTGGTGTTATTCCAATTCTTGTCCTTCCCTGGAAATTCAGAGCTCTCTGTATGTTTCTGTAGCATTTTTTTTGGAGTATGATTAATTAGTTATTTTGGAATCTCTTTACTTAGTTCAGAATACTACAAATTAATCAAGAAATACAACTCTACACTATTACTATAAATTACATGGAAAAGCAAATTGTATGTATTTGGGAAAGGTAAATTATAAGACTTCACTACTTCAATACATCTGAGCTAGACTGAGATGCTAAAGGTAAATTGTATTTAACAGCATGCATTTCTAAAATGAAACCTAAATAAATTATTTGTTCTGTCTTTTTCTAGGAAGAACTGGAACAGATAAAGCACTCTGATATTTTTGTATGCATGTGTACTTTTGATCTGAAAAATCAAATTGATTTCAAACAGAACATCCTTTGAAAAAAAGCATAATCCTACAGCATGGTGTGCTGTCTTTGTGCTAGGTCTGTGACAGATGAGTGTCTAGCCTAGTCTGGTTTGCAGCTATACTGCTATTTAATTTTGCGAACATTGTATTAGAGTTGGATAAAATTAAGCCTAAATCGTTAAAGACAGTGTGCTGTTAATCTCCATTTAAAGGAATCTCTGTTGGCTTCCCAGACTGAAATAAAGTAGAAGTGTAATCTCTCAAATCTTGGGTGAAAAGATTTGCAGTCTATTGAAATACTTTGTTTTAGTCCTAAAACATATTCTGGATAATAATGTCATAATATATAAAAGAGAGGCACACTCAAAATAAGTAATTCCTTACTAAGGAGTTATTCTGAGCTAAAATTTGAGGTAGCTATTGCTTTAGAAGTCCTGGAATTTTAATCTAATAGGTGGAATTCACTTTTGACTAGGCAAAAAAAAAAGAGTGAGCTGTTTGTAGAAATACAAAAAAAAAAAAGAAAACAAGAGAGTATGCATCTATATTAAAGGAAACCAGCTGATGATGATGGATTCTAAAATATGTCTTTTTGATATCTTTCACCCATTGTCCATCCTATTTAATCTTTTTACGGTATTTGTGTGTATGTGTAATGAGTGGAGAGGTTATCTTCAATTTCCGATACCAAAGAGTTAATCTGAGTTACCTGTTCGTTAGATTAGCTGTTTGTACAGAGGATATCCTTCTAAGGAGAACTGTCTGCTTTACCTAGCTCATTAAGATTTGGTATCGGAGCATCTCGGCAAGGTAGGCATTATTCCCTTTCATAGAGCAAGAAGCTTAGTCAGAGGGAGGTTAATTGATTTTCACCAAGGTCACAGCAGAAGTGTGTTGCTGAACCTACATTTTCCAGCTCTGAAGCTCATGCTGTAACAAGACCTCTCATAAATGGATAACATTGTGGCTTACTGGTCCCACAGTGGCTACTGCAAATTAAATGCTTGAAGCAGATGTCTGTAGTAGACCACAGTTGACTTTGTGTGATGTTGCAAACCTGTCCAATTCCATTGCAGTACTTGTGTTTGCATTGCTGTTGTTCCAATAATGATTTTTCTCTTTGGGTGATATCTATTTTTGTACATTGCTTGAATTGTATATTAGAATATACACTTACCATGGCAGTTAGCAAAAACATCTGGCATCTTGATTGTGTCTATAAAAAAACATGAATAGTTGAAGTGGTCAAGTAATGTGCCAAATTTAGAGGGGGTTTGAAAGTTGGGATAGTACGTTTTGTATAGAACACTTAACAATTAGCTTGAAATTGCTTCATTTAAAAATTGCCCGTGGTAATGAAAGAATGTCTTTTTATTTAGGTGGCACATTTGGAGCGAACGGGGCATTACTTAACTGTAAAAGATAACCAGGTGGTGCAGTTGCATCCCTCCACCGTTCTTGATCACAAACCGGAATGGGTGCTGTATAATGAGTTTGTCCTTACAACGAAGAATTACATTCGAACATGTACAGACATCAAGCCCGAATGGTAAGCTGAAGTCTTGCAACAGTCGTGATCTACTGTACAGCTCTTGTTTTTCTTTCTCCTTTTCTTAACTTGAGGTAATTCTTTTCACTCTTCCTGAAGCCAGTTTTACTAGAATGGTTTGAGGAATGGCAGTGGCATGGACTTGGGATGTTACAGATCACTAAAGGTTTTCATTGTGGATACTTGTGCCTGTTTGTGGGAGTTGTGTTTAGAACTCTTGGTGCCTGGGCTCTGTGTGCAGTGCACAGAGAGATGCTTGACTTAAAACCAGTTACTTCAGTAAGCCTGTTTGGAAGGATCCTGTCTGGGGTATGTCCAAGCACCCACTTGCATACCTGAGTTAAGAGATTCCAGTAGGTACCTCTGTTCTCAAGATCTAGGACTTCTCTTGTCTGATTTCTTTCAGAAGGATCTGAACAGGATTTTGTGGTTTTTTAAATACTAAAGAAAGAGGTGGTAACAGTGGTACAAATTGCCTTGTCATGATATTTATTCCTCAGCAAGCTTTTATCAAGGAAATCAGAGGCCTGAACCTTTGCAGACAAGGAGAGATCTGAAGCATCTTGCCTGTCTTTAAGGTGGTTGTACTTAAGCTGCCAAGTTGTAAGCTTTGGGGACATGGGAGGCTCTTCCGTTGCTGAAATTTTACTGTTGTGCAGGAAGAGTTTAAAGATTCATAAGCTGGAAAGCACAGCATATGTAGCTTGTAGTATCTTAATGGAACATGTGCTTCCTTAGAAATCTTTTCTCAACAAACACTGTATAATGTAAAGCAGGATCCTATGGCCTTAGTCATATTTTTAAGCTTAAGGCAGCTGAGGCTGAGCTGTAACTCTGACACAAACTAATGTTTGGGGGACTTCTGTGGCTGACGGCCGTGGACAGCTCTGGCTGCGTGGGCCACCGTGGTGGGGACTGCAGCAGCAGTGAGGGTCTGTAAGGGCAATGGCTGCACAGGGCATATCATGAGACTCGTGCGTGCTTTTTGCTTTGGACTTGAGCACTTGCACAGGATGGCACTGAGATTCTAGGTGTGTGTGCATGTGTGTAAAATGAAATCTTAGAATTGCAGAATGAGCTGAAAATAATGGATAACCTTTGTTTCCCTCAGTTGTAGAATTTCTCTAAGATGCTCTTAAAGTTTGAGTATCAGTAACAAGCTTTTCCTTTTTTGACAGGCTGGTGAAAATTGCCCCTCAATATTATGACATGAGCAATTTTCCACAGTGCGAAGCAAAGAGACAGTTGGATCGCATCATTGCCAAACTTCAGTCCAAGGAATACTCACAGTACTGAATTTATGCTTTGAACTGAAGTTATTCAGAGGACAGCTTTAAGAGATGAAAGGATTCAAAGTTCAAGTTGTGCTCTTCACTTTGGTTCAATAATGGCCTTTATTTGAAAGCTTTTTAATTTTTCTTTACAGTAAATATTCCATTCTGATTTCATAAATTAAACATTTATGCCTCCCTTTTGTGTTGACACTGTAGCTCATACTGGAAAAGCTAATCAATGTTTTGCAGTTTATTGAAAGTAGTTCTATATATAACAATGTTATAAGCATTTCTTTAGAAATGGTTGAAAATGCTTCTAAAAATGTGATTATCGACCATGGTATGCATGATCGTTGTAATTGTTGACATTCCTTTTAGAAGTTGTGAAATGTTACAACTTGTGCTTCTGTAGACACAATCTTCAGCTTCAGTACAAAGGTACTGACTTCAATAAAGTCTATTTATACTAATTTTGTGCCACAGTATGTCAGTATTTCTATTGTTTTGATCGAAACACGAGAAGCCATTTAGTCTCCCAGTAAGCTGCTGTTTGATTGACATGGCAGTAGTTTAATATTTTAATATTAAAAGTGCGGATGTTTAAGCAGCACAGTGATGATGACATCAGCGTAATGCATACAATGTTGATCCCTTGCAAACTTGTTTAAATTATTTAGGAAAAATGAAATGCATGCAGATGTGTTAGGAGAATGCTTTCTTCAAACATAGCCCTAAGTATTTTTTGGACAGAACTGTAGTAATGTGTCCTGTAATGTGGAGTGTCTGTGGCGAGTTAGGAATTGCCCTGCTGGGCAGTGTTCAGGGACCATTTAGGATCAACACAAACAGTAACATAAGCAACACTGTAGGTCAGATCACACTGCACCGTTGTAATTCTGTAGGGATTTTTGGTGAAATATGATTTGACAGCATTTTCAATTTTGGAAGGCTAATCCCATGAGGAATTTATAGTAAAATTTGATCAGAGGGCTGGAGCACCTGAGGAGCTCTGTGAGGACAGGCTGAGAGAGTTGGCACTGTTTAGCCTTGAGAAGAAAAGGAGGAGACCTTATTGTGGACTTTTAATACTTACAGAGGTTTTGTAAGAATGAGTTGTGGCTTTTTACCAGTGACAGGACAAGGAGCAGTGGTTTTACTCTGGCAGAGGGTAGGTTGAGATTGGACAAGGAAGAAATTCGTATTGTGAAGGTGGTGAGGCGCTGGAACAGGTTTTCCAGTGAAGTTGTGGATGCCCAGTCCCTGCAGCATTCAAGGTCAGTTGTGTGGGGCTTTGAGCAACCTGGTCTAGTGTAAGATGTCCCTGGCTGTGGCAGGAGGGTTGGATCTTTAAGTTCCCTGCCAACCCAAGCCATTCTGTGTTTTAATGTATTTGATCAGATTTCAGTTTTTCCCTCCCCCTGGTATACATTGAGCTTTGGTCCTTATAGCCAAGAGAAGCTGGATCAGCTCTTGCTAAAACTGGTTCCCCTAGGAAGAGAGCTGTGTGCTGTCATGCTCTAAGGCTGAAGTAAAAATAGGTTATGTTTGGAGAGGTGGTAACTAACCTCAGAGTGATCTTAAGCACTGATGTTTGGTGTATCCTATTTAAATCATAGCAATGGACTGTAAAATTACTTGGAATGGAATAACTTGAGGACTTTCTTCCAATTCCAATTTTTTTTTTCTAAAATGCCATTTATGTGATGCAGAATAGATAAGTTTTGAAAACTTTTAAAGTTAGCAACTAAAAGAGTAATTGTGAAGGAAAAAAATGAAGATTAAAATTTGAGTGGTTTATAGTATGCAGTGGGACCGGGAAGTCTGTCTCAAGTTTCATAGTGAGGGAGTGGAGGATCTCCCCCACTTCAGGCGCTGTGGAATGGGTCTGGAGTCTCCTGCCCTACAAAATCATATTCAGTAGGAAAGAGAGAGGTTGACTGCATAAAATGTTGAACTGGATGGAGTTTTCTGACTGCAGTCGGAAGAGTTTTTATTTAAAACAGAAAATCTGAACTTCTTAAGCAACTGGATTTCATACTAATATTCCTAAACATAAAGATGTTGGTTTTACAAATTCCTGCTCTAGGATGACTCAGGCCGGATATGTGGGGTTTCACGATGACTTGCTTATCCCCCACTGTGAGGGGCTGCTTTGTGCAGTGCTGAAAAGTGGCCGCTCCCCAGGTAAGAGAACTTTTCTAGAATTCGTGTGCAGCTTTCAGCCGACCTGTGTAGAACCAGCTTCTGCACAACTTTCCCGAGGTCTGGCAAGGGCCACAAACAGCCAGTTCTCTGCATGAAACCCCTCGGGGACCCAGAACCAGCTGGCATAAGCTGCCATAGCCGGGTCCTTGGGGATGGGGGAGCAGATGGCTATGGCCGTGAGTGGAACTTGACGCAGGAGAGACTTTGGCCCTTTTTTTTTTTTTTTTCCTTTTTTGAAATTGTCATACCCACAAACTCAGCTTGGGCTGTGACAGCTGACCTGGGATCTTTCACTTTGCTCTGTCATTGCTATCAGGAATGCAAATACTGCTGGCCAAACCCGTGTTCTCTGGCAGCTGTGCAGCCCTGACACCTTCCAATTAAGCCAGTGGCACCTGTGCAATCCACCTGAAGGCCCAGGGGGGCACCGGTGTCATGGCTGAATTGGAAGGCTGTCGGTGTCCCAGCTGTCACCGGGGACTGAGCGGGCCCGGTGCCCCCTCCCCTCCTGACAGTGGGAATGTGAGCGATGGGAAACAGCTTACCTGCTGGGACCCTGGTGGAATCTTGGAGCTAGTGCTTCGGGAATATGTGGGGAGCCTAGTGGGTTTGGTACTTGTGTGACCGTAGTGTATCTCTGAAAAAGGCTCCCCTTACCAAAGAACTGACAAAGCGTTTTCTCAAGGGCACTGTGTGTGCTACACAGAGTCATTCCTTCACTAAGGCCCCAGGGTGGGAGCGGCTTTGTGCAGGAATGTGCAGTCTGTTCTGTGCCCAGTACTGATCTCAAATAACTGAGGGTGTTCAGGGGTTCGGGGAGAAGCAACACAAACTCACTTAAATCACTGTGGACACCTTAGAGTTACTGCGAATCTCACTTTTAGAGCCATGCCATATAGCAGTGGGATGGGAGCCAGGTATCTAAGGAGTTACTGGCCCTCTCTGAAGGAGTAGTGACAGGGACAGCAGGGCTTCTTCAAGCAGTGTTTTCTGGGTCTGAGAGGGAAACTTGTATCAGGAGCCACCTTCTTTGCTGCTGCTGTCCCAGGGGTAAAGCAGATGCATGCAGAGGAGCTTGGATTTGAGAATAGCCCTGGGTTTTCTTAAGTTCAGTGTTGAAAGGTAAAACCTCATTCCCATTTTTCTGATGGGAACACTGTCAAAAAAGGTTGCCCAGAAGAACAAAAGGAAACCAAGAAGGAGGTGTAGGAATGAGGCTGCTTTTTCTATGAGCTTATGAAGGTCACTGCCTCTCTTTAAAACTGTTACAGATACCCGCAGTCCTGCCCATCATCAGAGCTCTGGCTGCTTATACTGCACGATGCAGTAAATGGGGGGAAGAGCTGGAAATCAAGTTTGCTGGTGTCAAATAGAAATTCAGCTTCCCCTGGTTTTTGTCCTGTGAAATGCCACAACTGACTACAAGGCCCTTCCTGCTGGCCTGAGGAGCGAGGGATCCCAGATAAAATACAGAGCTGCCCCCACCAGCTGCAGCCATTTGCTGTTCTGTGCTCCCTGCCCTACTGATGCTACTGCAGAGCGTTCAGACTGCAGCCAGGGTGTAAGCATTTTTGTTTCGGAGTACTGAGGAATGGCTCCTTAGGATTAGCTGCTTATCTGCTTTGGAATGGTCTAAAAGGTCTTTGCTTACTTACAGTGAATCTTTTTATCACAGACATTCTGGTGGTTTTTGAAAATACATGGTTTGTATATAATAAACTATAGTGTGGGATTTCTGAAAATACAGAATGGGTTAGATGATAGGAAAACAGTACTAAGTGAAAGGGGTATATTTTTTGAGAAGAGGAGAGTCTTCCATCGTAATTGTGCTGCTGTGTAATACCTCAAAGCAGTAAAAGGGCTAATAATTGGTGTGATGTAACAAGTGTATTTAGGTTTGTTAGATACAGAGGTAGTTACTAAATGGCTGAGTACATGTGGTTTAGGTATGTATCAGCATTATGGAGACATAAAGAAGTGACCAGTTATACTGTGTTTAGATTTGTAGGGATTTTATAGCAATTAGAATTTTTGTCAAGAGAAGAGACAAAGTGGTGACTCCATGCTTTGCCGTGTCCCGATGCCATAAACCCCCCTGCACTCTTGCTTTTGGGAGATCTCTGTGTAGTGCAGTTGCAGAAGACAAGCTCCTTTAGGGTTTACAGGCGCGTCTCCATTTGTTGTGCTGTGCCCATTCACTGAAGTTGGAGAGCAGTTGGCACGGGCCAGTCCGGGTTGGTACGTTCTGTATCACTTGGGTCAGTTTTTTGTGACAGAGCAATGCCATTTCTGATCACCACCTCCCTTTTCGGATCAGGGCCTGTGACACAGCATTGGTTTGTGACGTCTGATTTTCGACCTGCACTGCTACACAGAGCGTACTGGGAACTGCTCATTATTTGCCATATTTACCAGCTTAAAGCAAAAATGCTGAAATTAGCTTTCACTGTGTAATTTGAAAAGATACCTTAGCAAAAGTCAAAGGGCAAAGAGTTTTTCTTCCATCCAGTCAAGCTACAATTATTAATTTGTAATCAGATTGCTCTAGTTCATTTTCTGATAATATATAGCAATAAAAAGCCATACCACAGTATGACAGTAGAAAGCAGAGTTATATTCTAAAGTACACAGATTTATTCACTTACTGTAATTTGTAAGGAGTAGACATTTATCTTGGTTTTAGAACAGCTGAAGGTTTTAATAATAAACATAAACATATTTTACTATTAGAAGTATAATCTTACTCTGGTACTCTGTTGAACTTTTAAAATTATTTAACTTCATGACTATGTATGTGACATTAGGTTTATGTGAAGCAGAGGGAAAAATGATCTACTTGGTCAACCTAGTTCCTTTTTCTACTAGTACTTCTGACCCTGGTAGCTTTGTTTTGGGGTGTGTATGCTTCCTAGAACTGTTCCTACAACTGGGTGTTATTCCCCAGTAATACAAATGTGAGATATTTTTGATCTTGAAACGAGCAGCCTTAAAAACAGAATGAAACCATTATGAGAGCGCTTGCCCCTCTCTTTGCTTTTCCTTTTGCAAATGACAAGCTTGGGCTGCCTCTAATTTGCACTGATGTGTTTGAGATAAGTGGTTGGCATCAAGGAGATCCAAGCTTCCAGTATCAGGGGATTAAACTAAATATGGTAACAGCAGTAAAATAACATTCCTGGTAGCAGCGGTAACAAGACTAGTTCTGCTGATTGTAGGTGTTTGATTTTGCAGTTTCAACTCAAATATGGTAGTTTCTCAGGAACACTGAATGTATGTTGGACAGATGATAAAATAATTTTCATTTGTGTACATCTCGGCTCTGAGTGGTTCTTCCAGCTGTGAAAGCTATGCAGTAGTTTTGTTGTACAGAAAAATAAAACATAGCACAAATTAATGTTGATAATAAATATTTCCTGTGGCTTTAAACATGTATTATTTTGGGTTGGTCTTATTCTTTCAGCTAAAGTAGGCCTCTTGCCTTCCATTTGAATCCAGTGTTTATTTTGTGAGTATATCACATTAATATTCCCAGCCTCACTGCTTCCAGCAGCGTAAACAATAAACACTTAAGAGCATCGAGTACTTACCGGGCTTCATAGAATGGAGGGCTGCTGGTGGACCTATTTCCTGAATACTTTGTCCATTTAAATATTCAGCTGTGTTGTCAAAACACTTCTACTTATATTAGTAACCAGTTTTAACCTCAAAAATGTCAGCTTTATGAAAATGCAGGTGTTTGCTAGCAAAACTCATGTACGATTTTAAAGGCTTGCAAAGGCTTGCAAACTAAATTTGACCTTTCAAACCTTAGAATGATATCTTTGAGGTTGTTTCATTGTGCATGTTGAATAACAAGTAACTGATAAGCCTTTACTATGACAGGGATAGTATTGTTCTTTTAAAGAAATGAATGCCCTGTGAACCTTCCTGAAAGGCTTACAATTTGTCCAGAAAGGCTTAACAATTTGTAGAGCAGAAGCAGCAGGTTCGACGCAGTGTGAGTCATAATATGTTCCTCTGAGCATCTCTCTGTCCAAGGGGGCGTTGACAACTTTGTTCCAATGTGCTACACAATATAATGGAAGTAAAACTCAAATTACTTCTACACACTTTAAACAAACAATTTTATTAAGAGCAGAAATATAAGAATTGGCAAGAATTTAAAATTCCAGTCTTGATTTTCACCACAGTATGTACCCTGTTTGTTGGAAACAGACATTTAATTTTCAGTAAATTTATGAACAATTAACAGTTTCTCTGTATAAGCAAGCCAGTGTTTAAGAGTTTTTGCTCTAAAGCTCCTTGTTGGATTTGCTGCTGTGTAAATCCAAACACTATTCAAATGTCTGTTCTTTCCATTCTCAAGCACTGTCAAATATGAGGCTGAACAGTAACATGGTGGTAGAGTTCTGATTTTTCTGCAGCCTACAGAAACCTGTTTGTCTCTGGAGGAGAATTGTGGAAGGAAAAGTTAATAGGAAAATATTCAATTATATGAAATGGTAATGGCCTACTTCGTGATCTCCTTCATAATCGCATTTGTTCTTCACACTATAATTGCCTGCAATGGATATTATTTTTGTGAGTAAAGCTTAAGGATCCAAACGTTTGTAGTCTACTGGCTTGATATGAGACTAATGTTTAGATCTCTCATTAGGTACAGTGAGGTTTCAGAAATTAATTTGCTTTTTTTAGCAGTCTCTTGATCAAACTAATTTGATCATAAAAACAACTCTATCAATGCTATGTTTTCTAGACTGAGAACAGAACTTCCTAAATTAGGAACAAAGGCAGCAGCAAATCTTTGTTCTTATTACTTACAAAACTTCAACATTAAAAAAAAGAGTAAAAATTGCAGAGCCATTGTAATTGCCTTTTCATTGCATTCACTCTAACTGGCTTTAAGCGAAATGATTTCTCTTTCCCTTGATTTTGGCCAATATGTCAAAGAAAGGACATGTGCTTACAAGCTGCAAACCCATGTCTGGTACTAACGCCTGCCTAGGTTTTCTCCTAGAAAGGTTTGTTTTTTTTTTTTAATTGGCTCAAGTAATATGATGTCAGTGAAGAAATCCAAAGTTAATGTTCTGTCAAATCCCTTTGAAATATCTATCAATTATTTCTGGGGCTTTGCTGCCTCTTTGTGGTATTTCTTGTGTAAAAATGGAATTCTGTATTGATCAAGGCTTTTCTTGGGACTGTGCGAAAGACAGTTAAATGCAATTCCCCCAAGTTGTACAGTGTGTGGCAGGGAGTCTGTCTTCCTCCCTCCTCCACGTTCCTCTCCAGATGATAGAGCATACAGTGCCAAAGGAGTTGCCAAATACCGTCTGAACGTCTGTAACACAGTTTGCGATGAGAAGGTGCTACTGCTTTATCAATCAACTTTGAATAATGTGCTGAACAGTGAAGCCTCCTGCCTTTTTCATTATCTGAGCGATGACAAGAGATCTCATCATACCTTTCAGTGCATCCATTCTGAGATGACATCTTTACCATGACTGGTAAAATAATGCCGAGTCTACTCCTGTTGTATCACTATTTTGCTAATGAGCCAAATGTACCCAGAAGCAGGCAGAATAGCAGGGGGGTATTCTCAGATGTGAAGATACTTTACACTAAAGGCAGGGATTCATGCCAAACATCTTGATTCCTGCTAATTTGGGTTATTCTGGGATTCCCCCCCACCTCTGATTAGTTACTTCATAGCTATAATCACAGAAACATAATCACAGGAATGTTATTTTGAGGAAATTATAATCTGATAGGGCTTTAGTAATTTATTTACATTTTTAATTGGTGGTGAGGCTATAAAAGTTATGAACTACCTCATAAGTTCATGCCTGCTGACATTTGAATGGCACATATTCACTGGTTGTTATTTATAATTTTGGGGGTATTGAACTGATGGAGATTACTCATGTTGAAAAGCTGCTGGAAGGCCTGAACTAGGAATTAAATTATCATAGTGGCTTCATTTTGTTAACAGTCTCATTGAAAATATCTTGCTTGCAGGACAATCAAACTCATCAGTGTTCTGCTCTTCCACTTCAGTAGACAAGTTTTAATCAGTGGCACACTTGATCTTGCAGAATTCAAGGAAAATAATTTCCTGCATTTTTGAGATGAGCAAAAATTCATGTAATCTAGCTTTAAAACTCCTGGCATTTTTTTTTCTTTTCTTTCCTTTTGAATAATCAGCTTTACTTCATTCAGTTGCCTATTTCATGTAACTTCAATTACCACGATGACCCAATGCTTAGATTGCTTAGATGGAATTAGCTCATGGATGAAGAGTAAGCAACTGAATCTGAACTCAGGCAAGGCAAATAATAGACTGATGGTGAGATCAAAACGTATTGAAAAATGTACCGTTTTCTTGGTGATTGTGTATTTTCAATTGCTCTTTGCATGTAGATGGCTTTAGAGAACCTTGTTACTCATTTCTGATGGTCTCCCATAGCAGCATTGACAAAAAAATACTTTTCTGCTGTCCTCTTTTTCTTGGAGCTGCTATCCTATCTTAGCAGCCATCCAGCTTCAATTATCTTTTTAGCTTTCGGATGAAGCACAGCAGCATATGCAATCCTCACCATCTAGCAAACCTGGAAAAAATTAGTTACGTTCTTCTTGAAGACTCTTAACAGCCTGGACTCAGCTCTGGGATAGAGACCAGGAGTGCCAAAGCCAGTGAGAGTTATTTCTTGGCTGTAACTGAACTTTTTGAAATAAGGGTAAAACCTGTCTGTGCAGTAACGACAAGATGGTAAAGAAATTTCAACAGTAACTGATAATCATGTAGAATCTCAAGACTTTCTGCTTTAAGGACCATTTGAGCATTTGTTCTCTCACCATACACAGCAAAGATTCCAACATAATACTGTTGCCTTTTTGATGAGAGGAAGAACGTTGGTTACCTAGTTTAGTGCACTGTTTGAAAGTATTCAGATATGACAGTGATGTGTGCAATCCAGGGAAGTATATTGGATGTAATGGAACTACAAAAAAATCTGGCTCTGATAAATTCCACTGTTCAGTGGATGGGAAGTGTCCATTTTCTGTATTTTGCTCAACGACATTCAGTTTTCTGAATGCAATTTTCATTCAGCAGAACCTTGTGTTTTTTAAGTGGTGTTGTGTAACTGAAGTTTAGAAGTATTCCAGGATGCTTTAGAAAAGCTGAATTTTGATTCATCTTGATCTGTTATGCTAATATTGGAAAATCTGCACCTGTAGCTCCCGTGGGTGAGGTTGATGAATCCAACATGTGGAAGCTGTTCTGGGAACTCCATGTCTCTCAGGTAGCTTAGAACACATGCTCCAAGCTGTATAGCCATGTGAAGGTGAAAAACAGTCTTCTGAATTTTATACAGTGAGAAGCCAGTGAAAGAAAAAGCAGAACACTAAAAAGCTGTTTTAAAGGTGACCATGGTTCCTGTGTTCTCATCCAGTTGTAGTTTGATTCTCAGTTATGACTAATCTTTCTTTTTTGTATTATAGACACGAGTTATCTTGGAAGTTAAATAGAAACCTAAAAACTCTGAAATTTCCACTTATTTCTGCTTTAAGTAGGCCTTTGCTCCTCTGGGACCAATTGCTTTTATAAACATTGTGTAACAATGTTGCTTGACTTTTTCAAGGGTCTGGTACTTAAACTATTGATCTCCTCAAATATTAAGAACTTGTAATACGTAGCTCCAGAGGTGTTCATAAAGCTAAATGAAAGAATTTGATGAAGGTGCTAAGGCAGCTTTAACGTATTAGCCTAATAGAAAACCTATCAGTGGACTTTTAAAGCCTTTCCCCTTCAATTTTTATGAACTGTCTTAATTGACTTTTTATGCACTTACGAATAGGCTTAGTAGAAACAGTCTTTTATTTTTTTTTTTTTTTTTAAATCTGCAAATAAGATACAGGGACAGCTAACATTTTAGAATATCTGATATTATAGACTTTTGCCCTGTGAAGAGAGATCACTGCATAAAGAAAAGAAAGCTCCTCTGGCTTTTGCCTGTAGCAATGGGGTACTGGTTTACTCTTTGAGCAGTCTCTGCAAAAACCTGGCACTTGGTGAAACCAGATCTATTATTGGCTCAAACAGTAGTCCTTGGCCTCAGTCTCGTCTCTGTGCATGTCATGGTTTAGCCCCAGCCAGCAATAAGGTCCACGCAGCCACTCGGTCCCTCCCCACCTCCAGCGTGATGGGGGAGAGAGTCATAAAAGTGAGAAAACTCATTTGTGGAGATAAAGACAGTTTAACAGGTAAAGCAAAAGCTGTGCGTGCAGGCAAAGCAAAACAAGGAAGTCATTCACCACTTCCCATGGGCAGGCAGGTATTCATCCATTCCCAGGAAAGAAGGGCTCCATCACACCTGAGAGTGACTTGGAAGACAAATGCCATCACTCTGAATGTCTCCTCTTGCTTCTTCCTCCAGCTGTATATGCTGAGCATGATGTCACAGGGCATGGAATATCCTTGGGTCAGTTGGGGTCAGCTCTCCTGGCTGTGTCCCCTCCCAAATCATTGTGCACCCCCAGCCTACTTGCTGGTGGGGGGGGTGGGGGGCAGAAGAAACCTTATCGCTATGTCAGCACTGCTCAGCAGTAATGAAAACATCCCTGTGTTATCAACAGTCTTCAGCACAAATCCAAAACACAGCCCCACACCAGCTAATGCGAAGAAAATTAACTGTATCCCAGCCAAAACCAACACAGTGCAACAGCCTCGTGGGAATGAGGATGTGCTGTCTGTGAGAAGGCAAACCAGCCCCATTTAAAAGCTCCATCCTCATTCACTTTATTCCCAAATCAGATACGTTTGCAGGTAAAAAACTCCACCTCTCCCCTCCCCCCCCGAAAACAGTTTCTAGTTTATTTAATAAACTTTACAAATTTTTAAGCTGAAAACACGTAAGCAAAGAGCAAACCAAATTAAATTCTAGACTGTATTTAATAAGATGCCTTTCTGGCTGCTTTGCCAGCCTTTATCTAGTAGTCTGGCACATCCTAACTGCATAGTATTATGCGTCTCTGAAGAAATTTGAGTAATTTTCTCTGTTCTATCTGCACCAGGCCTCTTTTTTTTTTTTTTTTCAGCACAGATGGAGTATTAATGGTTATCCTGAGACTACTTTTGTTTTTCAAACATTTCGTGGCTTCTGCTGTTTCCTCCACCCCTCACCAATCCGTTTTTTCCAAGTCCTTTACAAGAGTTTATTTATCTGCACTTTACTCCTTCCTGCCCACAGAACTTGAATACACTCTTAGCATCTTTTCTATGGAGCTATTAGCGCACTGGGATGGGATATTAGACAAGAGCTATTTGTGGATTTTATTATGTTTGGTTACACACTTCTAGTAATAGAAGCAGCATACAAAGTTTTTTTGCTTCACCACCACCGTCGCAGTAACAATGATGTTAGTGTGCTAACTCATGCGATGGACAAATAGATTATTAGCTCTTCCTGTAATGGCTGGTTGAAAACATCTACAAATGGTCTGCAGGAGCAACACATAATGCTATAAATAAGTTTTCAGATCTTGTTTTGCTGCCAGCAGAAGTGTGCTCTGCAGAGGCCTTGAACAGGTTCGGAGTAGTTCAGCTATCAGCAAAGACTACAGCTGGATCTCCGTTAGTAACTGATCACTGTGCAATTAAGCTTAACCTCCTACCAGTGATGGTCCCCCAGGGGAACTCTCTGAAATTCAAATGAAGAGATTTTTAGCTAGACCAAATGGTTAACAGCAGGGTGAGGAACAATGTTTGACGGAAAAAGAAAAAAACTCAAACAGTTAACAACACATAATCTGTTTTAAGACTTCTAAAGAACATGGCATGGGAGAGGCAGATAGTATATCTGTCACTGGAGGAGAGGGAAGTGGGGTAAAACCTACTGAAGTGAATAAACTCATCAGATACTGGGGAGGGAAAGTGCAAAATTTACCTGAACAGAATAAACATCTCAAAGATCAGGCTATGCTAGAGTACAGTCCTAATGGAATACACTAAGACTTAATATGAAAATGAAACATTCAATGTCAAGTTGCTTAAAATTTTAAAAGTGAGATGCTTTGAACACGGACTCCTCAGACAAAAAGAAATTCAAGAAGGATGGTGAAGTGGCAAGGAATTTTATGCCTTAGTTGTTGCTGTCTGAAAAGCTGAAATAAAAAACCATGTAAGTTTAGGGACTGATAAGCAGCCTAAACAGGATGAAGTCTCTGAGAGAAAATACTGTAGCAATTTGAGAAACAAATTGTTGTGAACACCTTGTTTCTGATGTAGTTTCCATATTGTTGCTGGGATTCTTCCTGTTGTATTTTTACCTGGTTTAGGGCAGAGTGAAAGGCTCTGTGATCTCATACGGGACAAAGATTCCTCTGGATGATGAATTCTTGGCTAGTTGCCTTTTGGACAATATCAACTCAACATCAAAATACCGACTTTCTACTGCACTCAGGTGTGTTTCATGGTATTCCACACTCATGGCACAGTTGTTTCCTCAACAAATGGAATGGCCAGAGGATTCCATGGCTTTTACTAAATGGCGTTTTCTTCCTTGAAGTATTAGGTGAGGGGGAGCGAGGAGCTTCACTGGGCCTTTGATCATTTGTGGTACAGAACTGTCTAGTCTTTTCCATTAATGGCTGTGGGCTGTTATGACAACTGGGTGCTGCTCAACAAACTACTGCCCCTCCCAGCTATGCTTTGGAAGCAAACAGAGTATTTTTTAAATATAAAGAAGATATTCCTTTATGAAACAGAACAGTTATTCTGAAAAAAAAAAAACAAAACACCTACATTACTTGCTTTACATTTATAATTAGCTGAGTTTTGTGATTATCAATGCTAGCTAATGAGGACAATGTTTCCCTCGTCAGAGGATCGCGCTCAAGTTGCTGGGTTTGCAAGCAGGATAAGGAATACTCAAGGAGCAGGGTCAACGTAATCCAATCTATTTCCGCTGATTTCCTGACAAATACTTTGCAATCCCCACATTCAGCGGGACCTCGCCGTGTCCGATGACCAGCGGGCCGCCAAGTGCTCCCCCCCCTCAGGGCGGGGGCCCCGGAGGGTCCCGTGTGCCCCGGGGCGGTCCCGGGGCCGCTCCTACCGTCACCGACACGCTTAAAAAAAACCCCAACAAAATCCCGCTTTTCTCCCTCTCCTCGCAAACGGGGTGCTGAGGCAAACACCCCGCGAGAGGAGAAAGCGGGTCAGATCTCACCTGGCAGGACGGGCGCTCGCTGGGGGCTCTGAGCACAAGTTTCCCGTCGGTTTTCCCACCCCTTTCCCCTCGGGCCCCCGCGGCCGGGCTGCAGCGGCGGGGCCGAACCCGCGCCCTCCCCGCCACGAACCCAGCGGCAACTTTGTGGGCGCCGCGCGGTGCTGCGCGGCGGGGCCGGGCGCGGGGCGGGGCGGGGAGGCCGGGCCGCGGCCGGGAGGGCGGGCCCGCCCGCGGCGGCGCTGCCCCGGCGCGGCGGGGGAGGACGCGCGTCGCCACTTCCCTGCTCCTTCCCCGCCGCGGTGCGGCCGCAGGTCCCGCAGGCGCCCCCTCGTTCCCGTGCGCAGGGGCTGCGCTGCCGAGCGGGGACGGGCTGGCGGGCGGGGATGGCGAGGGCGCCCGGCGCTGGTGATCCAGTGCCGGGGTCTGTAGCGCGGCCCGTCCCCGGCGGCGGCGGCGGCGGAGTGAGCGCGCGCACGTGACCGCCCCGGCCCCTCGGTGCCGCCGCGAACGGCCGCGCTCACACACGCACACACACGCGGTACCCGCGCCTCCATCCATCCATCCTTCCGTCCTTCCAGCCCCGCTGCCCCGCACGCACCGCGCCGCCCGCCGCCAGCGCGAAGCTGTCGGCACCACTCCGCGGGGACAGCGCCAGCGGCGGCGGCGGCAGCGACCCCGCAAGAGGCAAGAGTTTGCGAGGGCTGCTCGCGCCTTCCCGAAGAGGTTTTGCTCCCAGAGGATGGCTGGCTGCGGGCTGTCGGAAGACGCTTGCTTCTCCTCCTTCTTTTACAACTACACCTCCTCCTGGGAGACCTCCTACAACCAGGTAAGAGGTGGCCGGTGCTGCGCGCTCGCCGCCGCTGCGCCCGCCCGGCTGCTCGGGGGAGACGAAGGTGGTGCCAGTGTGTGCAGGAAGGGTCTGGAAGTGTTTCTGTTCAGCGTGTACGTGTGTTGTGGGGACGGGGAGGGGGGGTTGAATTAGCCGAGAAAAGAAATGAGAGAAAAGAGCTTTTTCCCTTGAGCCTTTAGGGCCCCTTCCCTCCGCCCCCGCCCTTCCCGTGAGGAAGAGGAGCGTGAGGAGGGCTGAGGAGCGGGAGCCGTAGCCCGCGGAGTGCTGCGCGATGCCCGGGAGCAACTCGGTGCTCAGCCGGGCAACTCGAGCGGAGTGCCCCGAGCCTGCCCTCGGCTGCGCTGAGGGACCGCACCGAGGCAGCCGGGCGAGTTTGCCGGGCGCAGGGAGCAGGGTGCGAGTGACAGGCTGCGTGCGAGAGGGACCCCACCGCACCCGTGTCCCCCTCCCTCGGAAATGGCTGCATACGCATTCCGACCCGTAAAAATTTCGGATCCTGCCTAGGTGGAAATAGTTCGGCTCACCCGACCCCCCCTCCCCGCACTTAACTTTGATGACTGTGCAATGCGGAGCGCGCAGCCGGGTAACGCCGGCCGGGCCCGTCCCTGCCGCCCGCGCCGGGGCTCGGGCAGCGGGGGGCGGCTGGCGAGGCAGTGGGGGAGAGCAGGGGGAAACCAGAATTCGCGCCTCAGAGGTAGAGAGCTATTCTGGGAGCCTCCGAAGCGTCTTTAATTAAATAACTGTTGTAGTCTGCTGCCCCCGCTGCTTGTCTGGTGAAAGTCTACAGGCAACTGTCATTTATAAACTACACCGGTGTGTGTGTGCGTGCGTGCGTGGGGAAGGGGGTTTCTGGCGCTGGCGTGACAGGAAAAGTTGGGCAGCGGATGGAAGCGGGCAGCGGATGGAAGCGGGCAGCGGAGCGGGCTAGAGGCGCCCTGGGCTGTGCGGGCAGCGGTGCCCGCGGCGGGGCGGGAGAGCCGGGGGTGAGTGAGGGGGGTCACCTCCCCGCTCCCTCCCTGCGGGGGCACAGCCCGCTGAGCTCCGGGGGAAAAGGTGCGGCCCACGGCCCGGCTCTCCAGGGGACTGAACCCCCCAGCCTAGTAGTTGCCAGTCTGAGGTTGCACCTCACGGCGAGGCATCGGGCAGCCGCTCCAGGAGTTGCGAACGCCGAGCGGCGAGGAGCGGGGCCGCCCTCCGGCAGCGGCCGGGCGCGGTGGGGCTCCAGAGCCCTGACAACCGGCTCGTCCGAAGCAGCCGAATAAGTAAATAAACACCGGTATCTGTGTCCCGGGTGCGAGCGGACCCCCGCCGGGCCCATCTCGCAGGCGCCCACCCCGTGCCGGGCACAGCTGCCGGGTGTGCCGCCCCGGCCGGGGAGAGCCTTCCCGGCGGGGAACAAGTCAGGCTGGCGTGCGCCGAGGGCTGGGGGGCTCGTGTGTGGACCAGACGCTCCTCAAACCCAGAGCCAGCGCCGAACCCCCGTCTCCCGGGCGCGCCGGAGCCGCCGGTGGCCCCTCACCCGGCGGGGCGGGGGCGGCAGGTGCGCGGGGCCGGGGGCGCGGCGGGGCTGCCCCGGCGCTCGGCTGCCCGGACTCTCGGCCCCGGCGCTCGGCTGCCCGGACTCTCGGCCCCGGCGCTCGGCTGCCCGGCCGACCGGGGCCGGCAGCAGGCGGGAGGTCGCGCCGCGCTCGCCACGGCTCGGGGTGGCCGGTGCGACCGAGCCCGCGCCCGGTGTGTGTTCCTCTGCACGTACCGAGGGCACACACCGGTGCCAGGGTGTTTGTGTGAGCACAGAACGTACGTTATCATCCTGCTAAATGCGAGCCCGTGCGAGTCACCGGGATTTAAGAAAGGCTCATGCCTGGTACAGAAGGCAGGCAGTCACAGGGAAGACTCCTTTGAAACCATCAGAGGGAGAGAATGGTTAGGAACACAGACAATAAAATCAGGTTTAAACCAGCTCCTTTATCTAAAGTTAGTTTCATTCTGTAGCGAAACAGTTCGGTGAAAGGATAGCATTGTGAAATGATAGGTTCCCTTACATCCCCTTTCAGGAGAGCAAGCCCGTATCACAATGGAAGCAGGAAGAATTGCTGGCAAATCCAGAGTTGATCTATTCTAAATACCAGTGTTGAACTGTATCTAAGGGAAAACGCGGGAGATAATTCAGGATGCAGAAGGTCTATTTATAGAAGGACTATACAAACTGTAGGGGATATACATAAAGTTGAATTAAATATGCATGATTAGGAAAGGCGTTTCGAAGGAGAAGGTGTAATCATTACATAGCATTACAACGGGAACAGATGAGCTTGCAAGACTTTCCAGGGTGAAGATGAGAAGAATTTTTAAGACACATATTCTTTCTGGTGCTCAAGGCTCCTTTCTATTTTCATCTTTTGCGTATTACGTTAGCATTTACATCAGTCAAATTCACCAGCTGAGGATTAGCAGTAGATGTTAGTCTGAATATGAAATAAAAATGAATATGGGATTTTGCTGCAAATAGCTTTTTCTCACAAGTTTTAACACTTAAAAAGGCAGAGTTGGCTTAGATTTGACAGTCAGCCATATTCGTGTTTGTTTGTTTTTACCTGAATTGCATCCAAAAAAAAAAAAAAAGGCTTGTAAACCGTTTCTTCTTGCTAAATATGGCAACACAGCCAAAATAGATTTTGTCTTCTATACTCTGTTTAGAACAAAGCAGCAAACAGAAAAACTTTAAAACAAAGTGCTGAGATGAGAAGATGGGTTGACTACTGAAAAAATAGTTTTTCCTAGATCAATATGATGCACTCTCAACATCTAGTACGAAGTAAAAGGATCCCTTGTATAATATCAATAGTGGCTCAGCCATAGCTTACTAAAAAGAATCTTTTCCTGGCATCTCAAGGCTTTAATGAGAGTATAAGTAAGCAAAATAAGACTTTAACAATGGAACCAGTCAGGTTAAAAAGAACAGTGACATCTTCTAGAAGCATAATATACGATCCGGCATCTTTGAAAGAGAGCTAGAATGTTTGCTTTATAATCAGGGAGGTTAAGAGATGTATTTCAACTTTTATATTTTTGGTGCATTATTGCAGTTCGTTTTTAAGCTCAAACTTATATGTGTGATTTGTTGGCAATATTTTTGGAAGGAACTTTTCCATTGCATATTAAAATCCAAAGTGCATCACAGAAAAGCTTGTATTGGAAAATCGTGTCTAGAAACTTTATGAAATCTTGTTTGGATCAATTTCTGAGGTAGTCTTCCAGAATATAAGGTTTTATATTAGTTACAAATAAGACTTTGCATTAATAAGGATAACTCCAAAAATATTGAGTATTCTTCTGAAGTCTTCTGTCTTTTTTTGTAGTTGGTATAGTACAGGAACTTAACCATTATGCTACAATCTGGACTAGACAAACTTGTAGACTTAAATCTTGAGATCTTTGAAGTGTGGTTGCATAAGCTTACCTGTGTTGTCTTGCCAATGTGTGTAAACCTGAGGTAAAGCAATATCCATCAGATTTCCTGTTGATTCATTCCGTGATCTGCATTTTTAGACCAGCAATAAACATTCTACTTTTAGTTCTTTATTTTTGCCAGAACCTTCCTGAGTATATCTTCTGGAAATTTTCTTTACATCTGTTTCTTAATTAGTAGTCATGAGTAAAGAGCAGCAATTCTTTAGTATTGCAGAGAGGGTATTCAGCCTTGCAAGAGCAGTAATATTCTTGGGCATAACCTGTCCATGCTGAACTGGCAGCATTATTTGTATTAATTATTTCTCATTCTACAGTTCAGAATTGGATACGTTATTGTGTTACTAATCTGTGTGGTTGGGAAGTGCTTGAAAATCATTTGAAATGTAGTTCATGAATGAAATCCTCTGACTAACATATAAATCTGGATACTTATTTTAATTTGACCTCAAAATTCTTGCAGTATAGAAGTAAATTGAGAGGTGTATGCTGCCTGATTGATGCCATTATTTCAGAGATTTTTCCCTGCAACATTCAGCTATGGACTTATTACCTGGCACCATTTCTTTGTCCTGTGTTTTCAAACATGGCAGTACATTATACAACATACTTTGACGAAATGTATTCTGCACGTATGAATAAGTCAGTGAAAGACAAAGCTAAGAGCCAGCCTTGTGGCTCCACTCTTTGTTCTTTGCATATGCAGGGACAAAAGCACCCCAATGCAGCCAGAGCTTTCTGCCAGTATTTTTGGGGAGCTGTACTGAGTGTAGTATATTGCTTTTATGCATTTTCTTCTTTTAACTAGAGTAAGTCCAATGGCCACTCCTGTGAGGCTTTTTGACTTACTTTTGTTTCCATGTTTCTGGATTTATTTATTTTTTTTTTTAAATTAAAATAATAGAACTCTGGAGTCTGTGCAGGTTTGGAAATATGCTAGATTAGCTGTGTTAATGCACTGCATGTATATAGCATATACTAAGTGTGTGTGTCTATGGGGATGTTGAATGAGAGGTAACCAATCTACACAAGATTGCACAGTGCACTTCATGATTTTTGAAGATGTTTTTCTTCAGTGGAAGAACACTCAGTCAATAGTTGTACATTATTTGGCTGTGAAAACCAATGGAATAAAACCATCATTCTACTTAGTTGCATTTTAGCAGAGCTTGTAACATCTCTGCAAATTAAAAGAAGGCTGATAAAAGAAAAAAAAAAGGCAATCCTGGTTTAGTATTAACAGAAAATATATGGTAATTTTAAAAAAGAGTGAATCCTGGACTTGAAATTTTTCTGACTTTTCTGTTTCCGAGTGTATTCATTCACAAAGCTGAGAAAACAGCAGTAAAAGTGAAAGTGAAACTGAAGAGACCTATTTTCTTGACATCCCAGTAGAAGATAAATGATAGGATAATGAGAAAGATGTAGTTTAATAAAAGCAGGTAATAGACTTTAAAAAAAATATTGTTAAACATGATTCTCCTTCTTTCAGAGATTAATGCCTTAATTGGTCATTCAACCCAGTAACTTTGAAAACTGTATTCCAACAGTAAGCTCGTTTAGCAAAAAAAGCATTGTTTAAACTGCGAAAAAAACATTTTCTCATGGCCCAGAGCAAACCAGCTAAATAGTTATACAGTAGAGCACAATAATGCAAGTTTAAAGCATATGCAGAAAATGGTCAAGATATTATTGTCATGTCTCAGTTTAGAGGAAAAACTCATTTGAAAATTTTAAGTTACAGTTACGGCTGTGATGAACTAATGCAGTTGAGTGCTTTATACATAAGATGGGATTTTCAGAAATACAGTTGTGTTCAGGAGAAAATGTCAGTAGTTCCAGCGATGTGTTCTGAAGGAAGAGGGCAGGGAGTTCTTAGCTGGTCAAATGCTCATGTGGTCTAAGCAGAAATGTAAAAGTGCAGGGTTTGCATTGGAATGAGAATGGGGTCATCCACCCTTTGTACTCATCATCAGGGAAGCAGAACCTTCTTCCAGAGAGACCATAGGAAATCAATGAGTACACTTTGCTAGTGTAGAGATAAATGTGTACTGCAGAAGGGTATTAAATATAAAAGGGCAGCAGTAAAATGATTTACTACGTGAAGCAGTGGAACTTTCTTTTGGTCATCTAAAAAGCAATTTTCATTTTTTGATAACATAATTGTATTTTTTTAATACTAATAACTGAAAAAGGCTAGCAAATCATCTCTTTTACAGGGATTTGAGCCCTAATGTAGTATAATAATGTAAGCTAGGAGAGGCTTGTTTACAAATACCAGCTTATTTACAAACATATACATGGTTTTTTAACATATTATCTGGCATTTATAATTTAGACTGTAATGATCTGATCTGACTTACCAAAAGTTAATGGGGTTTTTAATGTTTTTTCCTGAGGCGGTGTGGATGCCTGTGATCCAGTTTGTCTCGCCATGACCAGAAGGTATCACTGAGGGATACCAGCACAACGGATGCACATAGGAGAGAACCTGATGTATGTTTAGGTGTAGAGGCTTAATGAAATGTGGAAGAGCAGGTGCACAGTCCTAATGTTTTGGTGTTTTTTTAAATTTCCTGTGATGTGTCTGTTTGCTGTGTGAGCAAATCTCCATTTACATTTAAAACTTATAGGACTGTGAAATTGATAAAAAGGACAGAAACCAAATAATTCTGCAATATTTTTTGTCCTAGACCCTGAGTTCTCTACAAGTGGCAGTTAAGATTCTCCTTCTGCTACAAAGCTGTGTATTACTACCTTGTCTCTAAAGGTAAAATTAAGGTGAAGAGAGATTAATAGCAGAGCGCCCCTTGCTCTAGATATAGCACTTGCGACACTGCAGTGCTAATTTTGGAAGGAGAAATTGGGTATTTGCAGTTCCATATGAACTCACTGTGACCCAAAATGATGAAAGGTGTGTCTAGAGTAGCATTTCTTTTGGAGGCAGGAGTGTGCTGTGTTCATCCTGACTCTACTGTGCTTTGGTTAGTGTTGTAGGTTGATCTTGTTGCAAATGAACGCAATTCCTTTCTGATAAAGCTGGACCGCAAGATGTGTTGCAGGAGTACCCCTGGTGCATTTGAGCTAGGAATTGATTATCAGCGAATGAAATGAGACCAGAGCTAGGATGAAGTTAAATAATCAGCCATACCTGGTACAAAGTGTGTCGTGTAGATGTTGGATCCTCAGCACCAGCTGTCTGACTCTTCCAGTCCTACCGTTCCACATTGCTTGCTTGTCTAGACAGCCCCTGCATACAGTCAGAGTTGCCTAGAAGAGGGCACATGGAAGCCCATATTTGGGAAGCTGTTTGGAGACTCGTGGGTAGAATGGGTCACTTGACATTCATCCTTATGTTGCAATCATAAGGCCATTATTCTTTCCCTCAAAAAAGGGTGGTTTGTGTTGGCATGAAGAGGAAAGGTTCGTTTGATCACTTGTAATGTAACACATGAGTGAGTAAGAGGCACTGGTACTTCGGCTTGAAAAAGCCCTCCACATTTTTAACCCATTTTAGTATTTGCAAGAGCAATTTAGTTCCTAATGTTAACAATGAGTGATTATGATTCTGTACTTCCGTTTACAGCATAAATTAGCATTTTGTTTTCCATTACAGCTTTTGAATGAGGAATTATAATGTATAATTTGCTGCAAATAGATGTTATCATCTCTTTAGATGTGAACAACCACATAAACTTGAGCAAATGATAAAAATGGAATCAATTACTTCTCAAATGGAAGTAGTTTACAAACCTTCACAAACAAAATGGCAATAGTTGCTGGTTATTGTAACAAATAATTAGTTTTTTTTTTTAAACAACATTTATTGAATTCTATTGACAATTTAGTAATTGCTTATAGAATATTTAATCACCCCCCTCACAAAATACATGCCACACAATATATGCATTTTTTAAACTGCAGATTGCCTCTGTAGTCCTTGTTTGAAGCTTTAGTCATGCATATTCACCTGTACAAATGTTCCAGAAGGGGAGTACTGAGAACAAATCATGATTAGAGACCTTCACAATATTCTGGAATTAGTAGATATGAATTGAAATCGTAGAGGAGAGAAGAATGAAGAGTATGTGTTGTAGGCTGTATCCAAAGCCTGCTGAAGGTGATGTGAATTTTTCTGCCACTTTTGAACTCATAATCTACGTCCTGGTTATTAGAAGGATAAAGAAGAGACAAGACGTTATTACAGGTGCTTGAATGAGTGAATGCTGTAAGTCTCTACTGTAGGGGAAGATAATAACTTGTACTTTAATGAGTTTACTAGTTTGAATTTCACGAAACAAGTTTTCACTGTCAGTAGCTGTGATATGTTTCTGTATTATACAGGGTTATTCATGCTTGGAAAAATACCACTCCGCAGCCAAAGTGAATGTGAGAAGCAGTCCAGAATCACTCTCATTCTCTTCCCACTGCAGGCTTTCTTCATATCACTAAAGGACATAATCCAAGCATCATTTTCAACCCCTTCCTTTCAGAGAGGCTGTCTAAATTCTGATGATTTTCTACATACTGGTTTGCATATAGGTTTATTTCTAATCCCCCAAAACTCTGACCGTAAAGTCACCACCTACATCATCTCCTGTCAACCTGAATTCATCACCCTTTTTCTCACAGTCGTCCCTGGTAACCCCATTGTATCCATCCAGTCTGTATGCAATATAAACCGATTGTACATACTCTCTTGATTGCCCCTAGTGTGTGTTTTACCCTTATGTAAAAATACAAATTGAAGTCCATACTTTGCCTCATGTAATGCTTTAGTTTTTAGCCCTTTTGTTGTCCTTTTAAAGCCTTTGCATAATTTAGTTGTTCCCTGTTTACTGTCACCCCACCTGTTTTTGTTTATGACTGATGCTTTAGATTTGATGCTTGCTGGGTTGCTTCTCTCAATAAGCAGTATTTTTGGTATCCTCACACTTTCTCCTTTGACTTTGTGAAGTCATGAGCCCATTGAGGAAGATTATGTAGGCTTTCATCAATAGTGTCTTGAAAGCTATTGTTGCCTAATTGTTAAAAATGGATAGTCTTATTTTGTGCTTGAAAAACTATGGAACGAAGTGACCAAAACCTGTCATCAGCCTGCATTTCACTCTATTCATCTTGTTGCTTGTTTCTGTGGGATGTCTGCTGCCATACTTGGATCAGTCTGTAGATCAGATAAACAACAGCTTTTTATTCTTCTAATAATTGAAAAAAGACTAATGATGTATTTTCTCATTTGCTCCAGTCTACCAAATGTTGAAGTAATTGAGGGGGAAAAAACCGAGATAGAATGGGAATAACATAACTTGCAATTCAGGGTGCTGTGTTCAGCCTTAGAGCCGCCTTTTGAGAACATGGAGCTGATTGTTTAGGATGGAGCTTTCTCATAATTTTATTTTCGAGGCAGCTGTTGGTTGTGAAAATTTACTTGTTTTCTCAATTTGACTATAAGTCTGGTTTTTTTTTTCTCAACAAACTGTCTTGGGCTGGAGCAGAAGGGGAATGTTATGACACTGCATATTTGCAGTGAAGTTTTTTGAAGTTTAGAATGAGCGTCTGGTGTAATTATTCCTGAAGGGCTGCTGGAACTTGATTTTAGTGTGTGCATGGCTTCATAAAACATATCCACAGTTGTCACAGGCTTCTTGGACTGAGCAATTCACAGTATTAGAGGTTTATCTGGTTTGTAAAACCTCACAAAGTCATTCCAACAAGGTAACTCACTTCAACCATTTGTTTTCTTTTTTTTTTTTTAATTATTTTTTTGAGTCCAACAGCTCATTGTGACTTGAAGTATCTGCAAAACTTTGACTTTTTATTCCTGAAGCTTATTATGTCTGCCTGCTACTTCTCTGTGCTCATAGTTTGCTTAGGCCTTGATCCAGGAGACCACTTAATTGCTCAACTGTAAACATGTGAAGTCAAGGGAACTGCTTACAGTGAATTTGTGGCGTACTGAATTGTGGCCTTAAACAGCTGAATCTTAAGGACAGAGAACCTTCCTTCCATCTTGTTTGTCAAGTACTTGCCATGCTTCCAATACATTAGAAGTATTGATGGTAATTATGGCAGTGGGAGCAAGAAAGCAATGAGATCAAGGAGACCTGGTAATGGTAAAGGAAACCTGCCAATTGTTCACTGGCAGTTCAGTCTCTTTGTTTGTCAAATGGATTTGCATATAAAAGATGATTCCTCTTCTCCCAAGCAAAAACCTGTGAATAGATAGTTCTCTAAAAATGCAAAATTATGTGCAGTGACAGAAAGCTATGCATGAAATATACTTGAGGATAGGAAACTCCTTGGATGGTAAACAAGGTTTTAAAAAGAAAGGAAAAATATGGCTGAAAACATGTAATGGTAAGAAAAAAGACTGTGAGTAGGACATGCACACACCTAAATATTTAGCCATGTGAAACAGAGTTGAATGAACTACTGACCAAATAAATTAGCAAAACAAAAGTAAGGTTGCACTTCTAGCCTTTTTTTATTTTCATCCAGAAGACTGTTAATTGCTGGAGGATTAAAATAATTCATGTTCAAGGATAGAAAGTGATAACAATGTGCAGAGCTTGGGTGCTCCAGCTATACAAGAAACAGTGAAAGGAATACTTTTCTCTCTTGTGTGATGTCAAAGCCAAAAGAGGTTGGGGGGGAAAAGGAGGGGATTGTGGCTCTTTGATGTCACTTTCAGAATAAAAATAATGCTGTAAAAGAAATAACATAATCTTTTTCTATTTATCTAAGTCCTTTTTTTTTTTCCTAAAGAGTTAGGGCAGCATTGTTAATTGATTTTTCTGACACTCATAATAACAGTTGTATTAAAAAATAATTTACAAAGGATTTTTTTTTCCGGAAGCTGAGCCCTGCGGAATCTGTTATAGGAAAGTGGGTAGAGAGTGGATTATTGCATATCACTGTTCTCACATAATTATAATCTGCTTGATTGGTAGAATGCATGTTGTGCTTTTGCATTGTCCATTTTCAACGAGTGGTGTCTTTCCAGTAAGATTTGCTGGTTTAGTAGTAATAGCATCAGTATCTCTCATGCCCTTTCAGTATAAATAAAGGTTGTCCTAACAGCTGCTCAGATTGTGCTGGCATGGTAGCCATCTTTGCTGGAGTGTCAGTTTTTGGCTAGAATATTTTAACACACTGGGGCTTTTCTCTGGTTACGAATGGTTGAATAATTTCCAGCTGTGAAAACAGATGTGTGGCTTTTTTGGGAAGTAAAGTTAATTAGGGGAGGCTTATGAATTTATTCTTTTTTTTTTTTCTTTTATGGTGGGGTTAGAGGATGCCTTTAGAAAAGAAGTAGGGTTTTTTAATGAATGTGAATCTGGACAGACCAATGCATACAGTATTATAAGGAAAATTTTGGGTATATCCATGACAAAAGGGACCTTTCTATTGCACAGTAACTTTTAAAACCATGATAAAAATGAAAAGAAAAAATACTTTCCATTGCACAAAACCTTTTAAAACCATGATAAAAATGAAAAGAGAAAATACTATTTACATGGATAACTAATAAAGTTGAGACAAAAATGGCAAATAAAAAAGGCTATTTAATTTTGGTGCGTATTGTGTATTAATATTGTTGTTTTGTAAGGCAGCTCACAGTCGTTTTAGATCTGTTTGGGCCAACACTTCACAGACATCTCATTAAATTTTTTGTTTTCTTCATCTATGACTTCTGTCTTTGAAAGGAATTCTCTAGGTGAAAACTGGAAAATATTTGCCATGTTTCAAACATTCTCTTCCCTTTTGTGTTTAGCATAGTGATTTGGACCTTTAACACTGATGTCTGTCTATTTTTAAGTCTGCTGGTAGGCACAACCCAGTTTTGTGGAAGGGAGCTTTTCATGTGAAAAAACTCTTTAGTTTTGTGATTTCTTTCTTACGCTTCTTGTTCTTGATTGTTACATAAAATAAATGGCAAGGCATGGAAAAAACAAAACAGCAGCAATTGCTGTTAAAGTGAATTAAAAAAATAAATTTTATAAATTACAAAAAAATGTCAAAAATTAAACAAGCAAGCTTCTTTAATTTTTATCATTCTTGTTGAAAATAAGCGTCATATGGAAATCTATTCATTAGAACATCCTGTAGCAAGGATGTTGTCCCTGGGCACGTGCTGGGGCTGCATAGTGTATGGAGCACTGAAACCCCACATGTACAGAAGTGTCTGTAGGATTATCAGTAAACCTTCATGTCTATGAACTATAAACTCACTGAGCAGCATTCAGCTTTTCTAAGACTACTGCAACTGTAAACTAGCAATGCAAACAGGAAACAAATGGATTGTTTACACTTATATTTTGCATTTTTTTTTCCCATGGGAAAAATGAATATTCAGAAAGAGAGAATATTCACGGAGAGACCATTATAAAAAAATTATACTTTTGGAGATCACAAACATGTATCCTTGAGATGACTGACCTTCTCTTCTCCCATGAGTAGGTTGAACTGTAGGACTTGTTTGGTGCTTTGGATGCATTCCCTGTTAGTGAGCCTCGATGAATGACTTTGTATGTTTAGAAGAGTGTGTTGCTGATGTGGGATTTGCAGAGAATGAGGAGATGATGTACTTCTCCTGTCTTAAATGTCCAGGAAGTGGGACGGTGGTTTTAGGTGTTTTTTGTAAGGGGCATTGCCCATTATTTAAGCAGAGTAACTGTCTGCCTTTGGATTAGTAGTTGCCCAGGATGAAGAATGGATGTGGCAGTGCTACCTGCAGTCTCTGAGGCTTTAAAATGTTAGATTCCTGTTTTTGGATATAATTTTGCCAGATATTAACTATATGAACTGGGTTTTGCCACAGTTCTATGTCTCAAGCTAGGGTTTGTGTTTGGTTAGTTTTGTTTCTTTGTGGGTTTTTTTTCATGCAGGTATCAATCAACATGACTTTTCTGTCTTCAGGAATTTTATTAGATTAAAAAAATCCCATGTAAAATTTCATACTATAATGTATAATTAAATCTTGTTGGTAGGGAAGGCAGTATAAAGTGTAGAACTGTTTTTTTTTTTTAGTAGATGTGTTATTTTTATTTTTTCTTGGTGAAGAATTATTAAGTATAAGACAAAAAGCAAACAAGAGAATAAAAGGACTGGCATATTCAGAATATTTTATAAAAATATTAATTCTTTTGTAGTTTAGAAGATGTAAAGCAAAGTGGCAGCAAAAGTCAAAGCTGTATTTGATTAGAAATCAAAAGGTTATTAATAGTGCTGATTACTTCAGCTTAGTTATATCTGCTCTAGTATTACTCTTATTTGTTTGCAACACTAATCAAGCTCACTGTAAGCCCTTATCTTTGACCAGCCAGAAGAAATCATAAAAGGAAATAATTGTTTAGTGAGAAAGACTTTGATAACAGCATGACTCTTGTGTGGGAGACAAGGAGATAACACTGTCTGAATGAAATGATATAAGCAAGGTAACTAAGGTGATAAATTCTTTAGCTGTCCTGTCCTCAGCAGTAAAATATACAGCAAATTAAAGGTGTCTTTTCAAGAATCATTTTAAGAACTGATTGTATTTGTAATTTGCATGTTTCACATTTGCATGTGTTGAGGAAATGGAGGAGAGTTGGTGTTGGGAATAATACGATTTTGTAAATCCACAGTTTTAGCCACAGAGTTTGACCAGATGATTCAGCCCCTACTTACTATCCAGTTATCTCTCTATTGAATTGAAAACTGATTGGTGTTTGAATTTTGACCAAAATATTTCCCAAAATTTAAGTATTTATCTGAAGGATGGTGTCAAGCATTCAGTAAAGCTTTTGCTACTTACTGTATGGTTAATCATTCTCATTGTTTGCTTTCCTTAGAAAGCAAACATTGCTCATTACAGTTGTTCAGAATTAATTTTCTAGGCAGAGTTCTCTTTGTGACTTGACCTGGTAGGTTGGGAAGCTCTTCAGTATCTTTTTGTTTCTACCTCTGAAAAATACTGTTACTCAAGACACGAGGGTGTCTTCTTTTTTTCAGCTAATCAGAGTGACCTCTTTAAGACTCTTACTGGAGGACATTTTTTTGCAGACTTAAGTACATTTGCATAAATTCTCTGTTTTCCTTCCAGTTTTTTCATTTCCCTTTAGGAAAATCAGATGCCAGAAGCACGAGATGTTATTTCAGTATTGGTCTCTACAATGATGTCAGTACTACCGAGAAGAATGTGCTTACCTGCTTCTCTTCATTACATTCAAGGTTCAGATTAATTCTTTTTGCTGCAATATCACGAGAGCTCACATTGAGTAACTTGTGCACTTCAATACTTGCTGTCTTAACTGAGTCATGATTATCCAGGTTATAGTCTCCCATGCTGTACATATGCTACATTTTCTGTTCATTGATCTGCACCTTAGTACTTTATTTTATCCAAACAGGCTCAAGAGCAAGCAAGGAAGGAAGAGGCACGTCCATGTATTTTAGCATCCGTGATGGCCCATAGTGGTTTCAGAGTGGTGTAATGTGCAGTCAGGTGTGCTCAGGAAGTTACCATGCCAGGTGTTCACCTTTACTGCCCCTTTGTGTTAGTGTGGCTTTTGTGACAGAAGGCCCTCCATCCAAATGTTCAAGCTTAACTGCACACCAAGTTGCTCCCTAACCTGGTTCTTTCAAAATGACCTAAATTAATATGAACATTAAAAAAAATTCTGCTGTTACGAATCTTAACAACCACAAGCAAACCTGCCTTACTTTTGAAAGAGCTTGGGTACAGTACAGTAGTGATGTGCTGTCATGCTGGCTGATCGTCAAGAAGTGATGAGGAGCAACTAGAGGTCTGTAGGGGTGGTAGCCTGGGTCAGCTGCAGCCTCAAGAGACTCCCTGAATTCATCCTGTTTGCTGTAAAAGCACTAAATTCGGAGAGGTACTAAGTAAGGATTAAGTGCTTTTTCTGTGAAAGATTCGAGTTGGAAACACAGTGGGAGCTTCTTGGTTTCAATAGGCGTGGAGCTATGGACAATGAATGCATCTTTCTGTAGGTGTATATTGAGGTTGTGATTTTTTTTTTTTATTTTTTCACCCACACCTTTTCAAGGAAGTACCGACTTTGAGTGATGAGGTTTTTGAAGGCTCAGCTTCAGACATCGTAAATAGGGTTGACTTTCAACAGCTAATTGTTTAGCATTTACTGAGTTTTTTGGCTTTTAGAACAACTAAATCTTGAACAAGAAGAATCAATGTCTCTTGACATGCGTGTCTCTAATATTTAATGCGTGAAGACAGCTTGCAACCACATTGCAGGGAAAGCTATGGAAACCTTGCTAGGCTGGATTATGCAGAGAATTGCCAGTAGTCACAGAAATTGATTACTGTAACTGATGTCTCTTTTTAATAATGTATTCTTATGATGTTTGTAAATCACAGGCAGGACTTTGAAGGCCTGAATACCTGCTGTATATCTTCTGGAAAACACACCTAGTATGGTCAGTCTCTTACGTAGTTCCACAGTGCAGGGTTCTGAACTTCATGCATAACATCCATCTGTTCCCCAGTCTGATTTGATGGCAAATATTTTGATTGCAGACTTTTATAAGGTGAAACTGAAGACTGTAACAGGCTGTCCTGATATCTGTGTCAAACTTGTGTGAGATAAAACACAGCCTGAAATAATTCCCTGTAAACTGTCAGTGGCCACCAAGAGTTTTGATTTGGCAGTGATGACTGTATTTAGAACTAAGCCCAGGGGACTTAATGTAACAACTGTCAAAGGCTTGTTTTCTGAAGGTGTATGGATGTGAGAAGTAAGGTACCTTTCAGTAAGACTTTTGTTACGTTCTTCTAAAATATATAGTGCTATGTAGGAATATTTGAAATGATTTAAAATTAACTGGCTCAGATAACAAAGGCAACAGTGCTAGGTTGCACTTCAGTCTTCTAGTGGATTAGTTACTGCAGGTCAGCAAGCATGTTAGTGTTCATTCTGTCTGCTGTGCAGATCACAGAATTGTTAGGGTTGGAAGGAACCTCTGGGGATCATCCAGTGCAACACCTCTGCCAAGGCAGGGTCACCTAGAGTAGGTTACACAGGAACATGTCCAGGTGGGTTTTGAGTCTCTCCGTGGAGACCAACTCCACAATGTCCCTGTGCAGCCTGTTCCAGTGCTCTACCACTCTCAACGTAAAGAAGTTCTTCCTCATGTTGAGGTGTAACTTCTTCTGTTTTAGTTTATGGCCATTACTCCTTGTCTTGTCACTGAGCACCACCAAAAACAGTCTGGCACCATCTTCTTGGCACCTGCCTTTGAGATATTCATGTGCATTAATGAGATCCCCTCTCAGTCTTCTCTTCTCTAGACTAAACAGACCCTGCAGCCTTGTCACATAAGAGAGATACTCCAGACCCCTGATCATCTTTATGGCCCTCTGCTGGACCCTGTCCAGTAGCTGCTTGTCTTTCTTGTAGTATGGAGATCAGAACTGGACACTGTACTCTGGATGTGGCCTCAGTAGAGCTGAGTAGAGGGGAAGGATTATCTCCCTCAGCCTGCTGGCCCCACATTCCCCAGTACAGCCCAGGGTACCCTTGGCTCTCCTGGCTGCAGGTCACACTGTTGGTTCACAGTCAACTTGTCATCTGCCAAGACTCCCAGGTCCTCCTCTGCAGGGCTGCTCTCTAGTGGGCCAGCTTCCACCTTGTGCTTGTATTTTGGGTTTTTCCTCCCCAGGTGCAGGACCCTACATTTGCCCTTGTTGAACCTGATTAGGTTTCTCTCTGCCCAATTCTCCAGCCTATCAAGTTGCCTTTAAATGGCAGCCACAGCCTTCAGGTGTGCAGATGTAAGGCTGTGTTGGATATCTCTGTTCAGCACTGCAGTTCCTACATGCTATGTGCATACTTCTAAACTGATGTGAGTAGCAACTGAACATTGAATGAGGGGGTATCTGAGAATTTTATTCTTAGGAGAAGATTTAAGAAATCTTTGTCAGGACAGACTTAAAAGATGATATGGGAAGGTCAGGTTGAGAAGTTTAGGACTTACATTACCTGAAGAAAAAACGGTTGTTGTTCACAGGTGTACATTAAAAAAAAAAAAATTAATCTAACTTTAAAACCAAAATAAACATATACAGTGAAATGCCGAATTTTACATTAATTTAGATGTGTTTGTCTGTCTAGAAACCCTAAATGCTCTACTGCCAAGCATTAGAAATTCCATCTACAACATTTTCTACAATAAGTTTTATGTGTGTGCTTTAATGATGTAAGAGAGATGAGTACTTTTGTAGTGTAAAGTACACTGATTTCAAATGAGGAAAAAATGCATAATTCTCTGAAACAGAAGAAGTATGTGTAATAAAAACATCTAACTCAGAGTTAACTTAAAGAGTGGCAAACTGAGTTTAAAAGAATCATGTGTAGCCCATGCTCTGGTAGGGAAACGCAGAGAAATTTCCATTTGAAGAAATTAAACTCAAGTGGAAAGGTTATCAACCATTGGAACAGGCTGCCCAGGGAAGTGCTTGAGTCACAATGTCTGGAGATACTTAAAAGATGTGTAGATGTGGTGCTTAGGGACATGGTTTAATGGTGGACTTGGCAATGCTGGGTTAGCGGTCAGACTTGATGATCTTAGAGGTCTTTTCCAACCTAAACAATTCTGTCATTCTGTGAAAGTGTTAAGCATTGTCCTGCTCTTCCTGTATTTCTTGTTCACCCCAGCATCTTCCTGTTAAGAAGTAGCATAAATGTGACATTTAGTATGTGTTTAATCTCTCTTTTGTTTTTAAATAGAGCTTCTTAAACTGGTAGCAGCTTTAAGAATTAAGTGAGGAGAATTGTAAAAGCAAATGAGAGAAGCCAGTGTAATGACGCTTCATACTTACATACAAGTTTTCTGTTATTTGAAAACTCAAGGGCTATTGCTTTTGGTTGCCAAATGTCAGGCTGATTGCTTTCAAGGTGAAGCTGTACTGTGCTGCTTTGAACTGATACTGCATGATTAGGGTAATAAGTAAGTGCCACTTAATTGGAACAGGCTTGATCAGAAGACATTCCAGGTAACTGATTTAAGCCAAACAATACTTAATTGCAATGACTGTTGCTTAATGGGGATGGTAATTATGTGCATTGGGGATACCTTCAAATGATTCATTGGTGGTTGGGTCTTTTGTGTCTCCCTCACTGTTGGCTCTTTTTCCTGTTACTCTGAACAGCTTTCAGTGTCTTCATAAATAGCCATGATTCATTCAGAAAGCAGATATAACCATGGTTGGCTTTTAATAAATCTGTGCCAGAGGTTTAAAATAAGCTTGTTTAAAATCATGATGCCTCTAAAGATTTTTGAAGACTTTTTTTATTTGCTTTCAAGATTTTGAACTGTTCGGTTTGCTTTTTCAATTTCTATGCAATCAGGAATGTTAGAAATGGAAATAAGAAAAGACAAGTCACACAATTTCTTGGCTTCTGGATCAGGGCAGGCTCTAACATCATGAGACTTACTAAATCATAGAAGTTGATATGTTCTCTGCCCTTGGCAAATCATGGACTTGCTTTAGTTCTGTCATGTTTTCTTCCCAGGATTGCTTGTTTTCTTCTGCACGAATCTACCTGACGTGTTACAAAATAAACTTTACAATTGAGGACCCCCCCTTTATAGTTAAAACTGAGCAAAGAAAAAAACAGGTCCTTTACCCACTTTTCTCAAACTTTGGCCTGCAGATCCATGTTTGCACCTTCTTAATTTAGCCTTGCTCTGCCTACCTTCTCTGTTGCTTTATTATATTGTCAGTATGGGGTGCTTATGTTTCCAGCTTCAATTGTTTTATGTCTGTCCACTTTTTCCATACACATTTTCATACTTCTACAGTGATTTTTTTGCAGCAGACCCAGGTGTTTATATGGAATATTGTGGAGAGATGTGGTATTTTCTGATTAATATGGCAGATGAGTTTTCTTCTGGTGCTAATCTTACAATTCATTTTTAATTTCAAAAATCTCATGCTTCCATATTTTTTAGTTTTCTGTCTTGTTTATAGAATGAACATGCTGGATTAATGGAAGTAAAAGTGTTTCAGTTTAAAAGACTTAAAATATTTTCGTTTTTATTTCTAGAATAATGAGTGCTTTTATGTTCTTCCCCCCTGCTTTACTACATCCATCGCTTGACATGTGGGTAGATTTTGACAATGGCTCCTGCAAGAAGTGATTTTCAGTGACAGGAACATGTTTAAGACATTTTCATTATTTAAAAACCAGACGTGTTTCTCCGTCAGCAAATTCACTGCACATAAGAAAGCAGGACAGTATTTTTATCGTGAACCTCAAGAACACTGTGTTACAGAATCACAGAATATTCTGACTCGGAAGGGACCCACAAGAATCATCAAGTCCAGCTCTTAAGTGACTGACCTGTACAGGGATCAAACCTACAACCTCGGCATTATTAGCACCGTGCTCTAACCAACTGAGCTAATCCCTCATTACGTTTTTCAAAACTGAAAGGATACTCCAGGTTTGTAGGAATACATTTCCTTCTGTTCTTTCTCATTATGTCTTCCCTTTAGGAACTCTTTAACAGGAAATTTAGCATATTTTGTTGGCATAACCAGAACTACGTATCTCCAGAGAGCCAAAATTGTCTCTGACTCCTGACACAAGCAGCCTACCTATTGTATGGTAGCTATTTATTTTAATTGGTTGAGAATATTTAGCCCCGCTTGCTTTGTATGAAAACATGTTAAAAATACAAAACATTACCTTCATCTGCGTTTCCAGTATAGATGTTTATAGGGATGTTGAGAAGCTCTCAGGCATTATCTAAACCACCTAATTCATTAGTCATTACTTAATAGAAGGGATAGTTGATAACTGTTTGGTGTGGTGTTTGTTTTTTCTTCACTCTGCACCTCAAAAATTGTAGACAGCATTTTCAAATTGTCTCTCTATTTTGGTGCTTTTATTATGCTTTTCACCCTGCCTTGAGATTTACTGAAGGGCCTGATTTGCAGTGGGTAGAGATGTAGTACTTTCAGAAAGTCCAGGCTTCGTTAAAGTGTCTAAAGGTTGGTACCGTTTTCCTGTAGAAATTAAAAATGAAACCAAAATTATTTAAAACACACTTGCAAGACCACTTAGTTCTATAAATTTCATGACTCTAAAGCACATTAGGGAGATCTAGACCCTTATTTTGCTAGGCATTGTACTTACTAACATCGTCTCTTTTAAGTCAAGGACTTGTGTTAAAAAACCCCAAATAAGTAAATCAATAAATAAGAAAATCATAAATCTAATTTAAAACATAAATCCAACATTGCCAATGTAATAGCCTATTATTCGACTTCTCTGATGTATAAATAAACACACATTTTTATCACAGCATGACTTTCACTTCAGTGCAACATAAATGCAATTCTTTCATCAGTAATTTCCACTTATATACACAAATCTTGAAGTAAAAGCAGTCATAAAACATAGCTGAGTTAAATCTGTTGACCAATCTACAGAATACATGTACTTCTTTTTGTAGCTGATTTTGTAGTTTTTCCCTTTTGCTGTACTAAATATTGCTATTAAGGAGAGCAGTAATTTTAAATATTTTTAGTAAAATTAGTAGTAGTTACAATGTTTCTCATTTAGTAACAGATTTTAAAATAAAGGACAAAATTGTTGAAGAGTTAAAAAGTCAAATAGTTTGTTTTAAGCTAGCAGAACTAGTAAATATGTTGTAATTTGGTGATTTGGCCAGAGTACAGTTAATGTAGACAGAGATGGCTGACTTCTGCTGAGGACCTGCCCACTGCCTGTATAGGAATTAGAGTTCCTTCACTTCTGGGTGTGTTGTGGAGCTGTTTCAATGAAATGCTGCAATTTATTTTTAAGGTTTTCAGACTCTGTATCAAAACCTGTCCCTTACTGGTTGGAGTATCTGTTGAGACGAAGTTACCTGGCTCAGCCTGATGGCTGTGGCTTCTTGTGTAAGGACACAAGAGGAATACCATAAGGATGCTCGCGGTGGCATGAAACCGTGTTAAAAGGTGTGGTCCCGTAGCAAATGCATTTTTTTTGCCTAGCTGTCAGTATTTTAAAGGTCCTTATGCCTCTCACCCAAAAGGAGGGTGCTTCCGTCTCTCTTATCTTCCTCCTACACCTGGATATTTTATTACTGGTGTGTTGCTGTGGGGGAGTGGCGGCAGCTGTGGCTACGGGCCGTTGAGGTTGCAGCAGAGGTGCTGTTTTCATCACCGTGCTCCATCTCTTGTCTTACGATGCAGACAAGAGCTCAGTGTGTTTCTCACTTGTGCTGTTGCTGATCCAGTTGTTCTGGGATTTGAAGCCTTTCATTTTTTCATAGCCATCGTAATCTCTCTCTTTTTATCGTCCCTTGGCATGTCAGAGTTCAGGAAGGAAGAGTGGATGCCCAGAAGACCTTGTAGTGTGACTGGTACGTGCATGATTTATGTAGTACCCTGCAGAGCTGTGTACACTGAGGTGGAGAGTGCAGGTTACCATGACTTCCTTGGTTCCCCTTTTTCAGAGGAGAGGTGACCGCATATCTTCATGGGGGGTGGTGGGGGAAGAACAGACAATAGGCTTTCTATGTTGGTTTCAAGTTGTTTACTATGGGAATTGTAGCTGAATAGAATCTTTTGAAAGCTTTGTTACGTGAGAGAAGGTAAGCGCTCTCATGAAACACTAGTAAGGATGTAAGAGAAGACGCGAAGGGCAGTGTAGAAAAAATGGAGAAACAGGCCATCTGTAATATAAGAGACGCTACTACTAGATTCTGGTAGTGCTTCTAAAGTCATAAATTGATAATGCTGTTAGTGTTAGATGCTGGAACTGCTGTTGGTGTCCAACAGCAGGACTGATTTTCCCACTGGGAGAGAGAGTCCTGCTGTCCCTGTGGAGAGAAATGTATTAAAAATATGAAAACCAGTGAATTATGTTGTTGTTTGGAAAATACTGATGTATACTTTGCACAATGCCTGCACTATAGCATTTCAAACACCTTCAGATATGTAACCTAGAGCAAATTAGGAGAGTGTGTAGTAGTGGTTTGTATTAGGCACTAAGATGGTGTATAGAAGGGCATAAAAAGGAAGGGAAAGTAAACAGACAAAGGATTTGAGGTGTTGAGAGCTAAAGGGTAAATGAGAGCTGATTTTCCATCAGGGATGTCACCACTCAAGTAGGAGACTGTGAAAAGTGTTCTTCAGGGAAGAACAAGCTCTGCTTAGTGGTATTGCTTGCTTAAGTAGCAGACCCGGTCATATGTGGGCACCCTCTTAAAATAGGCCACACACAAATGCCAAATGAAAGACAGTACCTGCCTGATAGAGCTTACCCTGCAAATATAATAGAAGATACGATAGGTGAGTGCAGGCAGGTGGGGAGGTGCAAGGAGACATTGAAACAGTCGTCTGTAATCTCTGTATTTACTGATGGACTGGTCCTGCTCTGCAAACAGACAGGGCAGAAAACTGTGCTCTTGAGGTCCTGGTGCCGCTTACAGCTGTTGTTCTCTCTGTGCCATAGAGGGGGTTACTTGGGGAATGTGTCAGAGCTGCTCAAGCTTTTAGGAAAGACACATGATAAGGAGGCTTCTGACAGAGCCCTGAGACTTAAGTCAGCACCTCCCTGTACCAGTAGTACAACTAAGACCTGCATCAATATATTGAACACCTCAGTAAGGCAAGTAGAGTTGGAGAGGTGTCACAGGACAACAGGTGAAATAACAGTTTGAGGACTCTGTTCTCTCAGAGGAGTATTGCTTCAGTGACTGTAATAATAATTTTGTTGTGGTTGTACAACATACTTTAGCTTTAGAGCAGTGAAGCAGAGCATTCCACAAACACTGTGACTTTAGTATAGCGTATCCCTTTGTAACTTGAACTTACACTTCTGTGTTGTTCTAAAACAATGTGTCAAACTTTACGGAAGGTGTCATATTTATCAACAGTTGTGTACTGAAGAAATGCTGTCTGGCTCCCAAAAGAGCAGTCTCTAATAAAACAGGCACCAGAAGGTCATCTGGGGTCATAAACTGTGTGCAAAACATAAAATTCAGACTCTTCAAAAAGTTTTTGTATACAGACAAGTAACAAGGTACGGGATTCAATATATCTGATTGCATTTCAGACTTCTGTAAACAAAAAACCTGCAACGGCAATCTGGTAATCTGATAGTATACAAAAAAAAATCTGACAGCATGCATCATCTCCCCCTGCCCCCTTCCCTAATTAGGTACAAAAATCTCAATTTTCTTCATATTAATATCATGTAAGCTCTCTGCATGGTGAACCTTACAATGCAGTGTTACTCAAAGAACCAAGTTCAGTTTGGGACATTGTCGTATTAAAAAGGGTGAAAATATTGTTGTGTGTTTGACAGCAGATAATCTGGTGACATTTGGGTAACTTTGTTTACCACTCAGGAGGTCAGTGCAAGCAGTTAAGCAGTTGGTTCCATGTACAAATAAGTAGATCCCACGTGGCTAAATGACAGTGATAGAGTGTTGTAGATTGGACCTCATTTTTCATTTCCTTCTTTTAGAATAGCTCCATTCAAATCCCTTCTTTTTTAGGATTTGATGTATTGCACCCCATGTATTTGGAAGTTAAATAATGAATATCTATGAAAATTAGGTATGAGCAAATCAAGTGGAGAGCATTTGGAAAATGTAAAATGGTTTTTAGATTCACAGAATTTATCAACTTTTTGGAATTTTTTTTTTTACTCCCAAGGATAAGCACTATATTATGTCCAAGAAACATCAGTTGTGGCAGGGAATGGGAGAGTCAAGGGGAGAAGAATAGGTTTATCTGAATAAAAGTTCTGTGCAGATGCTGAAGAAAACGAAAGATGATGTTGCATGGCAGAGTTAATCTGTTTCAGCAAGTATATATGCTGTAGATGGAGTAGCAGCTGAATTGCTGTAGAAATTAATTTGCCCCACACAGAATAAGTTGAATAATTTACTAGAATAAACATGCAGGGCCATGATGGGAAGCCATCTATTCAGTGTATCTATAAAGAGACAAAAAATGAAAGTAGTCTTGTAACATGCTCTTTGCAAGCAGAGAGGGAAGACATAAAAAGATTTCTTGGGCTGTGTGTATGACAGGATAGAGAAGCAGAATGGAGATTAGTCACGCTGCCATCTTGAGCAAATGTGGATGCCCAGAAAAATGGACTTGCCAGCTCTGGCTTCTGATAATATAAAGGAAGAGTTTTTAGTGTTGTTCCTCATATCAATGGATGTTTCTTTTGTCTGGAGGAGGGAGGAACTGGAACCTTAAGCAATCTGTCCCTGGAGCAATGCAGCTGTGTGCTCTTCCTGACACAGGACCTGTGACAGTTGTATCTGGGCTCTTTGTGATGGCCACGAAGCTTGTATGGTTACTGCCAATAATGCAGTGGTGGAATATGGTATTAAGTTAGAATAACTTATAATTTTATTTTCCTTCTCAGTGAAGTAATAGAATGTCCCAGGTCTCCAGCAGAAGCCTGACAGAGGGGAGTGAACTCCTTGTGTAGGTATGTGTATCATCTATGGAATGAGGCCTTCACCTGCCATCCCGACCGGAGGTGTGTGCTAGTGCATTCCCAGTCACCGGGACTGGGGAGCAGCAGGAGCAGCCTGACAGGAGAGAAAACTGTGATGGCTTTCATTTTGTCTGTATCAGAAGATGCTTATGTCTTTTGCAAAATATTGAATGGTTAATTTCCATTGGGACCAGTTGAATCAGTATATTGTTAAGGAGATGGAACCCTTATTTCTTTTGTTACAGCCTGATGTCACATCAATAAGCACAGATGCAGCTGTCTCCAGTTTTCTCCAGAACATTAAGGAAGTGTTATATTGGGATTGGCTGTGCATGTAAAACATACCCTGTGAGGCAAAGAGTTTTTGTGGTGTTGGAGAGCTTTCCTGGCAGCTGAATTTGGGGAAGTGTATTTACTTAAGGTGGAATGCATTTTCAGAGATGTTAACCAGGAGTCTATACACAGCTGTTTGGGCTTCCTTAGTAGTCTCAGAAAAAGAGATCTGTCCATAGGGTGACTGAGCCTCAACCAGTGGCTGAATTTTAATGCATTTGTTGAAATGCGTTACTTCTAGATGGCTGAAGGTGACGTAAAATTTATCTTTACTGGTATGGTGGCAAAGAGTTTCATCACACTGACTACTTGAACTGGGCACTCCTGTGCAGGTAAGTATGTTTGCCTTCAGACACATTATAACTGGCATATTAGAGATAAAAACTGATGTTACCAGTACTGGACTGCATGCTGGAAGAGTTGGCAGAAATATGCTCTGAAGTTACAGAAAAGTCTTTGTTAATGATCACAGCCTGGTTTTCTTACTTTGTGACATTTGCCACCATACCAAGTCATTTGAAATTTGGCCTTCCATACAGACAGGGAAAGTAGTTTGTGGTAAGTAGGCAGAAAGGATACTGGAGTATCTAGGTCTTCAAATGCTTGATTTCACTAAGGTAGCTGTGTGCCATTTTCCTTCTGCTTGTTTCGCTATTGAAAGAGGAACAGCCAGATTTCTTCTACTGCTGATGCCTATAAAATTCTGACTTGCAGAACTGCTTCTCTAACCACTGCTGGGAAATGAGTTCAGTGGGGTGGTTGATGGAGCAGCTGCTCCCTGTGCCTTGCCCATCTGAGAAGATTATTCTGCTGTCAGTTGATTTGCCTTAACTGCCTACCCAAAGTTCTTCCACTGTCCTTACATGGATCATCTTCTGGTGAATTTGCGAAGCCTTATACCTTGGATCCATTAGTGAAGCAGCCTTTCTTGTGCACACTTAATTTGTTGTGCCCTCATGAGAACAGTTCTGTGCTACCCACGGCTTATGATTAGTCTGGCTTTTGAAGGCTGATTCAGCAGACATATCTCCTATAGTAGTCTCAAGTGCAGCAAGTATTATGCATATCTGCTGTATCAAATTCCATGGAGCTTGTGGGTGGTTTGAAAATAATGTGAGCTAAGCAGTTTTTGAGCACAGCTTGTTTCTGTAGATGAAGGCACAATAACTTCTACAAAATGCACATTTTTAATTTTTTTTTTTGTCATGTACACTAATCAGGAGCTGAGAAGTAGGAAGTTTCAGTGAGAACCACTCTTTCTTTATGATCTGGGTGAAGTGGGAGAACCCAATTTGCAATGTTAAGGAATTGCTGGAAAACATGTAAGTAGAAGATTTGTGATGTTTGAAAGACAGTGCCATGACAGAGGTGTACAGCAAGTTCTAGTAATTTTATATGTGTATAGATTACGTGTGTGTAGTGATTCCACTCTATAGCATTAAGAGGTTAAGGTTTGTCTCAGGTTATACTGAACTTCTCAAAAAACAGCTAGTAGCCCTGGATAGTGAAGAAATACCTTCAAGTGATTTTTTTATAATTTTAATATGAGGGATGATGACATACTATTTTCTTTTATGTAAGATCAGTGGTTCCACAAAAGGGTGGTAAATGACTTAACCCCACCTGACTTTCTTTTCTAAGTTCAGGCTTGTAATTTTAGAAGGGGTATTGCTGCTGTTTAGCTCTGTTCTCATGACTAGCACTTACTGCTGTAAGGGAAGCTGTTTATCACGTCCTTTCCTATCTTTATACTTTTGAAAAGGGAAATCTTCATATGCAGACAGCATATTGTTCCTCTCACGTGGAACCAGTGGCAGGAAGGGCACAGCTCACAATAATATGACGGGGACTTGTCCTACAGCCTCCCTGTGATTGTAATGCAATGAACAGTAGAGGGGAATGCAGCATGGGTAGTGAATCTCGGTAATTTTTCCTTATCTTACATATCCATTAGCTCCATAGGTGCTGAGTCTTTTGTGGAAGGATCTGAAGGCAGGCGTGGTATAGCCTGAGTAGTGTTCCTGAAGGTAGAGGCACACTGCTGGTGCTCAGTTCTGTGTACATCTCTGTTGCTGTATTGTTAAATGCAGTAGTTTGCATGGAACACCTTGTGCTCCTTCAAAGAATCTACACCTAAGAGTACTTAACAATTCCCTGTGTTGCCCTTGGATCCGACTGCGGATGTGTCAGGCTTTCTGCTGAAAACGACAGAATCTGGAGGTAGTAGAGGGCAGAATTACAAGCTTGCTTCTGTTATAATCCAGTTGGTTTGTAATGCTTCTCTGCAACCAGCTGATGTTTCCTCTTTGAGCAACAGTCTTTGACGGGTGTTTGACATTTTTGCTTTTCCTTATGCTGACATCTGACACTACCATTGGCCCTTTGATTGCTTTTGCAAAAATCATAGAGTTGCCTCTAATACATACAATTTTTTGTGAATCTGACTTATCTTTTTTTTCCCCCATGTGACTTGTGAGAAGAGGCTGTTATTTTAGCACAGGAATGCGAGTTCAGAGGAATGCGAGTTCAGAGGAATGCCTGTAAACGCCAGTATTGTAGGTGTGTCAGTGGGCAGTTCTTAGGAGCAGTAGGGCAGCAACTTTCAGTAGAACAATAAGTGATAAAGCACATGTTAAAGAGGCAGAACAACCTGGACCATATTTGGGGGATCAGAATTGTCTGTCTGTGACAAATGTCCTGTTAGAGGCATGGCCTGTGTAACATAGGAGCAGCACCATGCCCTTTAACATGTACCTTTGTTCTAAAATCAGTTGCCTCTTTGCATGCCAAAGGACAACATACTGGCAGAAGAATTAGTTCAGTGTATATGACTGAGGTACCTCCTTAGTACTGTGAACAGTTTTATTTGATGCAAGAGATGACTGAACCAGCAGAGCAGCAGCTGGCAAGACAGGCCAGGAAAGGCTGAACCCTATGTCTGTTTGAAGGAGGGACAAGTACTGTTTCGGTGAAAACAGTTCAACCTTTTCCTAGGCATTAGAGACAAAGAGTATAGGTAGAGGTCTTTGTAGTCTAAGCAAACAAGTGCTTGGCCATAACATTATCCAAGCATAAAGATGAAGTCTTTGTAGTGATGTCAACAGCATACTAACCTAGAGGCTCCAGAATGTGTTCTGTCTTTTGATTACTTTGTATTTTCTTGAAAAAAGATCAGTCCACCCTGTATTGACAGTGCCTAGTTGCTGTGTTAATTTGGAGGTGATGGTTATTTTCATATTCTGATGAGTCAGACCTTGGTTATCTGAGTCATTCTAGCCCAGATACCTCAGTTATCCAAGTACTGATCACAGAGGTTTGACGTGAAAATATAAGTCTTCAAGTGTTGGTGCACTGGTTATGCTCTTAGCACATAAATCTTTCTGTGCATTGGCAGATAAATGAACTTGGTGACCTACTAGGTCTTTTCCATCTCTCTTGTACATGATTGTCCATGTTGAAGCCCTAGAGCATCACCGTTGTTGGCTCCTACTGAGCCAGCTGGCCTCAGGGAACGAATCTGTCTGTCAGTGACTAGGAGAGCTCGCCAACTGGCCATGAGTTGTGTGCTGGCTCAGGAGACCCCTCCTTCATACTTTTATAGCCTGCAGAAATGGGCCTCTCTATTACCTGAACCGGTGATTGTTTGGAGATTGCTGGGCTTTCCAACGACCCAGGGATAATAGCCTTGTGCTTTATAGTGTTCTGCTGCCCTTTAAATTTGAAGTGCAGCGAGAGCAAAGTGTGGCAGTTCTTGAAACAGCAGGAAGTGGAGTCAGCCAGGGATCTCTGTGGAGATCAAAAGCAAGTGGGGTGCAGTCCCAGCATACCATACTGCTAGACCAGTGTATCCCTCTGTAGCCTTCACAGTAACTTAAATATACTCTGTCCTATTGCAGCTGAAGAGGAAAGATAACTGTGGCATTACAGTTGGCACTCTGCCTTTGAGGTAGATCCCATGTGTGGCGTGAGGTTTTCAAGCAGAGGGAGCATGTGTCTCCTCTGTCATCAATGCACTGAGATTAAGATAGTGTGCAGCTCATGAGCTGGGAGTGTGAATTACCATTGTATGAATATTTATCCTTTGCTCTCGAGGCCAAACATAACAATGGCTTCTAGAACATTACTACAGTGGAAGAAGAAGCCTTTCAATCCAAAATACCATCTTTTCTTTTTGACGTATACATGGTCTTCCAGGTGTTACAGAGGAAAGGGTAAATGTGTGAAGAGATGAATCTCTTGTAAAAGGGGTGAATAAAAGAGATAATTAGGTTAGATAAACAAGAGGAGAGCAGAAGTAAGAGAACAAACAAATGAAAAACATGTGAAGAAGGTGAAGAGAAAAGCTGATACCTGGAGAAATGGCCATATTCTCAGAAATGACTAGGAGTTTTGGGACACTCCCCCAGTGTCACTTTATTTCACTTGAGGATTAAGTTTCTGGGAGTATAAGCCGCTATTGGAAAGGCTCTTCCAGATTCCTGAGTCACTTCTTACGGTTTAAAAAATTTTAACCTGAGTGACGTACTAGGAGAAACTTCTCATTGTCACTGAAACTGTACAGTATTGGGGAATACTTATGTGGGTTTCCTGTTTGCTATCTGTATAGGATGCTGAGGGAAGCAAAATGAAGGTGTAAGGAGCCAGGTGGAATGTGATGTACTTTCAACTTAAAGATCACAGAAGGAAGAGTATTGAGTTTTGAAGTGCCTGGTCACGAAGGCCTAACAGACAAGTAGCTCTGCAGAGTCAGAATGAAGGTTTATACAGCCTCATATGAACATTTTGTAATCTGCTTTACAAAGCTGTATTTATTACCTTCCTCCCCTTCCTGTGGTGAAGTGTCAGATTTCTTCTGTCAACAGGTGCTCTGAGAATACCCTTCTGTGTCTTGTGAGCTACAAAAGCTGTCCTATATGTCTTATATGTCACAATAATATCTAGACTTACTGTGATATGAAACACTTTTGGATGCTGAATTCATATTCAAGGAAAACCACAAAGTCAGCTTAAATCAGGGTACGTTAGTGTATGACTGTGTCTTTGAATAGCTAATTCCTGTGCACCACACTCTGCACTGCCCTGATACCTGGTGATTAAATAGCATTCTTTAAAGTGGCTCTAATATTGTGCATCTTCTGGCAGAAGTTCTTAAAATCTGCACTGATTGTAGTTGTTCAGTAAAAGGTAAGTATGCCCCTTAGGAGAGCTGCAAGGGAAAACAGCTTATCTGCACACACCTGAAACTGGAAGAGACAATTCACTGGAACTTAATTGGCTGCATGCTGGAAAGACTAATGATGATTCTGCATTCCATTGGCAAAGAAATGAGGTAGATGGCAAAAAAAAGCTCTTATTATAGTGCCTGGGTAGTAGAAATTTATGAGAAGCTTGTTCTGCTTTTGCAACCTGTGATGTCATTTCAAAGTCTTGCTGTAAGGATTTTGAGGAAGAAAGCTGCAAATACTGTATGGAATCTAAAGAAAAAGGACACCTGCACCAAATCTGACAATGACTTAATTTCCGTTATGTCACATCCTAACTACTGCAAACGTTGCTGTAAAAGAGTAATTTGATCTTATTTGCAGTGTTTTCATAGTAAAAGGATGTAGAGTGGAAAAGGAAGGAGAAGCAGCTATTTCATGTTGATGTAATACTGCCAGTAGTAGTGTTTGACTAGACCTGAGCACTGAGCTTAGATTTCATAAGGTTTCTACAATAACCCTAAAATTTGTCATGTACCATATCAACTATTTCAGATTCCATCCACGTGTTAAGTCATGTAGAATTGCTTTAAGCAGTTATTAAGAATAGATTTCATCTGTCATTTTGTCATGATATTGTTAGTCATTGATAACTCTTGTCAAATAGTTTTTGTTTTTTACTTTCTTGAATAACTTGGTGATAGCTACAAACCTTGATGTTTGACGTCAAAATAAGGGTAATTTCATCCTTTTCCTGGATCATTTGGTAGTATGTTGGACAGCAGCAGCTACAGATCTAGAATAAGTTCCTGCAGGACTTCACTGAATCCCTCCTTTGAAAAAACTACCCTCTTACTTTTTTTAACCATGTTTCTGCTGATCGCCCCCTACTACCCCCCTGCCCAAGACAGTTCTAGTCTTCATTCAGATCAATGTCAATGAGGGAATTTTCTTGAATTCAGGAAGACTTTTTCCCAGTGATCACTCGTGCCTGCATGTGCAGCTATTTCTTCAGAGATCTCTCACGTATGAGAAGCACGTGTCCCTCTACAAAACCTGTTTCGGTCTTTCTCCAAGAAGAGAGGTCATTAGATTGTTGGCAGTGAGGGCATTCAAAAACTCCAATTTCAATGGCAATAAAAACTAAGGTTAATGAAAAACTAGTTGTGAAGCTGGCTTCTGTACTTTATTGTTACAAAGATGTGGCTTTAAGAAACACACCAAATATTGGGGAACTGACAACAGGGTTGTCAACAGAGTTGACAACAGGGACTCTGAAAGGGACATCTGAAATTATTGGTTTGGAGATGATTTTTTTTCCTCCCATAATTCCACACCCACAAGAGCTGCATGGGATTACTTAGGAAGTCTGTGTCCATTCAGTGTCTGCTGGGGAAGTAGTACCATGGTTTCTCAATGTTGTTTTGAAGTTGTTCTTTATTCGATCTGTGGATTTTCTGTTTCAAAAGGCAGGAGGTATCTCCCTCCATTCTCTCCCAAATGCTAATGATATTAAAAAAAACCTCAAAAAACAAACAACAGAAAAACCCAAACAAGGATTGAAAGATAGATCGTATCTACTTAAAGATGATATTTTGCTACCTGGCCCTGTTTGTTGAACTACTGACCTGGAAGTCAAAGACCTCAGTAGTCCTTTGAGCTGTCTGTCCCCTGTGAATGGAACAGGAGATACTACCAGCAATGACTGGTGTGCAGGAGGATTTTTTGATGAGAAACTACTGTACAGTGAAAACCAGTCCTATGAAAATGCACTCCATGGTAGCAAAGCAGCAATTAATTCCTGTCTCTCCCCACTGGGAGATGACTAATATTTAGGTTATTGCCAGACTTTTAATAAAAAATAAAAAGCAAACTCATTCCAAGAGACTGAGGTTCTGATGAGCTTTCTCATTAAATTAAACTTTTTATTATTTTACATATTATGTATGGGAAGCCATTTTAATTATTTCGATACCTGCAATTAGAAGCAATGCCATGAGGCTACTGTAACATTTGGAGTGGAGATGTACTCAGCATTTCTGGCGTTCCAATGTATTGGCATGTGACTGTCCATGCTGTGCATCAAGGCTGTGCTGGAGGATAGGTGGCTAACTAGGTGGGCTGAGGAGTCATTATGTAAGCTAACTTGCTTCTCTGTCATTTTGTCAATAGAGGTGTTATAAAAATCAGTAGTAAGCTGTTTGGGAACTGGGGCTTTGCCAAACGAAAAGAATTAACACCTTCTTGAATATCAGCAATAGAAATTGGTTCATCTGAGGAGCCAGCCGGGTGCTCAGATTTAGATGGTAACTGTAGTTTATTTAATAAGAGAACGTAAGATGATTGTGAAGAAGGCTGTGGGAGTGAGCATGTTTCTTGCAAATATACAAAAAGGATTAATGTAGGTTTTTTAGGGAACAGATTTGCTGTCTGCTCCATCTTAAGCATAAGAATGTGCTTTGCTACTGAAATTGTTCTTCTTTTTACTTTCCTTATTTTATACAACACATCTTTTTGATAACTTGTCTCCTACTCTGGCTACATCTGAAGTATCCCAATGGCTTGCTCAACTTTTGAAGAGGCATATCATCTTGGCTGGTGAAATTACTTCCTGTTTATAGAGAGTGGTGTTACATCCCAAATCATACTGGGGCATACTGAAACTTGGTGTCTTGTTTCAGAAAATTAAATGGGAAATTGGTTGTTCCTTAGAGATTCAAGTCATGGGAATAATCCAGAACAAGAAAAAAATCCATGATTTCCCATTACAGTAGGAGAACAAAAAATTTGCAACCGGACTTGTCTATCTCGCGTTGGCCTTTTTAGCCATCCGCGCGCTTGTAGCAAGCATGGGTAGAGCCCAAGCGTGGGTAGAGCCCTCCTAGAATCTTCGTTCGCGAAGCCTAGCCATGATGAGGAGAACAAAATGGTAAGGTTGTGGTTTGAGCTACTGGTGCTTTAAATCAACAGAAAGTTGCAAGAGAACAGTAGGTTTTATGTATGCAGAAATCTTGTAAAAAGTGTTATGCACACAGTTCTGTTTGTCAGCATTCAAAAGCCTTTTTAATGGCTGATTTCCAGGAAGTGGTCTGTGTGGTCCAGCAGGTAGACCAATGACTGATCTTGCTTGAATATTTCACCACTGAACCATTCTGCTTATCTCTGTTGTAATTTTCTTGTTTCCTTACTTGTTTATCACGCTCATCATTGTGAACTGGGTTGTGACAATTAGTATAGGAAAAAATGTTTTAAGCATTGCTGTGTTTTGTGGAAGACCTGACCCCGATGTAAGAAGCCCCGAGCAGGTGAGAGAAACATTGAGAAGTTTTAGTGCAAATGTGGATTGTATATTTATACATCTACTTTGTAGACTCTGTGCCATTCGCTTTGATTATGTTTGAATAGGTAATTCTGTAATTCTTGTAAAGAGGTAGTTAAGAGTATCAATGTGAGCTTTGGAAATGTTCATGACCTGTAATCACAGATGGTGAAAAAGGGTTTTTCCTCATAAATTCATAGGCATGAGGAAGCCAGACCTTTCCTTGTGGAAGAAAGGATGAACTTTACACAGCTTCACTGTATTTCTTCCTTTCAAGAATATATTTGGCCAGATTTTAAAAGAGCTCAGCTCCCATTTGGGCACCTAAATTACATGGCTGGATTTGCAAAAGTGTTTAGCATCCAGCAGCTACTTTTATTCCCACATATGTACCCAAATGGGAGATGAGTTGTTTTGACAGTGTGGCCCATTATTTGTCAAGTTGGTTGTGATTAAGACTCAGAGCATTCCAGGAGCACTCTATTAAAATACTCAGAGATCAGACAACCTTGTGGAGCCATTTATAAAGCCATACTGCTGAGCCAATAGAAATGAAATTCTGAAGTTGTGCAACCACATCTTGTAAATGGAGAGGATAAATCGCTGGTGGTTTTTGTTTCCTCTGTTCAGAGACTACAGCTGAAAATGAGAGGAAATTCAGGCAGTTGCAGCCACAAAAAACCCCAACACTGAGCGTTCACAGAGCAGGAACCATTAAGGTGTGCAGAATTACCAGCCTATGTTAGGTAAGCCGAGAGTGTAAATGCAAGGAGTATCCTTCAGGAACAGAGCACATATGAACAACATACATCTTAAGTAATTTGTCCTTGTTCATGGCAGAGGGGTTGGATGTAGATGATCTTTAAGGTTCCTTCCAAACTAAACCATGCTAAGATTCTATGTCTGGTAGTCTTTCTCATTTTAAGTTTTCATTTAAAAAAAATTTTTTTGACCAGTCATTTATCCCTTTTGCCTTGAGACATTATCTATCTGAAGAAGCACCTGAACATCGTTTGAATCTCAGTTTATACGCACACTAGGTATTTCCTGCTCTCCTCAGCACATACAGAAGCCCTAGGGGGAGCATTACCCTTCTTGTTGGAGCCTGGCAGTAGGGAGGCAGTCGCTGACTTCAGGACTGGGCTGCTCCTGGAATGTTACATGCTGTGGACCAGGATGGTAACAGTCGAGATAATGCTGCTTGGCACCTGGTGACAAGAGCATCTGTTGTCTGAAGAATAGAGTGAAGTTATAAATTACAACTTCAATAATATGAAGCATTCTTCTTCCTTGCTGCCTTAATGCTCAACCTCTGCTCCTCAACGTAGTGTTTTAGACTTCAAAGTGAAAAGAGAGCTGTCTCTTTACAATGTCTGTATTGGTTTAGCAGACTTAAAAGTGTACTGTTGTCAGTTCAAGATCCTGATGGTGTCCTTCATGCAAGAGAATGCAAAATAGTCATAATAAGAACCTTTATGTCTCAGTCTTAGAACTGTAAACAAAAATGTGAGATATATGTTGCTTCTCAGTGAACTTCTTTTCTTTCTTATCACCAAAGATGTTCAGGTGGGATGCCTGGAGACAGAGGACACCTGCTCCAGTTGGTTGGGAGTCTCCTCTGTCCTCTGTCTTATGTTGTCATCTTGCTCAGAGTTAAGAGATTCTGACTGCATGGTTAACACTTGCCCCTACTTACTTGAAATCTGTTGTGATGATTGCAAAAGATTTGTCTCTTTTGTGGCTGATCCACTGTCCCCAAATTTGTATCAAAAGACCTAAAGGTCTTGTGGGTGTGACTAATTTAGATTTTTTTTTTTTTAATCGGTCTGAATGTGCAGACACCTAGCTGAGTCCCTTTCCCCACATCTTAACACTTCTACTGAGGCACAACTGTATTGTGAGCACCAGAACTTGCATCTGAGGGAAGTCATTGTTTTTTAGAATCTTTCAGCAGGGTGGCTAAGGTGGACAGCTGTCAGAATAAATAATTATTTTGTGGGTGAAACTTGTGCCTAAAGGTGAAGAAGAGAACTGGGCCTTTTCTTTTCGTTTGTTAACCATCATGGGGAGTTGAAAAGTTTGTGGGGAAGTTTGAGAAACGTGCCGAATTGTGTGTTTTCAATAAGTTGCATATTGATATTCTAAATTTTAAGTTGTCGAAATTTGGCTTTGCTGCTGAAGTCCACGCTGTGCTTGCAGATCCTGTGAATCTGTGCTCTGAACAATCTGTTTTTCTAGGAATTTGTATTTACCCTGCCTTCACTCAAATTATGTGCTACAGAGCTTACATAGGTATTTTAAAATCATGTTAGCTGTGGCCCTCCCAAGCACCAGTGCATGTGTATTTATGATGTGTCTGTTTTATTGGTGTGGACAAAATAGATTAATGTCCTGAGCTGGGTATGTCCACATGGCACGGGGAAATGTGTGCTGACACGTCTGAGCTGGTGCTCCCTTGTGGAGACAGTTTAATTACATCATTGTAGTGATTGCACCAGGTGCATATGTAGGATTTTACAGTTTAGAATTAGCCTGATTGCAGAGGGTGGAGAGATGTTGTGGACGTAGAGCTAAGGCTGGTAGAGCTAGGAATTAAATCCAAATATCTCTTTGATTCCAGGCCAGTGTCCAAATTAATGTGGTGGGATTTTTGGTTTGTTTCTTTAACACTTTTTGACTCCTACAATAGCAGCCAGAAAATTTGTTCACTGTCAGAGTTCATCTAATTAGGGCCTTTCCAGCTACTTCAGTGTTGACCTACTAACCGACACAGTCAGTGGAAAGATTCAGCTTCTCACATTTTTTGCTAGAAGTGAGTTGGATTCTCTGCTGAGATACAGTGCTCTTTCTGAGTGGTTGCAGTTACAGATAGCAGTAGAGTTGGGGGAAGCAGTAGTGAGGAATTTTCAGAGTAGGACACAGTGAAATATGTTAAAGAGCATGTACAATGTAAGGGGCTGTTGTCTCTCTTGAAGAGATATGGGAGGTGAGCATGCCAACATCTGTACAACATGTGTTGTCTAAAAATTGAGTCAGCGTACTGGACTTGGTGTTTTCTCTTCCAGTGCAGCACTGCTATTCAAGGCATGTATTTTTTAGATCATTATAAAGCTGCCTGGTGGGATAACATTGGAGAGGGGGAGAAATCCATTCGTGCAGACTAGCTAGCTTAGTAACAGTGTGAGTGTTTATGGCAAGATTGCATCACTTACTTACTAGCTATGGAACTGCTGTGAGCATCATACCATACCTAAGCTATAACACATAGTTTAAAGTCACTGCTGGTCATTATCTGCTAGTTAATGCCTGAGGAAACTATATATTATTCCTACTATGAATTGTTTCTTTACTGGTTTTGGTTTCCTGTTTTGCTGAATATCTGCTGACAACATCCTGAGTCCCTTCAAAGCTGGATTATAGTGGTTGACACAGAGGACAATTTTATGGCTTTCTTGTATATATGTATGTTTTAGGAGAGTGCACATATACCTACTGCATTATTTACGTGTGTATTGCAAAAAAGTTCAACGATAATAGGAAATTCTGCATTATGCCACAACTTTTACTACTGATGCACTTTCTGGAAGTATCTTAAGGTAGTTTAATTAATTTTTTTATTTTTTATCTTTTTAACAATTGGGTATTTGTGATTCTCAGTGATAGTCATATCTTATAGATGGGGTTGTTCAGCCTGAAGAAAAGAAAGCTCTGGGGGGAGACCTTATAGCACCTTCCAGTACCTAAAGGGGTGCTACAAATAATCCATACATGGACTTTTTACAAGAGCATGTAGTGATGGGACAAGGGTAAGGGCTTCAAACTGCAACAGAGAAGGTTTAGTTTAGATCTAAGGAAGAAATTCTTTACAGTGAAGATGCTGAGACTCGAGCAGGTTGCTTAGAGAAGGTGTTGATGCCCCATCCCAGGAAGTGTTTTAAGGCCAGATTGGATAAGGCTTTGAGCAGCCTGGTCTAGTGGAAGGAGCCGCTTCCCATGGCTGGAGGTTTAGAATTAGATGATGTATAGGGTCCTTCCCAGCCGAAACCATTCTATGATTCTATGATATGAAATGTGCATAGTATCAAAAACTATATAAAAGTAAAGCATTTTAAGCCTGCTATTTAATTTTTGTAGTTCTATTACTCTTTTTTCCTAAATGTTGTGCATTTAATTTTATCAGATTTTCAAAATTTATTTCTGAAAGTTACTTATCTAGGTTTCACAGTTTTGAAACTGCAAGCAATATCATGTGTTGAAATGTGGCTGTTTATTATATATTCTGATTTTCTGTGTGAAAGGATTACTCGCAAGAAAGAGATAAGGAAAAAATGGAAGAACATAATGATTTCCTTCCAGATGTGAATTCTTTTTCCCCTCAAGGTATATGCGTGAAATGACAGACACTCAACTGAACAGTGGATAAAAAGGTCTTAATATTAAAAACAAAATGTGACAGGAAATGCACCTTACAAGCATAGTCTCTTGGATATTCATCCTTACTTTCACTTGCTACCCTGAATTAATATTTTAATAAGATCTGCAAGAGTTGTGTAGTTGATTTTCATTTGTCTTTGTGTACTGCAGTGCTGCTGTATAGAAAGCTATATTAATGTTTATAACAGGCAATTGTGTCAAGAACTACTATAGAATGTAAATCTGCATTAATTATTGCCCTTGTTGAAAGTGAAGTGATAAACCATCCTAGATTAGCAATAAACCATCCTGTTTGTTTATGTATCTACTAGACAATTGATAACTATGGGCAGGTTGCTCTGTGTGTGTGTGAAATAAAAAACCAAAGTCCAAACACATACTCAGCTTTATTATTAAGTAAAGGACAGTGGGAGACTTAGATGAACCACAGCATATAAAAAGCTTTGCTCCTACTACAAAAGAAGAGCAATTTCATGATGTATATCGGTAGGTCCAGCTATTGCATAATAGCCCCGACTAGCCATTGTACATATAATTATGATATATATCTCATAATCTCTATTACCATATTTTCCTTCTACAAGAGAAATTAGATGCATAGTGCTCTGTGGCTCATGATTTTGCCATCTTAAAGAGATGCTTAGTATTTGAGTGATGGTTGAATCACCTATTTTATACTTAAGTACATAATCCCAAGAAGGTTTAAATCAATGTGTTAATTGGTAAGTGATACTGTAATTATATGTATAATCATGGAAATTTTGGATCCAGATTATTTACTTGCTCTCAGGAAATTAATCTACAGAGGTCATATATTAGATTGCTTGTTTATTAAGTGGAACCCCTGTAGTTACAAAGTACTGATTGGCTATAAGCTGAATGAAGCGTTCTTACAGCTGTATTCAGCAGGTGTCAACAGTTCAAATCTTTGAGTGCGTATTGATCCAGATTCAAACAGTTCATTAATCTAAGCACACATTATATAGATTTTTCAATGCAATTTTGAAAGAGTTGAAAAATCGTATTGAATGATGAGAGATGATACTCAAATTATGTTTTTATGGCAAATCTCCCTTGTGCTTGTGACATACTGAGATGGGGTTGGATGCTAAAACTGACAGTGTGTCTTGATTTTTATTTTCAGATGTACTTTTCTGGCTTTAGAGTAGCTTCAGTGGGTGAAGTAGTCTTTGCCTGCTGGCAATGCAAACCATCTGTTTTTCTAGCATCGGTTTTGTCACATACAGCCCCTGCTTCCTTTTAATTTGCTTGGACAGAAATAGCATTGGTACCGCTTAAGAATCCCAGAAACATCCAGGTATTTCTTGTGTTATTTGTTCTCCAGGGTCTTTTCTTCTCTTGGTCTCTTTCTTCTTTTGGAATCCTCTGGCAAGGCCATTTAGCAGAGGTTTAAAAATGGGATGGCTGTAATGAAATCATCTAACTGCTTGAACCTCTAAAGCTAACTATGTGCTTAGGTGCTTTGTTGTGTCATGGGGGAAACTGCCATGGAGAGCATGCTAGGAGAAGCGTTCAAAAGTATTTGACTGGATTTTTCCCTCATCCACAATGTTGTACCTGAGAAGAGAAATCAGGTTGTCATTCAGATTACTTGTCAAATACTATTTTCTCCTATATGAGGTTAGTAGGAGAAATAATGTTCCCTTTCTTGATGAATTCTGACTCAGCTTTATCAGTTGATGCATCTATAGGCTTTCAGTTTGGCAGTTGTAAGATTCCACTTGCTTTCTCTTCTCTGCTAATTGCTAATATCTTTGTTGATGTAGAGAACAAAGAAAGAAAAGAAGAGATGTTTCTGCTGTTATTAGTGAGACAAAAAAGGGGGAAAGATTGTTCAATTTTAAGGGGAAAAAATGCAGTATATAGAAACAGATTGAGGTTTTCAGGAGTTACTGTATTTTCTCCGTACTGTAATGATAAAGCTAAAGATATACTTCAGTCTTGCTGACCAATTTTGATTAGATTGCTGTAATACCTAGCACCGTGTATTAGGATAGCAGGAATGCCTACTTAATCATGTATAAATGATAAGAGGTTTTTATTCTTTTTCTTACTCCTTGCAGTTTTCAATTTTTTGGGGGGCAATATTATAGAAGTTATGATAGCTCTCTCAGACGCTTGTAATTCATATGATATGAATTGCAAAGCTGAAAAGAAGGTAACAATTGTGCAATAGAGTGTTATAGATCTGATGCAATAAAGATACTGTGCAAAATCTGACCCAATTATCTTGAGGTTTATGCTCCTTTTATACTGGCGATGCTGTTATTTCCTGGTGCTAATAACTAACTTTACAGTAGTTTAATTTCATAAAGTAAACTTGTATTGTAGAGCTTGCATATCTAATAAAAATGCAAAATTGCAATAAAGTTTATAAAATAATGGATAGGAATTTTTCAGAAGAGTTGACATGCCTGTCAAGATAATGCTGATAGAATTTCATACATCTGCAGTAGGACACAAAATTAATTACCAAAGAATCTGACATTGTTAGTCCTTTTTATTCAGTTATGTGATAGCTTCAGTGCTCTGGAAAAAAAATAATCAAAGCAGAATTTGAAACTGTTCTCAGAATGGCAGGTTTTCATCAAGAAATGTTAATCTATGTTAAACTTTAATTAAAAAGACTGCATATCATATCTTAACCTTTTTTTAATATAGCATAATTATGTATGGTACAGATCCTATTCCAAGGTACATTATTTTGTTGAAAGAGTCTATTCTAACATAAAGGATTTCTACTTTTCAGCAAATTATTGTCGTGTTGTAATTTTGCCAAGCTGAGCGTACACACAATGGTGCAATCTGCAATCTTCCATAAAGTACAAGGGTGTAATTCAGTCACAAAGGTTGGTGACATTTCCAACAAGAAATATAGATTGAGCACTTCATAAAAATATAAAATACCAAGGTTCCTGTGTAACCTTTGTGTTTTTAAAGATATTTTATCCAGATACCCCACCACTATTGGAAGATGGGTGCCTGTAAATTGCAGAGTTCCAAGACCTGTTTTTGCATCAGGCTGCCTTTCCTGTGCCGCTCCTCATTCCTGCGGATGGTTGCATCTGGATAACATCTCCTTTCTCCCGTCTTTCAACCCGAACTGAGGCACAGAGGATGTCACAAGCAGAGGTGGCTTGGGGCCGTGGTGGTGTGCTGGAGGAGAGGCACTTGGTGCCCAGGTGTGCTGTGTCCCCACGCAGCTGGCGATCGGAGCCTGCGGAGGCACCGAGCACTAGATGTCACTGTTCCTCCACGGTGGAACTGCCGCCCGTGCATTTTTTGGGCTGTGAGTGTAAAGTAGCTGTAGGTGGCAAAGGTTTGTGAATTTAGTTTGTATAGTGCCACTTCAGATCATACAGTCACGAACTTTGAGACAAACAGCAGCTGGATTACTAAGCATTTTCTTATGTTATTTAAACATTGAGCATATAGTTGAGACAGTGGCACCATCAAGCCATTTTTAGCTGGATTGGTGTAAGCCAACTGTGGTCTGCTATTTTTGAACCACCAAAACCTTAACACCCAGGAAAGAAAACAGATTACTCATCTCCATTTTACTTATCGGCGAAGGAACGCCTTTATTTTGTAGCTCACTGAAAGAACTGAATGAGAACTTTACTGGAACTTCATAGATGAAGGTTGGTGAGGTAGTCTCTTCAGTCACTGAAGCTCTCTCTCTTTACTGCCAAAAGTAAGCAATAAGGGGGAAAACACAGGGCCAAGACTTGCAATATGCTGTTATGCTTGCATTTAGACCAGAATTTATTTGATAAGTACCACTGACAAGAGTGACTGCAGAAGTTGGCCATTGGTGCTGCATATATTAAATGAAGAGCTTAAGAATAGCTTCAATAATCTCCAAAACCCTGTGTTGGTATGGATGCCTCTCCATCTTTATATTTAGAAGATGTTTTCTCTAGGTCTGTCCTTCCTTCCATCAGGAGAGGATTTCTGCCAGGAGGGATTTCTTCTATCTGGAAATAAAAATATAGCTCTTAACATCCAGTAGCTGAAGTTAGACAACTGTAACTACTTGTGCTGTATTTTTGTATCTCAGTTTATCGTCAAATCTAATTACTTCATCATGTAGCGACTCCTGTGTCAGATGACATCTTTAAATCAAGTCAGACTGTTTTTCTAAAAGATACTTATAGTAAGTAGCTTAGCAGGTATGCGCTTTGTGCAGGAATTAATAAGTCAGTTTTTGAGGACTGTCTATTACGTGAGACCTAAGGCTTTACATTAGTCTTCCTCCTTCTCCTCCTGATAATCTTAGGTGGTGTGCCGGTGTGTGACCTTTCTACTTTTCCTGTTTTTCTGAGTAGGAATCTCAGGTACTACTCTGGTAGGATAGAAGACTGAAAATCATTTGTCTAATGTGACTAAAATTTCAATCATATTTGTGATGTTTGTCATCAGAAAAGTAATACTCTATAAATAGAGCCAGGTTTCTTATTTATTGTCCTGGTGAGTAGTGTACAACAGGTACTTCAACTACAAGAATATTTTTTATTTTTGAATTTGGCAAATGAAACTTCGGCTTATTCTTTTTAAAATGTCATCTTGTTTATTAAGGTGGTTGAGCAAACAGGTCCATTCAATCCATTTTGGGCTTGCGTAGAGGTAACTGAGTTTATTTAGCAAGCAGTTCTGGTGATGACCTAAAAGGTGCAACTAATTGAATTCTCTTGGCTAGGTCAGCTTTTCAGAGCTCAGAGGAGCAGAAGGCATTTCATCATTAACACCACAGACAGGACCGGGTAGTCACAGGATTGTGGTAGAGTCATGTTAGTGGTGTGTAGAGGTGCATTTTCAAGTAGTAAGGAAGTAGTCGGTTAATTAAAAGTGCAGGGTAGGCGGCTCAGCAGGTCTCCATTTGACAGCTAATGGATTACTGAGGGGATCCCCTTGCAAACTAAAAGAGGGACTGCTTTCACCACAGACAGATTTAGAAATAAAAGTATTATGTTGTATCCAATTAAATCACTTCAACGCACCCGCTATGAGTTAAGCCTTAGTTTAAGGTACTACTATGTTACAAATTGTATATATGGAGACTATCCATCAACCACTGAATTTTGGCCCACTGGGCGTTGGATTGGCCTGTCCTGTGTGCTGCTGGCACTCTGTCAGAGGAAGAACGGATTCAATGTGAAAACTAAATACTGTAGTAACAGAAGCTGGAAATTGATTAGGTCTCCTCTCAGAGGCTGTATAGAGAAACAGCTTCTGTAGTATGGATGTGATTTAAACTCAAAGGTGATTGTGGTGTGGCCACCCATGTTGCTGTTTTGCTGGAAAGGCCAGCTGCTGTCCTGCATGATCAGGGGGTGCCCATTCTGTGAGCTGCACTACTAAAATCTACACATGGCTGATCAGGATCCATAAGATGCCTATCAGTGGAACCTGCAAAATTGGCCTCATCAGTCTTGCCCAGCCTCGTTTCCTTCCACAGCCAGGGGTGTTGGTTGCTCAGTGGCCTGTGCAGCAGCACAGAGCTCGTACCAGTCACAGGTGAAATGCTTTCGGTGCCCATAACTTGGAAGCTGGAGATAAGCTGCCACTGTTGCACAGTCATGCTTTGTCTGGAAAGGGCATCATCTATATCCTTTTGCGAGATGTTACAGTTTCATGACCTGATACTCACTCTCATCCCTCTAGACAACTGTAGGTTTGGGGCAATATTAGAAGCAAAGAATGGGTTTTGTATGCCTTGGGCCTCAATTTTGAGCCCCAACTTCCAAGCCTGGCGAAGAGCAGACTTCAGCTTAATGGGGTCAGAGCTGTTAAAATTTTCTGCCCTGTCTCTGTAAATAAACAAGTTTTGTTGCAGATGTTTTAGGTAGTGTAAGTCAGGGTAGGGTTGTTAAAGGAGCATTGATCCTGTAAAAGCTTTTCTTTTCATTTATGGCTGGACTTTGGAGAAGTAGAAAGGAATATCTTGTGGATTCCTCCAGCCTGTAATGGATCTTTTAGGAATCAGCAAAATCTGCGGTCAGAATCTCCACACAGGCAAGTCCTGCTCCCTGTTTCCTGACTGACCTGAGTTTAGCTGTGAAATGTGGCACTTCCTCTCTTGCGGTTTTTCCCCATTCAGAGACCTACGGGTCAGAAGGAAAGAAAGAGGAGTGTTGTGTTCCAAGCATAGGGAATAAAATACTGCTGATACTTACGTGTTGCAAGAGTGGCTAGGAACTACTGAGCTGTGAGATAGCAATCGAGGGACCAACTTCACTCAAACACTTGCTTCTTATTTAACATTTATTTAAATAGTGAAACTCTTTGACTGTTAAATGAGCATTAAAACAGGCTGAAAACTGGTTTACAGTCTCTGGAAAGCAGCCACACATCATCAGTGTCATAAATTACGTCCTTTTTACTAAGATATTGGCTGCCAGCTGAAAGGTTAGAAATAACTTATTTTATTTTCAAATGCAATTTGCAGTTTATCCACGGAGAGAAATGAGTAAAATGGATGCAGCTGGTTTTTTTAGATTAACCCCACAGAGTTGTCAGGCTTGGAGTTCCGGAGAAGTGCAATGTGTTCAGTATTATCCCCACACAGGAGGAAAGCCCACCTCTTTGTGGCATCTGAGAGTTAGAGGTGGAGGGACGTGAGCCTTTTGTGGCAGAGAGCCCAGGCTGTCATAATGACAAACTCCCAGACGAAAGCAGTGGAATAACTCAGGACATCAATTCAACAGTAAAGTGATGGGTTTGGGTGATGCAAACACAGTTTGATGATGTAAGAAAAGGTAGAGTATAGTTTTTAAAGATGTTTTTAGTGCTGATCAGCAACATAAAATTTTATTTCTCTGGTTAAGGTGTGCTATCTCACTCCAATCTTTGAGGAAATTTCATCTTTTGAAGAAAAGGCACCTTCTGTTTTGGAAACTGTTGTCCCTCACACAAGTGCCAAAGATACGACTATCTGAAGGACTCCCATGAATTGCAGAGGTTATGGCATTTTTTCAATGCAGTTTGTACATTTCTGTAAGTCAGTTTGTCAGAGAAAACTGTAACATAGGAGAGTAAATCTTGAATTAATAGATCCTGTGGCTTAGCATTCGTGTCAGGTTACCTAAAGTTATTTTAAAATGATATATAAAATGATTTTTAAAAACAGTGAGCCCCCTAGGTTGTTTAATTTTCAAATCCATCACTCAAGCTGAGATGGTTTACAGTGCATGTGACACAGCAGAAGAGGGATTACTGTACGTGTGAAGCATGAGGACAAAGATTACTGAGGAAACACTAGAGTCAGATGTAGGTGGGAATCGTTTTGTGCATAGGAGGTGTTATTTATTTACAGTATAACTCCCTTTGATTTGACAGTGAGACTGGGTCCTACATCCGGAACTCAAGTTAAGACTGAAATACAATCTATGTGGCATAGATGCATTTGTTTTGTTTTTTGCTCTTGTTTTTTTTGGTCACACAGCTGCATCATTAGTGACATTTTATGTGTAGAACTGCAGCAATCGCTTACTTCATAAAATGCCTTCCTCTGGCATGTGCCTTTTTAATGTTCAAGGAAAACTCAGGCAATATCTGCTATCTTGATGTTTTGTGACCTGGGAACAGAGCTTACTGTATAAAAACAGCAAGCAGAAACTGAAGCCTTGCAGTGAGAATGTGCAGTTCAAGTCCAGTTGCATGAATCATTGTTAAATTTTTTTTATAGGGTCACTTACTGCTGCAGATTTTTAAATGGAAAATACAAAATCGTGCAGTCACTCCTGTATAATTTCCCTGCATGTTAGTGGCGTATTCCGTGTGCTCAGGAAATCAATGCCAGTGATGTAATGGGAGTTTCTACATCATAGTGGTATGTCATTCACACGAAGAGAGCATCGTGGGAGCTTGTGAGATTGATGTCCTCTCTAAGAATAGCACTGATTATAGAACAGATTTTCCCATATACAGAGCCATTTTTAATTCACTGCCTACTGCAGCTGCCAGCCTGCGGAGATAATTCCTTCTAGCAGAATAGCTCTAGATTATTATAGGGAAATCAAATTTGCATAAAAGCATTTTATCTCTCCCCTTTTTTTTTCATGTCAAAGTTACCAAACATTCACTGTCAGTTACTTTTTTACGTGTAGGAAGAACTTTGCTAGATTTACATCTTAAGTGAATTTTGTTAAGATGTTTCTGACTCTTTGTTGTTTTATGTAGTTTAGAATAAATACTAAGCAGCTACAAAGAAGTGTTGTTAGGGAACAAGCAAGATTTTTAGAAAACTGAAAATTAAGAGCTGTTTTGGCACACCTTGAGGAGCCCAAGCAGCCCCATTCTCATCTACTTAATTACATGACCCCTGTGGCCTGGGCAGATCTTGCAGGATGGGTTTGAAAGTGTGATGTAGCCAGCCATTGGTTAGATTGCTGTGCACATATGAGTGGGTACTGTGATTTACTGATGAGGAAACTGAGGCACAGATAAGTTAAATGACTTGCTTGGGGTTACAAACTTATAGTGGAATAGACTTGTAGTCTCCCGAACTGCAAGTGGTTGCCCCCATAGTTGGACTGTTGCCCACATGCTTGTGTTCTTCTAATTCAAACATATCTTTGAGGTTCAACTGCAAGAGCAAATTTTTGGGTATTGGGCTGATATTTTTAATTCACTTTTATAATCAACCATATCTAAGTACTGGGTATTTTAGAATCTGTATATAAGCCATTTTTTCTAAGGTTGGGGGAAATACTGTAGTGAGATCTTAGAGAAAGAAATTTTCCTCCCATTTTGAAATCTAAGGTTGAAATTCTGCTTAATTTGTCTTTGCTTCAGCCTTGTTCCCTGGTGCATGAATGACCATTTAAAAGTATTAATGTACTTGTCTCCTTCTCTGTTAATTTCTAGTGTGGCCTGTAGAGTCCTAAAACTGAACTGCTAAATATTTGAAGAAATCACCAAGGCATCACTGAGTTACCTGAACTGAGGTGGCTAATGCCGTTTGATACATGCTAGGACAGCCTCTGCTTGCTAGCCCAGAAAGGCGTAGGCATCGCAGATAGAGTGTGTTAGATCTAGCCTTGTGGGGATGCTCTCAGATAGGTGCCTTTGTGTAGGCAACTGAGCTGACATGCCAGGTTGACTGCAGAGCTAAATAGTTTTTACTAAAGCAAGCATGACAGCACGAATGTGGCCTAACACACTGACTGTGAAGGTAAGATCGTGGCTTATATCTGTGTGAAAGCAGTCAGAAGACCATTCAGTACACAAGGCTAGTTTCGGAATTTGCTGCCTTATTTCTCTGAAAAACCTTTGAAGAGGAATGGTAGGTATGAATAGACCCTGGCCACAACTGGGAATTGCTTGGTATGACAGAGCAGAGAGGCTGCATGGGAATTGATGTCTGTTCTTTGTGTTTAAAGTCTGATCCTTAGGTAGAGTAGAGGCATCTGGAGCCTAAGCTTATCTGGCCATGACCCAGTGGGACCTTCTACCAGTTAAAAGTCTAGGTGTTGCATGCTCCAGGAAGGTCCACTGTTGTCTTCTAGCACATGCTCTGTAGGAAGTCTTAGTGGTTTGGGTTGGAGTGGCCAGAAGTGGGATAAATATTTATGTTGGTAGTTATGAGATCATGAACTATCATACACAAACAATTAATTAGTGACCTCGATGCCTCTTCTGGCCTCATTGATTTCAGTAGATGGGGCTTGTAGAGGTCTTGGTCACTCTGTGCACTATCAGCAGTAGAAATTATGAATTCCCTTAACGGCGTGCAGAGTTATGTTTTTCCTGGGAACTGAGGTAGTCTGCTTAAGTACTGTGCTCCCTCTGCTATTAGGTGCTAACGCAGAGTTTATGGTTGTAACAGGCAAAATGACTTTGGAGGATTGTGCTGTAACCTGATAGTTTTTCCCCTACCCTCAGTGTTATAACATGATTTGGTCTTGCCTGTGGATGGAAGTAAATCATATTTTACCCTCACTGCTAAATTGTATTATGGCCCTGACCTTTATAGGTGAGACAAAACTGCATTATAATGTGGTTATGGGACTGCTGTGTTATACAGGGAAAACGTGGTTATCTGAGAGTCTCAAGAGACTGTCCTAAACCTGTAGATAATTTGGAGTTGGATAACCAGGAATTTCAGTCTCACAGATGCATTAAGCTAAATCAGAGCTCACTGCTGAAGCTGGGGGACAAATGTGAGTCTAGTAAATATGCATTAAAATGTAACATAATATTCAACATGATGAAATGGAGTGGAGCAGGCCCTCAGCTCAGCTGCTGTGAGTTGTCATGGCACTGTAGTCAATCTATGACAACTAACACCATCTGGGATCTTCCTGTCTTCCCAGACTGGCCCTCTGTGTGTTTTTCCTAGTATGATTCATTCTAAAAATAGAAAAATTAGAAAAGTCAAGCCAACAGGCAATATAAGGTCCCCTTTGACAGAAAAGTAGAGGTAAAAAAATCATGCTAACAACAGCTGGGCTGGCTACATGGTTGTAGTATATTATGTGAAATGCTGGTTTGGTATGCTGGGGTTTCAAGCAGTGCAGTTGAGAACTCCTTTGAGAAGAAGAATATGCTAGAAAATACATACCTGTGCACAGTCCCCGAAGATAACAGCTGACGTGTGGTACTGCCTCCTGAATGACCCGTTCTGTGGGTTCTGTCTGAAGGGGTGGTCACAGGTGCCTCACAGAGACCATCGGTGGCTGTTCTTGCTGCCTCCACGTAGGAGCGCTGTGTGCAGACTCTGCTCCGAGCAGCCTTAGTGATCCCTCGGCACAAGAAACACGGGCAATGGGAGGGAAAGTGGGGCTGGACTGGGAGTGTGGATCTGTTCTGTCCTATTTCTCTGATTTTCTCCAAGAGCCTGAGCGAAGCCTTCAAATCTAGGTGTGCATCTCCAGACCCTGCTAATTCACAGCTAAAGATTGGTTTACCTTGAGTGTTTCTTGCACCTTGTATCTGTGCAAGAAGGGTGAGCCTTCACTGTATATGATATGGAGCTGTGTGAAGCACTCTGCAGGATGTTGTGATGATTGCTTACCTAATGTATTCAAGTTACTAAATGAAATCTAAAATTAATTGGAATTGTCACAGCATCTTCAGGGATAAGGGTTTAACAGTGTGCAGACCTTAAACTGTTTGCACAGTTGCGCCTTACAAAAAGGCAAACACCTTCATGTTCCCTTTTTCAGACAGCTTCTGTCTTTCTGCAGCAGCAGCCTGACAGTGGGGACTGCCATCCTGCAGTCTTACAGATTGCACTTCACTGGATTTTTATAAAAGTGTGTGTATATGTGTGAGTGTGTTTAGGTCTGTGTGTATACATAGAGAGAGAATTTTTTGTGTGTCTGTATACATTATAGTACAGCTGAAAAGTAATTCGTTATGCCAAGGAATTCTCTCTCTCTGCCCTCACCACCATGACCATTTCCAACTCTGATGGGTTTCCCATTCACCTGAACTGAGTATACAAGTGGATGAAAAGGTGGTTCCATGGGCCCACAAGAAAAGCGTATTTCATTTTTAGTGTATGCTGAGGATTGGGCATCCGTATTCAGTTCTGGCTTTCTCCTTCATAACAAAGAAGGATGGAGGCATTTTGCTAACACTGAAGTTTAGTTTCTGCAGAACCTTGGTAGTGTATGAGATGACAGAGCATCAGATTCTTTGGCAGTATTTTTTGTTGATGTGAATGAGGCTACCCTGGGTTTACAGAGGATCTAGCTGTGTAAATCCTTCAAACTTACAATTTGCTACATCAAGGGATTTCTGCTGCTTCATCTCATAAGTCGTAAGAAATACTACTGTGATTTTTTTTTTCCCTCCTAACATTTGAAGCCCCGAATACAAACTCATCTTTCACTCTGACACTATACCAGGCAGGTCACCATGTGATTGAAATGTAAAATAATATCGTGTAATCAAAATAAATTTCTTATGAACCAGTCAGCCCCCCCCCCCCCCCCATCATGTTGACTAACATAATAGAGCCTGAAGTCATATGCTTACAATTTTGATATGGTTCCAGCAGACATCAAAATTTATTATGTCAGAGTTGTTAAAATAAAAAATTCTGTAAGGAAGCATAATTACTGTCTTTCTACAGACTGCATTAGCTTGCATATGATCATTGTGTGTAAATAAAAAATAGGTTTGGATAGATTTTATTAAGAAAAGTCCAAATTTCATTTGGGCTTTTACTATCTAGGGTACATGACAATCTTGACAACTGTGTACTGATCGTTATGTTCTTATAACAATCAGGTAAGAGACTGATCAATTGAAGACATAATAAATTAAGGGTATAATAATGTTGCTTGTCAAGGTATTACTAACTAAATAAGATCTGGCTTGCAATTTATCTGGTATATTTATATTAAGTGGGAATTACACTTAGAGATTTGTATAATTGACTTGCTTTGCAGCTTTTAAAAAAACAGATTAACTTTTAAATTGTTTGTTATTTGCTGTAAATAACAATGATTAGTTTGGTTCAGGCATAGGATGAGGGAACCAACAAACTGGAACAAGAACCCTGTCAGATGAGCAGCACCATCATCCTTTACAGTTTATGTTGGCAGTCAAATTAAGAGGTTTTCTGTTCCCCATGGAGAGTTCCTCATCTCTGGGTTTCCAGTAGAGAGTTGGTGTGTTCTTAGTGATGTACGTTTAAGCTTTCCATTATCAGCAGTTTCCTGAAGCAGCTGTACAACACACAATGTTCTTCTGCATAAGCATTTTGCAGAGAAGGTTACAGAAGCATCCAGAGCCACTCATGAGGAAGCTAACCTTAGGCTAAAGTAAAAGAAGGGCAGAAATGTTTTTTTATTGATGATGCAGTAACCCACTGGGTTTAGATTGTGCCTTCTGGTTGACTACTTGCTTTATTTGCAGCCCAAAAGATGAAACTCGGTGACCAAAGATAATGGTAATCTAGCAATGAGAAAGGTGAATAAAATACATGGAGTTTTTATCCTTCAGCACTTCAGTTATCCTTGTTGGAGTTATAGCTAAGGAGCTTTGTACAATCCAAACAGGTGCTGGTGTTGGAAGAAAATGCATGGAATTGGAACAGCAAATTTTTTGGTTGGTTGGTTGGTTTTTCATTTTAGTTGTTTTGTTTTGTTTGGATTTGGTTTTTTTCCTTTTTTTGGAGAGAAGTCAACTTCTGTTGCAGGTGTAAATTTTGAAAAAATATAAACAAAAAGCAGACTCCGTGTAACTGTACCATCAATTAAGTTGGTTTAATAGCATTTCAACTTGTTGTTAATAAAGCAAACATTTACTAATCTTATCTCTTGTGAGCAGGAAGGAAGTTACAGTGCACAGTAATGCACATTGCTGTCAGGAAAAGTGGCTTATAATATCATATGATATAATTTGCAGTGAAGCAAAACCAGCAAATTGCTATGTGGGAGCACTCTTTATCCTCTTGATTTAACTTCTTCGCCTTCCTTCCCCCTTGCTAGCTTTGTTGTTGTTGTTGTTCATTTCCCTGGGTTTGTGCAGCCTTAGCATTTCCTTCTGTAATCTCCTATATCAACAGCCTGGCTGTTCCAAGATCATACTACTGGAGAACTGATGAGATGGGGGATAAATATGTGAACTCTTCTTCCCTCGGGTTTTTTCTTTGCCTTCTCCCTGGATTGAGCTACTTTGAGGAGCAATCAGCGTTAATGTTTAATTGTACTTCAAGGAATGCTCTGGTATCATCAAGACTGACAAATGATGGTCTGAGGAGTGAGGGCACTTGCTGAAAAATTTAATTTGTCTGTCATTTTTAAAAAGTTGAATATTACTGATTGATAATGAAATGAACATCTATTTTCCTGTCTCTTGTGTCTTCCCCTTTTGCCCTCGAATCTTCTCGCACCATTCTCATTACTGCTCAGTGAGAGGAAGGCTCTTTGCTTTTAAGAGGAGCCTAACTCTTGACTGAATGGAGGCTCTTGACATGATGTTTAGCATCCTAAATAAGCAAACTTCCTGGAGCTGTTACATGCTTAGCACTTCACAAGTCAGCCTGCTAATATTTAAATATATCTAACTTCAGGATCCTATTAAAAATTAATAGCCAAGAGGGTGCAGGAGGAGTTTGGAGTGCTGGAGTCACAATGGCTGCAGTGTCCTGCTGCTGTTGTGTTATAGAGAATGAATTGCTGATTAATTCTATAGTTTTGCATGCAATAGTGATTTCTGAAAATATTCCCCACCTCCTTTGTCTGGAACCGATCCCATAGTCTGCTGACATTTGAAAGAGTATACAGCTTATCTGTTGTGAAGTCCACTGAAAAATAATTTACTATTCACATGTTAAATATAGGGGCAGTTGGTCTTTTTATACTACTGCAGCAATTCTGTGAGGAAAATTTCAATGATGAAAATGAAAAAAAAAGTTAAAATAGTCATAATTTACTGCTTTAGTCTGCGGGGCAGCTGTTTTCTGCCTCTATCTGTATTCTAATAAGTCTTTTAAATGAAGAGATTTATGAGATTATTTTAATTTTGATGTCTTTTTAATGCTTCATGCATTTTAAATACAACCTTTTAATAGTTTTTGAGATTGAAGAATTTAATTTTATTTTATACTGCAGAAATAAATGTATTCTCAGGAGACTGCACCATTATTACAGCTTCTTAAATTTTTTTTTTTTTTTAAATCCAACATGTCTGGCATATACAACTATAGTACCAACCAGCATCACTACACTTTGCATCAAATGTGAGGCAGTGTTAGAGTTTGAGAGACACTCTGACTGGTAAGTATATTTAAAAGAAAAACTAGCAAAACTCTGCTTGGTGTGGGCAATAACCTTCTGTTGACAGAGTCACACAGAAAGCTCCTGCTGTAAAGGTAGGGTTCAGAATATTCTGAGTGCAGCAGAATAGGCGTGGTTGTGCTGTGTAAGGCACCTGCACATCCCCACTATCTGCTGCTGCAGCACGTGTGCTGAGGGCGAGCCCTGGAGTGTGCTGTGCGGGTCTGGAGCCTGGTGCCATCCCTCAGGTGAATGGCTGTGCAGAGATCTGATTCTTCCTTAACTAAACAGAGCCCCTCTCTGCAAAATCTTGGTGCCTTCTGCTTTTGTTTTGGTTGCAAGTTGTTAAAAGCAGGCATATCATGTATTTGACGTAAGAGCAAAATAAAAGGGATTGAGGGCTTTGATGCAGTAGAGGGGAGTGGCAGACTCTTGCCTAGTTTTAGCCCTCCGAAAATGAAGTATTAAGCTAGTCATAGATCTTTTCTACTACCACTTAGGTAGTGGGCATTTCATGGAAGGGTATGGTGCATGATCTAAATGTGCTTGGGAGAGGTAAAGTAGATGAAGACTAGCAAGACTAGCAGCAAGGAGAGAGGGGTAGGTGACACAGAGGCTGGCAGGGCACAAACAGTGCAGTCCACAGTGGCAGGTCTGTGCTGCTGATTACCTAGTTCTACCTCTGCACTCTTAAAAGCAGAAGCAGGAGTGCCTCTTTGCACCTAGAACCTTCTTCCACAGTCCTCGGTATTACAGTGGTTGGCATGTCTAATTATTACATAGTAAATCCAGCTTTGCAACATGAGAAGATCTACCTGTGCTCTTCAGGCTCCGTCCATTCTGTTTGCAGAGGGCACGGGACTTTGCTTAGCTCAGTGCTGGTCCCATGCTTAGCTAACATCTGTGTGGGTACCTGGGAAAGGTGCGAATGCAGCACTTGGAGCCACTGTTGGCACAGTGACTCACATGAGTGCCCTTATGTCCGGCATAAGCACTGCTCTTGTCCTCCTGAAATACTTTGGTGGAGATTTGCCAAGGTCCAAACTGTTAGGCACATGAGAGATCAGGGAAGAACTTTTAAGTATTTCGAAAGAACATCTTCCAAATCATACTTTGTACCTCACCTTTCAGGAGAGAATTGAATGAGAACTTAGGAGATCCATTGGGATTTAATAATTAAACCAACTCCATCACATTCAGGAAATGTTTTGAACTGCAACAGTTAAAAACTCCCAGAGGAAGGGAGGAAGGGCCATGTATTCGTCTGAAGGGCCAACACATCTGGCCACTGTTGGAAATAAAATCAGATAGACACTTGGCCTGAAGCAATAGACTGGTCTTCTGTGCCATTCTTATGAGTAGTCTCGTCACTGTAAGATGGCTTAGGTTTTTAAGTCAGGAATGTGAGGGGTTACAAGAGTAAAGATCAGCAATGGGAGCTCAAACTTGAATGAGTAAAATCTGAGAGGAATTTGTATTTACTCTGTGGTGACATTACAGAAATGGGAATTTGTGCATGACTTGGTGCTCACTGCACCTGGATATCCTACTTCACATGCATCTGCCCTGTGACAGCAGTTACCTGGATCAATTAGTGACAGCAAATACACAAATGATTAGGCTTTTATCATGAAACACAACTGCTAAGTCAATCAACTGAATGTCCCTGGTTTTATACTAATTCCTCTATTGCAGTACTTCAGGCTTCTGAGATTTCTAGAAGGTTAAAACATAAGGCTTGGAAAAAGTAATCTGGTAATTATCAGAGAAGGAAAAAAAAATAGGAAGTGAGTAAAAGCAGGCAGGAGCCAGTATCTGTCTTTCCAGCTGGTTCTTCATATTTTGAGCATTTCTGCCTTGATCTGCCTTGTGTTAGTCAGGCTAAAGCAACAATCTCGGCTGTGCATGCATGTGAGATTTCAACTACCACACTTTAGGTTTGTAATTAAGAAATTAATTAAAATACTGTACAGTTTACTGCACAGTCTATCAAGAGAAGGGCAGTTTACAAGATTTTCCACATGTGTGCTATAAATTGAGTGCTACAGATATATAGTCATATTCACACTGACATTAAAAGTTATCCTCCTCCTGCAGAGGAGTCTCATGAAAAAATATTGTGAAGGACTAGTTATAAAGTAATTGTTTCAGCAGAAACCGAGCCAGTAAGAATGAACATTTCAACACTGAAAGACCAACGTGAAATCCGAAGTGAGAGGTACAAAGAGGAGACATAAAAAAACCCAACAACCAATCCTCAAACTTCTGAGTTTGCCTGCAGTTTCCTGAGGTTACTGATGAGCTGGTGTCAACCCTCTGCTGATGCCCCTTCAATTGCAATATGCCAGAATTCAAAAGTACAAGCCTGGAAGTTGTAGTTCATTGGTAATGTTTTGTACCATTACCAGATCCAGTGATACCATTACCAGTTATGTATTGTAACTCTAGCAATTTCAGTGAGATTAAGTAAGCTGAAGACACTGAAAAATACACCTTTTTGCGAATTCCAGGTTGAGACTGATTTCACTTTTATTAGAATTATGGATTTCCCCCTTTTATGTGTTGCCAGGCAAAATAACGGAGAAGTACATGAGGTAATACTGCTTATTAAAGTAGTGCCTCATAATGTTTAAGGTAACTTTTTTGAAAACAATGTGAATGAAAATATTTGCATAAAACTTCTCTTCCTGTGTTTCCAGCGAAGGTAAGAAAGAAAGGAGGCAAAAAGGAGATTTGTGATTTAGTACTGAATGGTATTAGTGAAACTTTTCCCTGTTGCCCTATTAAAAATGTCAGGTGTATGTGCCTGCCTTGAGAGATATTGTCAGAAATCATGCTGCAAAGGCAGGAGAAAAAGTGAAATAAAGTAGTACCAGTAGGAATATTTAAATAAAAAAACCCACACAAAGTGTGGCAGACAAAAATCAAATATTATCTTCCTGTATCTTCTTGTTGTCAACAGGAATTGAATTAAATTTTGCAGCATAGGAAATTACTGATATATATTTCAAGGAAGCTCCATCAAAGGATTGAAGCTTTTGTAGATTTCTCAAGAAATCTTAAGTGTGTGAATTAGGATAATCACCTCAAATACAAGGTGATTCCTACCTTCCCACTTTATCTCAGTAGCAGCACAGTTGAGTGATGCCAGACCTGGAGAATGAATTGGAGGAAGTCGATGAATTGTTACAGGAAGGGCATTGGTGTTAAACTGAAATCTGACACCTGTGTGCACAGTCAATTAATGACTGGAATTACTTTTTTTTTTGTGAGTGACAGCAGTGTGCTGTGGGGCAGATTTTTACTTTCTGAGTGAAATCATACTGCAACAAAACACCATCCCTTACTCCCTGAAAATGCCCCCTAGACTCTTTGGGAATTGTGCTACTGTCAGTAATGTTGCATAAAATGTCCTAAAACAGTCAGGCAGATTGCAACACCCAAATGGGGGATTCCCTACTTGGCAGCATAGATAAACTAGTCTGTTTTTTTGGAAGTGACACTGATGTATAAGAGGGGAATTGCAAGCTCCTTCTGTGAGGACATTCCCGTGGATACTAGGGTACAGCCAGATGCCAGAATTGGTTGTTTTGTTTGATTAGTCTTTATTTCTGCTTGAATATTGAGCTTTTACTGTTCCAGAGCCTATATACTCACTATCAGAGTTGTCCTCTGTGCACCACCATGATTTCTGCCAATATTAAGACATACGTGGAAAGGAAGCAAACAATAAGTGGAAGATCAGATGCATTAGTGTAGGCTGCATAGAGAGTTAGGAGGAAATAGGGAGTGTGTGGATTATTTCACCTCTAGGTCCAGAACTACTGCTCCTTCTCTCACAGGAGCAGACACAGAAGGAGAGGTGGCTTAGGAACAGAATCTTTCTTGTTTTCCTTAAATGCTAGGAAAGCAAACTTGCTGAAGTATTATTTTTAGCCCTTAGAACCTCTGGGGAAGTAAGGAGGAAGGACATTATGACATTATGGCTGACACTGGTTCTTACTGGGACAGTGCCTTGATTGCTGAAGACTTATTATGATTTATCGTTAAATTCATGTAAGAAATGTATAATGTAGGAAATGGTAGAATATTGTGCGTTTTCTGCGACTTGCAAAGCCCTAAGTACCTGCCTTTCCTCTTCTGTCTTGCTTTCAGTTTGGATCAGTTGGGTGTTTGACTTGCTGTGAAGGCAGGAAAGGTCCAAGTGATAAAGTGACCTCATCAAGAGTCTCTTTATTTTGGAATATTTTTACCTTCCACCAGGGCTCTTACTGGCTCAGATGGTTGCTCATTAAGTGGCAAAAGAGATAGAAGTTGTCAGGATCCATTTATTGTGTGTCTCCTTGCCATGAATATGATTCCAAAGCTCCCGTTTGGGTTTGATGAACTTCTTTTTGGAGCTTTTGTAAGGCCAAAGTACTCCAAGCAAATCAAATTCCATTCGACATGATGAAATATAAATGAACACATTGAGCATCAGAAACCTGATAGCTATGAAACAGTTGAGGAACCTTTGTTAAGTACTACACTCTCCAGTACATTACGAGACGTATTTATTTCATGTGCATTTAATAATGCAGTAAAGATGATGCCTGAAACACTGAAGTACAGTGAGGAATTACTATTGTTCTGCAAGCAAGGTAAAGGCACTATTTGCATGATTGCCCCAGAGAGTATGCAAGATATGGAAAATGAAATGAAATAAATAAAAAGTGGCAGATGACTGGGTTCTGGATATTGCTAGGTGAATTTATTAATTGCTAATAGAGCACCAAGCCATGAATTACTCAGTCATTGCCATTGTTTCAATTTTATGACTTTCCTCTTAAATACAGGTTTGTTAGGAAGGAATCAAATGTCACTGGGCAGTGAATTATACAGAAACAAATTTATGCTTGTGAATGCTCATTTTCCATAATAAGTTACGACTTTAAAAGGACACCATCAAGGTATTTTTTCATAGTTGCACCATGACTTTTCTTTGCTGTTGTCTGTGATAACCCCTTATACTCTGGATAAGGAAAGCTGTCATATACATTTCTTCTTTTTGCTTGATCATATGTGAAAGAAAATTGTCATTGTTTGTCGTTCGGTTGAGCGGGAAGACGACACGGTGATCAGGGATACCAGCGCCCCCTTTATTACAACAGTGCTTCTACTTATATACACTTCTGGGTGTCACACATGTACATGCACTATTGGTCTGGCATAAACATAACAACTCATGA
>JAYRBT010000139.1:55680726-55715698 GCA_036023395.1 Myiotriccus ornatus
CCTGCTGGCCACACTGTTCTTGATGCAGGCCAGGATGCCATTGGCCTTCTTGGCCACCTGGGCACACTGCTGGCTCAATATATATGTTTATAATATATAGATAGATAAATGCAGTCTTCTCCTTTTCCATTATTGGCTCCCCCTTTTTCCCAGGCTGATACTCTTTAGTATATTGACATCAGTATCATCAGACTTCCAGTTAATACGAACAACAAAAGGTCCCTGATAAGTAGTTTGGTTTTCACTTTGTGGGCAGCACGAGGAGAGGTATAAGGAGGGGTTTGTGATGTTTACTGTTAGTCATTTCATCTTCCCAAGAGCTTTTGAGCTGTTGAAGATCCACAGCACACATTTGGCGAGGCAGATGTAGTTCTAAATCACTTCTGTAGTCTCTGAATTCTGGAAGGAGAGTTTGCTTTTGCAGTATGAAGCCATCTCCAGAGGGTTGCATGTGATGGCTTTTCTGAATTTGTGCTTCTGACGGTGGAGTAATAGGAAAAAGCATGCCATGGTACCTGGGAATGGGAAGAGGGACTTCTAGGTATGGGAGAGGATGATCGTCTGTGGGTGCCAGAGGCTGATCCAGTTTGAGGATAAGTGAAGAACATTGACAGATCTGCTGCATAGAACAATCTCTCTCTATTTTTGTACTTGGTCTGTGGTGAAGTTGTTTTCCAGTTTTCTGATATTTAGCTGTGGCCGGTATAAGCTTGACAATTATATTGGCTTCCATAATTTATTCTTTATCATCAGAGCATTTTGTTCCCTAGATTTTGTTCAGAACCTTATTAAAAATCATCCATCAGGGAAGTTGGGAAACGTGTCCTTAATTTTAAGAACACATAGAAACAACTTTGTTGGGTCTCCAAGTAAAATGCTGATAGGCAGCTTTGTGCATGGAGGCATTAAACACAGAGCAGTCTGTGTGACTGACCTGGCAAGGCACTGATGTGGATAGCCCCCGGTTTCTGTTTTGCTTCACAGCCAGCCAGGCACTTCAGCTCCTCATGCCCAGTTGCTAATTTTGCTCACCAGTCAGCTACAGTGTGTGGCCTTCAGAATAGGCACCTCATCAGTTTGTAAAGGAATCAGAGTTTGTTATTTAGGGGAAAATGGGGATTAAAATAAAAAAAGATTGATTTTTTTTTTCAGTGTCATTTGGGACTGACTTACAATAAGATCCTGCTGCATTAGACAGTCTTTGCTTCGATTCTTGGCAGCACTAGTTGGATTAGGAGTGTCTAGCATGCAACTCAAATCCGGAGATTGTGTGCCAGGTATTAAATAGTGGCATAAACCTAGTGAAAAGTGGGAAAGCTCTGTCTAATAAATGACCTGTTACTTCCTTCAAAATGCAGGAATACATTTTGTTGATTGAGGTTTGGATGTGTTAACGCATTTTCAGTCGAGATGAAATGATTTTGTAAAATAATTCTCTTAACGCATCAGGAAATATAGGCAATCAATTTGTATTGAAATATCACATGTTAAGGCTCTTTTTAATGTTACAAATTACCTATCCTTGGAATATTATCAGCTATCTCTTGAATTATAAAAAATTCATTCTGTGTTATTCTTGATTGGCTAGTTTTGGTTGGGATGCATGACTACCAAAACATATATTTATATCTACCAGGGACTCTGATACACTATGTGCTGTTACTCCTTTTCATCTGGATTGTCACTGATTAATAATATTTAGTCATTCTTCTCCCATCTGCAGTTCTGAGCTCTCTTCACATGCAATCCCAAATGTTGCACCCATGTAATGGCTCACAGCTAAGGGCAGCCGCAGAAATGGTGATGCACAGCAGAGATGGTGATGTGCCAGTTTTGTGATGCATCTGGTGAGTGATTTGGCCTCTAGGATAAATTTGAGAGATTGCAGGTTGTCTTCAGTTCATTCCTGCTCTAATGGCCTCGTACGGGTGCTTTCTGCCAACCCACCTTTACAGAAGAGTGATACAATCTGGCTCTTACCCCAGATACAGGTCAGGGGCTGCACCAGCCCTTGATCTTCAGGAGTGTCTTCCTGGTGTGCCGCAGGCATTGAAACCAAGCCAGTGGGCTGGGAAATGTAATAGCAGACTTCCCTGGGAGTGTGTGGTGGTTCTTCAGACAACCAGATGATGTATCAAGGCCGAACATTATGGAAAAAAAAAATCTGTAGCTACTTTTAAGAACTGAGAACACCAGTATATTTTGAATATAACACAGTAGAAGAGAATAGACGCAGGAGGTCGTGCACTTCTTTCCTGTAGAACAAATGTATGTTTGGTGACCACAGAGCTGTTTGTGGGAAGCAGTCATAGGCAGGAGCACTCTAGGATGATTTCCAAATTTTGAAAGAAAAGGAGAAATGTGATTTTGTTGAAGTTTAGCAATTACTTACCATAGTTAATTAATCATATAATTAACTAAAATGAGACCATATTTCTTGAAATGTGTCAGATAATTATGATACATTTTGGTAATTATGTGTAATAAAATTAATTAAACATATAATTCAAAGAATCAGGAAAATTATTACTTGAAATGATTTATCCCATACGTAGGTCAGAAAGATCTGTTTTGTTTTTTCTGTGCTCAATCATAACCTTATAATCTGGTCTTTTTGGCTTTTGAAGACATTGCAGATTTCCAGTGTTAGCTTTTTGCCTTAATATTAGTCCTTGGTCAGAATTTTTCTTGGGATTCTTTAATCCTGATAACAGTATTGGTCATCCAGTATGAAAATCTTTGGATCTCTCTTTTCAGATCATTACTCAGAAAACAGATGTGACTGTTACATTGTGCTGATTCTTGCACATGCAGAGTATTTGTAAAAGAAAAGAAAGGAAAAGGTAACGAGGAAAACAAATATTACCCCAGGGTAAGCCAGTGTGCTTGAAGCTCAAAGGTGTTTTAATATGTTTTACTGGCATTTTCCTGAAGCATCAAGCACACAAATACTCTCCTTTGGTATGGAAGTCTAAACTGACCTCCCCTTCAAGTTGCAACATTTTTTATAGTTAGTTCTCATTTCCATTACTGCTGAGAGGAAATTCTGCTGCCACTGCAGATGAGATACTCTAAGAAGGGGAAGCGATATAAGAAAACCCTATAAAATCATGCTTGTGATATTAATTTTCTCACCTCAGGCTTAATAATAATTTTATGGTCATTTTTGAAAAGTTTTTCAGCCATAATGTTTTATCTATCTTTATGGCCCCTTACGCTGTATTTAATCAGTGTAATTATAGAAGGATAATTAAATATAATGCTACTTAGTTCTTGAGATTTTAGCACTATTACTAATAATGTAACTAAAAAACCCCTTGTAAATCTTGATGTCTACACAAAGCAAAATATTTGATATGCCATTAAAAAGGAAATGGTGGTGCATTTTTGTTGGTACGGCAGCACACATCCTAATGCATTAGTTCATTGCTGGTTGAAGAGAATTTTTAGCAACATGAGATCAACTGAAGTGAAAAAGACTCATTTGTTTTAGGATACTAGGATGTCTCAGACTTTTAAGAAACAGCGTAGGCCACAATGTAGAAAACTACTTAGGCTTATGATTAAATTAAACTGTAGTGGGTAGAACTCTTGGTTGCTTGTGTTTATGTTACAGGTTAACGTAGCCAAATGGACTGTCTTGGCTGTTTTTGCATATCTTGTAGTATCTTTTGGAAAGCAAACCTTGGATCTGCTGCCAGTATGATCAGTTTTCATCATGTTTAAATTGAGGTGAAAGAATCCTGTGTAGGTAGGAGGAGACGTTGGGGTAAATATGTGTAAAGGGGTGTGTTTCAGCGCTCTCAAACCTGCTTACAGTATGAACAGTATGCAGGATGAATATATAAATTTTGCTCTGAATGTGTTCCTTTATCCATTGAAGTTCACATTCCTGACTTTCCATCAGGTGAGAAACTTCTAGATTGAAAGGCTGGGTAATGCTCTGCTATGATAAGCATCACAGTTTACTTCCTCTGTTTTCAAACAGATGAAAGTATTATGATATTATAAAGTGTCCTGTAAGTATCAAGAACATGTTTGATATGTGCACAATAATCAGTGCACACTAATTGTCAAGCTTGTCAGAAGACAGCCAAGACTGAATGTGCTTATCCTTTCCAAGCTCAGAGCTGAGGCATCTTGGCAAGGCTGAGTAAAGATAATGCCTTGATTTTTGTCATGCAGCACCACTTGCCTCTGCTTCTCCACAGTATCTGTCAATTAGACACCTCTGCAATCACTGTCTTTGGCATTTCTCTGGGGAACTCTGGGAGCAGCTTTTCAATGTAATGGTACTAGCACCAGTCATGCCAAAAATTACATGTATGCTTTTGGATGGTGGATGGTCCTATATTTTGCGTATGTGGTTGTCAAACATGCAATTTTGGGCCTTAGATTGGCACTGGACTATCTGGTTATGGATAAAGTGGGATAATAATCTTCACTCATGTTGCTTTGTTAGCCCTAAGCTGTATTTAAACTCAGTAGCCAGTGTGATTCAGAATTGAACTGCCATGCAAATACAAAAATTAGAAAAGTAAAATTGTATTGCATATTCATATCCTGGCAGTGATACCACATGATTTCATGCCTTTGAGAAAAATAGGGGAAATATATGCTAGAAAAATGCATGTAAACTAGGTGGTTCTTCATTGTGAATGTTAGATGTGAGTAGCTATCCCTGGCAAAAGTATTTTCCAGTAGCAGTTTCTCAAGGCATGAAGCACAGGATTTGGGACGTGCCTTTGCTAGTGGAGTTGAGGGGTCTGAAGTCATTCTGGGGTGGAGACTTGCAGACAGACTTGTAAATGAAATGTAAAACTTCCCTCCTGTCTTCTTATTCTTGTTACAGAATTAATTTTAAAAACTAGAACCTTTTTCCATTTCATTCTCCTAAAGGAAATGTGTCTTCTTTGGGGGAAATGCCTCTTTTTCAGAGAGCCTAAACAGAGCTGGTGTATTGCCTGAATGCTTCGTCTGCTTCATGTGACAGTGATTAATACTTCATGGGGTTTTCATAGTGCTTGATACTAAGCCAAGTATCATGGTAGCACAAAGTATGAGTGGTAGTAGTATATTGATTTGAAAAGTAGTGCAAGACAGTATGCAGGGTGGGGATGGTCAGGGTTTTGTGTAACTCATCATATTAAATCCCTTTTGTTCTGCTTATCCTTGCCAGAAGAGAAGGAACAGCAGAGTTTGAAAGTGCTCAGCCGTGTCCTAAGTGGTTTTAAAGCAGACAAGCAGCTGCCACTCTCCTTTCCCTTCCAAGAAGACTCCTGGCACCCTTTCCCATGCTCCATTACAAATGCCGCTACTTCCGTCTTGGTGCAGTTTCATGGCTTAGGTTGGGCATAGGACCATCACTATTCTTGGAAGAGTGAACAAGGTCTGAAAAGTGGTACTCAGAGGTGGCTTTTAAGAAGCAAAGCAGGTGCCAGAATCATAGAAGTATCAGCACATAATATTGGTACCATATATTGCAGTGGTTGTTTACTATTCATAGCATTGGGTATACATTCCTTTACTATGCTGGAGGTTGCAGTGGGGTGCAAATGTTGCATCTGCCTTGTAACAGTGCTCTGCACAAAATTACATTGCATTTGGTGTCTCCATTTTTATACATTAAGTCAGAGTTCACGGGGGTGTATATTCCCTTGGGTTTAGATTCAGAGTTCCTTGGCCAATATCCCTAGCTGTTTTACTTAAAAAAAACCCCTAAACTTTTGTTTTTCCAAATGTGTGAATATCTCTGTGGTTACTGCTTTGGTACATGTACAACTTAAGTACTGTTGCTTCTCTTCCCATTTTAATGAAATAAATGGCAGCTTCTCAGAGATTACTCTTCTTGCAATAAAATGTGTATCACTTCATTTATTGCTTAGGAAGGTGCTGGTCCTGAATATTTTGGTGGTGGACTCATGAAGATGACACTGGATATCTCTGTATGGTATTAGAACTTTAACAAGCGGAAAGGATGTTAGAAACCATATTTCACTTTTAGAATATGAACAGAGGCTGTCAGGTTGCCTCTCCTTCCCCCTTCAATTAGTTGTTTCTTATAAAGTATTCTTTGTCTTAAAAGAGTTTCTTTTACAGCACATAGGGGAATTTCTCAAAACAGCAACAACAAAAATAGGCTAACTAATGAAAGGAGTGATTTTTAAAAGGCCAGGTAATTCTTGGATGGTTGAGTTACAACCATGCTTAGCAAAGATGTAATAAGGAAACTGCTTTAATTATAAATAAAAGAATTGGTAAGCTAGATGAATTTCTGCCAAGTAGGGAGCTTAGTCTAGCTTTGACTTTCAGCAGAAGCCTGTCGTTTCTTCTCATTTTTACTAGTGTGATTTTTTAATAATGTGCTTTGTTTTTCCGTGGCTGAATGAAAGAAGCATTAAGAAGACAATTCATTAATATAGATTTGCATTTTTGGAACTATTGGGTAGTGAAGTCCATTAAAAACAAACAAAATCCAATGAAATGTCCAAGGGGACTACCTTTACAAGTTAGTGGTGGTGTTCTCCTAATGGCATCAGGACCCTCGTGGCTACAGCCAAATTTTTTGTCTTCATGTACTTGGTTGTCTCAGATGGAGGTAGCTTCTTATTGGTGCTTAAATACATTTCAGAATACATAGGTTTGTATTGTATCTCTTTTCTGAAAACCCATTATCAAAAAGCAAAGAATCACAGCTCATGACACTGGATTCAAGATAGGAAAGTGACTGTCCTTGTAGAGCAGAGAGACTTTTCTGGATGGGTGGGTATAAAAACCTTGTATCTAGAACAGTTACACCTCCCCCCCTCCCCCCAATGTTTAAGGCAAATCTGTTTTAAGTGTTCATGTGCTCTTAGGCTGTTGCCATTCTCTTCTGCAGCTTCAGGCTCAGCACTGAGAATCACAGAGTCATTAAGGTTGGGAAAGATCTCTAAGACCATTGAATCCAGCCGTTAACCCAACACTGACCTGTTCACCACTAAGCCAAGTCCTCAGTTGCTTATCATCAGCACTGGAGAAGATGCAGTGGATATTCCTATGGGATTCTTCCATTCAGCCTTATCCCTTTAAAATCAGCAGTATTTATCCCCATCAGTCTTTGTGGGTGAGAAGTTGACTCCCTGTTTTTTGTCCTAGAATTTGTGCACCTTTTCTTGCTCAGTCATTCTGTAGATATTGTCTTACCGCTTCTCAGAAGCAGCTCACCTGCCTTTCCAGTAGGATGTAGTCAGTGCTCAAAACGTGTTGGTACAAGGATCCAGACATTGCCTATAAACATTCACTTCTTCAAGTGCTACTCGGTGACATTTATTTTCTCTTTTTTTCCCACCAAGCCATCTTTTTTACATTTTCTTGCCTTCCTCTTTTCTCATCCTGCAAGCCATTCTTAAGACAGGCTCGTGGCCTCAATGGCTATTAAAACATGGCTGCTGTTCTGTCATTTCTCACCCTACTGCTTTACCTCCTCGGTAAATCTCCCATTCTCCCACTTGGCTGTTTGCCTCACCAAAATTTGCTACATTCGGCTGAAATGCTGTCTTACATTCAAAGGATGGTTCCATGACTGATGTGGCCTTCATAACAGTCTTGGAAGGTAAAAGGTTGTGATAGATGGACACAGTAAAAAAAGATACTTTTTTTCAGAAAGCTGGAACATGTTTTTACTGTGCTGTCTCTACTGGTCCATTTACCACCGAGAGAAGAAAGAAGTGGAGATTAGAAGCTGTTCTGCTAAATTAACCCTAGCTGGTCTCAGGTGATTAGTCACTAATACATTTTTGCATGAACACCTTGGGCTGACAAATTCTGACTCCTAGCACCAGGTGGCTAAGAGCTTTCCTACAGAAATACGTGAACATCAAGTAATGTCTGCTCGTGAATTCTTTTTTTAGTTAATGGGAACTGGCATCTTCTGCCATCAACTGTAATTCAAGCAAATGATACTCTTTGTGACAGAAGAAATTAAACTATGTTGTACAGCACATGGCCCCAACACAAATTCATGTTTTTCGACATCCCAAATTATATAAGGAATGTCTTTACAGTCAAGTTTTTTAAGGCAGATTAATTGTTTACGTCAAAGCGTATTTTTTGAGATCTTTGTGATTTCATTATCCAATTTTTGTTACCTCACCAGCATTACTTAGGGCATATTTTCATAGAGACTGGTGGACAGAAGTTCTGAGTTTCATATTTGGTGTTTCATTTGGGAAACTTCTGCATACTTGGCAGTTTGGAAAGTCAGGTGTCTCAGTAAGGAATTGGAAGACTATTTTTAGATAACCATGTTTTGGAAGTCTTGCTTGTAATTTTCTTCCATAATAAAATGTGGTCCATTTAATCTGTTCTGCATAATTTCCAATCATGATACTACTCCTTGTGCATAAATAATTAACTAGAATGTCTGAGGTCATTTATATCTTTTGCTCTATGGAACAAACGACATAATGACCACTACTCGGGATTAGGGATTAGATGCCTTGAAGTTTTAATATTGCTGTATTCTGTTAGCTGACTCAAAGCCAAGATGCCAATAATGTTGCTAACCTGCAGAGACAACTTTAGATGTTGAAAATAATGCCAGACGGAGTTGTGAAGCTGTCTAAAACCTCGGCCCGGAAGGGGCTGTGTTAACCGGTCACTGGAACAGCTCGTTTAATGAAACCCTTTGGCAGTTTAGGTCTTTATTTCTTTTGTTCCTCCTTTTCTGTCTGAGAATGGGGCAACCAATATTTATCTGCTTGACAGGAATGCTGTGGAGGGTAAGGAATGCCTGTGAAGTGCTTTGAAGTTGTGATGTGCAGCAGAGTAACACTTCTATGAATAACATTTTCTGCTTCATTTTTCATGATAGCCAATTAATGTATCAAAAAGAGTATAACTTTCAGAATCGTGGTAGTTGATAGAAATGCACAGAATGTTTATCTTTAATATGTAATAAAGAAAAGTAAATGATGAATATAGCAAAAATCACTTGGAAGAGAAATGTGTGAGTGAGTGTTCATCTTCCCAAATTAATCAGTAGCTTCCTTAAGATGGAAGATTTGACTATTTCAGGTCTACTTGTCATAACTATGATATCAGCCAAGTTTCAATATTTTGAAGTGTTTTTTAATTAATTTTCTCCTCCACTTTAAAGAGGAGGAAAATACATGACTTCATGGTGTTAGTGCTGTGCAAAACCATTGCTATATCTTTCAGTTACAGGACTTAACCAAATGTAACATGTGGGTGCTTAGATGGATTGTGTTTCTTCTTCTGCTCTGTCTGCTTGGGTATGTAGAACTGAAATGAGTCCAGGTCTGCAGATAGAGAACTGTACAACCCTAAGCAAGCCACAACAACTCAGCAGTACAAAACCCCTTGTAAATGCTGTTTTCAGCTCTGAGTCCTCCAATGCTCATTTTAGTGTGGAACCAGAAAGTTTTAATTAAACCCCATGGACAGAGGTAATTGTGATTTAAATTTCTGTTTTTTCAGCTGTAACTGGGAGAAAGGTCAGTATATTTTTATATGGGTACCACTAAGTAAAACCCACTGCATTGTTGATTAACCCTCTGACATTATTTTTGATGCAACTTTTCTTCTGAGAAAGAGGTTGAGTAGGTGACACAGAAAGGCTAAGCCATAAATTAGCGTTTTATTATCTATCTGCCTACTCTTTAAAAGTTCCAGAAGAGTTAAGGAAATGTTTAGCTTAGAAAATTTTAAAATAAAGTATCTAAAATTTTTCAGTGCTGGAATGTTGTTTCTTTTTTTTGTTTTGATCACTTATAAGCTTTTTGGCAATTGCTAACAATAGAAGTGTAGTATTTTAGGCCATACACACTGTATCATTCTCAGTCTAAAGGTTATTTTTTTTAACTTTTTCATTTTCAAAATTTTTTGAATAATATTTCTGGTTTGACATGAAAAAAAGTTATGGCTGAAGAAGATACTCTTTGTTGCTTTTTGTTTTTTGTTTTCAGACTGAAAATCTGTTATTTGCCTACCTCATTTGTTTAAATTTGTCAGACCTAAAAATTTGTAGGATCTTTCTGTTCTTGAATAAGGAAATAAATAGATCTGAATTTGATCTGTCGTGGTCTCTAGATTTAACCGTTTCAGATCAGTTTTGCTATTAGGTCAGGCAACAGGCCTATTGCAAATACAAGATTTTGGTGTGTCATTCTCATGATCAGTATGCATAGAGGTGTACCTCTCTGTATATCTAGCATATTTGTGTGCTTGTGCATATAATTTATTTATTCAGCAGCACTTCAATTTGTTCTAGGATTGTTAAGAATTTCAAGCTTGGTATTGTATGGGTTCAGTAATTTTAACATAAATTATTCCTTGTTTGAAATTAGCTCTAGATTTCCACTGGGAAAAGAATAGTATCACCCATTTAGAAAATTAGCCTGGGGTTATACATATCAGAAGAGTCAAACCCTTGAGGAATCACTGTGTTCAACATTGCAGAGCAATGCTGTGTATTGGGGGACAGATTCAAAAGGAGTTGTAGATTCACAAATCAAGTCAAATTTGAGTTACTTTTTTAATGCTGTCAAGCTTCAAAGTCTTGCTTTTCAAAGTCTTTGATGATATCTGTTTGATTACATTGGTTCCCATCTTTTGTACTGCTTTTGGTCTTTCTTGCTCACATTGTCAGTAGTGTTGTCATTTTACTGATTGTCAGCTGAGTGTCCCTTCCCCCCCAATATGTACTCTTTATATTTAGAAATTTTACATCATTGCTGTCAGATTTTGGATCCTAAGCTAGATTCATCTGCAGAGTGAACTCTCTGGCCTTTGTGATATTTTTTGATACCTAATTTCTTTTAAGAAACCCAATCCTGAAAGCAAACATAAAATTTTTAGATCTCATGCCAGTTCAGAAAACCTTCATTAAGTAAACTAATTGCAACATAGTGGAATTTTGCTTGCTACGATACCTAGGACATTAATTCCAGAAAAACAGTGATAATTCCGTGTGTGCCAGTGTTAATGACATTATTTATTGCCCACATTTTTAGTAAATAGAAGTTGGAAAAGTTTTTAAAATGAGAATTGTAAGTAAAACATCAAAGTGAAAAAAGAATGAGCAATGAAACAGAGAAGAAAATGGACAAAAATGAATAAAAAAGAGAAGGGAGTAAATATTTAGTTCAGCCTTCCAAAAGGAGCATCCTGGCTTAGGAAGTGGTGTAACAGAAATGGGGGTGAGGACAGGACAGGTTGTGCAGCAGATCCCAATATTCTTGAGTCAAGCACGGGCAACAGATGTGTTCACTAATGAAAACTGAGAAATTATGAGTATTTCTGAAAATAAGTCTTGTGCCTAAGGGCCTACTTTTGATGTGCTCAGGGGATTTGGGACCCCATCTCAAACAGGTCACGTATAGGTGTGTAAGCCAAATGTTTTCCTTCATTTATGAACTGCTTTGATAGGGGAGGAAAGGCAGAGAAGATGTGGGTGAACAAAGCCAGCTTTGTGCTAACTGAGTGTTGTTTTCTAGGAAACATTGCGCTTGCACAGCTTTGTTGTTGCTGGGTCACTACTGCTACAGGTCGGAGCAAATCCATGTTTTTACACTCAGTCATAAATTTTAATTTTCCAGAATTTGTTTGGTATAGGTGGGAACTTCAGAATTGAATGAAGATGCATTATAGGAATGAAGGTAAAATAGGGGGAAAAATATTTACTACTGAGATAGTCTGTGGAACAGTGGTTTTTTTTCTAATAATACTAGTTTTTTAAAAAAAGAGAATGTGTTAAAAAACATTCTTTTTCAACGTCCTGATGTGTATGATGAAACTTGAAAATCATTAAAGTGCTAAAGAAATTAAAAGTTAAAGATGACATTTCATCTTTATCACTAATAGAAAGTAGTGCATTGCAATGCAATAAAATAAGGAAAATGTGTGAATAAAATTTTGTGTTTTCTGGATTTCATGATTTTTCTATTCTGTGCCTTGTAATCTGGAGCATTATTTGACTATATATCAAAGTTTCCAGTTCATGAACAAGCCTTTGTTATGAACACACACAAGGTACAAGCTTTTGACGATGCAAAGCTTAATGATCCACAGCAAGAAAAGTGAGGGAAAGCAAGCAATAACACATGGCAGTGAATTTACTCATTTCTTCATCGTAAAGATAATCATGGTTCTGATGCAGTGAAACAAGATGATGTTGAGATGCTGTGGTTAGTGGGGGCCATATAAAACTGAAGTAGATGGAAGAGAACAGATGCAAACTTGAGGAGGGGAAATAGCCTGTCCAGAGCTCTGCTTGCAGCTGTCATTTGGAATCCATAAGGTTTGGTGCTGTATAGAAATGCAGTTTCCTTGGGTTTCCAGGTACTTGGGTGCTGTAAATGCACTGCTTCACCATGTTGTAATAGTGATAGAGAAAGAACTACTTGGAATCATACAATACTTAATGTTGGAAAAGAGCCCTAAGATGGAGTCCAACTCTTAACCCAGCACTTCCCGTGTTCGCCACTAGACCATGTCTCCAAGTGCCACATCTGCTTGCTTTCTGAACGTTTCCAGAGGTGATGGTGAATCATAGGATAATTTGGTCTGCAAAAGTCTTCAGGAGATTTCTTGTCCAGCCTTACACAGTGTGGCCAGGTCAGACCAGGTTGCTCAAGTACTGACCCAGTTGAATCTTCAAAGCCTCTGAACAACCTTTCAGGCCAGCCCATTCCACTGCTGGACTGTCCTTACAGGGAGAGTTTTTTTACTGTATATCCAATTTGAACCTCTCTTATTTCACCTTAGGCCCATTGTCTCTTGTCCCATCATGCTCTGCTGTGAAGAGCGTGACTTCATCTCTTCAGTGACCCTCCACATCCTCATAGGGGACTGTCATTAGATGCCCTCAGAGCCATCTGTTTCCCAGGCTGAACATGCCTTGTTCCTTCGGCCTCTTCTCACACGGCAAGTGTACTCCAGAACCCAGCCAGTATTGAAACCCTCTGCTGAAATTGCCCTCAGTTCATTGATGTATTTCTTGCGTTTGTGGGTGAGAGTCATGCTGTTCTGGATGTGGTCTGATGAGTGCTGTGTAGAGAGATTGTTCCTTCTCTCCTCTGCTTTCAGGAAGGCCAAGGAAGCTGTTAGCCTCTGCTGCCAAGGCACGCTGCTGGCTCATGTTCAGCTCAAGACTTCCCATCAGGCTGCTTCCCAGTCAGGCCCAGCCTGTATTGCGTACTCCTTCCCAAATGCAGGATGGGACATTTGTCTTTGTTGAATCTCAGGACGTTCCTGCTGGTTCTGTCTGAAGATTGGTGCAAGATTTGCTTTCTTCCAGTTCTTGGGGGCCTGTCCTGCTCCTTTTGAAGGTCCCTGTTAAAAAGGCAGCAGCCAGGGCTGTTGAGCAGCCTTGGATGCAGCCTGACAGATCCCATGGACACCTATGGGCTGAGTTCTCCTGAGATACTCAAGTTAGTCCTCATCCACTGCTGGTCATCTCCTTCTCCAACCCTGCCTCTCAGTGCTGAGGCCTGGGGGATATTTTGGTGAAGACTGGGGCAAAGAAGACATGGAGCACATCAGCTTTACCTGTGTCCATGCTCACTAAGTCACCTGCCTCTGTTGCTGTATTCTCTAAAAATTAGGTAATTATTTTTAAACATTCCAATTAAAACCATGGACACTGTCCTGTGACCAAAGGTCAATGTCTTCCTGGCCTGGTATCTTGTTTCTGTTGTTGGGTATCCTGCACTGCTTCAGAAGATGGAGGCTGACATGAATGACAGTGTAATAATCTGTCCACGAGGAAACTTTCTTTTTCAACTGCTTTAGAGACCCTCTTCTGTGATGCAGGAGGGTTTTTATCCTTGATGTCCTTTGGACTATTTTTTCATGTCCTTCTTGACAGAGGTAATGTATTCAAGGGGAGTATATGTCATTAATTTACACTGATGGCAATATAAATGGCAGTATATTAATATTTTTCATATTCTGTATTCCCTTCTCAATACATCATGGCATCCTGTTCACTTTTTTTGACCCCTCATGTGTATTGAGCAAATGTCTTCATTGAAGTGCCCGTGATGAATCTTGCATCTTTTTTCCTGAGAGGTTATAACTAATTCAGAACCCATCAGTATGTACAAGTGGCTTTAAATTTGTTCCTTCTAGTGTACCCTACTCTGCACTTTTTTCACAGTGAATTTCATCTGCTGTCAGGTTGTCCAATTACCTGGTTTTTTAAAGGTCCTTCTGGAGTTCCTCACAATCCTTTCTAGTCTTGACTACTCTAAATAGTTCTCTGTAGTCAGCAAATTTTGCATTCTTATTACTTATAGCATGTCAGCTTTCAGTTATTAGTAAATATGAATAACTACCCCTTTCACAGTATTGATCCTCTGGAAATGCTTTCTTCCCGCACTGGTTATTTTTTCCTCCTTGTTCCTATTTCCAATAATTTAGTTAGAATTTCAGTCTGTGGCAGCAATGCACCTGTAAATGACTGGATCACACTGTGAATACTCACAGAAACTCATAGTAGCTAAACAAGGGTGGTCTCCAAGGTGTCCTGAATGAAGTGAAGTCGCCTTTGAGACCAGAATATAATCTTAGGTTCTCTGAGTTCCTTTGGAGTTCTTCCCCACCCCTCCAGAATATTTGACTTTCATGACTGCATGTCCAAGTTTTTTGAGTAAATTAATACAAAGAAGCTTCTAGAAAGTTTGTATAATATTCCTTTCCTCTCTCTTTTCTTCTCTCAGACTGTTATGGATGGGTTCTCAGGGCACTCCTGGTGGGATGAGGACACCTTTCTTCTCCTGAGGAATTCTGCTGCACTCCATATGTTTTGTGACTCATGGCTTCTGTTGTAGATAATAACTAATGCTCCTTCCGATTGAAGAGTAAAAATTGTGTACCTCTAATGAGGTGAAGTGAGCATGCCTTCTTGCTTTTATCCTTGAGGTTGGAAATATAATAATACAGTTGTGTTAGTAGCTCTAATCTCTTGATCCTTTCTTATTTCAGCACTTGTTCAGTGTTTCATAGCCCACCTTTGAGTTTGGAAACTGCTAAACTAAAGATACTGTTCAGAGAACATCTGTTGTGAAAACTTGATGAGGTTTGGGGCACAAAAGATTTACAGTGGTTCAAGGTTGTACTGAGCAAGTAATTAGAAGAGAGATCTGTTGAGAGTAACAAAATAGGCAAACAGCATCAAGAACAGAATATTTCGTCAACTGGAAGTAGCCATAGTGGGGTGAGGACTTTGAAAGGAGGAGATGTCATATATTCGTGCTCAGTTCTGGCTTCCCTAGAGATTGAGCACTGAGGACATGGTAAAAAATAGGTAAGAGCTCACCCTGGTTCTGCACCAGTCCAGCTGCTCTTACCTTCTTAGAAATGATAAAAATGAATTCAAACTCCATGCAGTATACAGAGCATATGATATTGGAACGTTCAAAATAGGATCTTTTTCTTCAGCTTGACCTTCAAATACTGTCTCTGTTTCTGCTGTGAGAGTCATATGATGACAGATGGGTTGTAAGTGGGGTCAAACTTGCAAAATATTTTGAAACTGAGAAAAGCTCTTGGTCCTGAGGAGAGGAGACGGTTGAATTTGTCAATTTTCACCCTGTTTAATCATCCTGTCTCTGACAACACCACTATGATGGAGAGTTGCCCATTTCAAGTAATATTAATTGTGATGAATAGTGATTCCAAGAAAAAGTCTAGCTTCCTGGCCAATTGCTTTGTTTAACTCAACTGTTGATACCCAGCTGGCCTGATAGGCACAGAGGTCTTTCTGGAAGCTGTGTTTCCAGAACCTCTTATTTCTGTGGTGTAGGTGACTGTTTTGTGGACTTTGTTCACCCTTCTAATCTCAGGTTTTACACTTTGTGTGATGAAGTTTTGATTTGCCTATTGGCTTCTCATTACCTTTTTTTTCTTTTTGTGCTTTATTATTTAGCCATACTCTTTTGTTCATGACTTTTTACTTACTTTTAAAATATATGTATGTAAGTTTCCCAGGATGCTAATAAGGTATTTTTAGTAGACTTCTATGGATTTTAATTTCCTAGCTCTCCCCTTTAGGCTCTATACCTAATATTTCTCATTTAGGAAAAAAAAACCCACCCTCTTCTGCTTCAAGTTTAATGCACTGTCTCTTGATGTGATGACCCTAAGAGGGATCCCGTTTAATTACACGTTGACCACTGCTACTTAATGGCTTAATCTCACTTCCTGAACCAGTTCCGCTGTGTTACAGGAAACATGTATTTTGTGACTTCTGTGAGCTCTGCAGTGAGTTTCCATAGAAAGAAATAAATATTGTGTATTTTTCTTTGCTCTCTAACCTAATGTGACACTTGGGCCAGTTGGCAGTTGCGTAGCTGAGAATGTCCATTGTCTCTCTTGCAGCTGATACGGTTTGTGGGCACCTCTGGCTGCCAAACACATTTGAATTGCAGCTCTGGCTTCCCCTCTGAATCAAAGGGCAGTGCAGGGCCAGTATTTTCACACATCAAACAATGATGGCTTTGTTCTTCTTGTCTTCATGGGGAGGACAAGATGTGAAGCTGGAGTTGCGGTGCTCTTGCTCTTTTTATCAAGCTGATTTTTTTAGTCTCTTATGTATAAAAGAGAGGTGGTTCTGGTGCTTAAGACGCCAGTGGCAAATCTTCCTGCTGCTCTGCATCAGGGCAGGCTTCTGTCAAACTGGGGCTCTTGTGCAGGTAAAACAGGATTGTTATTTCCAAGATCTGCTATAAAGATTTACAAAAGGATTTCAAATATAGATTTCAGATTTCTTCATTTTCTGTCCCTGCCCTGGCACTGCCTCAAATGAGAAGGTACTCTTGAATCCACGAAAGTCCTATGTTTCTGAAGAATGTTTCATCCTGCCCATGTATATTTTTGTCCCTACCTAAGAGGACAGTGGGGCCCTTTCTTTCTGAAAAGCTTCTTTACTATTTGCCTCAATCTCTTGAAGGCTCCTGATAAAATGCATTTGTTTTTACAGTGGCTGATACAGTGTGATAAACTCTTGATGCAGTAGTTACTGATGCTTACTTGGGTTTCTGATCTTGTGGTGCAGTCAGAAGTCTAGGAAAGCTGGTGGTCCGTAGGTCACTTGGGCAGCGTGAGTCTTCAGTGCCAAAGTAGTACAATGTATCAGCAGATGAATTTCATAATTTTTTATAAACACCATTTCTCTCCCCTTTTTGCTAAACCTCACTGCTATACAATGGTATTTATTAGGTCAGATGATGTACTTTGCTCCAAAACATTAATATGGGAAAAAATGAACAATTGTGATTAAAATTGATTTTTTCCCTTTGGGAAGTTAGAATAAAAAATGGTTACCTGCTCATTTATGAAACAGATTTATTCTGTTGACATGGAGGCTTGTTTGAAATGTAATTGAATTTCTGTTACCTAATGGAAAGTGACAGTTAACAGTATTTATTTTCCATTTGTGTCTCAGTAGATAACATAACACAATTTTGATTTGTAGTTAGCTTTGGAATCTGAGATTGTTCTATCTCTGTAATTGAAAAGATGGGAGCGCAATGGCCTATTACAATTCTGGTTTTGTTTTTTTACACCAGGAGAGGCAACATTAATACAGTAAACAGCATCTATTCCAGCTTAATAGTTGTACTGAGATGTTATTTTTGCATCCTGCCTTTCTCATTAGAAACTGCCACATCATGATCTGGATTGATAATTCTTCCATTTAGACACTCTCTGCAGCAGCTAATTTCTATGAGCAATGCCTCTCTTCCCTTGCCCACCTCGAAATAACTTTTTAACCTTTCAGCTAGAACACTTTTCTTATCCATAAAATTAAAATTATATTTTTCATACATTTCTTTTACAATTTATTTTCATGACATATATCTTGCTCACTTTGTATGGGAAGAGCCATCACTCAGCATGTAGAGGACAGCTCCAGGATCAGGCCCAACCAGCATGGGTTCATGAAAGGCAGGTTCTGCTTGACCAACCTGGTCTCCTTCTGTGACAAGGTGACCCAATTCATGGATGAGGGAAAGACTGTGGATGTTGTCTGGCTGGACTTTAGTAAAAGTCTTGACACCATTTCTCATGGCATTCTCCTGGGGAATCTCGCTGCTCATGGCTTGGGTGGGTGCACTGTTTCCTGGACGGCCCAGGGAGTGGTGGTGAGTGGAGCTGTGTCTGAGATTGTCTGTTCCTGCTTGAAGAGATGGAGCACAGTGGCCTAATACACTTCTGGTTTTGTCTGGTGATCATCCTCCTGTACTTGGCACTGGTGAGGCTGTGTCTCGAATCCTGTGTTCAGTTTTGGGCCCCTCATTGTAAGAAAGATATTGAGCTGCTGATCTGTGTTCAGAGAACAGCACAGAAGCAACAAAGCTGGGGGAAGGGTCTGGAGCACAAGTCTCATGAGGAGCAGCTGAGGGAGCTGGGGTTGTTTAGCCTGGCGAAAAGGAGGTTCAGGAGAGACCTTACTGCTCTCCGTGACTTAACCTGAAAGGAGATGGTAGCGAGGAGGGGATCAGTCTTTTCTCCCAAGTAAAAAGCAATAGGACGAGGAAAATCCCTCAGTTTGCACCAGGTAGGAGTTGAGATTGGGTATTAAAATTTTTTTTTACTGGAAGGGTGGTGAGGCTTTGAAACAGGCTGTCCAGGGAAGTGGTGAATCACTGTCTCTGGAAGTGTTCTGAAGGTATGTGGATGTAGCATTTGGGGTTATAGTTTAGCGGTGAACATGGTGGTGCTGGGTTAGCAGTTTGACACGATGGTTTTAGAGGTCTTTTCCAACCTTCTGTGATTCTGTGAAAGCCATTGCTTCATCATTAATGTTAAAAGCAACAGGTAACAACTTGGTTCTTATATTGTTACGTGCCTTATGCGGCAATTTTCCTGCTGCTTTTTTAGAATTCTGCTTAAACCAAAATGATTAGGCAGCCTCATGGCTTAAGGGAAGTTATTTTTCTTTGAAGCCAGAGTATACCCATTCCTACTGGTACCCTTAAGTGTGGTGACACTGAAGGTGAAACACTTTTTGGAGAGGCAGTTAGTCTGTTCTTTCTTTTCTGGTGATGAAACCTTTACTGTCAAGGCCTGGTCCCCATTTACTTGCCTTGTAACTCACGGAGTTGTAACTAACTGTGCCTATGAAAAATATCCGGAGTGAGCGTTATGCAACAGGACCAAACGTTGTGGAGGAGCCTGTTTTCTCTAAAGTGCAGAAGAAGAGTAATCAAGAAGATTGTTTGATCTAAGATGGTACAAGATGGTGTTGCTTCAAAGCAAGAAGATGGCGTTTCTTCAAAGCAAGAAGATGGCTGTTGCAGCACAGCCTCCGTTCATCCAACCTGCTTTCCAGATGGGCCAGAAGCAGGACACTAACCACCCATACTGGTTTATGAGCTTCCAATGCCAGTTTTGCTACAGTATTTTAAACTAGTAGGTTTTAAAACAGTAGTTGTGCACTGTCCTATTGCAACATTTGGGAAGGGGTATGATTCACATCATATTTTTGGTATACTCAAGTGTTATGTGCTCATGAATTTAAGCTTTTTATAGTGTATCAGATATAACAACTATTAATTATTCTACCACCAGCTTTTTTTCTTTGAGCTGATGAATAAATTAAGATGTCTGGTTTTTATGAGTCTTGAGTCTTAAGTTGATTCAGGAATAGAAAATAGAAACATGGTTCTGTGGTTTCTAAAATGGAAACTGAGTAAAGCTTCTATGTATCAGTAGCATGCTATCAAGAAGGATTGTTTCATTGGGATTATTTTAAGGGATTGTGTGCATGAAAACCACAGAAAATGGATACGGATTTTTGAATATCCACAAATAGTTCCTGAAAATAGAAAAGCAGTTTTATAGCTCCTGTCTTTAGGTTTCAAGTTTTAATTCAAATAAAAATGTGTATGTTTTCAAAGTGTACTTCATGAAAACCTCAGTGATTTCTGATACGAGCTTTGTAGAAGTTGAATTTATTTATTCAATAAATAGATGAAACTATAAATAATAACAGTGCATAGGATGCCCTAAATTGACAAAGCCCCAAATTAAACTGAGCATGAGACTTGCTGCATTGAATATGAACAAAAAGTATTTTAATAAGAAGCATGAAATGTGTTGTATTTTTGAAACAGCCTTGAGCTGCTCTGGAGTAGTCACAAACCACAGATTTCATCCTTGTCCATTGGTTGCCCTAAAATAGTCATAATTTCAGACTTCCCCTGGTTTAATACTTACTACTAATGAACAATTATTTCATAAACAATTTTTAATTGTACTATTTAATGTGTAAATATGCGGTTTCAAGTGATGGATATCCAAGCCTGTAAGGGCTAAATATTTCAAGACATTTTAATCAGACCTGGAGTGGAGATTTCAGTAGGTATTTCCATGCATACTTCTTTACATACACAAAAATACGTGTATGCATACAGAGGTACACATCTGCATGTGTGAATATAAATTTGTATGTGTGTGCATGCATAAATCAGGGAGTCTGTTGTGACATTAGTTATCAAATACCGATGATAACCAACTCAGGAGTACATATATTTGCAGTCATACAGCGTGGGTGCCACATGGGTGAGAGAGCTTTCTCACGGACACAAAAGCTTAATGTTCAGTACTGTTTTGTACTGAAAGCATTAAAGTTAATGCAAAATGGAATTTGTAAACTTTGAAGGTTTAGAGGACTGCCACTTTTTTTTTCTCTCCAGATCTGTAGGCTCAACAGTTCCTGGCAGGCAAGGTTTTTCAGTATTTGTTCTTTTTTAACCCTAAATTATGACTCCGTGCTGACCTTTAGTGACCTCTCCTACATGTCATATTCTGATTATCCAGTCTGGGAGAGAAATTTCTACTAATTTTGTTATAGCTGGAAGATAAAGTAATTAACAGAGCTATTTGTGAAATAAGCAACCTTTTGCTGGAAGGATGGCATTTGAGTAGGCTTTATGTGGCAAACTTTGTGTGTGAAATACACAGCAATGCCGTCTGTGAGAAGGAAATAGAGGGTGTATTTATGCTGTTTCATCAGTTGTTTATGTTTAATTGGTATGTTCCTGCAGGAAGTGTGCTGATCTCTGCTGATAATGGTGTAAAACAGAAGTTTCAGGCATAAATGTGTGCTTCAAAATAGCTGTGTAGCATAAATGAAAATATGTTTTATAAGCAACTAGATCTGTAGAAAGACTTCCAATAGAGAAAAATTAAAAAGCTGGAATCACTTAGTTTTGAACAGAGATTAATGGTAGAAGCGGTAGGAAATGATGGTACAAGGAAAGCCTGGGAAGATTCCTTACTTACCTTTCTTCATCATCTAAGAATGGTGAAAGGGGGGAAGCATCCCATTGGAATTGATGTATTTATCCAGATATTTATTCATCTCTGTACAGTTTGACTTGTCAGTGTGCTAATGGTTTTATTTTTATATTGCAGTTGTCAAGGAGGGAAGTGTAATTATTCCCATTTTAAAGGACAGTGACTTGTGCAGGACATCAGAAACAGAAGCCTGTTACTGAATCCATGTGCTCACTGCTGGTATGGTTTTATTCTGAGACATAAACATTTCAAGTAAAATTTAATAAATATAAAATAGCTTAAGTTAGCACATACAGTGCATGTATTTTGTACCTCAGGCAATGAAGGCGTAGGCCTTGGTTTCCCTGATTATGATAATTGCTGCTTAGCTGAAGAGAAGTGTGTGTGGTGTACACAGACATCTTTGAGGAGTTTTTGCAGTAGAGTGGATAACACTGGAAACCTGTTATGGCTTATGTGTATTATTCCTTTTGGCAGGTACATGGAATCTGCTGTGTTTTGGATGCATACACCTGTTGTAGAATGTGGCGAGAATGTGGCCCACCAGTTAAAATATAAGTTCCTTTCATTTCTGTGTTCTTTACCATAAATAGCTTTGTCAGCTGTAGCGTTTTTAGGAGTCAAATGAACTGGGCTGCAGATGAGCTCACATGAGATGATGCCAAACCCCCAGCCCAGGGATAGATCCCAACCTGGCCATGGGGCGGTGCAGCTCTCGTAGTCCTAAGGTGCTTTCTCATTAGTCTGCTTCCTGTGCTATTTCTCCTTCCTGACCCATCTCACACATCTCCTAGGGCAGACTGAAACGGAAGCAGAGGGGAATAAACTCAGAGGTTGGAATGGATATGCTCCCTCCTCTCTACTCTATTCTTGGCAACAGCAGAGGAGGCTGCTGTCATCCCAGCTTCCCGCATCTTCCTGGAAAAGGACAAGGAGTGATGGTTTTAAACTAATTGAGACTAGGTGTAAGGAAGAAATTTTTTATGATGAGTTCAGTGAAACACTGGAACAGGTTGCCCAGAGTGCCCAGGTTGCCCCATCCCTGGAAACATTCCAGATCAGGTCGGATGGGGCTTTCAGCAACCTGACCTAGTTGAAGATGTCCCTGCTCATTGCACGGGGGTTGAACCTATGTGTTTGTATAAACATGCAGGCTCCCTGAAGTTGTGGTTTTGTGTTGTCCTAGAAGTGCCTCAGCTTATGTGCTTGAAAAAATTGGTGACAGGGATTCCTGTCTGAGATCTTGCCTATTAAAACCTCTGCCCTTCCCTTTGTTAAGCTGCATAACATGGATCTGCATGAAATGAAGGAAAATTTGTGGAAAGGTTTACTGGAGATATTGTTAATAGTAAGTGCTTGTACATATAAATGCATTTTATTGCAGGGGTTTCAGTGAATACTGTGTGCAGATAAGCTTTGAAATACAGTGGTAAGCCATCTTCTGACAGGGCCTGAAGTTTCTACATACATTACATTTGTTCTCTGAATTTTTTATTGTAAGCTCAGCCGCATAAAAGTAGTGGTGGATTCTTGCTCCAGCTTTGAAGTGCTTTGCTGAGCTACAAAAAGGTTTGTAGAGGGAGACTTCACTTAGGTGTGCTTAGACTGGAAAGCAAAACTGGATCCAAATCAGCAAGAGTTTCAAAGCAGAAATAAGGAACTAAGGAGTGGAAGACTCCTTTAAAAAAACCCACAACACAAACCCCAAACAAACAAAAAGCCTGTTGAAAGCTAGAGAATCTGTCCATAGGAATGAAATGTGGGGAAGTATTAGGAGTAATAATATAAATGCAGGAAATTCTAAGTTGCTGCATCCAAACTCTTTTTTTTAGTGCCTTTCAGTGAACTTTCTGATGGTTTATGAACCAAATCATATGTATTTGATCCCCAAAAGCCTTTTTTTCTATGTCTGCAGTGCTTTTGAAATAGTTTTTCTACTAATTCCCATATCAAATACATGTGCTAAAATGTCCTTAATTTTCTACTGAAATCTCGAATTATGTATTTGGAGGGTGTTTCCCTAATAGCTATAGGCTGCTAAGAATTGCATCTAGGATTGAAATGTATTTCAGATTTTTCGTATTAAGGGTTTACTTACTGTAAGCTTAACACTAGCTTTACAAGGCACAACATGGAGTTTGTTGGCCCAGCACAGAGTTTCACAGAGCAGGGGTATTGTCTAAAAATTTTTATGTTTAAAAAATGATACATTTATTTTTAAATTCCATGTCCTGCATGTGCAGGAGGGACTCTGGTAATTAAAGTACAGAGAGGTTAGCTTTGGTATATAAAACTTCAGCATGCAATATTGTTTGCCAAACCTCACCTATGGCTATAGTGACATGTCTTCATAGCAGAAAAACTATAGGTATTGCCAGCAATCATTTTTCTTTCAGTTGGGAAAGCAAAGATTTGGTTAAAGGCATGTATTTTTGTTTTAGACCACTGGTGCCTCAAAATGTGAAAATGGCAAAACGTTTGTTATAGCTTTTTTTACTATATAATTTAATATAGTTACTTTTCAATACAGGAATATAAGCACAAAAAGAATACTGGGAAAAAGAAAAAGCACACTAGAATAATGTGATTTGAACTTTGACAGTGTGCCATCATTTTTAGCTGATAATGCTAATGAAAATTTTGGAGACCCTATTCTGCCTGCAGAATAATGGAAAATAAGAATGAATATATGCTTCTGGCTAATTGCAGTGCTTGTAACTCTGTGATTCCATGTAGCAGGAGAGAGTACACTGCATGTCATTCACCAGCTGCTTTTAAAAGTGTAGGAACAATTCTCAATCTCTTCTGTGTGTGACAACAGAGTGTTAAAATTGCAGGAGGTATGTCAGTTTGCCAACCTTTAAGTGAGGGGTAGCTTGTATCAAAGAGATTAGGACAAGTATTTGGCTATAAATGCATCTGTTATTTGAAAACACATCATGGCAAAACAGAACGGTGATTTCATTCATTAGCGTACACGAGGCAGCTCTCAAATACCCGTGTCACAGTTTGATGCTGGCAAGCAGAACTGCCTTTACTTAATTAGGTAACTTTCTCTGAAAATATGTGAATTATTCCTAAACATTATTAACAGTGAAATTTGACAGAAGTTTGCATTTGTCTGAATGAGAAAAAGCTTTGTACTGGCACATTCAGTAGTTGTGTCTGTACTTCAAGACTTGATATCAAGGAACGGTTATGTATTCAGTCTTCTCTCAAGTTCTTACGAATTGTGGAGATTATCGTGTCAGCAAATTCAGCATTGAATTATATATATCCTGTGTGTTGGTAGAGTTGAACAGGTGGCAAAAGAGCAGTAAATGCTCTTTCCAGTAAGAACTACCTTAAGGTGAAAATGTTTGTCTGTGAAGGGATCTGGGAACTGATCAAAATAAGAGAGAGGCATTAAAATTTATAATAGTTACCATTTGAAAGAATGAATCAAAGGTTATTAGAATTGAATTGTTCTTTTGGAAGCAGTAGAGTGGACAGTAATCTTAAAGTGACCATGTCCGTCGTTTTGGCTGGAGCTAAGCCTGGTAATGCAGGATGTGAGGCAGTGGCCACCAGGAAGCTCCACATCTGCCTTGGCATCCGGGTGCCACAGGTGCAGGTGTCGCCTGTTCAATATTCCTGGCTAAAGCAACAATTCTAGTTGTGGTTGTTTGAGTATTTGCAGCATTTAAAATAAGTGGTATGTTTCTTATGGAATTTTAATTGAAGCACAACACCACAAGGCTTTGTTGACAGAAGCAGGAGTCTTTTCTGTAGCAGATCAGTGGTGCAGAGTTATAAAGGTTTTATAGAACAGGGCAGTTCAGCAACACTCAGGTGTCAGTTTAATACAAAAGGCTGATCCCAGAGTGGTCAGATGGTATCAGGCCATTTAAGTATTCAAAGCTGACTTGCATTTTGGGATAACAGTATCTTGTTAGTGCTTTGACAATGGATTTCTTCCCCTGAGAACAACAACCGTAGGTGAATATGAATATACCAGGATGTTTATTTTAAATGGTATAGATAGACAAATTAAAAAAAAAAAAGAATGAAAGTGGCCAAGGATTCTTACAGAAAATATTTCTGATTCTGAGAAGAGCCCACATTTGTTTTCCTTCAGGGGAAAAAATAACTTTCTTCTTTTAATCAAATTGGATTTGCTCTGTTCCAAAACTCTTGACCTGAACTGTGTGGTCCTGAAATTCAGAACAGCCTACAGTATTAATGAAGGAAAACTTTGGAAAATGTTCAAACAATGGAAGTGCATGAATGTTACTGTGGAGAGTTTAAGGGATGCATGTTGTGTGTGTAAATGTATTGATTACTCATATATTAGGTGTCATTAAAACTTCACAAGTCAGTACCATTCACTGAGCAAAGTTGTAATTTTGGTTTTATTTTGAACCTACATTGAGAAAAAAAGGGTCTGTTGTGTAGTGATTGGTTTATTTCCTAGCTAGATAGACTTGATCTTGTGAGATATTTAGCACCTACCCATCCCACTGATCTCATAGGTGACAAACATGCTTCATGAAATTGCTAGCAATTGAAAGGATATGCTGTGTTCTTACAGTTACTTACACTGAAGTCAATGGGCTCTTTTAGGTGCTCAGTACTTTTTGAAATCAGGTCACATCTTTAGATTTCTAAATAAAGATTTTCAAAAAGACCTTGGCTCCAGGATTCTGTCAGGTCAGAGCCCAAATCTGTTATTCCTTTCTCAGCAGCTTTGAGGATCCTTTCATTGTTACCTTCCTCCCCCCCCCCCCCCCCATTATTTGCTTTCCTCAGTTTCTGGTGAGATCAGCCAATGGCAGCCAAACTGTCACAGGACCAAAGATGTAAGGACCCATCTACCCTTTGTACAACTGTGCATCTCAGTTCTGTTACTTTCTTGCTCTTTCATTTCACTTCTCGTATTTGCCCATGTATAACAATCTGACTTGTCACTACATGTTCATAAAACAGTCTGTGTCACTTAAATTGCTTTCTTTTGTGATCTAATTCTCAAATACTAAAAATAATAATTCTTGAGACTGGTTTTAGGTGGGATGTCGTATAAACAGCAGTGCTGTTAATATAGTGGCTAGAGATTGATTTAAATCTTTTCCTTACCATACATTGCTCCTACTTCTTCTGAAAGATTAGGTCATTTTTGCTTTGGGTAACTGCTTTGAATTCCAGCTGAATACAAGACTATAGCTGAATAACATAAATGAACATCTTTTCCATGCTATCAGCATGTAAAATTCCTCAAGTGAGAGTCGACTTTTGAAGATAAACCTGTGCCCCAGTACCAGCAGAGTTGTGAAATACTAGTTATCTGTGTGTGCATGTGCAGGTCAGATATCTGTGCATGCACATCTGCTATTTGCATGCCTAAGTTAGGCTAGCCCAATTGCACATGCCTGACTTGAAAAATCTGCCCTGTAGTTATTAGAAGATGTCATACATTTTTCTGGCATGTTATGCAGTTCAGGGGGATGACCTCTTCCCCTTGCTACCCAAGACACAAGCACAGACACACATGTGCTCCAGAGGTTTGTGTCCCCTGAGGAGAAGTGCTTTTTTTGATTTGTAGGTGTTTTCAGTCTGGGGAGGGACAGGAGATTGAGAGCAGGTATGAGAAATCAGGTATGTTTTGGCTCCTTTTACCACAGACACAAGAAACAGATGGCTTAGGTTGGTGCTTGCTGAACATATGGAGCGAACACACTACTTACCAAGCTAGAACCTCAGCTGCAGTAGCCAGTGCTTTCTGCTTGCCCTTTAGCTGTGAACACTTATTAGGTATCAAGAGTATTGCATCCTTTCTTCAGTTTGTGGTGTTCATTGCCCTTTTCCCTTTGGCTGTCTTTCCTCCTATGTCTTACACTCTTTTCTTTGCTGCAGTCTCCTCCTTTATTTTGTTCCTCATCTAAATGTATGCTTTTTTTTGGCTGTAGGCATTGCATGGCCATGTTGCTAACAAAAAGGAGTGTGCCTCAAGTTTGCATTCATGTCTGCTTCTGAAGGCTAAAGGATGAAAAAAATCTCAAGATATAAAAAGGATAACAAGCATACTTGCTAATATTTGGAACGTGGATGCAGGTGTACCAGAGTACAGTAGATGGTATCAAAATCTTCCTCTTAAAAATGTTACAGACTTTTAAACTTATCAGCCATTGGGGGAGAAGAAAAGTGGAAGGAATGAAAATGGTCATAAAGCAAAAAACGTTCATAAAGTAAAATAGAAGTGATTTCAGCTGTGAACTCAAGCTCATTGACTAAATTCTTTTGTATGTCCACATGTAGAAATCTAAAGATGCAGCAGGATTTTGAGGCAATTCGTTACCTCCAGTGGGAGTTCCAAGGCCCTCAGTACCACTTACTGTAAATCAGTCTGATTGACTGGAGTCCGAACTATGAGTATTAGTGCCTGAGGCACCCATGGATGAGAAACCTGGACTGTTCTTACCAGCTGTTTCTCTACTGAAATAATGCTGTGATTGGTGTGTTGGTGCAAGGGATTGGGCAAGATGTTCTCCTGAGTTTCCTGCCTTTCTGCAATCCTTCAATATTTGAAAGAGTTGAGAGAGAGTAGGAGAGAGTGGCCTCAGGCCATAGTGTAGAACTTCATGGGATGCATTTGGTCCTCGGGCCATATTTTCCTGTTTGTTTTTACTTAAAAGAAAAACCCCCGCAAATCTGGCTATTAATGGAAGTCTTAAAATCAAATGATAAGAAGTTGGCAAGGAAATGGTAAGGCAGTGAAGGTTTTGAGCCCACCTCTCCTCCAGCAGTTCCAAATTTGGGAGCATTTCCCATGGGAAGGACTGATGAGGGTGCAGGAGTTGAGCTCATCAAGGGCTGGCTTTGTGGGTGCAGAACTGCACCCCTTCAACTCGTACACCGTTTGCTCCTGGGAGGGCTGGCTCGCCTGTACAGCTTTATCTCCCCGACTGTTAGAGTGGCCCTTTGTACTGTGCACATATGCTGGAGACCTGATTTATAATTAAGAGCAGCTGGCCATGCTGCTGTCCAAAATCATTTCCCCTAGTGAAGGATCAGTGGAGAAAAATGCAGACAGGTTTTAGCCTTTTGTCGAAAGAGAGAAGAGAAGCCTTCATGCTGCGCACGGCCAGAGGAAGTTTATTGCTTGCCTGAAGAACCAAGAGCTGGGGATCTTCCATTTTATGAGTCCCTCCTGTGCTGTACCTGTGGTGACAAAAAGAAGTTAAAGTTGCCTGAAGGCAGCTTATGGGTATTCCCCATATAATTATTTAATGTGTGCTGGGGACTACTTCTGCTGTGGTAAACTTCAGAAATGCAAACAGCAGAAAGATGGTAAGGAAACACAAAATAAAAAAAGGATCTCCCCACCCTGCATTTTTATCTCCATGTCCCCAGCTGGGTTTGGTACTTCTCTAGTATGTCTAGTAACTTAATAACTTGAGCATTATTTTTATAATGCTGATGGAAAAAGATTTTACATCAAGTCTTATATGGCTAACTGGATTCAAATGGAGTCCATGCATAACGTTGGGTTTTAATAAGTATAAGGGAAGTTAACCTCTCACTACATTTTCCCCCTCTCAAATATATATTTTTAGAGTGAGTAAAGCAGATAAAATAGTGAGATGTCTAGAAACATTTTTGGGTAGTCCACTTGGAATGTCTCCTGTTGCAACCTTACCTCCCTGAGAGATGGTGGGAGTGCAAAGCCTGTCCTTGTCAGTGCTCTGCCACTTTCCTGGATGTATTTAGACAAACTTTTCTTTTTTGCCTTGCTGAAGCAGTGCAGAAGATGTGGGAAGAGGATGAGGCTGTCAGAGTCCAACTCATCCCGGGGAAGAGTCCTCTGGGGTATTGAATTAGAGAAGAGCAGTGCTGGTGGTTGTTGGATTCTTCACACCCTTGCCCCCTCCTCTGTTGCGTGATGGCTGTGTTCCCGCAGACCACGCTCTTTGGCCTCCTGTTTCTTTTCTTAGCTAACACAAAACCTGCCACAGGGTATGTGAGCACAGGAGCGGCAGAGGGGAGCTGCTGCAGCCATGGGGCTGGTCGCTGCCTGGCTGTGAGGAGGCAGCAGCACGGGGCCTGTGGCCTTCAGGGGCTGGTGGAGGATGTGAGGGAACATTGTAGGAGGGCAAGTACGGCACAAGCCATTGACATCCTGAAGGAAGATAGCAATAAGCTAGTTTTTAAGAGAAACCTTAGGGACATACTCATGGGGCATGGGAGGTAGCATCTCTCTAATCAGTGATTCTGTGGAGTGTGTATTTCTGGCAAGGAGCTGCAGGTTTTTGGAGAAAAGGGAAGAGGAATTGCCTAATTGTTACGCTGTGTTTTGTCTTGGACAGCAGCCTTTCATCTTCTTTGGAGACTTTTTACTTAGAGTAAATACTATTGCAAGTGAGGTGTGATTTTTAAACTCAACCAGGCGTATCCTCTGTCCTCTAACACAGCGACACCATCAAGGGTAGCAGAGTTGACCAGTTTCTGGCTCTGTGGTCTGGACTTCCGAATAGGGGAATTTCACCTGCTTTGTGACTGAGTGCACCTAAGCACACAGAAACAAACAGTGTGCGTGAAATAATGACGCTCTCATAGCAGCCTCAGTACAACTTTTCACCTAGAGTGAACTGTATGTCTAAGTGAAAGAATTTGACTACTCAAATTATATATATATGTGTATTATATGATATGTAAATCAACATACACACACACATATATATATAATTTTTTTTTGTGGTGTGTGCCACTGATGCCCCCTGGCAGTCACCAGAGCATGGTGGTCAGTGACTGTCTCTGGTGTGCTGATTGCCAGGTGGAGGCTGAAAGCTTGGACTGCAGCACAACTCAAGCAATAGGTTATGTCTTTACTGTAATATGATTTATGCAGGCCTCCATAGTAGGTATTAAGTTGGCTAAGAATGGATGCTGTCCTTTTTCTGGGCATTCAGCTCTGCCATATAAATATGCTATTCAGGTCTACTAAGTTTTTATAAACTGCTGTTTCTGCCAGAATAGCTAACAGGGCTTATCCAGCAGTGACACTTCAATAGCAAAATGTTTTGTAAATGATTTTAGCCTATTTGTTTTCTCTCCTGCTGTGATTCTAAATATTTTTACAAAACTATATTTCAGAGATGTATTCACTTGGAAGGGCTTAGAAAAGGCAAATTAAGAGGTAAATTTGATATTCACTGACGTAGTCTATTTTCATTAACTTGAAAGTTACAATGCATGTATTACTGTGTTTATATTAAAATAGCATGTTCACAAATACTGCTATAAAGATCAATTCTTCAATTCACTTAAAGAAAGGAGTTCTTAAAGGTGCCTGACAAGGATGCAGCAGTTCATCCACCTGCTGCTGTACTGTGGAACTAATAGCATTAATAGAAGGAGCATTTTCAGCTTGCACAGCTAATGTAAAATACTAGATTTGGTAATAATTGAATTCTGAAACAAACAGTCCAATTACTAAGGCACTGTAGCTTTTGTTCATGTGATGGGCAGGCAACAGTTCCTGCTTGTACCTGTCCCTACTGATTATTATTATGTGAACTTAAAGTTCCTCTTTATTTTTCCCATTTTCATAACAACTGCATTATGATGTGTCATATCTTTTCCAGATATTTTGCTTGAATAAATAGGTAGGATATTAAATTCAACTAGGGTATTAGATTATAAATTAGTTCTGTAACAGCCGTCATAATGTTATTTAGATTTTCAGTTTACACAGACCTTGTAGCAACTCCCAAGAGCTATGCTACAGAATTAGGGGAAGATGTGAGTTGATGTAAGAAAATTGGTTTTGGTAATATGCTGATGTCGGTAGAGTTTTTCTGTGTGGAAAGATATTTAAATTAACGTTTTTACTTACTCCATTGTACAAACTAAGGATTGGTAATGATTTCAAATTACTCATGAGGTGGTGTTTGGACTATGCAAACATGACCATAAATGTCTTTTCCTTAATAGGGTAATATTTATATTATGAGTTTGTGTATGGGGTTTATTTTTTAACAACAGATTAATGTGTTCTAATCTTCCCTGTAAAATAACCATTTCACTTATGTCAGGCGAATGAAAAAATTTAAGAGCACTTTTGGTTAAAAAAACCCCACAGGTTGGATAACAGGTACAGAGCTCTTTGTGTCAAGGAAAAAAGCACAGACTTGCTGGTCTTGAATCATTGTATCATGATTAGCAAGCACAGTGACACCATAGTGGTGAGAGAGATGTGAAAACATGCACATTTATAAGTACATTTATTAGTCAGATGGATGGTAATGGTAACCTGAAGAGAGAGCTTCTAAATAAAAAGATTTATAGCTGCTTACATCAGTATTCTGTAAATATGGGAATCCATACCCACTGTGATGTTTTATACATTCAGCGAAAGAGTAAAGGTGAAAAATAACTGTGAAAGGAGGTAGATGTCCTCCTCAGCCATTTTCTGAGATGATGGACAGCATTACTGGTAGCCCTCTTAATTAAAATCAAACCAAACAAAACCCGCCCTGGTTGCTTTTAATAATGAGTACTGCAGTAAGAGAACAGACTATCTCCTCTCCAGAGAAAATTGACAGATGGAGAAAATGTATGTGCAGGTATCAGCAAGATTGCCTTGAAACCACCTCTGCTGGCTGTCACTGAGGTGCTATTTCAGAGTGCTGTTTTATCAGGGCTGTGGTGAGGCAAATCAGTACCTAGGGCTGAGAGTTGATGTTGTGCCTCTTCTCCCTTTTCTTTTGCTTCCTCTCAGCCCCTGCTAAACAGCCCGAAGTGGAAGTCCAAGCCAAGTGGGATGTTGTTCAGGAAACCTCTTCATGTGCTTGAACAGCAGATTGTAATAGCTAAATCTTTGTTTCCTGAAAAATATTGTGGTTTTCGCCATGAAGAGGAATTGGTAGTGGAGCTACGAGTCTTTTGTCCCCAGCTGTGGTTGTGTGTATACCTGCCATAACCTTGGGAGCATTCAGCCCCAGCTTACTGCATTCCCATGTGGTGCCAAATGGAAAATCAGTCTGAATTGGAAGTAATTCTTATGTGAAAGGACCTAAGGATTTTTGAAGTAGGAAAGGCTCAGGTTTGATATTTTACTATACAGGTCCTTTTCATTTCCTCTACCCACTGCCCAGAAATGTGGATGTCTTTTGTCATGGGCTCCTACAGGTATCCCAGTCAGTGAGGGCTTTTTCCTGCAGCTCTCACCTTGCCTTTTGGGGTCAGTCTCCTTCCCGAGGAAGCAATTCCCCTCTCATTGGCTGACCACCGTGATTTTATAGGTGGTTGCAGAAGCTTAGCCCCTACTTCCATGTGGTACATGTGGTCTTTCTTTGCTTTGATATCTGCTAAAGTTCATTCTGTACACATAAACAAATAGTACAGTTAACGAGTGCCACCAGCTACATGACTGTTCATGACTGGGCTGCTTATTTAGGTGTCTTAAATCTGAATTCAGGAGCTAAGAATAAGTGTTTTATGTTTGGTTTTGTTTTTTTTTAATGTCAGAAGCATATCCTAATGCTGCACGTCAGTTGATAGTGTAGGCATGCTCCTGTCTAGTGTTTCTGTGCAAGTTCATGAGTCTGGGCAGGTTTTTATATGCAAGAAATGTCCTTATTCCTTGCCTCATGATGGACATGCGATGTACATCCACTACTTGGAATGTGATTTGTCATCTAAATGTGTTAGAGTCTGAATGTCTCGTTACTGTGAAGCATTTTGCTGCTTTTAGAACACCTTGAACAAAGAGAGCCCTTCATATTGCACTGTGATGTGTGTCTTTATTGAAAAAGCTCCTCTCCATTGCTGAGGCACTGAAGCGTTTGCATTAAGTGATACAGGAGATGCCATAGCAGTTTCATGAGAATTACCCTTTGCAATGAATGTTAGATTAAACATCTAAGTAAAATCCCTTGCAAGTGGCCAGAAGATAAATTAGAGCAGAGCTGTACCTGGGTACTATTAAATTATGTACCTTCTTTTAAAAATTGTTTTTAATTGATTTGGTGCATAGTCTTTACTTAGTTAATAACAAGTGTTGTACCTGTGGCTATATCATCACTCGTGTGAGTTAAATTTACAGCACTAAAACTCCCTTTATCAAAGAAAACAATTTCATGAAGGGGCAGTCCCCTTACACTGCTCTGTTGCTGATAATGTATCTGGACTGTTTTCTGATTAGTGCTCCAGTCTTACATTAATATTGAAGATGTTCTTTAGCAGATAAATGTAGGGTTATCACATCGTTTTAGCAACGTAGTTTGTTTCTTGCTTGCACACTACAGCAACTTTCATGTCTCAAACCCCTCCTCTCCTTTAGGGTTTCTACAGCACTGCAAAAATGAAGTTAGGGAGGAGATGAGCATTAGAGGAGAAGAGGACAAAGATGCAGGATACAAAATTGTGGAGGAAGTAATTGCAAAGAGCTGGACATTTTTGCCAGTTCAGAATTTCCTCCTATTTTCCCTGTGAGGAAGCTTGAATCTAAACAGTCCTTATAACTTCCAGTGTACTAGGAATTACAGATCTTAAGTACCCATCAGTACCATCATCATTTGAAAGTTGTAATTTTTAACTTTGGCTCAACTTCTATACGTAACCTTCCAGTTTGCAGTTGTTACCATTTTACCAAACATACACTTATACTGAAATCCAAGGTTAGAGTTTTCAAAGCCCTGTATCTGAAGTTAAACACTGGGAAATGTTGTGATGGTCAACAGAGAGAGAGAGAGGTCTTGCCTTAGCAAGAGACACATATGCCTCAGAACAAAAGGAAAAGAGGTACACAACCTGGAAAGAGAGTAAGGGTCTGAAGTGGACAGCCATCGTTGTTCACCCAAGTCCTGCCACAGTAAAAGGATGACAGACCCACAGGAAGCCAGCTACAGCCTCAGGTGGATGTTGCACAGCCTCTTTCAAGTAGCCTTCTCCACAGTGGCAAGAGGTCACAGTGGCAAGATGATGTCTTCAAGGTTGGTGTTGTTACAAATTGTGATGACTGATTCTGGTTACAAGTTTCTGAGCTCTAATGGTAATGGCCCATCATGCAGGTTGGGCAAGGAATGGATTCCTCTTTGTCTGGGGAAATCACCTTAGAGGTTTTCTCTTCATAGCCCTGTTTGGATGGCCTTGTATATGAGCATTGCCTCAAATACCCATTTGGACTCAGTGGGGACATATTTCTTGTCTTCATTCCCCCTTGAATTGTAAGAAAAGCCTTTGAGTTACACATTTAAAAAAATTTTCAGATAATGATCTCAACCTCTAAAAGGAGAATCTAAATGAAAAAAGAAAAAAATTCACCTAACAATTAGATAGTTAATGTTTGCATAATTTTAATTATCACATATTGCAATTATTTCAAATTCATTTCAGTATACAAATCACTATTTTATATATAGCATGTTGTTAATGTTTACTTCTATAATTACTAATTTGCAATATAAGGCAGCAATTTTATAGTTATTCAGTTATGTATAATTATGTCAAATAGGAGATGGCAATTAACACTGAAATATATTACAAATTATTGTACTAAAATCAGTCTAAGAATATTTGACACATAATTGTCATGTAGTGCATGGACTACACTGTGGGGGAGCCCAGCTGGCCCTGGGCTCTCTGTAAGCTAGGATACTGAAGACGGAACTTTACACCTGGCAGAGGG
>JAYRBT010000139.1:55715798-55759634 GCA_036023395.1 Myiotriccus ornatus
CCACCTATGGCATATGGACATGTGGCTGTGTGTCCAATCATGAGTTGTTATGTTTATGCCAGACCAATAGTGCATGTCCATGTGTGACACCCAGAAGTGTATGTAAGTAGAGGCACTGTTGTAATGAAGGGGGCTGGTATCCCTGATCACCGTGTTGTCCTCCCGCCCCGACCGATGACAACACTACACTTTCCTTCTCTTCTCCCCCTAACCATGCTTTTAGACAATGTATTTATTTGAGAGCCCAAAGGATTTAATCCTGCAGAAATTCCTATTTCACCATCATATTTACGGAAAGGTTAGAGCTAGAACTTACAAGCAGAATCCAGAGTCTTCTGCAGCTAAGTCTTGTGCGAGGTTTCAGGTGCCTTGTTCTATGTAAGCATTTCAGAAAGTCCCTGCTTTGGTGGCTGCTTAAAAATGAGATGTTTAAAAGTTCTTCTGCTGCCCTTTTAAAAGAGATGTTCAGAGAGAGTCTTGAGCTATAATGCTGGGAGTGCCTTATGAGGAAGGTGCCAAAGGAACCATGAGCCTGCAGCTGGTGCCGCCGGGTGCTGTGCGGAGCTGAGTGGCCAGGGAGTTGCCCCTGTGTGATGGCAGAAAGAATCGGGGAAGAAGGTACCAAAGCTGTTCACAACATGACTTAACCTTCCTCTGAGGCCACCCAAAGCAGAAAGTACCGTGCGCTGCACCTTCGAAACTACATTGGTACTGTTGTGTGGAAACTCGATCGGAATTTGGGGAATCTGAGGTCTGAGTCCTCTTCCGGAAGGAGGAAATCAGAGCGGCATCTCCTGTCCCATGGTTTTAGTTACAAGTTACTTAACTTTTTCCTCTGGGAAGCTGGGTTGCCCTGCTGTCAAGTGTGAGAGTTGGGAGCCAGTAGAAAGCAGGCATCTGAGGGGTTGTGGCACTTCTGGGATAAGAGAGACTTGAGCTGGGGTGCATTTGGGACATCCTCACTCTACTGATAAGAGTGCAAAAGATGGGAACAAAGCTCTTTCTACCATATAAAAAGTTGTAACCTGAAATTACCTAGAGAATCCTTAAGGAGGGGAAAAATCCTGATTCATAGAGAATCTAAATTAGCACTATCGCTTAAACCAACTTTCTTTGTGGCAAAATAGGTCTCTGTGACAATTTCTTTTTTTGCCAGGGATTTAAAATCTAAGCCCTGCTAAACAAAATTCATGGCTGTACATCTTAATAAAGCAAAGAAAAGTGCACAGCATGTCAAACAAATTCACCTCCTTGGTGTAAGTGTAAGGCTGCTATAATGGCACACGGCAGCGGGAGATCCAGATAGGGCCCTCAGTGTGTTAGCAGAGCATATTGACTTATATCAGTCCTTTTGCCTGGTTTAAAATTGATCCCTTTAGAAAAGTTAAATATCACCTTTGTTTGTAGATTGCTAGACAGCTATTAAGATAATGCTTTTATAAATACAGATGGTGCCCTTATCAAAATTACATGGCAGTAAATAGATGCCAGTAGAAATAATATGACACTTTGATTAGCTAATAAAATGAAGCACAAATAGAATGGGGATGCTAAGTTGCTCTGACAGTTTTCATACTGTCTTATTTATTGCTTATTTAGCTTTGATAAGTTTCTATTACAGTCTTGGCTTCTTAAGCAATTCCTTTGAACTTTTAATTTTTAAACAGTAATCTGTATTTTATTGACTTGGGTGAAAAATCCTCACTGTCAATAAGCTCTTCATCATGATAGTAAATATTATCATTCTTTTTAAAGTAAATTGATAGGCCAAATTGCATAATGGAAGTTGTGGAGATAAAAGTGGCAAAGGGTGCCAGTTAATGTTACATGAAAATTATTGATTAGAGCAAATTATTGCTGGAAGTTTGGCAAGCAGTATTGGTTCACTGATGTGGTCGATTTTTATGCCACAGTGAGACTTGTATCAGTACACTGGATGACAACAGAAAAATTGTATAGGAGCACTATTACACTTTGGGGACAGACTTGCACTGTAGTCTAAGTACTTAAGGCGAGAGGCTCAGTTGTTCAAAACTGGTGTAGCTCCATCAGCTTCAGTGGGATTGAGACATGGCCTGGTCACTTTTAAATCTGCTGATCTTGGATGTGAGGGAAATACTGCCTGACATTTGAGGCATATCAGAAAAATGTGCTCACTGATGCAGTTTTTCTTGGAATAGTTAATGGCAGTGATAATCAAGAAGCAGAGAGCAGCTGAGAAGAGTACAAATGGTATGTGGGCCATTAGATGATCTGACCAGCATAATGCTGACCAATATTTCTGCCTTTTTGGTACTTAACAAAACTTGACTTAGTAACTTGAAAGCAGAAAATTATTATAACCTGCCATAGGTTTTAAAATCTTCCTAGAAACTTTCGGTTGCCCCAACTTTCTTGGGGAGTACAAAGCTCAGTTTTGGTCTTTTGATGCAGGCAACCTGTTGCTAATATTAAGCGTATGATCTAACAGTGCTCCCGGTAAATGTGGTGAGGTAGATCTCTTCCATTTCTGCAGAGAAATAACAGTCCTTGTGCCTGTGTTCATATGCACAGTATGTTCCTCTGCACCTTGTGAAGCAGTGGTGCTGTAGTTAAACATGACACCCAGTTCTCCTCAGTCTTATTCAATAATTACTGCTTTGTTGGGATCGCTCTGCCAGGAGGCAGCCAGTTTGGCACAACGTTCAGGGGATCAACTGTCAGCCAGATGGACAGTGGGAACAGCTGTCATGCTCTTCTGAGCCACACTGAGCATCCCAGTTCTGATTTCTGTAGCCCAGCTATAGCTCCACTTGCCTAGGCGCAGCATTGTCCTTCTGTCTTTACAGGCCCTACCTACCACCAGGGCTGGGCTTGGGGGACATAAATCTATCTTCTCAAATTTAGACAGTTGGTGTGAGAAGGATGCACAACTTATGTAAAGGATGTGGGCTGCATGAGAAGTTTCCAGCTGTTGCATCCTCACTGGGAAGTGTCAGTGGAAAAGGCAAAGACGTCAGATTATTTCTCTTAGGCTCCCTGCATTCAACGTTCCTTGTGAAGGGGGTTGGTTTGGGACTAAGAACTTTTTAACCCCTGATTAATCCTATAGATTTAGACTAAATGTTGCAAATAGCTCATTGTCAGAGGGCAGGTGGGACACACACTTAGGTGCCAGATGGAAAAAACCCTTTTAGGTGGCCAGGCCCTAACTGTGTGGGTTTAATGTAATCATCTTGTTGTTTGTACTTTCACCTTTTGTTATAAAAATTTAAAAACCTGTTTTCCAAATAAACAAATTTAAGAAATCCCAAACCATAACACCCTCCCCCCCTTCAGATTTCACATCTTTATGGCTATATTGTCAACTTGATGCATGAGGTTTTAGCTGTGAAAATCCTTTTAATGCAAGTGGGAGTTGTACAGCTAAAGATTTATACATTGACTTTAGCGTAACATTACTTCATCTCTCTTTCTCTCAATTTTTTTTTTTCTTTCCCCCTACCGATTCCCTCCCCAGATTTCCCCACTGCTCTGTAATGAAAACCACAGGCTCCTTCTGTGCTTCTCTTTCTGTAGTGTTAGTGAGAAGCAGGCATGATGATCCTTTCCTACTCACTGAACAGGCATAAGTCCAAGGGAGTTATATGTGAAGGTAGTGATAATATGTGAGTATTAAGGTTGCAGTGAAAATCCTTTATCCCATCAGTGATTTTCCACAAAAAAAAAAAAAAAAGGTGTGAAACAGTGAATACTGCAGAACCCCATCTGAGTGAAAAAAACTTTCTTTTTTTTAGGATGACTGTGTCAGCCTTTCTGGCTAAAATTTCCTTTACTGCTCATAAGTAATGTGGTTGACACAAACAGATGTACATAAATCTAACATTTCAAGGAAGATCATGCCATATCCTATCTATATGACAGGGCAGAATTTGAACAGTCTTGTGCTAGCCTGTGGGCATAATGCAAATTCCCTGGGCTGGAGAGACTTGGTTTTGCTCCAGAATTTCAATTGGTTGTCACCCCATTTTAAAAAAATGGACTTATTCCACGTGGCTGGGTTATGATGGTTTCCTTCCTTATATCAGGAGAGGACAACTGACCTAAGCATGGAATCCTTTGAGACTGTGAACAATAAAAATCCCTTTGTCCCCAGTTTATATTAGAAAGTGCATTCTCTTAATATTCTTTTGTCCGGAGAATTTGCATTGCTTCCCAGTATACAACTTGGGAATGGTTTATTGTCCATGTAGAAGGAAATGTGGTTGTGTGCCTTCTTTTTTAATCTAAGGGAAAGGCAGGAATTGTCACCCTTCTGGGTGGGGGTGATACAGAGCCTCAATCCCTGTCAAAGTGAGACTGCAACCCAGGTGGAATTCAGAATACCATAAAGAAGGCATGTTGCCAAAATCTTTGTCTACAGAATGGCAGAGATTAAAGCCCTTCCAGCTCTGATTGGATTACCATGGACCAGAAGCACTTTAATCTCCACCACTGTGGCTTTGGGAGAAGCCAGTGATTGAGACGTGTGGTGGGACCATGCTGAAGAATCGGATGGCTGCACTTAGCTCTTTAATCTTCTAGTCCTGTGGCTGTCATAGAAAAATATTTAACTGTTGCAGCAGAGAGAGAGAGAGAAATAGGTAGTGAGTAGTTATTTTAGCTTTTACCAAGTGAACAAAATAAAAATCACACATTCTCCCCTCCAGAGCTGTGGAAGCAGCCTGTATGCAATAGCTTGACTCAGAGCAGCCTGCTCAAAACACAGTATTGGGTAAGCTGGTGGTTGAGATTAATGTAAGTACATAATAGCCAATACTGCAAAACCAAAGGTCTCTGAAACCTAGTACCATGTCTCAGACCAGCAGCAGATGTCAGTGGAAAGGTATTAAGATAGAGTGAGTATATTTAAAGTGACTTTTTTTCCCCCCAGGCTGACAATAGTCAGTATTTTCTGGACACTTCTTGAATAATTTATGTTTAAATACTCTGTTTTTTGCATAAGAGTTATAAACAGAGCTATTCAAGAATGATTCCAAGTATAGGAATGCCCTTTATACTATACCCCAATTTTGGATGGTATGCAGGCCAGTAAAGAGATAGGAATAACAGTGGATAGTAAATGGGGATCTGAGCAATTTCTGTTGCTCAAGTCTCAGTCAAGAAAAGACACTTTTAGTAAAGGATACAAGATATGGGTGAAGTAGTGAAAATTGTCATGAGAGGCGTGAAATGTCTGACCTAGAACATGCTGTCTGACCAGTGGGATACAAGATGCTGTGGGACCTGAAGGGTGTCATTCTCATGTACGTAAGGGTCCCCAACACAACTCAGCTTTGTGCACCTAAGTTTTTCAGGTGTTTTTACATCAGACTACCCCGTTTCCCAAGAAAGAAGCTGGATGGATGGAAAAAAGGGGGATGATGCAATATTAGTGGAGTCTCCAAAACCTGCCAGTAAAGTTGGGTATTTGTTGATCAGCAAATGGTTTTCCACATAAGGAAAGAACCATCCTGGCTGGCAGTTTCTGGAGCTTCAGGAAGAGCAAAAGCCTCACCTCTCGTCCAACTTGTGGTGGGGAGGCAGGGTTTGAGAGGAGGCAGGGGGATTCACCCATATTAGGAATAGGATTGAAGTCTCTTCAAGGCTGAGATGGACTGTACTCAAATAGGCAGGGAAGTTGTGGGGCTATTAGCTTCAGTGGAGCTTAGGCTGTCATAAAAACACAGCTCTCAAAAACAGAAGTCGTTTTAATTCCCATTATCATTTATCATTAGGAGTCTGGTCCTTCAGTAAACTGTCTGCACAATCAGCCTTTGTAAAAATATGGACAAGTTCAATTGGAAGTGTGTCTAAGGCCACATAAATGTCTTCAATTTTTAAATGATCCTTCAGACTAGGAGAGTAAAGCTGTGTAATCCGTATGTTTTATATGCTATTGTGCCAGCCTTTCATGGTGAGAAGCTAAATATTTTTGTCATTTTAGTTAGTTTATATACACTGCTCTTGGTTTGCTGGCAGAGTGAAATGTCTGATGTGTCCCACCCCTGATGTCTGCATTTGGATGCAGGATGAAGTGAAATGAGCCTTATAAGCCAAATACTGAGTTCCTTTCTGTTCTTTTATTAGCTTTTACTTGGCAAATTCTAGTGGCTTTTGTATAGAGAACATAACATTGTAAAAACAGTGGATGTTTATGGAAGGCACAGCACAACTTAATAAATACAGCATACATGTTACGAGAATGGATGCTCTTTCGCTAAGTACAGAAGCTACATATGGTGCTGATAGCAAATGCCATATGTTTGTAGAAGAGGCTACATTTGTACGGTGCCTTTTTCTCAGACCTGCTAATCTGTGAAAAATAGCAATTCTGTTTAATACTGATGGTTTTGGCCTCTTGGTTCTGTCTTTTAACTTCTGTGACTTATACACAGTGGGAATGAACCTGGAAGTGTAGCTCTGCACTCACTCCTCTTCAAGGCCACTTAATGCCAACAGTACCCATCTGAAAGATCCAAAATGCCCCTTACTCTAATCACTACTATGGAATTAGACTGAATTTGTATTGCAGTTCCTGACACTCCAAATCCTGGGTGCCTGCCTCCCTGGTGACACAGCTTCCCAAGGAAAGCACTCATCCATCACTAGTGTCACCTATGGCCTGCTGGCAGTGACGCTGTCACAGCAGACATATGCTTGAATCTGAGCTCAAGAGAGGGTTCTGGGCTGTCAGTGGAGGCAACCACCTGGTGCCTTGTTTCAAGGAGTTTTGGAAGGAGATGAGACTTTGAATATCCTCAGCTTTCCTCTTTGATTCTGTACCCATGTGCTTGATATGATTCTTCTGAGGATTGTCACACTCCAATGCTCACTTGAGGGTGCCTTCTATATGCCCTTGGAGCTGATATGTATACCTCTGTGTTTCAGATTCCCTTTTGGGATCAACTTTCTAAAAATGCAAAACCTAATTGTAGGTGCTCAAACCTTTTATGGGATCCAACCTGCAGCTTAAACCTGCTTAGTTAGAGAGCTGATTAGGTAGCAGCCATACCCTGTATGATTGCTGCTGCCAGGAATATCCCTGGCTCCTTAATCTAAAGATGTTTAGCTTAACTAGATCTCTCTCTGAATGTACCAGTCATAAATGAACCGTGCACAGCCACTGGTAATTCCTGGTGTTTTAAAAATTATTATTTTTATTTGTTCAGTGAAGAAAAGCATTTGGAAACCATTGTGTAAGTCATTTAATCGGGCAGGTGTTTTAGCAATAGGCAATAGAGAGTTAATTCTGTGTGTTGTCAAGTGCTTTCAGTTTTAAACACGTTTTGGATTCAGAAGACAGCCATATAGAAAAGAATGTTATGTTAATGTGACAGCAATCACAGACACTGCTATTGAAAACTCACTGTTGCTCTCCCCTCAAAAATTAACATCATAACCTTATGTCAGTGACTCTCTATTATCCTAATACCTGTTTTTGGATTCTGTCCAGTCCCATTAGATATCCCTGTGTTGATTGCTCTGTTACTGGTGAATGTTAATTGCCTCCAAATCTCAGTGGAGTTCAAAAGCTTGGGGGAAAAAGTACTGACTGGTAAAGCTGCTGGTTTTATTAACAGGCAACTAAATAATAAATCTGTTCAGAGATAGGAGTGAAGTGCCTGAGACATGAGATATAAACAGCTGATGTTACATCTTTCTTTGCATGTCTGTCATATGTTGGTAATGAGATAACAGGATAAGCCATTCCAACTTTGAACATTGAAATGGTATCAGTAGTGCCTGTCCAGTCAGTATACTTTGAGGTAGTCAGGCTCCATGTCCTTCCCGTTGGGATTCTTATCAGCTCAACATTCAATAATGCCCCTTATTACATTTTAAGATGCTTTTTAGAGTTAGTGGAACTATTTAATTGAAACAGTGATGTCAAAATGTGATTATAGGAAGGCTTGTCATGTGTTGTTTAATATTTTTCCTCTGCCTCATAAATTTTTTACAGAGCAAAACTGCTCTTTTGCTTTGCTTCAGAGGAGAACTGAGATCTTTATTACTTCTCTACGTTTTTTTGTTTATTTTAACCATGGAGTTTTAAACAAGATCCCTGCATGCTCCCCTTTTCAACACCAGAAACCTCTAGACGGAAAATCCCCAGTGTAATCCCATTGTGAGTTTGCTTCTTGCAGCGTATTTCTGGTTTTAGGTATCTCTCCTGGTAGTTTTTACTTTGTAAAAAGGTTAGTAGCACTTACAAAGCTGAAATAAGTGATGTGAAGAATATACTGTAATCACATACTGCAGAATAATTACGTATTTTATATCACTGGTTTTCAGTTGGTAGATAATATTTAATCTCCTAGTAGAGATCTGTAATGACTCATTTTAGACACTGACCCTCTAACTTCATTTCAGGAATGAAATATTTCCTAATCCAGTAATTTCTGTCTGTGCCATCATGTCATGTAGATAAAGAAAAGCAACTGCAGGCACCCACTGCTAGATTGCAGCTGAAGTCAAACAGGAACTGAATGTGTGTTATGGCTGTATGAAATCTGTATTAGGGTAGGTAAAGTGAAGTTGCTATTTTTGTTATTTTAAGTGATTGTTAGGCTGTTAATCTTAACTTGTATGACACTTATCTGATAAGAATAGTGTGTTCAGATTAACATGAGTTTTTTAAGCAGTGTAAACATGATTCAATAACCATGCCAGTGGTGACAATGTGAACAGAACACAAGAATTTAATTGTGAGGCTTACTCCAGGAGAAAGAAGGTGAGAGAGAAAAGCACACTAATGAATAGTATTTTATTTTTCGTGGAAATGAATTTGATAGGCAAGCAATGTTTATTACTAGAATACTGAGCATTTGAATCTTGTCCATGTTTTCACCGGATGTACTAAAAAATAAAGGTAGCAAATGAGCACAGTGCCAAACATAGTGTGTTTGGAAGGTCTGTAAGGTAAAGAAAGATGGGTGACTGAAATGAGCTCGTTTAGCCATGCTGAAGCACATAACAAGTAGCCAGGACTTCGCAGCTTCTGAGCATTAAGAACATACCATTCGTTTCCAAGCTGAAAATGTTGGTTATGATCTTCTCTAGGTGATCAGTATCTCTCACTGTGAAAATACACTTTTCTTATGAAGCCCTGTTTCACTGCATCACTCTACTTCTATTCACATTTTTGAAGAATTTCAGGAAGAGGAAGGACTCCGCATGTTATATGTTGTAAACAGTTTTGCATTTCATTTTTTGTTTCTAGAGTTCATGATAACACAGACTGTATGCCAAGGCATGGAAAAAGAGATTGAATAAAATATTATTTAGTATTTATTTGGTTTTACCAAGTTAGTACCTTGCTTTGTATATATATATATAAATGTATTCATGTTTATTATTGCATTGTATTTCTATATCTGTTCTGTAGTCCTGAAGCATGTGCTTGTTCATGATGTCAGAGGAATTTCATTTCTCTAAGTGGCATAAAGTGGGGCTGCATATGCTTACAGTAGGTTGTGCATCACAGACCTAGTTCCCCGTTTTCTTTCCTAGATTTAAACAGCCCTGACATCTGTTTTGCCATGTGCCCTGCTACTGAAAGGTTCCTGGCTGAAATGAATTTGCCATTTCTGCCGTGGCTGTGCTGGCCGAAGGAAAAAGTGTTATGTCTTTGTGTGTGTGCAGCAAGTTAGGTAACAGGGAGGTACTGCCCAACTCTGACTGCGTTCCTGTGTCATCTCAGAAGGCAGGTGTCAGCTCAAGCCAGGGAGTTTCAGGAAAAGCCTGCTCCAGACTAAGAGGGAGGACAGCGGTGTGTGCTACTTGCCCATCACTAGGGCATGGAGATGTAACACCAGTTTGTTCAGTAGGATTTTGTCTTTAATGCTTAGAAATCGTGTACTTGCCATTGAGACCAAACACTGAATTCAAGTACTCTGCAGTGCAATGACGACTTGACTTGGTGCAAAAAATGAAACAAAACCCCAGGCGTGGTAGTTTGGTGTGGGTCAAATCCATCTTAGATGCAAACATCACCACCCTGCACTTGCATAAATAAGAGTTTATGCTAGGGATTAATTTGGCCTGCTGACTCTGCTAAGATGAAATTCTTTGTGTGCTTGTGAATTTCGGTATCAAGAGAGGGGATCACTGTTGCTGGAGAGAGTTTAAGAGAAATAAGCCAAAAATAGAATAATTTCCATAGTCTAAGAACCCCCCTTCCTCAGAATCATAAAAATAATCAGCTGTTGGAAGGAATAAATTTTGTGCTCCTAATTTGCAGAAATGCCAGTAGTTGCTACTGTGCCCAGCCATTCACTAATACAATAAAATATAATTACATAATTAAATACAATATAGGATTTCCATAATAGGGAATTTTATTTCCTTGTCACAATATGCAAGTTGCTGTGATTGAAGCTCCTAGTTCAACACTGTAACTATTATTAGATGCAAATGTATCATGTACTAGGCAGGATTCTCCTACAGGGGCATTTCTCAATCTGGGTGAAAATTGTTTGCTGCAGACAGTGGAAGCTTTGTAGGAGATTGCCTAAGATGCACCTTGTGGATGAATAAGTATCTTACGACAGTGTTTTGCTTTGTTAAAACAAAGCTTCTGTCTCCCATTGCTGTTTGTTCAGATTGGTGCCATCTGTCTTTTGCGAAGTTCAGAATTTGCTGGAAGCTTCAATTCAAGCCACTGAGTGACTTGCAGGGGTAGAAATTTTCTCAGAACCTGATTGCCCATTGCTGATGCCACTGGAAACTTGAATAATTAGAAATGTAGAGACAGACACTTAAACTTAGGTACGAATGAGTTTCTTCTCAGGTGCACACTGTCCATGTGAGACAGAAGCATCAATCCTAGTTTTATTGATGTATTTCCATTTGGACAGTCATTTGTGTGAAATACAAGATTGCTTTGTTAGCTACAAACAGTAGCAGAAACACAAAAACATCTGGATCCAGTGCTGGGCAATGTTGTCAGGAAAGATAATAATGAAGGTGCAGTCCTTGAAGCTTCTAGAACTTGAAGGCATGAAGCAATTTTGGTGTTTATATACTTGAAGACAGGAGGAATTATCTGGCCTTTAGGATGTTTGGATTTTTTTTGTACAAGATATATACATAATGAAAAGGAGAGAGATTAGGAATTAGATTTTGGATGAATGAAATGAAACCATGTAATGAAAGCTGTAATACAGTATTCAAATAATCAGGTATGTAGCATCATCATGAAAAATATGTGTCTTTTTGTGTTCAACCATATGCACATAAAGTCAAACATGAAGTGCTAGGTTGAGATAAAGAGCCATTTTGGTTATCTGCAGGGCAGCAGTTGGTGACAAGTAATGTTGCTTCTGATTTTTTACTCAATTTTTCTTCCAATCCCTTTGTTCCACTCGAGCTTCTGCTCTTGCCCCTTTCCACTCTGATTTGGCTTGCCTTCATTTATTGCAGTTCATCAGTGGCCTAGTCCTCATCTCATTAAAATCAATGGCAGGGCTATTACTGACCTTAGTGGTGCACGAAAAATCCCAGGTCTTACTTATCCTAATCAGTCAGATCATCATAATTAATTTAATGATCTTAAAATCCATCAAAACACAGCATACTTTTAGTTTACCTGCTGACATACAAAGTGCATAATCCTGAGCCTTCAAGCAGGGGCTTGTGTTCTGAGTTTCTCTCCAGCCAGTAGATGCCTCGCTTGTATTTTAGCTTTTCTGAAAGTAAGAGTTTGAAGAACTGTAAAGACTTCGAGGTTGGCGTGTTCTGTTTGTGGGCTACTGACTTCTGAGCAATCTGTGTAGATGTGCGTGTAGAGCACTTTCACAGTCATAATCTTGAATAGTTCAAATTTAATTATGATGAGAGATCCTGTATTTCATTTATATGTAAAATTAAAAGAAAATATGCAGAAGCTAATCCTATTCAGAGACTGACTCCAAATATTTCTGAGCTAAAATGTTTGTAACATAGAAGTCTTATTAAAATTCCTATTTCTACACATTTTAGTAGTAATTTGGTTTAAAAATTGCAAGACTGTAGTTTCATTTGACTGAGAAAAGAATTATGAGACTGTAGATGGACTAACTGCAGTTTTAACAATGCTAAAATCCATTATAAATCAGAAAAGGAGGGAAAAGTACACATGCCATAATAACAATTTATTTGACAGTGCTTTTGAATATACATACAGCTCACAGATTATATGTTTCTAGTGCACTAAAAATAAGAAGGCTAAGCACAGGAACATTATTTTTAATATGAGGATGCAGTGCTAGAGAGGAGAGAAGTTTTTGGAATGTTAATCAGGCTGCTGGAGCACCATGGAATACTGGCTCCTGGTTATGCAGCCTCCTGCACCAGCTGCAGAAAAAACCAACGACGAAAGTCAGAAAAGCTAAGAAGGCCATGTAATTGACATCTCTGTATATTTTTCTTTCTTTTTTTTTTTTTCCCCCCATCTTCTTACTAGGGGAATCCCTCAAATTTCGTACATGTTTCTTGAGTTGTTGCTTTCTCAAGTCCAATGTCAGAAATACCAAGCTCTAGGATGGATTAGAAAATGTGTGGTGGCTTGGCTGTGTCCTGCTGGTATGGTTTAGTGGGGGTGTGGAGTGAGTGATTGTATGATTGCCTCTTGTCAAACCTGAAGAGTGAAAATGTAGCTATTATCCTGTCCTCTGAATTCCTCAAGGGTCACTTAAATCCCAGTGGTCACTACTGGGATGTATTTTGGTAAGGAAATTTTGTATCAGGGCTTAGAAGTACAGCTGTGATACTCAGACTATAGAGGTAATGCTAAATGGATTTCAGATGTATGGGAACACAAGTTGGGCATTTTTGATGTCTTTATGAAGTGGATTTACAAAATTCGTTGGAGCTTTCCTTTTGGCTGTCAGTGATAGTATATGTCTACCAGTAATATGCTTCTTGTCATAGTCCTTTTTTCAGATGTAACTCTGGTTCTGAAGTATTAATCTTCGCACCATTGCAGTTATGGATAAGATATGATGGGCTTTCCTCAGAATGAGTCACAAAGTCTGGTCAAGGTACAGGTTTATCTGGCTTCTTTATCTGTATTTAAAAATTCCATTTAATAAGAGCAATAATAAGTACCAACCAAAAGATAATTGTGCTTATAGTTCAGTTGCAATCGGTTGTCCTGAAGGACTGCGCTTTGTAATACTGGTCTGTGCTCTAACTGCTCAGAAATGCACTGTTGTGTGTTATTGCCTAATTGGTGAACTGTAATTGCCTATATTGAGAACTGATCTTAAAAGTTAATCTATGCTGGAGTCAGGGAGATTAATTGGGGCAATCACCATCCCATAGATTTCTAGTAAAGTGACACCCCCTTAAAACGGTTTGTTGCAAGTGCAGTGCAGTCCGAAATGAAAGATGGACAACACATGCCTTCCACATGTGCTCTTTCTTGTCCAAAAGCTTGTCTGTAACTCAGTATACCTTCTCCAAGCTCTCTGGCCACAAGATTTTAGAGGAATTCTGGCTGAGAAAAGGCACAGAAGATTTGAATTACACTTTCCTGTGCAAAATCTGTGATCACACTGGTGGGGGTTATGGCTTCTGTCTCTTTCAGATTTGCTTTAACCACGTGTTCCGATTTGAGGGATGTTCTGTAGACTGGTTTATAGCATGCGGGACTGAGACCCAGCCATGCTTCCGCCTACCTGTGTGCCTGGAGTACCCTTGTAGCAAGCTGCTGACCACCTGGGGCCAGCTGGCCAGGCACTGCCTGCTGTAGTTCAAGTTGACAAGCACTGCCCCTAAAACACTTCTTTCTGTGTTTGGTCGAGTACCTTCTGATGCTCGAAGTTAGCTGCATAGGTTTCTCCAGATGCCTCATGGCTTGCCTGCATGAGCTGAGTAGTGCAAGTGGTGTGGGCAGCAGTGCACCCTTCTCATGCTGTGCTGTGGTTTGTCCTGTTAGCACGAATAGAATAATAGATGGTCACAGTTAAAACTTGGGTGTGAAACAGAGTTTCTGAAGATGCACTGAAAATTTTACATAGATGGGAGACTGCCTTCACACAACTTGAAATCCAGCCCTACTGTGTGTTTCCATTACTGCAGCTGAAGCATGGAGATGTAAAGCTAAAAGATGTTGGATCATGTAGCATTGGGAGGAGATGGACTCAGTGCACTGTAGTGAAATGTCACATTCCTAAAGGTCCTGAAATTAGTAGTCTCCATGTCACACCACACTACAGTCTCTGTTCACATGATGCAAGTCCTGTTTAAATGATCTATCCTGAAGTAAGGAAGCCGCTTGCTTTATTTATGAGGGTTGCACTGCCATCGCAGTGTGGAGTGGAACATCATTTGATTGCCTCGGTGAGCATTCACTACCTGCTCCTCAATGGAGTAAAAACCTTTACCTGATTGAGATGACCACGGGAAGCTGATTTGAAACAGCCTCTTGTGCCGGCTTGTGGGCTGTGTAACATGTAACATGATCCAGCTGCTGAACTTTATAAGGTTTCTATTTCTGACTTTAACTGCTCTTCATTCTTCAGAAGAACTTTGGCCTCGTTTCAGAGCTGACAGGATGTAACTAAATATCAGTAAATGAGGTGCAGTCTGGGCCTGGCTGTGGAAAGTTGGAGAGGTGGGGATGGCTGTCAGAGATGCTGCTCAGCATTACTGGGGCGGTTAGTGTACCTGGTGCTGGATTTTAGTGCACAAGACCTATCATCAGGCCTCTTGTCAGGGAGTCATATCATCTCCACAGCTTATGCACAGGAATTTCTGCCTGTTAAAGGAATTTAGTGAAGGATAAGAGCAAAATCCATGTTGATAAAACGCTGCAGGTTTCTGGCGCTGTTGTCTCTTCTCTTCGTTAAAGGTCTTGTTCTTGCTCTCCTTGAAGTGCACAAGCAGTTGGGAGTTAGGTCACAGGAAAGGTTGCATGTAGATCTGTGATGGTAATGTCTGCAAGGAACACTCTTGGCCATCTGGTTTGATCCATAACATAAGCACACTGCTTGAGCTCACCAGAATCAGTTCGTTGTTGTGCTAGAGGCTCTCTCTTGGGGAAAATGTCTGATACTGAAAGTGCTCATGACAGGGAGTGTACCGCAGCCTGTGGTAATTGCTCTAGCAGCTAATTACCCACAAAATCTACTCTGATTCGGTGTGGCTTCTCCCTTCTGTCATTAGATCTTCCTTTTATTTTACTTGCAAAGACAGTCTTCACATCCCAGCTACAGATCACCACTGGATGAAGCCACACTGTGTGTCATGGGTGTTGAGGGAGAGGGAGAGTAGTGTGGATGGCTGGGGTGTGGGTGGAAATGAGCCTGGCCTGAACCCAGGAGACAAAAAACCTTTGAATTTTGTGTTACATTATCTTTGTACAGATTTCTGGCTTAGGTCTATGTTCAGCTGTTGAAAAGAGTCATCTTGGAATACCATCCTCTTGGCACGTGTGCAAATATCTTTGGCTTTAAGTTAAAGTCTTTGTTAAGTATACTTTTTATTATAGGGTCGGAAGCAATATTTCTCAATTACCATTTATTCATTCTTATGAAGGAAAAGTGAATTTCATTTCAATGGAAAAAGAAGGCAGTCAGTTTTCCAGGTTTACATTAGACCAAAATCAAAAATCCAATACAGTTCTTGGTGCAAAGAGTAAAAAAATTGTATGGAAGAGCCTGTGCTTTTGAGCCCTACTCTTTCTGTTTCACAGAAACAGCAGAGGCTGCAGGTCACCATTCCATAGCTGGAACGGCCTCTTGGTTGTCACACAGCTTCTTCCAAGCTGGGAACTGTACCTGGGTGCTTCAAAAACTAATACTGGGATTTGCCCATCCCAACTACTGTGTTTGGGTTCCTGGCCCTGTGCAGAGGCTGTGATGTCACAACCGTAGCTCACCACTGCCAGGTGCATCTTCAGGTGCTCTGCCAGCCAGTGGAGCCACAAGAAGGGGCAGCCCAGAGAGAGGGAGAGCAAACCACTGACTTCTGCAAATAAGTCAGTAAGCGAGCAAAAAGAAAGAAGAATGGTGAAGTCCTTGCAGCCCGTTGCAGGCATCAAGAGGAAATGGAGATTCTCCTGCACAACAGTTTTATGATTTACTGAGCAGCCACCAGTGCTCCAAGTGTTGGTGCACTTCATTCATCTCTTAAAAAAAAAAGGACCCGTGAGCAGACTGCAACCTTCGTGCCAGACTTCAGTCTGATAGAGAAATGCTTCTTTCCAGAGTAGAAAAGCAAATGAAATAAGTAACTGTGGGAAAGCTGAGCTGTATGTTACAAACCACATCAGTAAAAAGAATTTCATGGTCAAGGGTCTACGCTGAAGAAGCTTTCCCTGGGTCCAATTCATTTTGCTCATTCAAGAGGAAACAAGGGCATCCCGACTGCTTTCAATTGCAGTATGGAATACAGGGTGAAAGACAATCTTGAGAGTGGCTTGCTGCTATGTTATTAAGGATGTTGTATCTAATGAGACCTTGTACTTGCAAGACCTTGAAATGCACCAGTGCCTTGCATGCTGACTGCCAATGCGAGGTGGGGAAGTCTGCATGGTCCACTTTGTAATTTTTCACTTTGATTCTTGTTATAAAGGCACCAAAAAGAGAGCTCTGTGTATCGGTAGCTCATTTTTTAGGCCAGCTAAGCTTAATCAGTTCCATGGGCTTCCATAAACTCATAAGGTTGTGATACAAGTTGTGTAATCAACCATGACTAGATTGTCACTTGTCTTCAGGTGTATTTAGATTGCCTTTTTAGGCGACTTGGATGTTAAGTATTGAGTTTTTTCTAAGTCATATTGTCAGGAGAAAAATTTATCTTGAACAGCTGGTTGAAATGAAACTGTATCATCTATTAAAATTTAAATGATCATTTCTGAATAAAAGTGACTTTTAAGCTTGCTTCTGGCACTGTGGTAAGTGATCAGTTTATTTCTCTCATGAACACCACTTTTCTGTTAGGAGTCCATGTAATATAATGTCCATTTAACCCTTTATAGACCCTTCCTGATGTCTCGTAACTCATAGAATTCCAATATTATGACTGGCATAAAATATTCTGATCCAGATACATGAAGGACTGTGTGTGTCTTGCTCCTAGCTTCCTATGCTGGCAGATTTTTGTTGAGAATGGAAGTATAATGCTACTGGCTTTCTATAAAACCAAGAGAGCTTGCTGGTGTCCTAAAACTGATGGACTAGTATCAGACTGGAGTCTTTAAGTAGTAAGTACAAAATTGTGGGTTTTACCAGGTTTTGATGATACTAGCAAATATATGTAAATAGGGTATAAAATTAATCAGCTGCTGTTCAATAAAAAAGCATCATGTTTACCTCAGCCTTGTAGCTACTTTGCCCTCCTACAGGGACTATTTTAATTAGCAGCATGAATTTTGGATAGTTTAATTTATTTTGTGATTGTGTAAAAATACACTTTTGGAAGGGTTTATTTATAAACTGCCCAGGTTTTTAGCAAAAGCGTTTCAGCAGCATCTGTAAAAATGGAGTGTCAAAAGACACAACTTTTTGCTCTTTTTTTTTTTGCTGCTCTTTAGCCTTGCCAACAGGGTAGTTTCTGGGGTGTCTTTATTTTTATGCTGCTCTTCGCTAGTGACAGCAGAGTGAATCAAATGAGGATCAAATAGTTAAATGGAAAAAGAAACATTTGCTCAGTTGTCTCCCAAGGAATTTTTCTGTGTAAAATGCTCATAATCATGCCATATGTTGGTGGTGAGTTCCATTCCAGCAGACTACGATAGACTTTACAGACTTCAGGATCTGCTCATTGGATTCCGTGATCAGGTGATTGAAAGTGCAGCGGAGTTTCCATAAAGCTCGGTATTTGTAGCACTGAGTGATCCGCGCCACGCAGCTGCAGTTCTGCACCATTTTGTGTTACGCTGCTGTTCTGTGGAGCTGATAATGTGTAATGTCTTGGAGGGGCGAGCCAAGGTACACTCAGTCCTTACACGCTTGCATAACCCGCATATGCCCAGTGAGATTCCTGCATCAGAAATGTGAGCAAGGGTTTGAATATTTAGACTGACACAGGCATTATTCTGTCTGTAATTAAACAAATTCCCTTTCAAATACCATAAGTGCCACTGGATTAGTAACTGGGTTTAAACTTTGTAATTAAACTAGGAAATTTATGAAAAATTTCTCAGGGATCTAGTTACACCATGCCAAATACGTTTACCTCATGAAGTTTATTTGGCTTTGTTTGCACGGTGAGTAAAAAGAACATCGTAGATGGGTGGTGTCACCTTCAAAGTGTTTGCAGAGAGTCATGAATGTGAGAAGCCGATGGATTAGGCACTTAGGCTTGTATAGTACATGTAAGGCTGTATTCCAGAGACCTTTCATATGGAAAGCTCTTGCTGAGTGGTATGAAAATATCTGAAGAAAGACTAGAGCCACCCATGAAGTTCAGAGATTTGTCTAGTGAGTGCCAGCGTTCCTGGTGCAGAGACACTTCCAACAGGGAGCATTTGGTAGATGTCTGGAAAGGAAGATTTTAGGTTTGAGAATGTTCTCTGCAAGACTCCATGTGGAAAGTTTTGCAAACTGGTGCAGCCATTAAGTAATTAGGCTAATCAAGTGTTCCATCGCTGTAATTTCCTGACAGGACGTACCGTACATGTGGTGACCCTTTCAAGAAGATAGATAAAAAAGTTACAAAAAATAAGAAACTGTCTTTGAACTTCCTAGTTTTCAAAATCACATTTAAAAATATGTCCTACAAAGACATAATCCCCAAATGAATGTGATGTCAGTATGAGAACAAGCTTTTTTGGATGACATCTGATAATCAATATATTGTAATGAATGAGTTAGGTCACTCTCAGTTTCTGTCTGCCTTGCTCTTCCCATAAGTTAGGACTATGGTTTATTAATAAATATTTGGCTGTTTATTTAAACATTGAAGTCTCTTTTAAAAAACAGACCATTTTTCTCATAAAAACGACATAGCATGGACAATACTGTGGTTCCTGCTGTTAGAAAAGAGTAATTACCTACAGCCACTCTTATAATATGCTTGCTTGCTAAATGCATAAATCTAATAATGCAACAATACAATGCTACAATGAACTTCATGAATTGGAAAAAGGTAGAATTTAAATGCTTTTGGCACCTGACATACATTTCTCACAGAAGGTCTGTAATTTCCTGTATTTAGAGCTAGTTGTATCCTTTAATGAATGCAGCTGGAAAGAAGAGTAAAGGATATTTGGAGAGTCATGTGTTAAGTTTAGGCTACTAGGTACTATTTTGCTTGTTAATTTTGATTTTAAAGCTGTCGACCTTATTTGGACAGTTTATTCTTTTTGTAGGGAAGAAATGGAAGCAGAGGATGGCAAATTGTGGTTGGAAGTTAAGACTCAATAATGCAAGGTTAAAATTACTGTCCCCATCCATTGCCATTGAAAGTGTGTTTTGAGTGTCTCAGCACCACTTACAAGCATTTTGAGTCTGAGTTTGTAAGTGTTAATGAGTGCTTGCCTGGCTCCCCGTGCATTTACGAAAAAGCAGCAGATTGTATTGTAGCTCGCTGCGGTTCCTTTGACCTAAGCATCAGCCGTGAAAGTTTAATGGAATGTTCTCTAGTGTACCCGGCAGTCATACAGGTGCGAGCACGAGTCATCGTTCCCAGAAGGATCAGTTCAGCACTGATGCTGGACTTTCTTATGCCAGACATAGCTTTGGTTTACAGAAGCAGCATCAATGGTAAAATGAGCACTACATCCTGAACAACGCCACTTAAAAAATTTTACAGAGCACTAGAAAAATGTAGTATTTTAAACCTATAGCTGATGTTAAAGGTGACTGCAGAATGTAAGTGAGAGTCTGTTGTTCTAGAGACTGGTTTAAGATACTTGGAGAACAGATTCAGCCATTTTGGAAATGTGTTTTGCTTGATTCAAGGCTGTATTTGTGATAAGAGGAAGAATATATCTAGTTCTCTACTAGACAACACTGTGATCTGTACAAGTTTCTTGCTCCCCAGAGGATCTCCAGCATGTGGGCTGCTGCCCCTGACCTGAGCCAAACATGCTGCTGTCCGATATGGTGCTCTTGCTTATTCCCCGTTAGTTGTTGCCGAAGGGGGAAGCTAGTGGAGAGCAAGTAAGAGGAGCTGGCTGCTGACGGAGCTGAGGCTTGACAAGGCAGAAATGTTTCGAGCAGACGTATCAAAGCAGTGCACATCATTGTTTTTTTGAGAAAACTGCTGTGTTTCACATATCTGTATTTCACAGCCTTCTCCAATTTGAATCTTTCTTAAGTAATTTTGAACCTGTGTTTCTGAAGTGTTGAAAACCTGAGTCTGGTGGAAAAGCTTCTCAAGAAAGTCATAATAATCTTGAGAGTTAAGCCTTCTCCTTTCCTTGTGTCATTGCCTGTCCTTCATGTGTGGAGGTCATGTCAATCCTCTGGCCCGATCAAGAGAAATTACTTAAATATTTCATGAGCTGAGTACCCTTTTGTGTTGACCAATTCCACGCAAGCTATCAAATGATTTTGCCTCCCTTTTGTCCTTAGTCTCATTTAATTAGATCCAAGTTTATGTACAATTCAGTCCAACTAGTCTCTCATTGTAAGTTGTGGTTTCTCTTTTTGGCTTACTCTCTACTTCTTCTGTGATTGAAGCTGTGGAATCTTGTAATTCATTTTGTTCCACCATTATTGATTTGGTGGCAACGGTCCAAATGTTGAAAAATATTTTCCAGGTTGTTGTTGTCCTTGATTTCCAAAGACATTGCATACAATGAAGCATGTGGATCAGGAATTGACGTATCCATGGTGTCACCAGGCTTTGAGGGTGCATTTTCAATTGTAAAAGCAGTTTATTGTTAATTAGAGAGACTCCCAAGGGCATCATGATCTCCTGATAGTCTGTGAAGAGTACCTTCAGTACACTGTACTCTTGTGAGGGTTTGCCAAGACCATCACTTGCGTAAATCCTGAATTGATTCCCTGCTGAAGAAGAGTTGTTAGAGCCTCCAAGTTACAGTTGTGAATAAGATTAATATTAAATTTTAAATTATCCTCATTTATTAGTGGATTTTGGTTTGTGATTCTTGTAAAAGAAAAAAACCCAAGTGCTTCACCGGATCTTAACAGGTGCATATGCTATGCATTATGCCATAAAAGTCCTACCCTTCTGGCTATTGTCTGTGCAATGAAAGTATCTGTGCTTCAGTAGCAACCCACAGTTTAAGCGTATTTCCTTAACTAATTGGACTCTTAGAGTGTTAACCTTCCTCTGGGAAGATTTTGGATGGCATGCAATATGACTAGTGAAAGAGTATGGAACTGCATCTCACTGCACATTTTTTCCTGCTTTAATACCTTCTGTCTTATTAACATGTTAAAAGGTTGTGGCTAAAAAACCCAGTGACAAATACTTCACCTCTCACTCTGCTCTTAGTTGTCTGCAGATATCCCAGAAAACAAGCTTTCTGGGGACCCTCTGCTGTGTTGCATGAGGATGTGATGACATGCAGTCCATTTTCTTCACTGTCTGGACTGTATTTCCACAGTGCATATTTTGGTATCCAGTTTGAATTAGAGTAAAATTACATAATTCTTCATTTTAGCTGTCCAGTCTTTAATTTGTAGTACCTCCTTCCTTTATTAAAAAAATGTGTTTGTGTTTGCCTGTCTATGCTTGTATGCAAAAATAATTTTTATGAAGATGAAGGCTTTTTCTTGCGTCTCTGCCAGTGCTGCTTTGCTGTAATGCAATGACGAACTGTAAATAGAATTGACTTGGAGGCTCAATCAGTTGTTGGTATTTTATTAATAATAATAATATCAGCTGCCCCCCATCAGGTAGTGCAAATATAAATTCTGAGTTGTTATGAATGCCAAATAACTTTGTGAAAATTACTAACTCAATTTATCAAATCTCTTTTGTCATACATCAGTCATTTTGACCTGCTGTATGATGAGATGTATTTTTATTAGCTAACCTTGTTGTCTGTTGTGCAGACATGAATGTCTTAAAAATCAAGGCAAGCCCTGGACAGCTTGTCCTGCATTGTACCTGCAGGTGCTTGTCTTGTTTATGTTGTAAACTAGTGAACACCCTCTATAGTTTTCTTGTGTTTTATTTTTATGAATCTCTTAGACTATGAATAGCTTAGAGGAGAATTACACAGCTAAGGTGCTAACATGTACTAGCTTTGTGCAGAACATACTCCACTGCCATTACATTGCCTTTTAGTTATGTGCTGGACTGAGTTTTAAATCCTGATCCTGACATTCATTGGATTATATGGATCAGCTCTTTCTTGTCTTTCTGATTTACCAAACTATTAAATGCTGAACCTCCATCATTCCTATGTCAGGACAGATTTTGTCTGTCATGAGCATCTAGGTTAGATGTGTTTGAATTCCACTCCAGAGTGTATCCCGTCTGTTTTGAAATGCTCTCCCTGTTGAGCTGTTTGATTTAAAAATAAATAATATAAAAAGGGGGATTATGACTCCCTTTCTTTTTGGGGGAGTTAGGGATTATTTTGATTTGATTTGTTTTGCCTGGAGGGAATTCAGAGGTTAAGTTTACAGATTTGAGTGGGGGCTGAAACATTTTTGCTCTGAGGACATTTTCTCTTTTTGTCAGATCAGGCCTTTCTCTCCAAAGCTGACAGTGGTGAAATAAGGTGTTGTATTATCTTTTCCACTGGTTGCAGTGGCCCACTTTGCTCTGCACAATCCTACACATGGTCCTGGCAAGCTGTTGATGGGACATGCTTGGGTCTGGGCAGCTTGCAAACCTTCGTGCTGAGAGGCAGATACAAACTGCCTCTGCAGAGGTGTGCACCTAGTCTGAGGTGAGCTTGATGCCAAGGGTCATGAGCCACTGCTAGCTAGCCCTCATTCAGGGGAAGAACACTACAAGGATGTGATAGACGCTGGGAGAGGCTGAGGAATTCACTGGATGATTGTTCAGGCTTTTCACTGTAGGTCAGTGAAAATGCTCTAAAGTGGTGGTTCCTTGTGGTTCCGTGAAAAAACTCTGCTTTGGGAAAGAGAAAATTGTGATGGACAGCATGAGGAGGAAAGATCTCTAATACCTCTGTAGTCATACATATTCATTATTCCTTTTTGTGGTGGCTTAAATGTTAACTTCTTCTATCTTGGTGGCTCACAAGACCCCATATTAAAACTTAAAAAGGCTAATCTGTTGTCTTCCTTCTGGCTGTAAATGGAAAGCCCAAGCATTTGTTAGGTCCCCATCCCTGCTGAGTGCATTAAGCAATAGTGTGAATAAGCTTTGTAACCATCCACACTGAAAGGAACAGCAGGGCTTTAAGGCAAAAGCCAGCCTTGAGACCACTCATGGACTGACTTTGGTTGGCCTGGCTGGCTGTGAAAGCACATTTTTCATTAAAATTAAAATGCTGTCAGACCACCAATTGATAGTAAGTGGGGTTTTTGTTTGTTTAAAAGAGATGAGACATACTATTTTTACCCAGGAAGTAAGAACATGTGACTGTCATTTTACATTTGTCTTAAGAAATAACACTTCCTTCTCTTAATTAATGAAAGTGGAATTACTGAATGGCCTGCTTATTGATTACAGCAGTTACTGAATTTTCATGTGCCATATCTGCATGTTCTTATTTGGCTTATCAAATATTCAAAGACATTCGATCAATTTTTTTTTTTTTTCAAAAGGCAAAGTATTTCTGCCTCTCATTAGATGGACTGACAGCTGTTTTAAGATAAGTCACTGTGGGCCTCAGGGGAAAGCCAGGTGTGTATTTTTAATGGAGTCAGGGAATTACGAGTGTACTAGGTTACACTACAGGAATGGGATTAGTCTCTGCTTGGTTCATCATGAGCTCTACTGAGATAATTCTGGCCTACAGAAGAACACAGGTACTGTAATTCAAGCTGGCCAATAAACTTGTGAGCACTTGGGACTATTGTAAGCTTTTTCTTCAGTTTTGCAGGGTAGTTAAAAGGTAATAGGAACCAGGTCAGAACTGGGGGCCCTGGAACGGTGCAGTCAGTGTTCATACAGTTTTGGTGTGAATTTTATTCTAAAAGGAAGAATGAGAATGGTGGAGACAGAAAGAGTTGAGGTAATAGTGGGAGGCAGGCTTTAGGTGACACTTCACAAATTTAGAAAAATACGTACTTTGGATGGAACCTCTGGTCTGTGGCTCAGAGTAAGGATTGTTTTTGCTCTCCTATGTTGTATGTGAAATGCCTAATAGGGTGATGGAATCTCATTGATTTTGTGGTAGATTATTGCGCCCTTTGCAGAGTCCACAGAAGTTCTAGAGTATTTTTCCAGACTGTAAGTTCATAATTTCTTAGTTTTTGCAATCATATAGTAGAAACAACTATTTTTTGTTTTCAGGAGTGTTTGTCTTACTGTGTGTTTCAATGGTAAACAATGGCTGTCACAAATGTTTGTAGTACTTTATATCTACTTGGAACATTTTCTTTGCCTTTTTTTTTGTACTGTAGAGTGGAATATGAAACTTAAAATTAAGCACTTCCCTGTTTTCAAGGTTGATTACATTGGTTTATGGCTATGATGTCTCAGGATAACCAATAACAGCATTCCCTGTAAGAGAAATCCAAATAACTAAGTGCTGATATATCCAAGAAAAGGAGGGCATTATTTTCAGCATTTTGGCATCATTCTTTTGTGCTTTTCAGTGTGTTTTAATTCTGTCATGCTTCCTTTCTAATGTTATATGCTAATTTAAATAATAGAACTCGTACATAAATACACAGTCATGCAAGAATGACTAAGGATGATAAAATTGGAACAGTGATGCTAAGTGCAGCATTGCAATCAATAGGACTGCAATGGTAATAACACCAATATGTCTAGTTAAAGAGATGTAAATTGCTCTTAATCTGAAAGAAGGTTAGAACCACAGTGGAAGCAAGGAAATGAGTAAGATGCAGTGTGAGAGCTAGCAAAGATGTCTGAGTGTGCCCACTCAGAATATGTCTTGCTTCACAAAGAGCAACCTCAGGGGGCCTTCAGTGGATTCCTGTAAAGTGAGCAGAAGCTCAAGAGAACAGAAGAAATGTCCTATGCAGCAGAAAAGCCCTGCTAGTAGCAAAGAAATATTAGAGAAAACTAGTAGGAGGATTTTTCAGGACTGATTCAAGTTAAGCTTGGAAACAATGTGCCTCTTTCTGCCACCCAAACTCCTCCTGTGAGCTCAGTGTGGCAAATCACAATTCACAACGGTGCTTCTTGCAAGCAAAAGGTATGGAAATGGGCACAGGGTGGATCGGCCAAGGCAGACCAGACAATCTGCCGTCCTCTCGGCTCCTTCTGCGGGCTGTACCCGACGATGTTCCCACAGCAGACCATTGCATTCTGTGCAAAATTAACCCTGCACAAGAAAGGGAGCTCAAAGACAAATGTTCAGTGGACGAAAGGCAGCTCAAGCTGCCTGCGCAGCTTTAAGTTGCCGTCTTGCATCCACTCAAGGTATTTCTGTTCCCTTTTTATGCAGAAGCACTCATTGTTCAAAGATCCCTGCAGTTGACTAGGCACCGTGAAGGTTCATTAAGGTTAGAGCATTTATCTTAGCTCTGAATTCCTCTGCTGAATTCCTCTGCTGGTGTCAGATCTCCAGTGTTGTTCTCACATTTCTTCCAATTACTTGTGCTTGTTTATTTTTAGTGATGCTTTGGAAATAATAAGAAAATGGGGACACCTTTTCCATTGCCCATTTAGGTTGGAAGTTTTAATTAGAATCTTAAAAGTTGGGTTGCTTAAGAACCACATTTAGATTATTAAATGACCTGCTTCCTATGAATACATACATCAGAAAAAGAATTGCCAAGTTTGTATGAAATTTTGGCTCCCTAGGGAGATGTTTTCCTAACCGTTGTGCTACTTTGGATAGGAGAAAGAAGGTCAAGAACTGCTCTCTGGCATGCAGTGCTGTTTAATGCCTCAGTGCAGCACTAAGTAGAGGATAAGTGAGGCTTTAACAAGATGCAAAGTTCATTTAGGATGAGAGAAAATAAAGTTGTGATGCACAATAGTTGGAAAAATCATATTTAGTGCAAGAAATAAAGATAACACTGAAGTTGCTAATTCTCATGTAATGAGCTGAAGATTTCATATGGAAGTGGGACATAAGATGTGATTTAGATTTCTGTACAGAGGTCTTTATCTTACAAATATTATTCTCCAGCAGTTTGTGCTTAAAACTTACAGCTTCAGTCTCAGCACTATGTGAAAAACAGTTCATTGGCCAGATATTAACTGATGTCTACTGACATAAGCCCTTGAAAACAATGAAGATCTAATTCTGTGCTGTTTTATTCTAAAGAGTGCAATGAGTTCCCAAAAAGCTGACAAATTTTATATGCTATAATGAACGCATACCCTTTTTTGCTAATGAAAAAAAATCTTTACTGCTTGCTCTTTGCAGATGGTAACTTTATTCACGGATCTGGCAAAAAGTTTGCTTTAGTTGACATTCACAGAAACTTGCCATCTACAAGAGAGGCTGCATGATTTGTTAAAAGACAATTAGGTTTTCTCCTGAAGGTGTTTGGTATACTGTTGAAAGAACATAGCCTTCTATGAATAAAATGAAACGCATTCTGTAAAACTGTGTAAAAATTAGAAAGGTTTGGATGGAGTTTTACACCAGTTTTCCAGATTATTTTATGAAGTTTAATGAAATATTAAAAGCTGAGGTGGTGAATCATATACAAAGTTTCAGTTCACTGTGAATGGACTGGCACAAATAGAATACGATTTCATTACAGTTACTATGAAATGCCTACTGTTGGAGTTAAGTATCTGTAACCCTTAAGAAAAGGTTCATCATGCACAAAAGTAGCAGTCAGTAGTAGCTGTTCAGCCTTGATGATAGGTGACAACTCTCTTGCTCACTTGAACAGCAGTGAGAAGGAAGAGAAACTCTTTTAGTGCAGAGTTTTACCAGCTGAGTTGTTTGTCTGCAGCTTCAATTCTTGAGTGGGTTTCTGTTCAAGGACTTCAATTTTTTAAAGAACATAAACTCTTATTACTATGAACTGTTATTTAATACAGTTACGTCTGGGTCCTTGAATAGTGTACAACCAAAGGAACATAAAATAGATCCATATTTCTAAAGTCGAAAAGCAGGATTTCTGCTTGAGGAGCTGGTTCTGCACATACTGAAACAATACACAGAAGTTACTGCTCTGAAGAAATTAATTTAATTTTTCTCCTAAACAACGTACTTTTTTTTTGCTTTTAACCTTGATCGTTGCATTAATAGATGATAGAGGCACTGATGGGAAAAGCATAAGAAAAGTGCTGAGATGCTAGAATACAGTGGTCTGAGGACACTTATATCAGAGGGCAGATAACCTGTTTGCTTTTATTTGTGAGCTTTCAACCATGAATGTAGAAATGGCACTCCACGATTATCGATTAGTTTACCCCACTGTCTGCCATTAGACAGTGCTTCACTTAGACCTACTGCCAAACAAAGGACATTGCAAACAGATGCCACAGAAAACATGCCTTACATATTGCTTGTTCACTGAGCTAGAATATTGTATTAACTTTGCAAGGCTTCTAATATTTCAAGAATTAGAAGTTAAGTGATTTTAAAAATCTCTCACTCAACAGCATTATCATAGAAGGGCTATTTATGGTATCTGCATGAGTAAACTGATAGCAGCCTTGTTGCTTATTGTGCTCCTCTAAATTCATTTTCCTAATAGCTTATTGGAAACTTTGGTGGGGACAGTGCTTTTGTGTGGTATCTCATCATTCCTCATACAAACGTCTTGCAAATAATTAAAGCTACTTCATTCTATCAGAAGGTGCAGCTCAACCTAGTATTTTACTGGCATTTGGCAGCCCTTCAGTTTTGCAACCTGGTGAGTGTGTAATAGGGATTTGGAGGAGCAAATCCTGCACTGACTTTGTATCATAGATTTTAGCCTGGATATCAAGTTATGATGTCCACTCATGTGTTGTGTAAACTTACCTTGGGGTACTCAGGAGTAAGAATCCCTTGCTGAAGAAAGCAAGCAGTGGCATAGAAGCCAGCAGTAAGGAGTATGAGCTGTGCAAAAGTGGCAAAAGTACTACAGGAAGGGAAGTGGTCAAGGGCAGAGAGGCTGGAGTAGCCTGGATCAAAGCAAGATGGCAAGGCAGAGGGAGCAAAATCCTGGAAGAACTTGGATTGTATGGACCAATGAGAAGGGGACTCAGAAGTGGGGGTGCATCTCACGGTGCAGATTTCCTGTTGACCAGTTGTTTGTTCATGTACCCACAAATTCATGCTAGAATCAATGTTTTTAAGCTGAATATAGACCTTTCCTTGCCCTGTTTCCAGCTTTGGCTGTGGCTGATATTTCCCAACCCTTAGGAAAATAATTTGAAATAATGCTGTTGTTTTCAGACAAGCATGTCATTTGTTTTACCGGTCTGTAGTTGATTAATTTGCAAATGATATTCCCAATAAAGTGCTTAGAAGTAGATAATTACAACTATATTAACAGTTACCGGGGAAGCAGATGGTATTCTGAGGAGCTGCCATGTAGAATTAGTGCTGATGCTCTACTGTAATGTACCATATACCCCAGCAACCCACAAACAACAAACTAAAATCCTGCTGATATTCCAGATTGTAAGTAAATTGTGCTATTGCTTCTCATTCAGTTCTTCTCTGAATTTTTATGTGTGTTTTCTAGATAGCTACAGTGCTCAGTGAGCTGCTCCTTTTTATGTTCAGTCACATAACTCTCCACGTCCGTATTTTGTATTTTCTTGGTACCAAACCCACCAAAATGGAGTTTTTAGGCTGTATGTCAGTGTTTTCTCCATCCTGCTGCTGGATTCTCTGAAGCGTAGACTAACTCTGTACAAAGAGCCACTTGTCATTTACTGAATTATTGAAATGAAAATTCCCTGTGAGGTGCTAAGTTAAGGAAGTTCCGAAGGAACCGTCGCTGTTCCACGTGTCCACCTGTGCCCACGCTCTCCCTCTCCCCTGCTTATTTTGTTAACCTTCCGACTTCATACCACGACCTGACAAAACACAACCCTTTTTGTGCTTCTAGCAGTCAAGAAAAAGGCCACGATGTCAGCGCAGTTTCTCCCGCGCCTCTGATCCTTGATAGCTGTGGTTTTTAAGCAGGCTGGAGTCACGCAAGTGACAAGAGCACGCACGGGGCTGGCGGTTGCAGCAAAGTTGAGGTTCCTGCCTGGGGCTAGCGGAGTGCCACTGGCACCCAGAGACAGGTCACTGCAGCCAAATGGCTGGGAGTCTGTTCAGAGCATGGCTTTATTTCCTGATTTAACATATTTGTCATCTACAGGTCTAAATAGAACTGAGACCTTTTATTTTTTTTTCCTTTTCTTTTCTTTTTTAAAGGCTCTTCAAAACACTGGAAGTAGTTAGTAAAAAGATTGTGGTTCTTCTTTCCTGAGCGTGTGCCTTTGGTGTAACTGTCTCTAAAACAAGCATATCTATGGCATAAATGTCTGTAAGTTCAACATAGGCACCTTTTGGGTAGGAATCAGACAAAAAATTTGGGCTGTTTTGGGTAAGTCACATTGTTGTCTGTTTCGAATTACCTGTGTTCTCTATGGCTGAATAGGGCTCAGTCTGATCTTATTTTATCCCAAGCTTATGATGAAACCTGGAGAGAGATGGCAGATGTGGTGACCCACATTTTGAATGTTTTCGGCCAAGAAAAAGAAAGTTTTCAGAAGGTTCCTATCATAGTCTGAGCCAGAACCTCCTTAAAAATACACTGTGCTTGCAGCCAAGTGCAAATGAAACTTGCTGTGTGTTGTTTTGCTGGTCTGGTGTGACAGAAGTGGGCACATGTATGTGTGCTCACAGGTGCATGAGTGGACATGAGCAAAAGCAGCTCAGGCATAACAATAGACAGTGATGGGAAGGCAGGGCAGCCTGAGCAACATTTGAAATGTAATTCTGAGGGAAAGCTTAAAAAAAACCCAGCCCACAGAAACAAAACACTTGTTAGTGTGATTGAAGGCCCAGAGGAAGGTCTTGGGCTATAGAAGTAGGAAAATGTTTAATTCTTGTTTGTTGTTACTAGGGAGTATCATGTACACTACCCTTGATAAAACAGGATTGCCTTCAAGCCATATGCAATTCCCTAAGCAATATATTTTTGAATGGAAGTTGCAGTCAGATCCTGAATATTAGTTAATTGCTTCAGTCAGAACAACAAATGCTGATGCCTTTCATCCTGCACCTGTATGTAGAATGAACAGAATTAGTATTGCTGACTTTTGGGACATCTTCAGGAAAATGAGGGAAAGAGGATTTTGTCCGATAAGTTCTCCTGACCCTGGAATGCTCTTTCCCCAGTTTGCATCAAAGTATGTCTCTGGCTTATTTCCTGACTTTGGTTCTCTTGGTTGAAATGAGAAGTTATTGGATTTATTTTAAGGAGGGCAAGGGTGTGACAGGACAGGTTGTTTTTAAGGCTGTGTAGCATGCCCTAAAGGATCCCCTTTTTCACCGTTTCAGCCATTTTACCCAAAAACTTTCTGACAAAATTTCCTTGCAAATACTATATAAAGTTAGCAACTTTCTGAAGTACTAAAAATCATGCTATTCTGCTCTTTTTAAGAAACACTTTGGACTTCTGGAACAGCTTGTCCTTTGGAGCAGTGGTTTGATAATGGGCAAGGAGGTAGTCTCCTTTGTCAAGGATGTTCCTTTTGTGCTCATGAAAACAAGCCCGTTTTTAAGCAGTTTTTGAATGTTAAAGGAGAAGAAGACTGGGATGTATCCTTTCAAGATCTTATTATGTCGTTTTTGATGTTAGAATTGAATCTCTCTGCCTATGCCTGAGCTTGGTAAAAGCCATGGTGTTTACATGAGGTGCTGCAAATGTCTAACTGACAGGTGAGTCTCAGATGGACCTTTTTAGTTTGGGCTGAATCAGTCCTGGTCGGTGGCCCCCAAGTTTCAAAGCGGAGAATGGGCAAGTTGGCTATGTGAGGTAATGCAGAAAATAAAACTGATGGAAGAGAAAAAAGGGAAAGCTACACCTTAGTAAATGGGTGGAGGAAGAGACAGGAAGTTGGGGCAGTTGGCCAGGGACTTGGGCAGAACGGGCCCAGAATGAAAAGAGAGAAAAGTAATATGGAGTTAGAGGATGATGCTGGGACTGAATGATGAAGAGCCTAAAAAAACCCTGGAGGAGTGAGACTAATAGTTGGAGGTGTTGGCGAGAATGAGGAATCCTGTATCCAAAGAAAAAGTTACATGTGAAACTGGAATTGATGGTCCAGTAGGGTTGTGCAGATAACTGGGGAACTACTATTTCTCTAAGAGGATCATGCAGGACTGGAACTGGCTGGAGAAGGAAACTGCAGAAGGGGAAGAGATCATTTGGACAAGAGCCTGATGAGAGGGAGGAGGTTCTGTGAACATGGTAAAAAGCACAGAAGGAGGATGTGTGAGAGGCTGGAACAGGTAGATTCTGGGACTGGGGTAAATGCTAAAAGGGAGAGAGGAGAGAGATTATTATACAGTGGCTTGGGAGTATGCAACAGGATCTGGTCAGGTAAAAAGGATGAGTCAGGGAGGGGAGAAGGGAAAAGATGGTTAATTGGATGCAAAAAGACTGCTGGTTGGAGAATGAGGACAAAGAGGGTAGTTAGTCCTAGCAAGGAGACTGGGATTGCTTTGAGAATCATAAGGAATGTAAACTGGGAAGGTCATACTCATCTGTCTTCTGCTGTTCCCAAATACCTCTAAATTCTCCTGGTAAGAGTATTTGTCATCTGTTTTCAAGTGTTTGTCCACATCAGTGAGGATAATATATTATTGTTGTCAGTTACTCTACAAGCTGCACAAATCTACGTGGTAGAACTTAACATTTAAAACCCGCACTGAGTAAGTGGGAGGATAGCCACTCTATGCTACAGTTCTGGTGTTTTCTTCTTTTTGGGGGACAAATAAAGAAAAATGCATGTAAAAATCTGCAATAAAACAATAAGCTTTTGAACTATTAAGAAATAGGGGAATTGAGGTTATTAATGCCATAGTAATTAGCCCCTTACACATTATAATAGTCCTGCACCCATGATGCCGTTTTGTTTCCCAAGATTTAGGCATCATGAATTGTGCAGTGCAGATAATGGTAGGCAGATAAGCTGGGATTGCTGCGATCAGGACTGTTGTTGTCCCTTGAAAGAGGTACAGGAGGTTGGTGGTGAATGGCAGAATGGTGGGGAGCTGGTCAGCCTAGTTAGTTATTGGGACCCTGGAACTGGATTCTGTTGGAACTGGATTCTGTCTCTCCTTCTGTCACAATTTTCTCAGTGATGCTAAGCCCCTTAAATCAGACTTTTTAAAGATGATCACTAATTGCATGTTTCACATTTTTCTGGAAGCCCAACCTCAGCCCTAGGGCCTGTTTTGCGGAAGAGCATAGCTGTGACTGAAAGCAGTGAGACTCGTGCTTTGAAGATACAAAGCAATGCATAATGTTAAAGACTAAAAAATCATGGCCTGGACATCTTAAGGCTGGCTTTCTTAAATTAGTGGGTATGTCTGCTTTTAATTTATCTGTGCCTAAGCTTCCCATGTATAAAGCAGAATAATAGTTCCCTCAACTCTCAGGGATTTGGTGGAGATTAGTGAAGTGTCTGTGAAACCCTCACTTATTTTAGTGATGAGTGCTATAGAAAAGCCCATAAGGAAATTAATAATTTTGTCTTCAGAGCACTATTTGAATAGTTAGCAGGAAACAAGCCGTAAGGCCATACCCTGAACAATGATAAGACAAAATATTGAATACTTGCTTTATTAATTCAATACCATCCATCCTGTGCTGTGAAGGAGAAGTGCACTTAAAAAAATGTTAACAAAATTAGAGTGTATGATAATGTATATGTAAAGGATACCAAATTAGGTTTGCATCAGCAACCATAATTCTTTCATTGCCTAATGTTGGTGGCTTGATTTTATTGCCTGAAGAGCATTCTTTTTAACAAAGAGCGATTTTTTTGTCTGTGTGTGTGTGTGATGCAGTTTTTTAATGGGAATGTGACTTCTAGATATTTTTAAGAATTGTGTACTCAATGCATAATTCCATTTTTAAATATTTCTCGCTTCTTTAAAATGTGGGGAGTTTCTAGCATTGACATTTAGTGTCCTTTTTTTCTTCTGCTAAAGGTCCTACCTTGTAGCATTTTAATCATGGGCAGTAGCATTTACTAACACAGCTGAAAGCACTGGGGATGCTTGAATGAGGAAGGATGGCAGAATCGTGCCCCCCGTTTTTCATCCCGTTAGAAGGAGATATCTTACAACCCATATTGACTTTTCCAAAGATCAGAAAGCTCTTTGTGAGGGAGGGAGGGGAAAGCACAGAGGGTGAATTCAGCCACAACAAGGTTAATGTACTTGCACAAAATTATACATGAAGCTATGAGAGTGCCAAGAATAGTAGCACCCACAAATCCTACTGAGGAGGTTGATCTTGTGAAGTGATGCCCTTCTTTGCAAGGTGCTGATCCTCTGGAAGTTGTTAAGTTTAGAGGGCACTTTAGCCCCCAGCAGGATCAGTCTCTTGTTTCCTGCTGTATCTTACTCAATTTTACACTTATAAAGTTGTCTTAGTGCCCTTCTAGGAGCCAGCCTCACGATTTCCTGGGGATTTTGCCTGACCCCATGAGTCTTTTTTAACAGTTGCCAGTTCCAGACAGCAAACATCTGTGAGGTTTGTCTGGGAGGCCAGTAGAACCCTGTGCACCATGCCTGCTCGGGGGCAATGCCAGTCTGACCCTAAAAGAGAACAGATCAGTCAGCTCAGTACCACCAGGGCAGTGTTTTTCAGTGATTCAGCTGATGCCTTTTGTCAGCTGCAAAGTACTGTCAGGTGAAAAAAATGTGTGGTTTGGTTTTTTTTTATTTTATTTTTTAAATACAAGGAATGCTGGGAATTTTTAAGTGTGGTATTAGCATCTGCATGATCCATAAAAATTCAAAGGGAGGTGTTACCCTGCTCTTCTTTCCATTTCTATCTCAAAAAACTCCTTTTCCTGTAGGTGAATATGTCTCAACTTGTTGGGAAAGTTTCTCCATAAAGACCATTGAAGGTAAGGGATATGGAATAAAGTATCTATTTACTTTTTTTCATGGGTACAGGAAGCTAAATTTTCAACCTCTCTGTTCAGAAATATTTTTTAAATATCCAGATCAGGAGGGTTTGATATAGTCTGCATTTGGAAAATCCTGATATAAGCAAGGCTGTAGTCTGTTACTGAAGTGCTTAGCCTCAAATTGTTCCAGCTGTTCTGTGATGACAGCAGACTTCTGATGGATCTTACAATATGAAGATGATGGTTAATTTTATCTTCATGTGGTTTGTTGCAGTTGGACTGTAGGGCTGTATAAGGCTGTTCAGTCCGCACGAAAAAAGGTGGTGGACATACTGTACTTCCACCTGTTGAATGCAGCTTTTTAGATCTGTGGAGCTGCTGTTATAAAAGCTTGCAGTAGAGCACATATCTAGAATGCTTTTTCTTAAAAAAGTCTCAAAATATATAGACAAATGGGAACATTTACAGTGGAACAGTCTCTTGCCTTCTCTGCGATGGTAGATTTTACCCCGCACTGGTCAAGGCCAGCAGCTTTGTAATTCTCCAGTCTTTCTTCCTTGCAGCTGCAAAACAACTCTGCAGTTTTGATGTGCCCTCTGTGATTCTCCTCAAATCAATCTATATTGAAAGACATCAGTTTTCCATCTTACTGTGCTTTTGTTTTTTCCTGAGCAATATCCTGGACTATCCAGTTCCATGGATGTATTAAATGTTGTACTGACACTTTTTGCTCTCACTTTCTGTGTCAGAGAATGCCTGAAATCCTGATCCATGTGTCTGCGCAGCCATATGGCCTCTCTAGTATGACCTGTTTCTGCCAGAAACATCAGAAAATGATTGGGAAACTGGTTTCTTTGCATTACTGGTTCTGGGAGTAGGAGGAGGTGAAGCGGAGAGACTGCTGCCCTCCGTTCCGCCCTTTTCCATGTGGAAAGCAGCCTTGAAGCTCTGTCTCCATTAGGAGCAGGCTGCTGATGCAGCTATACCCACACACTGCAACAGCAAAGCAGTCCTGGGTGGACTGCTGGAAATAGCTTGCCCTGGCAAAACCGTGCCTTTTGACAAGATAGCTTATTACAGCAGTGCCCGCCTGTCCCCGCAGAAGGAGCAGCAGCAGCAGAAGCCCAGCCCTGGCAGGATGGCTCCTCTGTGCCGCTCCCTCACCCCCACGGCCGTGCTGGTCAGGGATCATTCGCCTCATAGACACAGGGTGAGACCCCGTGTGCCTCAGGGGGCAACCTCGTTCCCACTTCATCCTCAGCGCCTTGGGACCTTCACTAGCAGCAAAGGCATGGTCAGAGCACAGTTTGAGTTATAGACTCATCTCCTTTCATATACATTCCCTTTTAATTTCTTGACTTTCCCCTCTTTCCCTTCCAGCATACAGTGTTCTGCCCCCTTTCCAAAGGAATGAGCACTCGCTGGCAGAATCGCCCTCTTACTGCAGCAGGGGTAACCCTGTGGACCTCACCACAGAGGTGTCAGTGCAGCAGCAAAGGGCTTGGCCCTGGTCCTTGCCTGGATGCTCTCCTTCCTCTTTTCAGCAGTCCTGGTGCCTTTAACTAGACAGAGTTTACTTCACTTGCTCAGTTCATCTTCTATTTTAATATGGCTCTACTTTTTCATCGGCTGCTCTTTTATCTGAACGATTGCAGTATAAGAACTTTCAGGCAAACAATTATATTTTGAAAATCAGGTTGTGGGTTGGAATACGTGACTGCAAGATATTCCTGTGAGTGTAGTGTTTCTGTTAGAAGACCCAGTAGGAGATTCCCTGGGGAAGTTTGTGTACTACATAAGAGCACAAAAAATGCTCTACAGGGTCAGATACGTGGGCTGCCTAGCCCAATAGACTGCCTCTGACAGTGACTAAAGGAGATGCTGCAAGAATTTGGGTAAGAGCCTGGCCAACCATTCCTCTCCTTTCTGTCTACCCCAGCTCTTGGGCATCCTTTGGGTGAGCATTAGACAGGAGCTATGAGCGTGCCTGCAAAGCACACAGGCCGCAGGATTCATTAGCAGATAAATGAAGGGCAGTGTGTGTACTTGTGGGAAAAAATTTTCCCACTGCTATCTAAAATGTAAAATTTTCTGACCTGCCTTGCCTCCTTTGGGGTGTGAGAGGAGAAGAATTGCTTCAGATCAGTGGGTATGCAAACAGCTGTATGATACATTGCTGCAACAGCACATGGAGGAACAGGCGAACCACAAGGACTTGTTAAAACAGTATTTACAGGATTTTTTTCCCTCCCCACCCAGAATAACTCTTAATTTTTCTGCAGTAGTGGAAAACATTTTTTTTTCCAAAATGTTGTTCTTTTTCCATGTGACTTTTCCCTTTATATGTTTGCTTGTCACAGAGCTGGTGTCCAACTTCCTTTTTTTCCCCAGATTTTGAGATTCAAAGATAATGTTTGTCAGTCTAGTGGGATAAAAGTAGCATACCTTTATCACTGTCATTATCACCAGTTATAGGAATCACTAAGGCATCTGTCACCACGCTAGAGAAGTACTACAATATGTCTGTAAAGCATCTGGTTTCTTCAAGAGAAGGAACTAGTTCTAATTCCCCCTGCTTCAGTTATACATCTTTTGCTTATGGGTACTTGAATTCGTGTAGTTTAATTCAGGATTACACTCCAGGGGCCATTCCACTGTTCAGCACTTAGTAACGTAGAAGATCCACTGCCAGCTTTGAATTGCAGTCTGATAGTTTTACTATTCGTGCTCAACCTCATCTCCTCACTGAGAGTGAATTCCAAAGGGGGAGACCATTGGAAATGCAAGGTCTCTGGCCCAGTGAGTTCAGCTGTGGTTTCCATAGTGTTTTTATGGCCTTGTTGTGTGTAGATGCTCCTTCTCTGGCACAGAGGAATGGGTGGAGCCATGCAGTGTTTCAGCTGGGTCTCAGGAGGTCATGTATCCATTCTTGTCCCCATCTTGCAGATGCACACATGCTGCGTGCTGGTTGCCTCACTGGATATCGTAAATACTGGAAGTTATAATAAAATTAGGAGCACAGATGTTACTCTTACAACCAGCACACCCTGTATACAATACTAATAATGAAATATATCTATTGCTGTTCTCTGTGGTGCTAAATTTTCTCTTGTGAGGCATCTTGTTTTAATAATAAAACCACATTTTCTTAAGCAAGGGAGTATCAGATTTACATTGGCAGTAAGTCGCTATTTTCAAATAGCATGGACAGAGATATTGAAGATAACTGCAAGATTTTCTGGGACAGCTGGCTGTGCTTGGAAACTGCAGCCAGGTGCAGGGGTCCACCAGGTCCACCGTTAGTCTTCGTTTCTTTCCTCTATCAAAGCAGTTAATGGGAGAGGACTGTCAGCCTAAAGAATTTCTCTCTGCTGCCAAAGAGGAACAGCCTTTGTTGGAAGGCTAGTCAAGGTTTGAAACAACCTATTGCAAACTGATGAAGTTTTTATTTTTCAGCCATGGTTGTAGCCAACAGTTCTGGGCAGGGACCTTTCCTCTACTGACCTGTAATGGAAAGTAGATTGCTCTGAAGAGGTTATAGCCCAAGCCCTGATGCTGCGTGTAAGTAAAGATAAGTATGGGTTTAGGAGATTGCCATTGGTGGGCATAACTTTGCATACGTTTTGTTTTCATGTTTTTCCTCAAGGAATATGGAAATAATATAAGTGTGGTGCTATGAAGCTCTACATAAGTATCTGCTGGCTTTACCCGGGCTTACCCTCTCTTGCTACATAAAGTAGTCCCTTTTACTCCTTTGGGCTAGTTTGCAGACTTGCCCCCTGCTGCCCTGCCCTCTTAATTATCCAGAAGGAGAAAAATGCTGGTGGTGACCAGGGCACGGCTGCAGTAAATGTTATCCTTCCAGGTGGAAGAGGGGTCAGGCTGTGGTGAAAGAGGAAGAAAAATACAGGAAAAGGATAGCAAAAGCTGTAGGGGAAAAATGAAATGAAAAATACAGAGGCAGAAACTTCACCACTAATAATTCTCACCAATTCAACTTTTCCCTAGTAAAGTCCCATTAATTTACACTGTCTGCATTAAATTTATCATCTCTGGGATAGCTGGAAAATGGAGGTCAAATTTCATTTTGGCCTGCAACTTGATAAAAATGACCTGCAAAAGGTAGATGACAGGCTGCTATTTTATGCACTGGAAAATAGCAAAGATCAGATCCTATCTCCTGTGTGTCCTCTTTTCTGTGCATGTCTGATCCTAGCTCCTATCTATAATGTATCACTGGCAAGTGCCCTGATTTGTTGAATGGCTGGTCAAGGTTTAGGAAAAGAAGGATCTGTTTGGAACTGGCATTCTCAATCAGCTTGGGTTGATGAGGCACCTTTTGCCATCTGAAATCTCCACTGAGTCGCTAACCAGTCATAAAAATACCAGGTGGCAGTCAAACAAACTACTTGTTATAGTTCGTTTCATCTCCAGAGATGTCTATTAATAGTAATTAATGATTCCTCAGCAGTTGCATTCACTGTGTCTCAACAATTTTCAGAAGGCAGGAAAAATCCTGTTAAAAAGGCAGTGTGCCAACGGAGCTTGTGGATAGCAGGAGGGTGTAAAAGTTAAAATCTATACTGGAGGAAAAAACCACCCAAACAAGTGTTTCCGTAGCACTTGGCGTATTTCGGGATCTACAGCAAATAGAGACTGTAAAGGATTAGTCTGGGATTAAGAATCCTTTAAATTTATGAAGTGCTTAACCTTCACTGTGTCTGCGTCTTATGCTGTTTGCAATATTGCGCTGCCACTTTTGCAGGGGAACTCATAGCAGAGCAGTAAGTGCTGCAATGCAGCCTTCTCCACGTTGGGGCTTTTATGATTCAGTACTACTTTTGGTTTGCTTTGTAAAGATCATTGCAAGGGCTTATCTTGTGTAATTGTTTTACTGCCATCTGCATTACAGTATAATTACCTTTCAAAAATGGTAGATCTCTTTGCTAATGTTTAAAGGCAAATAATAGGCAACTAAATTGCGAGGTCTTGGGATGTAGCAGCACATAGGCGGTAATAAAATGTATGCTATATTTACAGCATATACTTCGATCTCTTGTTTGTTATGCTTTTTTTTTCTTTGGTTTTTTTTTCCCTCCCCTCCTCTTCCCCTAGGAATGGTAGTTGGCGATTATGGTTTTCTCTTCCTCATATTTTTTCCCCTTGCCTGTCCTCTTTTTACATAGAGTTAATCATAACTCGTGAGGTTTTTTTTTAGAATTTGTTCTGATCCTTATCTGATAGCTGTCCTACAGTTCAGGAAGGATGGATATTCTGGTATTTTCCTCAACTATAATGACAAAAAGAAGTATAGCAAATAAATCTAACACAGATTGAACTAAATAAAAGATTTTTTTAGAAGGAGATACAGCAATTCCCTGTAAATAATCACTACCAGCTTTTTAAAGTTTTAAGACATAGAAATACAATTGTAAATCTGTCTATTTTCTGCCTGTAGTTTATAAATGCCCTTAGGTTCCAATGATAAACTACTAGCCCGATAATATCTTTAAGTTTTCTGTTTTCTGCAATTATGTACCAGGAATTACAGGAGGTGCCTTTACGTACATGTGAATGCCTGTTCCCTGTCTGCTGCTGTAAATTCTGTATTACCTGAAAGGTTAAAAATGGAGGTGAGGACATTAAAAACAGGTCCAGAAAATGTAGATGACAGGAAAAAAAGAAAACACAGCGACAGAGGGGAAATACCATGGATAAAATGATAAGGCAGAGAAATAAAGCATGACAAGACCATGATAGTTTGCATAAGTAATGAGAATTGAATTCGTGGTTTTTAAATTGCTGTTTAAATTCCTATTTGCATGTTTATCGGAAATCTCCTTTGCTTAAGTAAAACTGGCCTATATACATTTTTAAAATCCATTTTTAGCTCTGATTTTGATAAGAGTCTGATCCAGTTAGACAGATGCATGTGTATAATACTATTTTAATAGTGACACTGTGCATTGGTCAGTGGCAGCTGTTTAAGATGGGTTCCTTGAAGGGCTGATCCCTGTTTTCCTCAAAGTCAATGGGGAAACATGTCATCTTCGTTAAGAGCAGAACTGAGTCCTGAGTGACTTGGAGAGAACCCCAGGAATAAGCCTAAATGGCCTTGAGCCTTCTAGATCACTGCAGTACTCTGAGCACCTTTTGCCAGGGTTTGGTGGCTTCAGCTCCCAGGACTCAGTCCTGTTCTTGTGTCTTTGCTGCTGCTGATCTTCCCTGTTTATCTGTGATTAATTGTGCTGGCCACTGGATGCCCCTGATTCCTCAAATAAGTGCAAGTGCAAGACCATAATTTTTGGTATTTAGAACCCCACACTTTTAATGGTGGAATATTGAACTCCTTCACCTTTGTAGTTGATGCGTACATGAATTTGGCTGTCCTTGTGTGCGTTTTCCCTGTATGCTTGTGACTGCAAGGTAACCCATGTGCTTGGGTGGTTGCATCTTCCACACATGTCCCAGCCGTCTCCAGCAGACTCCCAGCCTGCTCTCCTAACGCTTGCCATCTTGGGAACAGACCATGGCAGCTTTGCTGGGAGGTGACCCAGGCACGGTGGAGTTCAGCATTGTCCCAGTTCAGCATTGTCCCAGAAGACACTGAATGCCTCAGAGGGTCCTGATCACCTGGTAGTCACCATCAGCACTTTGAGGAGATGGAGAAACTCTGTGGTGAAAGGAGAGAACAAACATGCTTCTCAATAGGCTCTCCAGCGTGTAGGCAAGGACAGCCCTTTCCTCCTCTCCTGGGAATTGTCTCCTGCTGGTCTGTACAGTCCTTTGAAGGCTACAGTGGTTTGTGGGGAATGGAGCCACTGCAGATCCAAGTCATGTGCCTGCTCCTTATATGCATTCTTATGGCATCTCTGAAACAGATGCAAATTGAATTTCAAACAAAAGATACCACCACAGCCGCTATAGTGGTGAATGACCCAGTCTTTGAAAACTGACACTGCCATACGCATTTGCAGGTGTACGCCCTGCACGGATAGGCTTTGGGTACAATGTACCAATCCTAGCAGGCAAATAATAATTGAAGAGCTGCTGTTAAAACATAAAAATATTTTTCCCTCTTTCTCAACATGCATATATAAATTTTTTCCCTCTATATGTATTTTTTGTTATAGAGTTAAATGAAATATACTTGCCTTTTTCATATGTGTGACCTCTTTAATAAATCTCTCTCTCCTGAAATTCTGTTTTCTAATATCCTGGTACTATGGAAAAGTCGTATGTCTAATTTACATGTCCAAATTAGTTTCAACTTAGTTATATTGAATGATAATAGATTTCTTTTTCATATAATTAATGTTGTCTGCAAACGTAACGTGGATTAAATTTATCATTGTAAAGATCTTAAGATCTTAATATTTTTGCAGAGGCATAAATACAGTGTAGCTATAATTATTTCATTATGTATGTATAAAAATAGGATACGGGGGAAAGTGCATGCTTTCCTTCACTGATTACTCTTAATGTCTCCCAAATTTCCTGATTTACAATATTCTCCAAGGATGTAGATTTTTCTAATTGAAGTACAGTAATTTGCATATTTTTAGACCTTGTGACACAGTTAATTGATATGTCATTACTTATACGGCACTGAATATGTTTTATACATTCACTGCAGAGCAGGCTTAACTTGAGATGCAGTGGCACTTTGCAAGGAACTCGAAACTATTGCATTCGGTTTAATCTTTTCCTTTCCTTCCTCACCCTTCTTTATAAAGGCTAAGCAAAAATGGATGATGTAGTAATTGGTGTAGTTCCTGTTCAAATGTACTCGTTAAAATAATGTTACTGTGTAAATGACAGGATGAGAAAAGTAAGATCAAGTAAACAAAGAAAGGAAGAATAATGGGAGAGACAAGGACAAAGAAGATAAGGTTAAGGCTGGGGGGGAGCTAAATGTCAATAGTATCAGTGCTGGGTGTTTGAAAACCAAATTGTTCTGTTTTCTTTTACGCTATTCAGTATAAACTTGTTAAATGGTCACTGTGTCTAGGAATATTTTAAATGAGTCTTTTAAATTTAGGAGCACTGCATTTATCATGGATGCCAGGAATGAGCCTAATAGGGCTCCGGTATTCAATAAGGGGCAGAGTTTCTCTAGTGGCAACATATTTATTTCTCCTGGTGCATACCCCTGCAGAACTGAGTGCTTTTAATCTTTATTTGCTAACCAAGGAAGGTGGCTCAGTCATGTAAAAAGCACTGAAGGGATTGTAAGTTTATTTTTTCAGGTTCTATTTGGGAGGTATGGCTCTCTGGCAATGGCAGTCTCATCATCTGTGATGGATGCATTATTATACGGCGGTAAGGGGGAATGGGGGCCCTTACTGCAGGGTAAGAACATAGGATCCTCCTCTTTTCCCCATGAAGAAGACGGGCTGTGTTATGGCAGGTGAACAGCAATGGAGATGTGGGAAGCATTGGGCTGTAATGGGTCGGATCACAGGTGCAAATCAGAAGTGCTGCTGACCTTTCTCTCGACCATCTCTGGAGAGCAAGGCTTATGTACCATGTCTTTAGACAGTGTCTGGAGGTGCAGCAGGGAGCAGGGTGTCCAAGTGCTTGTAGTGGGTGTGGTGCATTCCTGTGCTCTTGACGGTCCCTCAAGTGAATTGCTTTTCTTCCTGGCCCCTTAATGTATGTGAGGCTCAAAATCTGTGACCTGTGTTTATGCTACCTGGATTTTGCCCTGTGGGACTTACACTGTGAGTTGCTTATGGTCTTTGTTATCTCAGGAATGTCTTGCATGCTCTTTTTTTTTTATAATTTATTTTATTTTGGGAGGATAAGGTTGGATGTGAGTGCAGAAGACATTACTGGAGTGAGAGTTACTCAGAGAACTATTGCATTTTCTTAAAAATACAATGTGCTGTCTTGGCAGGAGTTTCTTCTGAGGCAGCAGTAAAAAAATATATATAAAACTACTGAGCACATCTTTTAAAATGCTTGTACACTGGAGGCTTCTCGCTTCAAGATACTTCTTCTTGAATCAAGCTCCAGAGACAAATACGAATTCTGAATCCTGGCTACAGAAGTAGAATTCATTCTCATATCAGCTTGCTTTTTTTTCGTTTTTTTCCCTTCCTGGCAGAAGGGGTGAGGAAAGGGCTGGAATGCCAAAAGTGATTCCTGTCTCTTCCTCTGAATTTGAGGTTCATACTCTCATCTCAAACCAGAACATTCAAGCAGCTGCAGAGGATGAAAACTGTGGTAGAGCAGCAGCTTGAAACATATATGGGAGCTCTGCCCAAGTTAGCGTTTCATTTGGATCTGATTTTGCTGCAGCCCCAAACCTGGCTGAACTCTCTCTTCCCAAATAGGCAGTGGATCATTTCCTTGCATAAGGGCACATTCTACTGCTCCTTAAAAAAACCCCACAAAAACACTTTAGGGAACTGTGCAGACCAAAGTTGTTGAAACTGAGGGAATCTTCATTTGGCACACTGTGTGGTTTGTATGGGGGGTTTGTTTGTTTCTTTTGTTTTAATTTAAACAAGCTATGGTGGGCTTCTCCAGGTAATAAACAATCAGTATTAAAAAGCCTTTATTCTTGTAGATTCACAGCATGGGAAGAGAGTTTAGATGTTTTTGGGAAAGTATTAACTTCACGCCTTTAACCATCTATGTGACAGCTGGTTATGATAAGACAACTGTTTAGGCTCTATGTCATTGGGGAAGGAGAGGGAGTCTTCAGGACGTACTTGTCACGAGTCTTTGATGCCAAACTGAGGC
>JAYRBT010000139.1:55759734-55817600 GCA_036023395.1 Myiotriccus ornatus
GAAGAGAGTTTAGATGTTTTTGGGAAAGTATTAACTTCACGCCTTTAACCATCTATGTGACAGCTGGTTATGATAAGTAGGCTCTATGTCATTGGGGAAGGAGAGGGAGTCTTCAGGACGTACTTGTCACGAGTCTTTGATGCCAAACTGAGGCTGTGACAAGTGATATACATGAGAAAATCATCAGAAGCATTCAGGGGATTTTGCTGTGCTGCAGGAACAGTTTTCCCTGCAGATGCAGTTTCAGAATCGTCTGAACATATGATAGTTAAGTGACTTCTTTTTTTTGTTAAAGATAAGTCTAACACCATAACATAGGAAAGGAATAACATAAAAATATGCCTCATTTAAATTTTTTTTTCTGGAACTTTTTAGTGGAGGTCCAGCAAAGAAGTGTAGCAGTTATGAATATTAACATATTAAAATATTAAATAAATATTAAAATATAATCTGCTCTGTATTAGTAATAATAATTAATAAAGAAATTCCTTTATGATTGCATTAAATGAGGTGATTGATTTTGCACTAGGAGAGCATCTTTCTTTACAGGATACTTTTTAACTACTCTGAGAAAATATATTTAAAATAGAAATATACCGTACTTAAAGAAATATTTTTTTTCAGTTCAAAACGTCACTAAGCACCAATGAATTTATACTCTAAACACTAAGTCTTAAAAAGCAATGTGAAGGCTTTGCATGTTTTTACATTGCTGCATCTCTCACTTTGCTCATTGTACAACTCTCAGGTTTTACTGCCCTTGAAGAAGAGCTGCACTTACTCATCAATTGTGTACGTACAGAGCGCTGTGATTTCATAGACGAGTACATAAGGTGCTGCCGAATTACAGCGGAGCAACGCGTGTATGAGTGCTGCTAATCTCCTGTTCTTTGTGAAGATTTCCGAAGGTTACTGTGCAAATACTAACAACCTGTGGACTTCTGTTTTGCTAATGGGAAGTATTAACACTTGTCTTTCCAGGGAAATAACTTATTTTTTGCTTGTCTGTATTTTGTTGTAATGTTCACAGATCTCTTGTTACCCTCATTGCAGTTTCCTTTTCAAGAGCATCACTGCAGTTTCCATTGTCTCTGAGCTAACATTTCCTCCCTCTGATACCAGAGTGCCTCATAATCTGTCTGGGGAGAGGTAGTTTGTGCATCCCTAAGGTGCTGTTGCTTCTGGAATAGTCCCTCATAGTTTCCCATCTTTGCAGGTCCAGGAACGGACATGGAGGTTAACTTCTCCAAGTGAAACTTCAAAGGAATTTTAAGAGGGCAGAACATAATTACCTGATCTGAAAATTTGCCAAGACACAGGTTGAAATACCTACTCTTGAGAGTTTTCTATTAAGACTACTAGCCCAGATAAATCCTGGACCTTCAGAAGTCAGTGATAGTTGTCCCCTGGATTTTGCCCTGCAAATCACCTTTAGCCTCTTCTCAGTCACGTCTGGATTTGAAATCCTTGACTGTGCAAAGCTGCTGGTCTCTTCAGGGTGAGCTGTGTATAAACTTGAGGTATGTGCACGTAATTGATCTCCAAGTAAGGATGAGGAATAGCTTGCATACAGCTGGAAAAAGAATGGTGAAGCACGCACTGGAAAGTAATGCTAGCTGGAAATCAGGGGTGGAAGCTTTATGGTCTGGCTGCAAAAGCATAAAGAAGTTAAGTGGCTGGAATTTGAAATTTGACAAACTTGGCCTTGAATAATACACATTTATTGTGAGTGATGAGGGCAGTTAAATGCTGTGTTTGCTATGAGGTGCGGGGCTTGCCATGGCTTGTGCTTTTTGAGACTAAGTCCTTTTGGAAGAAGTTACTTTCACCTGTGGGAGAGAGAGTACCTGTGATCCTTTGGAGCCACAGTGAGCTATGGGTGTGTGTTCTTCAGTTCTGTGCTCAGAGCACCTTTTACTCTTTTTCTTTTGAATGTTTGTGTGCAGAACTGAGTCACCTTCACTGATTTCAGCACATCCATCACTCTGGAAGTCCCACCTCAGGAAAGTGGAAAAGACCTCTGAGATCATCAAGTCCAACCCTTGATCCACTACCAACGTGATTACTAGACCATGGCCCTAAGTGCCACATCCAGTCTCATCTGAAAAACCTCCAGGGACAGTGAATCCACCACTTCCCTTGGCAGACCATTCCAATGCCTGATTAGCCTCTCCAGGATGGAGATGGGAAGAAGTCTGTAAGACAGATGTGAATGTGTGGTCACCTTTCCTGAGTTGATTTTCCGCTGCCACGTTCTAACCTTATTTCCTTCTATTTGCAAGGTCTTTGGTATTAGATAGAGCTTTAGTTTCTATTTATTGAATGTTTAACACTGGTCATCTGAGAGCAGAATTGTTATAATTTAACTGAAATTTTGGATTGAGGGTAGAGCGTCTGTGTGAAACGTGATAACCATTGGGGTGACAGAGATCATGTGGCCTAATCTCATGGTCTGTTCTGTCTAGAAACTGTGAAAACTCTCTCTCTTCACGTTTATTGTCCAGCTATTTTGATGAATAGATTTCAGTCTAATCTCTTACAGAGAATTAGAATGAAAGTTAAATCTTCATACTCTGAGTTATTATTAACTGGTCTATAAGCATAAATCTCTTAAAGTACTTACAGAGAGGCCATGATCCCAAAAAGCTTCATGTGTATCATACATAGATAGACACACACATGCACATGAGCACAACACTTAGGCATAATCTTATTAACAGAGGAGTAAGTGGAAAGATCAGGAGAGCTTCTTGAGTGAAGGAGACTATAGGAGGAGAAAGTGGCAGTACCTGCTGGTACTGCGCTGTATTTACAGATGTGAAAGATTGGTGGAAACCCTTAACCTGGGAAGGCACATTGCCTTCCTTTGTGCCCTCTGACTATGTTTTGAATGTTGTCTTTCAAAGGTTGAGATAAAGATCAAACCTTAAATACTAACAGGAGACTGTTTGCTACCAGGGTAGGTCTGTCACTAGGTGCTTATCTATCTTTTGAGTTGCTAACAGGTCTGTCTGTCCTACTAGATGAAAAAATTAAGTCTTTGTTTATTCTTATAAAGATCCTAATATAAATTAGTTATCCTGAAAATCCCCATTCCTGCTACTTATTTCCATGCTATTAGAATTGCAGAAAATCTGAAAGTAATATATGTCAATTAATGTAAAATGTACAAACAGGTTTTTATTGAAACCCATATTTTTCTAATATCCTGACTGTTTTTAAAAGCATTTGTTTTTATTAAGTAACAAAGTTGCTTTGTTGGGCAGTTCATTAGCTGTAAAAGATTTTATTATTTGCACCAAAAGTCTCTAATAAAATTCTAGCTGCATTGTTTAGAGCTGATCTTTTTCGTAAAGCATTATGCATCAGGTAAATAGGCTGAATGTAAATGTCTACTTTAGGCAGGGTTCATTAATGGGTAGGAAAGATGCAATTTTGTTTAGGAATGAAAAATAAAACAGTGAACTATTTCATAACATAAAAACAATTTACTATTTCAGACTGGCCTGTGCCAAAACCTTAAGATTGTTAAATTTTAGATGTAGCCAGTGTTATTTTTACCCTACAGTGGACCAGCATAATCCAGAGTATAGTTTACAATATTCAGTATTATAAAGCATATAGTGCTGAGCAGTAGATCTTACTCAGCCATAAAACTAAAATGCTTGCTGATTTTAAGATCTGCACTGTGAAATGGCAGCAGATCAGGGCTCATTCTCTAGTGAATATGAGTATAAGCTGTGACTCAGTTAATTCACTATGTAGATTGGCTCATAAGTTTTCACGGTAAAGATCAGGTGTTGACAAGACCAGGATAAGACCATTGATCCATTTCTCCCCAGTGCTCGAATAATTATTATTAGTAGTAATTATATCTTACATTTACATGTAGCTATATATTAATGTTTCTTTTATTATATAGCAAGCAAAAGAAATAATCCTGTCCTTATTACTCTCCCAGTAGATCCTTTGACTCAGAGGGAAATCTCATGTTTGTGACATGGATGCAATAAACTTTTATGCCAGTGGTTTTTTTTTTACAAGGAGCTGATCAACAAAGGCTGATTTAAAACTCAGGGAAATCTTTGTTTCAGTACGAAATGCCTCTGTACCACCTAATATCACGGCAAATGCAGCCAGAGGCTAAAGATAGCATTTATATGAGATTTCCAGCACATGACTGCCAGAGTAAAATAGCTGGGGTAAGTATAAATTGACTAAAGGATTTTTCTTCCATTTTCTGCTGCATAGGAATAGTTTGATATCCCAGAAGGTAGAATAATTTGTTCTGTGTTCTTAGTTTCCTTTATGTAATTAAAGCTTAATCTCCTATGTCATATGTGACAGGCAGTTATCCTTGAATACTTCTGCAGGAGAGTCAGGGACACCTGAGATGGCTTTCTGAAAACCATTAGGAGCTAGCACCACATGAATCCTAGGACAAGCAGAGACCAGAGATGAATCTAGGAGTTCTGTTCCTTAAGCCTCTGCTCACCTCTAGTCCTTCTTGCTCCGTGATCTAAGGTGGTTGTAGCGAGGTAGAGGTTGGTCTCTTTTCCCAGGTAACAAGTGATAGGATGAGAGGAAATGGCCTCAAGTTGTGCCAGGGGAGATTTAGATTGGATATTAGGAAAAAATTCTTCAATGAAAAGGTTAACAGGCATTGGAACAGGCTCTCCAGGCAAGTGGTTGAGTCATCGTTCCCTAAGGTAACTCAAAGGTCATACAGATGTGGCATTTAGGAAGATGGTTTAGTGGTGGACTTGGCCATTGGTTACTGGCTGGACCTGTTTATTCTCATGGTCTTTTCCACCTGATGATTCTGTGACTGTGTGTCCCTCTCTCTAAAATAGAAAATGCCCCAGTAAAGGATTGAAAAGCTTGCTGATACTCCCACTCAAAACCCCGTTGAGACCAAGGACTTCAAAAGCTTCTTGCAAAATTTGCTTTGTGCTGCAACCTGACCATATGTTGCACTTGCCTGTTGGGAAAGAACTTTATCCAGAAACTCAGAAACTTTGTTTAGTTATTCTCTGAGTTGAAGACGTGTCAAAGAGAGAGGTGGACCAGATTTAGGATCTGTCTTCCATCCTGCAGTTCAAGCCTTCTCCTACACCCATGTGGGTTTAAATCCCCTTTCTCAGCATGAAACTGCTTCAAGTGAACTTGGCCTGCTGGCTATAATATATAACCAGGGGAAACAAGGAGGTAAATAACCTTTACAGCCTCCGCTGTACAAATCTAGCAACTTTTATCACCAAGTATGCTAACCCTTTTGTTAGCGCATGGGCCAATGTGGCTGCCGAGTAGTTAGTCTGTTTTCTGGGTGAAAGAATACACTTTCCTTCTCCCCTCTTCTTGTCATTACTTCACAGAGCAACACAGATCACTGGGGTCTGCTCCAGTCTGTTGGGTACAGGATATGTTTCCTAATTTTGTTGCAACTCAGTAGTGAAGTTTGTGAAATAGTAGTATATATACTGAAGGCTCTGTGGGGGACTGCAGTGAAGCAGTAGTTACTGCTCATAAAGTTTTTTAATAGGACGTGAGCTCCAGGATTCAAGGGAGAGAACATTAATGTCCTTTGCAGAACGTTGTGGAAAATAAATACTGTGCAGCACCGATCTCTTGCCACTTTCAAAGGATGTCTAAAGAGGATCATTATGAGACCATTTATGATGTAACATGACTCCATTGCAAGTCTTTGGAATCTCTGCTGGGATGTTGTTCCTACTACTTGAGATTAGGAGAGGAAAGCAATTTCAATAGAAGTCTGTGGAGACCGTGTGGCAATTACATTGCTGACAATATCAGTATGATTTTAGTGTGAGTCTCTGGAGACCTTAACTTCTCAGTGAAGTGAAATGCATCATGCCCATACAAATTATATTATTGTTTGAAATAAACCAGAATAAGTGAAAGCTAAACAAGTACTGGAATAATAGAGTATTCAAACTGATAAACCTTGTGGCAAGAAATGCTGCCCGCAGCCTTGCCTCAACCCCCTCCCACAGTCCTTCATCCCCTGCGTGATTTGTGGGTGACGATTTCTCTGGAAATCCCAGGCAGAAAGACTGGCTTATTTAGGCATCTCTACCGCTGGGTGGCCAGTTTAGAGAGGGAATTGTACAATTTGCTCGTTTTACTGAGCGCCTGCTCTGCCAGTAATGATTTGTGGGGTCTGGAAATTGCAGAAGGTGAAGCTGTCAGAGGCAGCAGCCTGTCAGAAAGAGACTGAGGAAGGAGCTGGGGTTAAAAATGTGGTGATGAATGAGTACAGCTTTTAGCCTCCTGGCAGTGGTGAAACAATGACTAGTTTAAACCATGTGGCCTGGACAGTGGTTAAAGTCTGCTGAACTCAGAGAAGCGGTTTCCAGGTTTTGCTTTCTTAAAAGTATACCACGAGTGCCCTTGCTCTTGCTGGTGTTTGGCAAAGCTCCTCCCTGGGAGGCTACTGCAGTGCATGGCTGGTTCCTGAAGCAGTAGAATACCAGCAAAAAAGATACCCATGTGCCCATTGATGCTGGCTGGGAGCTGAGCAAGCCCCCCTGCTTTCCTTGCCCATCGGTTACCCGTGACCTTTCTTTCCTCCTCCCTTAAACTGCCTTATGTAGGCTGTGAAGGGAGAGCTGCAGCATTTCCAGGGCTGGAGGAAGGCAGTCTGAAGCAGCCAGGGTAAAGTGCAGCATTTGCATTTTATTGATTCTTACCTATTGATTCCAATGGGATGAAGTGTCTGTGAAAGAGAAGTGAGACTGGCAGACAGACGGGAGCTCTGGCATCACAGGCAGGCTGGCCTTGCCTGACAAGAACTAAATTATATAAACAAACACCCCAGATATTTCCTAGTCAAATCTAAGAAGAATCAAGGAAAAGGAGTTCCATTCCTAGGGAGGGATGAGATTTACCAGAAGAAGTTTAGTTTGCATTTGATCACTTCTGCGGATAACAAGGAGCAAGGAAATTACGTGAGCCTTTCAGGACAGATTGTCTTGCGCCTGCTACATTTATGGAACTGTTTCCTGTAAGCTGGCGGGTAACAAAACCTAAATGTACATCTCCTCACACAGGAGGTGATTCTCATTGAGTGACTTAGATGTGGGAATGAAGAGATATGCTGTAGCCTGACCTTCCAGGTAGGAGAGGGATATCTGAAGGGGTACTGAATATCCAAAATAATATATTGAGTGCACAGTCTTACTCAGTGTGCTTTATATGAATCATTTAATTGGAAAGGCTAAGCACATACTGAGGAAAATATGCTCAATAAGAACATTGATCTTATTAAGGGTTTCTCTGCAGATATATGTATGTATGTATTATGTATGTACAACTCAAACAAGCTGCTCTTCTGATTGTGGCCAGTTTATTACTGGCTCATTAAAAAACATTCCTCTGTGCTCTATCTCTGTACATATTTGGAGAGGAAAGTGTCACTGGGTCATCTCCTGGGTTCTCTGGGTCCTGGAAGTCAAAAACATCCTGATAGAACTCACAATCCTGAGGTGCTTAAATCCTGGCAACCATTCCTGTGCAGCATCTGCTGCAACCAGACTGATGGCCAGTGGTGGGCCTCTTCCTCTCTGGGCTGAGTCTGGGGACACAGTTCTTCCCAAGTCTGAAGGGAAGGGAAGAGAAGGGAAGGACATGGCTCTGATGAGGAGCCCGAGTCCAGTGATGGCAGCTTTAAGAAAACCAAGTGAAAGAAGCAACACTGGGAAGCCTGTTAGCACTGATCTCTTCTCTGTGGTGACCAGTGGCAGAACCTGAGGGAATGGCCTAAAGTTGTGTCAGAGGAGGTTTAGATTTGATATTAGAAGAAGGTTCTTCACTCAGAGGGTAGTTGGGCACTGGAACAGGCTCCCCAGGAAAGTGGTCACAGGACCAAGCCTGACAGAGTTCAAGAAGCATTTGGACAATACTCTTGGGCACATGGTGAGACTCTTGGGGATGGTCCTCTGCAGGCTAAGGGTTGGACTCAATGATCCCTGTGGGTCCCTTCCAACTCAGCGGATTCTGTGATTCTGTGTCCAGTGCCTATGCTGCACCTAACAAACAGAAACCTTGAGAAATTGTCTTCTTGCTTCATTTTGTGCCTTGTAATTAATTGCTGATCTCCCATATAAAATCAGTCAAACACCAGATAGGTGGATAGTGACTCTCTGTAAAACCCTACAGAAAACATGGCCCCACAGTCAGTTTGTGCTAGGAACTGGCTCTGTCCACAGCATCTTCCCCTGCTCATCAGTGCCCCCAGTGCCTTTGTTTCTCCTTTCATCTCCCAACTCAGATTTCCCCACAGCTCTTTTTCTGACTGCCAAATACAGAATTTTATGGACATTCTTCAGAAGCAGCAACAGATGTCCCTACTTCTGCTTCTCCTCTCTTCTTAAACAGCCCACTGTTTCAGACACTGTGGGATTTTGAACATGGAAGTGGATCTGATTGTAAATAAAAGGGTAACTGATTTCCTTGCTACAAGGAAGAAGGAAATACAAAATACTGTAAAAAGAGAGAGGAAATGAAGATGGGATTTTCTTCGTCTGATTGAAGTGATGCTAATCAAAGAGCTGTGAGTATGAATGATTTGAATGATATGTTCCTTCCATCCTGCAAAACCTTCTGTACTTAAATTTAAAGATATATTAAATTTTATTAGGTACTAACACAAACTCTGTGTGGGGAAACATGTTTCAACACATGTTTTGAAATTTCTTAATTTATTTCTTTAAACTCCTAAATTCTCCTTTTATTCCTGATAATGGATTTCCCGTGCTTACTGGTATATAACCTAACTGAAAGAAAAAGTAATGTACAATTTGCAAACCATGACCTTGGTTTTGATCATATCATAGAAGCAAAAAGCAAAAAGAAGTGAAATAATTTTACCCTGCCACTTTCCTCTCTCCTTTGCATGAGCAGATATTAGAGGAGACAGTAGTGAGACAGAATGGTGAAGTGGTGAATTGCTTGTCCAGGAGAGGACTGTGCTGCTGCCAGTTACTGGGGTTGCTGATCTGGTTTGCTCAGGTGTCACCTGGTAGGACACAGGGTGTGACTAACAGCAGTGGTGGGCTGCCACAAACGCCAGCCTTGCTGCTGCATGCTCTGGGGTCCCCAACAGACAGGGCAGACTTAAGAGGTCAGCCTGCCTGCATCTGCTTTGATTGTCCCAGGGTACAGAGGGGTTAGGATGGGACAGCTCTACCTCCTGCCTCTCTGTTCCAGGGCACCCCATGGGTGTCCGCTTGTGTCCTAGAAATGCCGGTTAGCATCCAACCTGGCCTTGCCTCTGTCCTGAGTGCTGGTCTCACTGAATGATGGCATCCCTTGTTTCCAGCTATGGGATGAGTTGTGACTTTCATGCTGTACTGAAGGAAGTGTGCTTAGCATGCTTCTTGGCTTCAGCCAGCAGTGTGTTTCCCAGAGGGTCACTGATTTGCTCCATTTTCTTAGCTGTAAACCTAAGTGATTCTGCTCTTTCTGCTACCATAGGTGACCCAACAATTGAGGGTAAGATCCTGTCTACACACTAAAGCACTGTAGTTAAAGGATATGCAACTTGGAAGTGCTTTTGCCTCTAATTATGTCTTTCGTGTTATCCTGCATTCACTTTGAATGCTTTTAAATCATTGTGGCTTTTTGCTTAACCTATTGAGAGAAAACAATAGGCCCATTGTTAAATTTAAATGCAAGATACAATTAAAAGCTCAGATCTCTGATGTGGCTCTTTAAAAATCCCTCTGTAGATGGAAGAAGGTTTCTTTTCCATTGGGAACTTTGCATTATTTAGTAGATTTGCCTTGCAGGACAGATCGTTTCAAGCCTTTACGATTATATAGAGGATCAAACAATTCTGTGGCCTGAATTAAAGCAAAATAAGCACCAGCTCCATGAAAGTTTGTGGTTCCCTGGACAGGATTTTTTCTTTCCTTACCTTCTTGTCCCTGAGCTGATTCTTTTTCCTAAATCCTCTTACTTGACACATCTTTTTCTTCCTGGAGTGCATCTTCGGTCCGGTTCCCTAATGAAGCAGCTCAGTCAACTCACAGACCATGAGAGTTTTGGTTGGCTGTTCCACTGCCTACTCTTGTGAGCGCCCAGGAGTCTGTGCCCCAAACTCTGGCTCCCCCAAACTAGAGAACCTCTCTCTTTTATTCAAATAAGAAAAACAGTTAATTTCACCCTGTCCTATTCATATTCTTCAGCTGCTCTTTAGTGTCTCTCCTTTAGAACAAACTCAGTAAATGTAGAACTTTTTCAGCTTTATAGTTTATTCTTCTTTGGTTGGTGGCCTCTGTCTCCAGCTGAGCAGCATGTTTCTAATACTTCTTCAGCCGTCTTGAAAGGATACTGTACTCTTCAGTGCTTATATTGCTCCCCAGGGTGAAGAGGTACAGCTCAAACATATTCAAAATAGAAGTTGTTTTTTGGGGATCAAAGCATTATGCATTTTACATCTTCTACACAGAGCATTTTGGCATACATTGCACTACTTGGTTTGAAAGAGAATATTCATACATACTGAAATGTTTTATTTCTGCAGTGACTGAGTCTTTACAAAAGCAGTAGTTCTTTATAAAGTACTTCTCCCCACAGTTTTTTTCAGTGAAATTCTGAATCCTGGCTGCCAACTGCAGTTTCTGATGCTGGGATGCTGCCTGAGCCACGATGGGCTTGGTGGCAGCCTTACATCCACAAGCTGTAAATGATGTATGAAATGCAAAATCCTCACTTGCCCTGCGTGCAGGGAGGAGGGAGATGATGCGTTGCTGCTGCTGGTTCTCTCTTCTCTTAGCTGAAACTCCTCAGAGGAGAATCATTAAAAAATAAATGCAACAATAAAGAAAATGAGAAGACAGCTGGAAGACATTGCAAAACTGTAGAACAAACAACCAGGACAGCCAGTTAAGGCCACCTACCACTGCTCGTGGCTGGCTACACGGAATGACTGCCAGGCATACTCCCTTTTTCTCCAACTTGATTCTTTTTATTTTCCCGAGGTACTGTGCTTCGTATCAGCCATAGCACCTGCTTGAATCCATCTCCTTATCTTTTCTTTTAATTAAGAAATAATGTCAGTGGGATGAAAATAAAACTTGACAGGTAGAAGATCTCCTACTCTATTATAAAAACAATGTGAAGGTGAAACTGAGATATTTATTTTTGAAAGCAAGAAATCATCTTCTAGTGGCAAGATCCTATTACTGGGAGCTTGTTGTTATATTAATGAATGAGAAATGTGTACGATGAAGTGAACAATGGGAGATCTGACCAGACAACCAGAAACTAAGCTCCTCACACAGGCAATAGTGCAACTGAGGTTAGTGGTTGACAGCTATTTTTGGACACCTGTCCTGGCTGACTCCGAGAGTATTTTGTTCTGCATTACCTGGCCTGAAAAATTGCCAGAGACCCCTGGGTAAGTGATGGGGGTGTCAGGTCCGTGTTGCTCTTAGCTCCCATTGACTGCAGTGGAGCTGATGATGGTGGACACTCTAAGGCCCAGGAACTGAACTTGGAGATGTCTGTCAGGCATACAGGCTTCCTTGGTGTTGCCTGTGGAAGGCTGATTGCTTGACAGTGGGAACCAAAACCTGCCAGCCTCCAGAGAAGAAACACATCTACATACTTAAGTACTTACTGCAATAGGAGATGCAGAGGAGAAGAATTTTTTCTTTAATTTTGCATTCCAGACTATTTACTGATAATTGAAGGGAAAGGTCTTGATCCACTGAAGAGAGCCTTTTGCACTCCCCTCAACGCCTCCTCAATATCCTTGGACAAATTGACCTGGGCTGGTTTTTCTCCTCATAGAAAACAGCTAAAAAAACCCATCGCCACTTCCACAGTGTAGCTGACTGATCAGAAGGTTTGACCATGGTGAAATGTTCAAGGGTTTGGGTTGTCCTTTTTTCTTGGGTTTTCTACCAGCATGCCCACCCTCAGGAGAGGCTGCGGTGGTGGGCTGCAGGTTGGCTTCAGGGGCAGGTGGGGAGGGAGCAGGAGTTCTTCCACGCCTTTCTCACCCCTCTAAGCTGAAGTGCTGCCTAAAACTTTGCCCGAGCTGGGCAGCAAGCCAGCGGGGCATAAAGACAGGCACTGATTAGAGCAGCTGGATAGGGAACCGTGTGTTCTTGCTCCCAGGAATATGTCTGTATTTCTAATTTAAATCACTCTCGGATACAATGAAGAATAAAGCAGTTTGATCAGAGTTAGCGATGGCCTATTTAACATTTAAACTGGTTGGCACTTATTTGAGCTCGTTTATGAGTCCCTAATGAGTTTAATGAGTTCTCTTGGATATCAGCATTTACTACTAGTATAGGTTTATGGTCCTGGATTCAGATATGAGTGGCTGTTTTTGTGACCTTGGGCAATACCCTGAATGTAGTGGTGCCTCAGTTTCCCATAAAGAGGATGATTGCAGGATACCTTTCATGGCTGCTTGCACTGCAAACTATATGGGACAACCATTTTATTACATTGTGCTTGCACAGTGCCCAGTATAATGGGCTCCTGGCTTTCTGTAGGGCCTCTAAATGATGCTATTTTAAAAATGAAAGATGATGGTAAAGAAATGCAGCATAGCATGACAGGGACACACATATATATGTAAGGTCTTGTCTTAAAGACAGAAAAATAGCAGTGTCTGTTAGTCAAGATGATGCAGTCCCAGGACACCACAGCAATTATTTTGTTTGTATTACTCTCTGCCCATGTGAGACCCCATACCCGCTTTCCAGATTTTCAAACAGATAAGCAGTTTTTTAATTGATGCTTAGCCTGAATATATCTAATGTCAGCCAACTGTTGTTAATAGGAGCTATTATAACATAAAAATGCTGATATTTTAAATGCAGTTGGTCAATCCCAGTAGGACTATACATTCAGGCCTCTTCCACAAGGTTGTATTAGTCATTTGACACTGGTGCTGAATTTATGTTTTCAGATCCATGCCAGCTATTGAAACTTGACAACTAATTCTGGATAAAACTGATTGGAATTGATAAACCCTCTTTTATTTTGGGGCGAAAATTGGAAGTGGCTGCTAGTCCAAATAGAATCTCTTATCTAGTATGGCACGATGGCATTTAATGAAAAACATTCAAACAAATCTACTCTTGGATTGCCCTGAAGATAGAGAGTTGCGGAGTTGGATGCAATTCAAATCAGTAGTTCTTTATTTTGCATAACTTTGGGGCATGCTGAGACGTTTCATCAGTACCTGATGTCATTAACTCTGGCGGCCACCACCTAAATGTGTTATTCCTCACGTGTATGAAACATCATATTATTAGAGGAATGCTTCAAAGATAAGAAAATACGTTTGTTTGTTTCGTATTCTTTGCATATGCTAATAATGACACCTTAAGTTATTAGGACTCAAACGTGGTTTAAATTTCAATGTCATTTTCCCCTGTATAAAAAGCATTACCTCAGGCTTGCAGTATTACGGAGACTAGATGTTGGCAATTTGTTTATTTTTAAACACTGTCTGTAGCTCAGCTCCTTATTTTTTTTTACACAATACCCCAAAACAAGCTGAAAGGCTGCTCAGAGGTGGTGTACCCAGTGAAGCAAGCTCCTGCTGCTGCAGCTCTGCTTGCTGCCCAGGAGCTGCATTACCATCAGGTTATGATCGTGCTAAGAAGCCACCACGAAAATTAGTCCAAGCCTAACACTCAGACAACATGTCTGGATGGCCACGGCACCGGGTTTGGCCTGTGTCTTGCTGCCTTGTCATACAGGCAGAGCTGGTGCCAGTTTGTCTGTCCCTCCTGTGTGGATGGTTCCTTGGGAGCATGGGAGGACTGGAGGTCAGAAGCCAACTTGAGCTCTGTTGGCAGCTTTAAAATAGGAGAAATATCATCAAGGCTTGAAAAGTGTCATCTTCAGCCCCTTCATGAGTGTGTGGTATTGTGGTATGTGAAACGCTCTGGGTCTGCATTGTGTTTTCCAGGCAACCTTTTCATTTTGTGGATTGTCTGCCCAACTTTGCAGGGGAAATGGACTTTTACAGGATTGGCTTTTTCTGTTTTGACTTTTCGCTGTAATTTCCACTTTTCTTCAGTTCTGCAGCCTATTCTGATATATTTGAGGCATTATTTCTTCTTGTAAATTCAGATAATTTAGGCATTGCCCCGTGTGCTGTCATGAGGTGAACGCTCAGAGGACTAACTTCCCACAAGTTGTGAATCTGCTCTCCTGGCCATGCCTGTGTTATTTGGGTAGCAGCAAACTTAAACAAAAGTTATTTTAATTTGGACATAAAAACTAAGCTATGGAGAGAAACTTAGCTTTTATGAGGTAATAAAGCACAGAGTCAGCCTCATGCCTTGTGCTTCCAAGCAGGGTGTCTCTGAAGGCATCTCAGCAGGGATAGAGAGAACCATAGCAAGGTTCAAGTGTGGAGGCAGCTAGTAGGGAACAACAGGAGTAGGAATGTAGGTGGGATTTAGGCAGGTGGAGTTTGCTTAGGAAGGTGACTCAGCTTCTGAGATGGCCTTTGGATAGGTTGATCACCTGGGGCTGAGCAGCGTGTCACATATTTCAGCCTGCCTCATCCTTCCCTCTTTGAGACCTCTCTCACTCATATTGAAAGTTTGGCCACTGTCCCATTTTCCCAAACCTTGGCAGTGCAGGTACTCCTCTCAGAAACTGTGGGTAAGCTGTCATGTCCCTCCAGCGTAGCTCCCCCTCTCTCCTCTGCCTACCAGAGTGCAAGGGAGAAAAGTTTGACAAATTGTTGTCCACCTAAAGGTTCCCAAGTTCTTTTACTGACTTCTATTTTTAGACTGATTCCCTTTGCTTTTTTTTCCATTGTGCTGCATTTTGCCAGATTTCTGCCCAGAGGAAATTTTTATAGCTCAATTTTAAAGCCCTTGCAATTGAGGATTTATCCTGGGAATGACACAATCCAACTGGAGTAGCACAAATGGCACAGCTCTGAAATAAAAGGTTATCAAGACTGTAATTTATTTGTTTAGGCCACGCAGAGTACAAAAATGCCACTTATTTCTTCAGCTCCCTGAGTGGGTTGTAGCATGCTGGCTGCTTTCAGACTGTCTTGCTTTCTCTGTCAGTCATTTTCTCTACAGCAAGATTTTTCAGAAAGTGCAATTAAAAAGCAGTTTCCTGATATGCCCTCCCCCTGCCGCCATCCCTTCCCCCTCAAAATCAGGCACAGGCTGTTTCCTCCTGTCTCATCCAGGTGACTCGGGGTTGATGAAGGGTCATGAACTCTCTTCGTGTCTTGTTATACGGCAGAAGACTGAAATAGTGAAGTAGCAGGCTTAATCTCCAGCAGTTAGGGTGAAAAAGAGAGGAAGGATTGAAACCCACTTAAAATATGTTTCCCTGTTCTAATATACATTTTGAATTTATAGAGAATTGACTCGTGCTGTTTGTTCAAAGCCAGAAAATGCCTGTGGTCGGCAGTTGAACTTATCACACTGTGCCAGGCAGTTTTCAGGAGTGATGGATACTGTTTTTCATGAGTCCTTTCTCCTGAGCTCATTCAAGGCCAGCCACAGTAAACCCTGTGCTGGTCATTAGCGGTGCCCCCCGCAAAGCTATTCAGTTAGGAGCCCGCAGGTTGAGGCAGGCCGTGTTTTTGTGACCCTTCCTTGCTGGCAACTCGATGGAGTAAGCCACAGAAGAAGATAGGATGCCCTGGGGGTAAAATGGGGCAAGGGGGGTTTAGGCTCTAATTGGCAGACAACTGAAGTGCTGTAGGGAGTGACAAAGAGTAGTGGTCACTGGTAAGTGTAAGGAAGTTGTGGTGTGCTCCAGGTAAAGCCACACAAGAGAGGGAGATAACCCAGCTCCGCAGTGCACATGGCACATGCTAGTGCCATCAGGGACTTCTTTTCTTTTCCTCCCGGTAGGAAGCAGCACATATGTTTTTGCTGGACTTGTCAGGAGGTGGAGATGTGGGTAGAGTGCACTGGTGGTTGGATGGTGGAAGATGTGCTGCCTGCTCTGGGGGAGGAAGAGGAAATGTGTGTTCAGGGTGGCTGGAGCAGTCTGGACGTGGAGGTGGAGAGGAGAGTGGGTTTCTGTGGGGGCATGCTTCAGCAGGAACTTATTTCCCATTTGTTCTGTCTGCAGCAAATGGAAGTTTGGTAGCACCACCAGTGCTTTCCCTACTTCCTGACTTAATTGCTGGGAGATGCTCCAAGAGTGGGTGTTGGAACGGACTTTGAAGGACAAGGAATACAGTGTTTGCCTTGAACAAGGAGTGTGGTAATTAATATGCCACTTTTTGACAAATGAGTATATTGATGAACTGGAAGTAAGTGAGTCAGGGGCCTTTTCACCTCTGCCAGTGTGGGGTATTGGCAGCTGGGTGACCACTCAAAGGAAAAATCTTCACTTTCTGCTTACAGCTGTCAGCCCATCCTACAGCTGACTGGGAGGGTATCAAGAGTCTTTTCCAGCATGGTTGTAGGCAACCACTACCATGCTTGCAAAGGCTGCTTGTTTGCTCTGTGTCAGGTGAATGATGCTCCTTGCAGGCTGTTGCACCACTGTCAGGCTCCTCCCACATGAACAGGTACTGCCACCATCATCTGGGTAGATCCTAACTGGGCAGGCTGAGTGCATGCAGGAGCCAGTATATCAGAAGGAGATGTGCTCTGTGGGGGTCTCAGGAGGAATTTCCTGCTCTCTCAGCATCTCACAAAACAGGGTTCATAGCCACTGTGCTTATACAGGCAGGCCCAGTAGCCAGCTATATAAAACGCTTGGGAAACATTGCATTTATCAGTCTAAAGTTTGACCCTTATGGCCACTAGTCTTATTCCCTTACTAAGAGGTGGAGTACGAGAGGAGACACAGCAAATATAAATAATAAAAGGGCTCCTCAGCTACCTTGCATTTTAAAAAAGTAATAGTGACTGAAGCCTGTGAGAATATGATAAGTATCAAACACTTATTTTTCCAACAGAATGACAAATGTGTCTGGTTAAAAAAGGGTAACTGGGTAACGTGGAGTACAATAATATCTCAACAGTTTCCCATTTCTTTTTAAAGAAAAGTACAAACCATAATACATGCAAGCTGGCATACAGTGGGGAAATGACTTTCTCAAAACATAAGCTGGCTCCTAAGTAGTGTCTGTAGAAATATTTGAGCAACTAGAAAGCAAATGTAAAATCTTGATTTGGTTGTTTTGATAAGCACATCAATCATTTTATGTTGCTTCAAATTGTAAAGAGTTTGAGATTTTGCACTACTTTTAGGATGCTGAGCAGATTACAGAACTGTAGCCCATGTGTACTGATCGTAGAATACCACATTGGAAGGGCCCTCAAAGATCTTCTGGTCCTACCTGTCTTGGCAAAAGCAGAGTCTAGGCAAGATAATAATGTAATTTGAAAATAAGTGCTAAAGATAAAAATGCTGTCATTGTTTCTGCCACTGGAATAGCTGATCTGTATCCATCCCAATGCTGGAAGATGTCTGCTAGCTGAGTAGGAGGGTTTCTGAGTCTCAGAGTGTGTGTATTACATACTCTAGAAGGGCGATGGAAATGTTTCAGCAGAAGGCAGCAGAAATTCCCACATAAAGTAAAGCAACGCTGTTTGCTGTCACAGGGGAGGGCTATAAACGTGGTGTCCTGTATCTGCTTGCTAAGGATTCCTATGTTGTCCCTTCTGATCTGCAAACTACGCATGCATTTCTGTCTCCTCCCCTCAAACTTGCATTTTTTATATGGATATCACACAACAAAAGTTTCGAATTTTGCTGCTATGGATCCAGCTACAAAGAGATTTTGCTTTTTTGCATATTTTTTTTTCTTATGGAATAAGGGAGCTGGGTTTGCCCTAGTTTTTTTATCATTTCTTGGATAGAGTTATGGGCACAGGGGCTGTACAGGTGGCTTGCACATGCTCTGAAACCATTTGCTCGGGACTTCCTGATATCTGTGTCTGTGGTTGTAGAGATTTGTACATCCAAGGCATCTGGCCAAAGTCCTCTTTCTTCACCTGGAAATAAACCTTTAGGTGGAAAAAGAGGTCATGGCTGGGGAAGCTACTAGAACATATGACAGCTCTAGATGAAGGTTAAATTGTAGATTTGAAAAAAAAATCCTAATAATTGCAGAAGTGCTACTGTCCCTGCTGCGTAAAAATCTGTCCATGTGATTTTTGGATGTAGGGGGTGTATGTGTGTGTAGGCATAAAACCTGACGTTTCACACTCATCCTGCGCTTTGTTTGCTATGAGATTTCCCACAGCCCAAACACAGATGGTTATCCAAGCAAACAATACACATACTTCAGTCATTGTTCCTGTGTGGGTCTGAGGTCTTACACAGCCCTTTTTTGTGTGCACTTAAAAATTTTAACGCTGAGATGCGGAGAGGTACAGTGTCACAGTGTGAACCAGGCAGTCCAGAGGCCCCTACCCTCCCACCTTGCTTTCCCTGACTCTCTGTTCCCATGTTCCAGTACCAGTAATGAATACAGAACGGAAAACTCAGGCTCACTGCAGGCTTCTAGGGGCTCCATGTGGGCAAAAGTAGCACCTTTGAGATCCTTCTGCAAAGAATACCGTGTAGAGCTGTGATTTGTAAATATTAGGGACAAAAATAATCTATATGATTTCTCTAGAGTCACTCACCCTGTATACCAATGCATATAGACAAAAAAAGGGTTTCTATTTTCTATAAAATGCTTTTGGTTGCTGAAAAAATGAGGCCTGTGCAGTTGCCTGAGTACTGCTGTGTGTTAAGGCTCACATCCTCTTGCTTTGTAAGTGGGAGATTTTTCCTTTTTCTGTGCAATGGCTAAAATCTTTACTACACCACTGCATTTGCTTTCTATCACATGAATCCAGCCCATTTTTGCTGTTATTGTGGTTTTAAAATATTTTCCTAAGGTACTTTAAATGCAAAAGAGCATATTGATTTTTAAAGCATTATATTGTCATTTTTCTGTTTTATTAAGAAACAAAACCAGCAGCAGCTTAACATATTTCACAGTTTGCGTCCTGGGCTTGAAAGCTCTGCAGATACAAATATGATCACAAAGGAGAAAAAAAAAAAGTATCGAAATGTAGAGGATCTGTATTACTAAATGAGTAGAAAATTAGCACAGTAACTGTTTCAATGCTACCTTGCCCAGTATATTTTTTACTTTCTGATTGAAGATGAAATAAAGTTCTCTCATCTTGTTTGTGTTGTTGATTTGTTGGATATTTATCGATTTACAGATCATAACACACAATTTTTTTCCCATCTACAGTAAGAATATTCTGTATCTGTCATGCTTTCTGTGAGTAACTGATTTTCCATGATCTGTAAAACTGGTTTGTACCAATAGTCTCTAGTCATCAGCATTTCCAAAGGCTTTCTCGAAAGATATTCATTCTGCAGGGAATCAATGAATTACAACTGAACACTAATATTTTACCAACAGATTTTCTGTAAAAAAATGCAGGAACAGATTTAGATGCAGGTATGTTTCTATTGAATACATAAACATATTTTGTATCTATTGTATGACCTTAATATACATCCTGGAAAAATCAAAATACCAGATATTATGGCAAAAAATGAGATACTCATCATCCTGTTCAGCTCTTGTGCTATTGAGAGCAGTAACATCTCTGGGATCAGTTCCACCGTCTGTTAGGATCTTGAACAGTTCTTGATGGTCCTACTCTGTTTGAGTGGGCTAGGATCAAACTAGTATCTGGCAACATAATCTGTCCAGACAACAGAGTTTTGACGCAGCAGAGCTTCAGGATGTGACTTCAGCTTCACTACTTGGTTTGTCCATCCCTTTGTATGCAAAAAAGAAGCAGCAACAAATATTCCCCTAAGTTGTTTCTGATTTTCTTGTGATTGGGGTTTTGCCAGTTCTGTTTGGCCAGAGACTAAGATCTTCAGACTGCCTGAATTTTGCTTGAGCCCTCACCTTAGGAGCTGTTGGTAGGAGTTGCACAGAGCAGAACATCATTCTTATTTCGTGTACTTAATATGCTAGGGAACAGAGGTAGTTGCAGCTATTTATTACCTGAGAAGTCTTCGTACATGGGAAACATCCCTGAGGTTGAGGTCTGCTGTCTTTAAGCCTCTTTATGCTACAAGAGCAATAGAAAAGGCCTTAGGGCACCAGAGAAAATTTGATGCACTCTGTTTAGAAGAGTTGCTGTATGGCATCTTAGTAGCCATAGATAAAGTCTCTGCCAAAGTCTACTAATACTCTTTTGTCAATGATGCTGTTGAGAGCTCAATTAAGTATTGCACCGATCTGTTTCAGTTTATCTTCGAACAATGCTAAATCTGTGGAAAAGATGCTGACACTTACTGTAGTGTAATTTGTAACTAAAATTTTGATGATTTTTATGACCTGACAAAGCCATGGTTTTTAATTTAGCTGAAGAAGACACCTATGGCTATGAGTGCGGGGTGTTCATCCTAAATGACTTTTCTGTAATAGGTTTTCTAATAGTGAGTGCAGAAATACAGCTTTCTCGTAGATAGTTACAAGATGCAGTAAACCAGCAAACTGAAATTAATGCCAGGTTCCAGCCTCTGCATCCATATGACTTCAGTTCCACATGTCTCTAAAACTCTTCTAATAACAGCCAATTTTTTCTCCAAACAAGTGAGTAAGAAGCATTATTAGCAAATGCTTTCTTGTAACAGTATTCTGTTGGAATTTTTCATTCTGTACAATGGTCATTTCAGGAAAGCACTAAATTGAACCATTTGTTTCTTCTTTGGAGTGTTTCAGATCTGACTGGAGCATTTGCTTTTTTGTATGTTTTTTGGAAAGATGTTGAACTGATGAATTAATTGTGAAACATATGGGTTCTTAAGCCACTCACAGCTCAAAGCTCCCTTTTCCCATCCCTGAACACATGATGAGTTTCAGTTAAAGGACTAAATCCTATCAGGTGCTGAGCTTGATACCCCACAGCAGGAGGTTGTCCCCTATCTTACAAGGTGTTAGCTGATTAGATAAAGATTTGGTCTAAAGGTGGTTCCGTTTTTTTTCTGAATTTTTGTGTTATTCAGGTGTGTTATGAAAAAGCTTCCTACTGTCTTTTGTTGAAGGACTTTGGGGAAGAGCATGGCACAAAAGCGGGGGGAGGGTTGTGGTGCTCATGAAGGAGGGGAAGAAAGTGCAATAGGGAGACATGTAGGGACATCGACAGAGAATGTGGACCAAGGCAGTGGGAAGATGTACCAGCAGTCAGGACATCAGCATGCAGGCAGGGTCAAAACTGCACAGCTTCTGAAGTGAAGATGAATTGCTTGAACTTAATGTGGAGAGGAGATCTCAGTAAGAGAGGAGTGTCAGGGATATTAGAAATGGGTTTTGTTTTGTTCCCCTAGGTGACTTCACTTCTTATCCCTTTTTCATTATTTCAGGTAATTGGCTATCAAATGATCTCAATTTTGGGATAGTCTAATTTGTTGTGACAGCTGTGAGGTCTATGTGATTTGCCTCCTCCATTTTAGGGCTGTGGAATTGTTCACATAATTTGGTTTTGTATTTGCTCATAGCTGACTTTGTTTCACATCTATCAGTCTATCTGCTTCTCTTTTCTAGCTGTCTACCCATCAGTTCTTTCCTTGGAGCTCCCTGGATGGCATCCATGCAACTTATCACTCTACAGAAGACATATATTAATTTTAAATATTTTGAAAGGGAACAGTCATCTTTTAGAGGCTGCCTTGTTGGTATAATGCTGATGTAGCAGCACACAAGGACAAGGGATGTCTTTTCTGTCAAATTTCTCTGATCCTCTAATGCCTTTTCTCTCTTGAACTATCTAACAGTTTCCTTGTTTAACATCTTCTAGTGCCTGTAGTGGCACATCCAAAGAAAAAACAATGTCCTATCTTGCTCTGGACAGACTATATAAGGGAGTGTTAAGTAAAAGCAGTTTGCTTTCTTTCCAGAAGATTGCATTAGTCATCAGATGATGCTTTCGTGTCACAGTTATTCCAAGATTCGGTGCATCAATAACTAGTGCAAATTCCATGGGTCACATTTTCGTTCTCAATTGCATAATGTAAAATGGATAACATATACCATTGATCAGCTGGCTTTTATAGACTGGCCTGGCTTTTGATGCAGCTTTCTTGCTAGAGCCTGGTCCTGACAAGTTCTTTCAGAGTTTAAGGTCCTTTCTTTTTGATTTTTCAGCTTCTCTATGGATATCTTCCTGATAGATCTCTGTCTCCAATTTTTAAAAAGAAAATAATATGGCTTATAAAAATCGCAAGAGTATGTACAGGTGTGAGACACGGGAGGGAAGGAATTGAAGTGTCTCTGATGAATCGTACGTGGATCCTCTTTGTCTGGGTTTCGTGCGCAAGTTCATGTTTCTCATCCCTTTTTAACCATGTGAATGCTGTATTCTGCTCCCAGCATTCATGGGGTGCTGTTGAGATGACACCAAGTATTGTCTCAGTAGATCTAAAGTAATCCTTTAGACCAGAAAATGGTCTAAAGAATTTAATAGCTTCTCTTTTCTGTTAATAAGGCTGAAAAATATCGGGGCCTACAAGGTTAAAATGGCATATGGGTTACCTTCCAGTTGTGCATTTTTTTTCCTTCAGATTTTTTCTGACTTTTTCTGTGATAATCAAGCTATTGAAAAAACAACCTGGAGTACCTGCCAGCTACAGAAACCATTTTAATTCCTCTCATCATACAGATAATTAGGATGCAAGAGTTAAAGCTCCCCACTACTGTGCATTTGCTAGGTTATATTATCATTCATACAGTGTGTCTTTGAGTATTTTACATAACTAATTGGTAATAAAACAATATTGGAATATAGAGATTGTCACAAAGTTCATTAGACAGTAAGAGAGAGCAATAAAAAGAAAGCCTTGTAACCTACTGTAAAAAATGTACTCTTAGCCTGCATTAATTTTTTTTACTATTACCTCCCGCTTTTCCAGGAGGACAGAGTTCCTCTGAGGAAAAGCTGTTACCTCCTAACACTTGCCAGCAGAACTTAGGACAAGCGGCAGATCTCCCTCAGCAAATTCAAGTATACATCTAAGAACATAAAGTTAAGAGAGACTGAACAGAGGCCATGTAGTACCTTGTAGGTTAAAAGAGCAATTTTAAAATCAATACTTTTGTTTAACTGGCAACTAAGGTAGTAGTTTCAGACTGGGTGATATATGTGCAGAGCAAACCCCTTTCACAAGGAATGTTTTCAGGTTGTCGGCACTGGAGTGCTCCGCAAGGTTGTGTTGGACATGCATGACGCTTGGGAATTGCAAATAAACTCGTCTTGATGTGACAAAATCATGCATAATTATTTTGAAACCCGAGGGAGTTGAAATGGCCCCAACTCAGTGATGTCCCATCAGTGATAGACAGGCAGCTGCAGAATTTATAATGGCTCATTTTCCTCAAAGATGAGAAGGAAACTTAAAATAACCTCTTCTGCTGCAGCTCTCATACATTTGCACTTCTAATTAAATGGGACAGAGAAATGGCAAGCCCCTCAAAGCAGTGGGCAGGCACAAACTGGCCTGTGCATACCCAGGTTTTGCTCTTCCTTGGGTTGTCTGTACCAGCCTCCTGTATGGTGGAATCACTGTGAGCCTCTGTGCAAGTGCAGGAGTTACCTGGAGGTAAGGGGAAGCCTGCCAAGGGGCTTGCAAGCCTTCATTGTGCTATTATTCCCATTATTAAAATTAGGAGAAGAAATCACAGATCCATTGTGTACGTTTGTCTACAACTGCCGTCAAACAAATAGTTGACAACCAGCTCTGAAACAGTGGGATTGATTGAGGAGGATGGTTTCCTGCCATAGCTCCCTAATCTCTCAGAAAACCTCTTTCCTTCTCTCAGTAGTTTTCAGAATTTTTACCATCTGGAAAAGGAGTCCAGTTACACCCTGATAATGATATACAACACCCCCCCAAAGAAGCATCAATGTATCGATCTCCTTAGCATGCACAGAATTTAAAGTGATCTGTCAGAAAACATAGAAGATAAATCAGCCATCTCAGTTGCAATTCTTTGGCCTTAGACAGAACAAAACTTTTTACTGCACGAAGCAACAAGTAGGAAAACTCTTCATAACAATTCTTCTGTAAGAAAATGAGGAGCCAAAAAAGGTGACACGTGAGGTCAGGAAGCAGAAAAGGTAAATTCAAAGCAGAATTTCTTGGGTTTAATCATGTTTACCAGGAAAGATTAAACACCAAGTAAGGAAAAAAAAAAAATCCTGAATTGTTATCTTAACCTAAACATGTAGCAAGAGGTTGCAGATCTTTCTCTTCCACCAAGGCAACTTCTGCTTCCTGGCGTATATCATGAATTTGGTTATTGACTGGCATGAACTGAGTTACTCAGAGAAGATGACCAAGATTTTCATAACCAAGGCTCTGTCTGATCCATTTGGCCCCTGAGACTCAGGTAGTGCTGTCTTTGCCCCTTGTACCTGAATGGTGTTTACCTTGGCATGTGATGTACGTGTTCTGTCGCATGGCTGGAAATCAGTTCATGCTAGCAGATGGGGGAAGAAAATGTATTTTTTTTGTTTGAAGGGGAAAAATTGTTGAGGAAGAGCAGGAGATGGAAAAGTAGATGGTTCCTGGAAATCGTAAAGATGTTCCTGTTTAAAGAAGATTGGAGAAAGAATAGCAATGTTTTAAAAGCAGTTGCAGTGCTTGGTAGCATAAGACAGAAAGTTCAATTTTTAGAAAATTGCCTTGGCTCAGTTTCCCAGGCCCCCCAAATCAGAAGTCCTCCAACCACTCACTGCTTTTGAAAAACCTGACCCTTTTTATTTAGGTGGCATTAAAAGAAGTGAAATAAGAGAACATAAAAAAGTATGGTAACACGCAGAAAAACATAAGACGAAAAAAAGCTGAACAAAAAAATCTCAATGTATTTGCTTGACATACTAAAATAGTTCTGTTTTCTTGAAAATGTTTATTGGAAAATGCATTACAAAACCTTGTAACAGCTGGAATATGGTGATCTAATTGCTGTTTCAATAGCGCTGTGAACATGCAAACATATTTCCTATGCAAAATGTCAAAAAGGCAGCAATCAAAGTGAGGCTTTAAGCTTCAAAACAAAGACACAATGAGCTGATTTGTAAACATTTATTTCTAAGGTTACATTTAAAACCAAAATAGAACAGCATAGGTTTGGAGACAGTGCAACAAATCTTTTTACAAAGCACAAGATCTGAAGAGAAAGAGTGGATTGCTGAAAGATACTTGGGCTGCATCAAGATTTCATCCCCAGTGATGCTGCAGCTCCCTGAAACCGTGTATTTCTTCCCATTCAAATGAGCAAACCTTTGAGTAAATGAGTGGGAATTTTTGCCACTAGAAGGATGCAAAGAGAGTAGGGGATTCTTCCTGTGCAGAACAGGAGTCACTGTTTACCTTCATTTGCACTACTACACCACTTCTGTAGACATCGTTGGCTTGCCATGGGACTTGGGTCAGTGGCAATGTTGTCTTTCACTACAGTTGTTGAGTGAGACAGGTGTGGAGTCAGTGCTAAAGAAGGTCACAGGGTTTGGGGTGACCTTGCAGTCCTGTACCATTCCTGGGAAAAACTGTTTCAGTGACTGCTTCTTGCTCACTTTGGTTGTCTTCTGGGAGGACAGATGGCACCTTACAGGTACATTGTGAGTTAATTGTGGTTGTAGCATCCAAGGGCATGTGGTGTAACAAAAATGCTGAAGTCCAAGGATAGCCATATGTAATGGTCCTTCTTGCCAAAAGAGCACTGTCTTACACTGGTTTGGTTAGTGTAAGACACTGCTTGACTTACATGAGTGTGAAATCAGAACCAGTTAAAATGAACACACCCACTCTGCACCAAACTATGTCAGCAGCATACAATGAAAATCCTCCTAAATATGTACTTGATAAAGAAGTAAATTAGTTTGAGGAGTACATTTACTTTTCACCAAGGCCATCCATTTGTAAGATTCTTACTGTGTTGTGCTTGCAAATAACATTTATTTCTGTAGTGTAAATATGCAAGAGTTCATTTTAATAAAAAGTAAGCCCTAAAATAAGATAAACCCCAGGACTAGACTTTCATTGAAGATTTAAAGTGCATTCATCTGCTGTTTTTCTATATAAATATTCATTGGTTTAATGCTCTCAGGTGTTGGAACTTTTAATCTACATTCAGATGGAGGTACTTTAATCAGAGAGTTCATAAAAGTCTCTAACTTTTTTCATAAAAAATAGAGTAGTAGATATAACAGAGGCTTGAAAAAGCTTAACCCCCCCCTAAACTGCAGCTCTAGAAGGGAAAAAATGTAAACACCAAATGGCATTTTGTGCCATAATATCAATATTCTATTAAAAATAAATCTCTCACTGTTAGACCGAAGAGTCTCAAACAACCTGTCACTTTACTGCAGTCTTCAGAGATGACTGATAATGGGTAAAAAATCCCATAGCATCTGTTTACCATGTACTCACACAAACTGTTAGGAATGTTTTTAAATGTCAGCAGTAATGTATGCATGTATTAGCTATCACAGAGCAGCAGCTCAACAAAGACAGCATCACTGCCACACTGGGGGCTCGTGCTCTAAATCAGGGAGGTCAAGTGGTGGAGATGGAAGCCGAGTGTGTCTGAAGCCCTATTGTTTGCCTTCTGAAAACTGGAAGAAATTGTGGAGTCAGCTGCAGTAGCAGTGCCGACATACAGAGTTTGTACACTTTGAAAATAGCTAAGTGGGATTATGGTAAATCTTTCAATTGCAAGAAGGTTAATCGTGAAAGGCACCGAATTTAAGGTCAGTAGGATGCGCGTGGGGGGTAATGTGGTTTAGGCTGTCTTTTACATTAGCAAGGTATCACATTTCATTTGGGAACCTAAGCATTCACGAAGTGTGGAGTGTCATACAGGTGTAGCTGCTGACTAAACAGCGTCTGTGTGACAGCATTGTTAGCAGCGCTATATTACTTGACAATTCTGCACTATTTAACTATGGAGATATGCTACAGGGTATTTTGTCCTGCAAAGTCATCGTGCTACAAGCCACTTTCCATGCTGAAATTAATAAATCGGTTTTTCCCCCTGCCTCCCCAGTACTCCGTAATTGAAATCGCTCTTTTCTCTTTAATGTGTGCAGGTTTTTTGTTTGTCACCAAGAACATACATTGTTGGACATTGGTTCTGCAGGCAAAATGTGTGAAGAGGGTTTTGCTAAATCATGAAGTAAATACGTTTTGGTGCCATAAGGTTGCATGCTTCTGAAATGCAGGAAGCCTGGGCCAGTCTTCAAAGTTGTTATGGGGCTGGGTATTAAGCAAAGTGACAGTCAAAGCAGATTGCAGAGATAAATTAATCCGTACCAGTGCCTTTCTCAGTCCTTCCCCGACAAGTAGCTGTTTCAGCAGACACGGGTGTTGACACTGCTGAATTCTGTGAGGATCCATGGAGACTGTGGTGGGTCTGATTGCATGGCCAGGCCCCCACATGTTGTTGTGGAAAGCCCATTAGAGGGTGCAGTGTGGACACGGTGATCCTCATGCTTAAGGTTAACCAGGGCAGCAGGGCGGAGTGATAGGCTATTCGAATGCAGAGTGCACTTGCTGCTTTGCTAATCCCCCCCTCCCATAGTGGGCATTTTGAATCTGCCCGTAAACATATGCCCTATACAGTATATGGCCTTTTCTGAGTGAAGGGAGCTCTTGTGAGCATTCGTTAGAGAGCCTCCTGCCCTGACATTTGTTTTATGTAGGTATAGTCCATGATGGTTGATAGGCAGTTTCCATAGAGTCATAATGGCCTTTAAATCTGGCAGTTTAAAAAAAAAAAAAAAAATCAAAAAAGAGCAGAGATAGATCAAGGACACAATGTTCTTGATGAAACAGACTTGAAATCCCTAAACAACAAAGAGAGGGTTTTTTCTTCTTTAATTATCTAGATCATTTGGCCAGCTGTGAGCCATGAACCCAGCTGGTCAGCTGTGGGTGTGAAAGGGAGCTCTGCCGGGTTGCTTTGTTAGTGTAACTCTTTAGTCCACATTAAAAACTAACATAAATGTTTCCTTCTTTGCAAAAAAGATTCTTTGTACTCAGGGGTGTCTGGGATGGTCAGGCAGAAAAGCCCCTCAAGAGATGGTCTCACCACACGGATTAGCAAAGTCTGGATTCACCTTAGCCAGGGAAGCAGCTCTGGGGGCTGGCCAGCTGCTCACTCGGGTGGTTTAGTTGGATCTTAGCAGAGCTGTGATCCAATTCTCTTAACTTCCGTGGTGGGTAATTGGAGTTGAATTAAAGCCTCGAGAAAGTAATTATGAGAGGCATTGTGGAACACCCTGCTAACCCAGCAGTAAATTAAACCACAGACTGGGAACAACTGGAGATAGTGAGATTAGAGCTTACTTTTGGAATTTTTTTTCACTTGTGGTAAGTGCATGTCTGTCTTCTTTCTACGTCTAAGGCTGAATGTTGGCCCTTGGAGCAGTAGGCTGGAGCTGCTCCAGTGATCAGCTGTGAAGAGACACTCCTTGGTTGGAAAAAGGTTCTGAAACTAGAAAGGGGAAAATGTGTTGGTCATAGAGCTGCAGAAAAGTCCTGTAAAGCAGATAGGGGAGACCAACGTTGAGCGCACAGCGAAAGACGTGGTTTGAAAAACTGCTAGTTTCCTTGCCTGCTTTATTTTATACATATGTAATATAATAAGTATGTAATATAATACAGATATTTAAAGTTAGAATATTGCAAGACAGAGGAACCTGATTTTAGAAAAACTGCTTTAAAAGTACTTGTGAACCAGAAAACCTTGAAGGATGACTGTGAAACAGTTAATAGTGGGAGCAAACAGCAATTTCAGAGGGCCAATTTCTGTAGCTTTTGTTCATGTAGCTGGATCAGAAAATATTGACAGGCTTTTTCATTTTTTACTGTTAAATGTTTAATTCCCAACCAGCTTGAAGGTAGTCTTTTAAGGCATCAAAGAATATACTGCTGCAAAATTACGGTTGAGTTATTTCCCCAAGTTATTCATCATTTTTGAATATTGTGCAAAATATATTCTAAGGAGCAGAGAGCTGTCTTTTGACCTTTTAGAAAACTATAATTTTTGTATGCCTTTCTTTATTAATGCCCTAACATAATACAGAATATACTCTTATTTTTGTATGATTTTTAACCCATTCTATGCTTGGAACCTACTCTGATGCACTGATTTTCCCCATCTGAGGATTGGATCCAGTTCAGACTCAGTTTTTTTAGGCAATTGTATCAATTGTGCAATCATTCTTAAATTAAATTATCAGCGGTAATTTTGGCAGATAAAACCCCCTTGATAAAGCCCAAATAGGAACATGGTGCATCAGTGAGCAAAGCACAAAATGGGGCTCCTCCTTTGCTTCTTGGGCTTAGAATAGCATCCCTGAAACAGCAGAAGTCTGTTGGGATATCAGAGCAATTTACATGTCCTTTCAGCTTTACTGCAGGCTCTTCATGGCTGGCCAGTCCTTCATTGTGAGCCCCTTGAGTTTGGAAAGTCCCTCAGACCAAATCTGAAATAACTGCTGCTAATATAGATGTTCCTATATTTGGGTTTTCAGCACAGCTCTCTTCTCAGGGCATGTCTGCACAGCAGTGATAAATTGTAGACAGCCTCCTTTCCCACATCACACTCTTCTTTCTTGCTTGCATTAATGTATTTGCAGCTGAACAGAAGTCTGGAATGTGTAAGTAGTGATAACTCTTTATGTTTCTTTAAAACATTTTCCGTGGCCTCTCATCTGGATATTTGAGATGGTCATAACTCTAATTCCAGAAAGAGATGAGAGTAGCCAAATGCTCAGAGGCTGAATGTATTTTATGCTGGTTTCCCTAGTGCTCCCTTGGTCTGTGAGAGTCCGTGTGACAGGCAGCAGGGGAAGGGTTGTATGTCCCCTGCAAATTGTTCTTGGCTCGTTTTTTACTTACATAGACTGAGCACAGGGCCGTGTATGTAATTCATATGCAGGCACACCTATCTTTGCATACGTACCACAGGAGTTTATGAAGTGGGAAGAATCTGTGACACAGTCTGGGATTGCAGATACTGTCACTGAGCTGGAATTTGGGACATACGTAAATCCCCACAGTGAGTGCTCAGTTTTGCCTCCCGATGTTTTGTAACAACTCTAGATATGTGTTTGACATGGCTGCTGTCCCTTAACAGTAGTTTCCAAGCAGTGAAACGAATGCATAAGCAGCTCTGTTTCTTCACTTACCACTTGCTTTATGAGGGTTCCGTGTAGTTCACTAGCGTCCTACATCCAAGGTCCTTTTCAGGTAGGAATGAATTAAATGTGTTGATGGCCATAACAGTGGTGTCCTGCATTCGTTCAGGGGTAGGAAGACTAGGGCAGAAGAAGCTGTCATGCAGGTGATTGCAAAAGCTTTTCTCCATGTTTTGGCCGGCCCAAAGTTAAACAAAAACCTGCTGAAAATTGGATCTGTTTTGGAAATTGGAGATACCTTCCTCAGGTGTTCCTGAAAAGCTTGCCTTGAATGAGTTTTCCATGCTCACTATAAATCCTGAGTATCTTTTTCTGTGGAGAGTATAGCACTAGCACTGCGTTATCTAACTGCTGATAGCATACTCAGAGCCTCTGTTTCATCATTCTCAGTTGCATGTTTCATCCAAAAGGCTCATTTCCTTATTCCTCTTCTACAAAAGCAGACACTTTGGAAGTGGCTTGGATTTTATATCCTGTTTGGATGGTTCCAGGAGGAACCTTAAATCCCCCCTAGTGTTTGGCCAAAGCTTTGTACAGCATGATACGATTTCACAAGAGCTGCCTGTAAGTGGTATTTCTTAACATAAATTTTTAAAAGGAAGTGAAACTAGCTTTGGAAAGCAGACATCACAGAGACACATAAAAAGAGTAGCAATGAAAATAATTGCAGTCCTCTAGATTTAAGCATGGTGAGAGGCCTTCTCTGAATATGTGAGACATCATTGTCTTGTAAATAAATGTCTCAGAGTTAGTGATCTGTGTTTAACTTTTGATTTGCTAACAGGCAGGTTGTGTAGCCCTATAGAGTGTGCCAATTTATACCACTATTTCCTCATCAGATACTGTTCCCTGCATCTCCCTTGGGACTCCTGTATTAATGCATCACGGGGATGATGCTAAATTTTGGTCTCAATTAAGCTGAAGTAAATCCACAGTACTTTGCCTGACCTCTTGGGAGTTTGTCTGGATTTTCCATTTGGTTTTTTGCATAGTTCTGATTTTGCTTAGAGAAGACTATGAAAAGCAGTCTGTTTTGGCTTAGACCTCACTTTCTTCTCCTATCCTTTTCCTTCAAATGTAAGACATGAACTTGGGTTCACTGGCAGTGTCATACTCAACTTTCTGGAGGCACATTTCTTCATCTTTAATCTATCAACCTTTCTGTCTATTGCCATCTGACAGATGGTGCTGATTCTTACTAAATAACAGTGATTTACAGTTTGTAAATGTCTAACTTAATTCTACATTATTTAGAAATCAATACTAATTTGAATTGATTGTATTTCTAAACCCTTAGTTTTTGTTTTTTTTTTTTTTTTAAGAAAAGGGCTGACTCTGGCAGTGATAAGTGATGATCACATTTCTCCACTAAAAATCCATGGAAGTCTTCCTCTGGTTGTCCACATACAACAGTAGCCCCATTCTAAAATGCTTGTATTTCCTCGTTGTTAGAATAAAATTTGCAGTTTTGGTATTGCTGGCGGTGATTTGACTGATGCAATGCTAATGACTCCAATGGATACACTTCTGATTTGCATTGAGATTGCAGAAAAGCAGGACTGGTCCCTAGATGGAGGAAAATTAAAAGTCCGGAGCTCAGTTCTTGCCTGCTCTGCATAATATATGGTCGCTTGCAGGATGGGCGCAAAACTTAAGATTCAAGTGAGTGGGCAGTCAGATTTTCCTGTTTTTTAAAAGTGAGATGGTGGGTGGGTGAGGAGTAGCTACTCAAGCTTCATCCCCAGCTTTGCCTGTGGCGTCCTTGGAGACTATGGCATTTTCATTTCCAGCCTGCAAAATAGGGTGAATAATACAACATGCTTAAATCAAAGTGTTGTTGAAAAGATTAATTATTTCTGAGTACACTGAAGCTAAATGCAAGTACTATTAACTGAAATTTGTAAAATGTTAGTTTTAGAGCCCTGTGGATGTGTAGTTGATTGATGGGCACTGAACAGATGACTATTCAGAGATCTGGGAGTTCTTCCCTGTTAAGATACCAACTGTTGTCACGAAGGACTAAAGAATTTTGGTGTCATCAAGTACAAAGGAAAATTTAATGGTTCAGTAAAACCAGAGGATGGATTTCTTACTTTCAGGGTAGGAGCATAAAGAATTTGCATCGAGTAATTGCAGGAGGAAAGTTTTAATAAGTTTTCCATTCTCAGTGCTTTTTTGTCATTGTGTCTAGCAGAAGCTCTCTTGGGTGTGTCCTAGACTGTGGTTGCTAGTCCCCTTACTAAGCAAAAGAACTCTTGTAATCTGGGTGCCCAGAGCCCCATCCCTAGCTCTGCCTGCTTCAGCTGCAGAGCAGTGGTTCCCTTCAAGGACAACATGAGCAAAAAGGAGAGGAAAATACATTTAGCCAGGTAATTTCTTATCAGCGCATTCAAGTGGTACAGGATCCTAAAAGACACGAGTCAACCCCTGCACTGGACCCATGACTTTCTTTTCTTTCCTTGAGAGGGTTAATGGCCTCTGGTTAGAAGTCTTTCTTGTCCCACAGCCTGATTCTCTTCTACAATTTTTCCATTTTCTTTTGCCATTGATAAGAAAAATCCCAAGCATTAGCCCTGCCTCTTGGTTTCTGTGTGGAGAACCTTTAAGAGGCAATGGAGCTACTTGCCAGAGCACAGGAAAAAACAGAATTCATGATTTCTGTCTTGTTATCTGTAGCAAGCAGAAATGTGCTCTTACAAAATGGGGGTTCAACTTCAGAGAGCAGGCTCTGATCCAACATGATAAAATACACGTTGTCTACTGGATAACAGGCATTTCACATTCAGATAAGGGCATGTTTGCAAAGTGTTGCAAGCACACCTAACAGAAATACTGGAGATGCACTGATTTAAATTTTCTTAAAGGTGTGAATACCAGATGTGGCTCAAAAACTGGGCTGATTCTTGAAAATCCTGCAGTCAGTTTGGTGGGTTATATATATATTATGCTTATATGAAACTGCTCGGACCATTCTGTACTTTTTTTGCAAAGTTCTAAAATGCCTGGTTCCCTTTTTACCCACATATCTTTATTTGTCAGGATTTCTATTGTTGCCTTGGATTGCTGAGTACCTTGAAAGAGACTTATTTGTGGTATTTCCAAGAAAAACAGAAGCAAATTAATATAAGCAATATCACAAGAACATTCTCACAAGATTTCCCTTAAGATTGTATGGATTCAAACAGTTTCCTTTGCTCAGATGGTGTTTGCATTGTGTGGTGACCGATGACCAAGCCCAAGCTCAGTTCTGCACTCTGGAGCTGCTCTTCTCAGCGTTTAGTTCTCTCAATATGGTTATTTCTCTTCTCAATATGGTTGGTTCTCCTTCAGCTTCCTAAAGCATTTTGTTTTAGGAGTTTAAGTAATTTTAGATCTGCATGTTTGTCTGAAATAACAGACGGTTGAGTGCAAAAGCAGAAGAATAAAGCCGTTGTTAAAATTCTGGAAGCGCAGCACTGTCTGTTCTTTCTTCAGTGAATCCACAGGACTCCTCCTAAATTTACCCAGAGTCTGGCACAAGAAGCATAGTATGTTATCACATTTGTCTACACATTAAGTTCAGTGTCACAGATAATGTCTTATTTGTATTGGAGATATTACAGTGATGAGCTAAGGTGTGTGGTGAACTTCTCAGTTCCCAAAACATTTTGTAACAGATTTTTTTTTTCCATCCGGAAAAGGAATATCTGGTGGTCAAAAATATAGGGATGGCATGTTCACAGATACTGCCACAGAAAGAAATCTACCATAATCTTTACTGAAGAAAGTATTATCTAATTATCCTGTTATTAAACTAAAACCACCCTGAAAGATTTTATGGCAGTTAAATTAAAATATGTACTATATGCATCTATTTAAGTTAAAGCAGTATGCAATGAAATACTTCATAAATGAATATCTGACAGAAACACATTGACTGTAGAAGGTTACACTCCTGATAGGTCATCACTGCTGCCACACAAGAGATTTCTTCTAGCAAGAGCAGAATAAGGATGACTTCCTTGTTCATCTTGGAAATTTGCACGCCAAGTGGGTATTTTCCGTGTTAGGAGGCAGTACTCCTGGCATGTTAGGAAACAGAACTGAGTGAAAACATTATGTTGGCAGGACTTGCGTTTAATCTGCCACATGAAAGTGTGTGTTTGTAGGGGCAGAGTTCTGTTATTACCTACCTCATATTTGTCAGTGGTTGCTGAAGCAGTATCAACCTCTGAATTGAAAAAAAAAATTTTTGTCAGTTTTTATATATGTGGTATGTGTGGGGTCAGCATGCAAGACAGGTCAAACTCCAAGGCACTTGACCTGGGAGGTGCAGGTTTAACAGAAAGCCATGGCCTAGACAGGGTGGAAAGCCCAAGGTGCTGTGGATGTTGGGTTGTGTGTGTTGGTCTGCTCTTTGGTCTTCAGCTTGTACTGCTGGAGCAGCATGGTGTTGAAGCTGGCTTAGTTTGAACTTACCAAGGCACTCGTGCGAGCACAACTGAAGAATCAGGTAGTCTTAAAAGTGTGAAGAGGACCTTTTAACTTTAGAGTGCTTTGACTATTGTAAGCATTAACCCAGTGGAACACAGCACTTATTCTGGTTTTCTGTGATCTTCAGTGCCCCTTTGCTCTCGGAACCTTGTAGGTTGGCATAAGATTTTTAGCTGTGTAGAGCCCCAGGCTAAGGGGATCCCTTATGGGCATTTTATACCAGCATAGCCCTAGTGTAAAAAAACCTGTATTCATAAAAGGAAAATAAAACTGTCTGGATTCTGTCACTGACTTCTTGTTAAATGCCTGTATCCTGTGTGGAGGGTAATTTCTTCCAGGCTGCTGTTGTTATTGGGGTGCCCTGAGTCTGGCCATAGCTAAGGAGTAGCAACCCAGTTCTAGCAAACTGAGCAGTAAACTGGCTCATTAATCTTTTTTCAGCAGTTACTGGGTCTTTGAAAGACAGCAGTAATGCAAAAATAAAAAATAACTCATAGACAATATCTTGTGGGGGGAAAAAAAGAGATGGATCATAAATAACCTCGGAGAAATATAAGGACCATTATCCTGAGTCAGATTCCAACTGGAAGTGAGTCAAAATATTTTTACAAAGTGCAGCTGCATCTCTAAGCAGGAAAGTTCAGAGATGTCCTGTCAGATTTGTGGCCCAGTGTATGTCTAGGCATGCCTCTCCAAGATGATGCTTTGAGAATGAGGTAGTAATACCAATTGTCTGGATATGAAATGACAATATTTGACATCACTTCTGCTAATATTGCCTGCCAGAAAGGGACATGGGGGAATGATCTCTCTATCTATCTAGAGCTAGAATCAAAATCCTAATTGATCAGCCTTGTTCCCTTTGTCATTTCTGTGAGCTGCCCTTAGAGTTTGCTTCTCCCTCATACTTGATTTCATAGGTTGCTATTTGATCTTACATGTTAAATTTATCATTTTACTATGACTTGATGATCACAAAATCCCCCTTACTATGCTGGAAGCACCCGCAGGCATCAGGCTATGGAGTCTTGAAAAAATGTGGTTAATAAAATTTGTATAGCTTTGTCTGCTGAAGGTTTTTTTGGTTTTTTTTTTTGGAGGGGGGGAGTTATTTTGCAAAAAACATGGCTTTATTTTGACCCATGTTTTGCAATTTTTTCTAATAGTCTGACTCTTGCCTCTATCTGTAGAATTGAAATGTGATGTTGAGCAAGCATTCACAAGGATCTGGTTTTGTCAGGAGTCATTTTCCTTCTTCAGAAAAAACACGTGGGACTTAGACACTTATCTGGCAAGACTGTTGGTTTATAACTGTGTAATCTGAGCCTGGGCACTAAGAGGAGTTGAGAAAGAAATATAGCAGAAAGGCCTCAGGGCTTGAGGTTTCGACATTGTGTTGTGATTTCATAAAACTTCCTGAATTTTGAGGAGACTTGCTAAAAGCAAGAGTTTGGGGGGGTTTCTTTATGCATACCTGTCAAAATATGTCACATAGGTGTGCCATTAACAGTTGGCTTTTTGTTGTTTAACTTTCAGTAAACTGGGAAAAGCCAAAAAATGAGGAAATATTTGTGTGGAGGATTAATATTCTTTTATTAGATCAATGGATTTAGCTAGAAAAAAAGCAGATTTAGCTAGAAAAGAAGCAGAAAAACTCTCTCGGGTATAAAGAAGAATCAGCACACATTAAGTGTGTCTCAGTCTAACTCAGGAAAATTCCATTACTTTGAGAAAAATGCACAGTTTGTACAAAAGAGGATATAGGTGATAGACCAGTCATTTGTCCACATGGAAACAGAAACACAGAGATGAATGTTAAATCCAGTACACTACTGTTTCTAGTCCTGTCTTCATGTAATTTCTTCCATAGTTCTTCCATAATGCTGCTCAAAATGTGTATTAAAAACATTTTGAGTTGAGTTGGTTCTGTTGGAGATCCATTCTAGAATGCTGTATTCTGAAGCTAACAAGCTTTCCTGTTTACAGATTAATTAATACTTGACTACTTTCTGCTACAGTTATTTTCTATATATGAACCTTCTAACATTCCTTTTCTGCACCCACTGAGGTTTATTCCCCTCTCAGGAACCAGCAGTTGGAGCTGTGCTCAGACTTCCAGGAAAGGTCTCACCAGAGCCATGTATGAATCTTCTTGCCCTTCCCTTTGATCAGCCTCTTGCTTCCCTTATAGTTATTCTCTTAAACTCATCTTAATTTTAACTGAGTTTCCCATGTAGATAATAGATACTTTGCTGGAGTCCAGAGAGACGATGTCACTGTGTTCTCTTGTAAGTTAATCATACCAAAGGAAGCTATTAGTTTGGTTTAGTCTGTTCTTGATAAATCCACTTTGATTTTCATGCCATTTGCTATTTGTTTACACCTCTTTTAGGTATTCCCTCATGGAAGAGTTGTTCTAAAGCCTCCCATGTTGTAAGATGAGATAAATAGGCTTATATTTGCATGAATCACTTTCCCCTTTCTGAAGTATGTAAGTCATTTTATCAGCTAATCTTTAGCCATAAAGTTCCATCCTGGTTTAATCATTTGTTCAGATGCCCAGCCTATAATTTGGTGTGCCAGTTCTTTCAGAAGTTGTAAGCTGTGATCATCTTGTTCTTCTGATTTGAAGGAACTACGGAAATAGAGTTTTGCTTCCACTTAGGATTTGATTATTTCCATTTTTATACTCATAACTGCTTTTGCCTGTATCACCATCAGCAACAACATCTTTACTGTAATTTAGTTTCTGTGGCAGACTTGCTACCCTTTCATCTGTCATTGCATTGTTGCCCAGCCTACTCCAAGACATTTACTGAATTTAACCATTAAAGGAAGAATCCTAAAAAAGAGTTATTAGTTAACCCATTTTCATGAAAATCAATGGTAAAACCCTCGCCATGCACCCCCTGAAATTTTGCCCGAATCTTACATTGCATTCTGAGGGAAAACAGGTGGCAGAGGTGATAGGCATAAAATATCAATTTATCTTTGAAAATAGAATAGGCTTCAAATTTATACTGCCCCAAATAAAAATTTAATTTTTCTGCAGAAACACATTTTGTGTTGTGGGTTTTTTTGTTTTTGTTTTTTTAGGGGAAAAAAGCATCAGCTCTTATTTTTAGAGGAAAAACATCCACCCAGATAATGTGGGCCTGCTTGTAGAATGATGGGAGCTGCAGATGGCATAAATATATACTGTTTGTCAACCTAAGAGGTTGTTTCACTGTAAACCTCTGCTTAGCAGGCTGCATTTTGCAGATGATATTTAAAGTATCTGCTTTCTGAGGCTGGAAATAGGCACTTAGACTATTACCTCTGTAAAAGCAGAGTCAAATCTTACATCACTTACCTGGGACTGCTTGCATGAGACTTGTAGGACTGGTCCCTCAGCTTACAAAGGTATATGCTTTGAACTCTCTCTTCTTTAGCAAACACAGAATTTACCTGGCAATAAAAGGTATCTTTGTATCACATATAGTCACAATAATGTTTATTTAAATATTATCTGATTCTCTCAGCACTTTTATTATTTACCAATAGAAAAAATTACACCATTGCTTTTCTTCTGAATTTTTAAAAATGACAATAGTGCAATTAAATTACTGAATTCATTTATATTTAATTGTGCTTTTGGTTTTAATGTGCTATTGGAGGACATTTCTTTCCATGACTGTTAGTTTTCCATGCAACATAAGAAAATCTAAAGCTATATTAAGGAAATATATTACATTGGCAAGACAAAGTCTCATTAGTGTTATTTATGGCATGCTGAAACCTCATTAGGAGAAGGTATGCTGGATTCAAAAGTGCATTACTGAGAATGGTTTTTTTTGGGGGGTAGGAGAGAAATTGCTTTTATTGTTTCTTTATCACATACAGTGTGGTTAGTGGACATGTTGGTTTCCTAAAGCATAAAATAAATTAAGATAGAAGGAAAAGAGTAATTAATCTAAGTAGCAAGTATAACCTCGTTATAGATTGGGAATAGCTTGCACATGGTCACAAGGAGTTTCTGTTTACTGTTCACCTTAGTTTCAACTAACCATTAATTTTTAACTTCTTCTGCTGAAGGTAAAAAGTGATATTTTTCAGCATAGTAGTTTGCATCTTAAGCAGTAATAATGTGCTTTTAGTGCACTTCAAACCAAGGATGAGTGAAACTCGAGGTGCCAAGTCACAAATAGCCCTATTTAGGTAGTAGCATTTGCTCTAATGAGAGCTATATATCCAGTCCTGCGTAAATATTGTTTGGTAGGCGTACAAGGAAACCATTATTTGCAACTAAATGAGAACAAAAGGAGAGTCCCTGAATTGTCAATTGTGGGAGAAAGTCACTCTGTGTGGGCAGTATCCTTCCCCAGGCTGGGGCTGCTGCCATTTAGTCCCAGAGATTTGAGCAACCCCAGAATAAAATGGCTCTGTTCCTGCAGCCCTACCGCCAGCCCCCTGCCGCCAGCACAAACCAGATGCCAGCAGTTAGTTCTCCTTCTCGTCTGCTCCCTCCTGCTGCTGGTCACTGTCACCGCTGCTGCACAGCTGACAAATTTCCTTACGGTGGTGCTTCACCGGTCTGCCTCCTGACAGCCGCGGTACCTGCTCGCCACGCACATTGTTTTGACTTCTTACGCCAAATCCACTTACTGCTAACGCTGCACACAGCTGCACTGATGGCTGTGGGTATTCAGGCTCCCTGTGCTCAGCCTGTTGTTATAATGTGAGTACCTGCAGGGCTCTTCAATAATAAAACATCTATTTTTCTGCTAATAGTCCTTCGTACAGCCACTCCTGTGCAGTATCCGTGTTGGCATCCGTAGCGCTTATGAACGTGGCTTGTGGTAGAGGTTGGGAACATACACCAGCTTATCACCAAGGCTGGATCAGTTCAGTGAACCCCAAAATACTGCGCACCTGCTCTCCTTGTAGGTTTTTTTCCTTTTCCCCAGTATACCACCTTAGCATTCCTTAGAGCCCCTTAGATGCTGTAAAGGGACAACTTCATGATAGAGTCACATAATTATTATAAGCATAGTTATTTATCAGTTCACAGATGACTAATGCCGGGGCTTTTCTGTGGGCCAAATCCTTACTTTCAAAGGATTTATAAAGGCCTGGTACTTGAACTAGATGCTATCCCTTTTTCTCATCCTTTCTCCACCCAGTCACTGTAGTTGTGCCTTTTTATCTTCTCCATGTGGTTGCAGTGGACATGGTATCATGTTACTGCAGCACCTACAAACTACATCTGAAGTGATGACCCTATTGAATTATTCCCCACAGTGATAGGAAGTCATAAGTAGTCTCTGCTAAAAACTGTTCTATCTAAACAGAAAAGGCAGATTGGGAGGGGGTGGCAGGAAAGCATGCAGGAAAAATAAATAAAGTGATAATTTTTAGAAAGTAGATCAAAACTACCTTCTTTTTCTGTTAGTTTTCTTCTTTTAAAAGGTTTTGGGGAAAAGATGAGGGAGGGAGGGAGGGAGGGTATCTTTCTATGGGAATAAAGAGACATGAGGAGGCTGGAAGGAACTCAGGAAGAAGTAAAAGAAACTGTGAAGACGGACTTGGGGGAATGGTTCAGCAAGTTAGTAGTGGTCAGTAGCAGAGGATGTTTGCATTAGGGCATTGGAAGGGGCTGGTTACGTCTGATACTGTCATTGTGCCAAGGACCCAGGTACAGCTGATGTGTCCTTTCTGGAGCACTATCAGAAAGTGCTGCTCATAAAAATGAGGCCACTGCTGTCAGCATGCACGTGTGTGTGATCCCAGCTCACTCTGTGTTCTTGCTGTAAGTCTGATGCCTTTGCAGGAAAAAGTACACAAAAAAAGAGAACAGGCCTAGGGACAAGTGGAATTCAGTCCAACAAAACAAAAAGAGTATTTTAAATAAAGAAAGGAATGAGAAGAGTAGATAAACCTGAGGAATTGATGAATATCCCCTGGCTTTTTTCAGGAATGTCTTTCTGCTCAGATTCACGTAGATGAAGAAGAACAAGGCAGATGATGCTGTACTGACATCTTAGGGAATTAAAGTTATGGGTCTGAGGAACATGTGGCACTGTGGAACATGTCTAATAAACAATGTCAGTCCTTTTTCTTCCATCTGACATGCAGCTATCTTGTGCTGTGTGAAGAGGAGGCTATGACAAGGTCTGCTCCTCCATCCGTACCCTGCACACATTCTCCATGTTGCAGTGGTGATGACAAATACTTAATCTTTTCACCTTTGCCAGCCTTCTGTGTGCTCTGGCTTACCATGTAGATTAACTAGCACTGCCTCTTCTGTGACAAAACAAAATGAAGAAGCCTTACTAAAGACACTGCTACCACACATTTGGGATATGCTTACGTTTACACCCTTGTTCTGATGGATTCCCAGCACTCCTGAAGCCACACAGCATGGCAACCATGTCCAGAAGATGCCCAAACAAGTTAGAAAGAGCTGGCATTATTGCTATATAACAAATCCAGGCACAGTCCTGAAAACATTTTCAGCATAAGGGGTTCCTATCTGTAAGTACGTTCAGAGAGCCAAGCTCTGTGTGAGGCGAGGGATCTGAGCCACCCCTGATGCCTAAGGTAGAAGACAGTTATTGTTAGTGACGTCCACTTGCAAGGTGAAAGAGGAGATCTGATGGCTGTGGAGGAGGACCAGGGGGCAAACACCTCAGTGTTACCTCTAGCTGTAAGTAAGCAGCATATTTGATTTAGGCAAATTAAGAAGTCAAAGTAATCTTACTCAATTCCATGTGGGTATTGTAGTTTTGACTTCAGAATTTTTGTCCTCTGCCATTTGGGATGATACTGGTAACTTCAATGACATGGGGAATGTTAGTCTGTCCCTCTATCATTAAAATTATTGTTTTAAAACTTGCCTTTAATAATAGTCCTTAACAGCACTGCAATATAAGTGTAGGGCATGCTAAAGATAGAAGACTCCAGACATGTGATGAGCCTAGGAAAGCTTTATGTTATTAAGAAGAACGCTTCTGTCATGGCCACTTGTTTTTACATGTATTACTGTGAAAAGGGGAAGCAAAGAAACCACATAGGCCAATCAGAGTGCTTGCACATTGGATTTCCCAATGTCCCTTTGGAAGGAAAAGGGACAAGTCAGGAATTCCTTTTGCATTTGTTTTTGGGGCATTTGCATCCTCAAATAAGTAAAAAAGCAGTAATTTTCGAGTGCAGCCAAATCCCTGGCAGACTGTGACACTTCCATAATAGTCATCACATTGAGGGCTGGCGTCACATGGAGATGTACTGGCAGTACTTGCACGGAGGCCTACTTCGGAAAGAAAAGCAGGCAAATTTCATTCCAGTTCCACTCTGAAGAGGACATGAGAAGAAAATGACAATGAATTTGATTTTTGTTCTCTTCACTTTTCACGAAATGAGCGTGTCTCCTACAGCCATACACAAAGGCTGGAGGAACTTGCACCTGTCACTAGGAAACCTGCCTCAAGATTTGACGCAATATATTACTTGAAAGATTTATACCATTTTCCCTTTGTCTGTTCTGTATGTTGTTAGTGTTACTAATCTTCTATTATCAGGAATAGAGCAGGCTATTTGTTGCTCAAGCGTCCGTGATGATATGTGAGAAATTAATCTGAAGACACTTGGAAGTTCTCCACCACATCGGCATTGATCGGGTGGAGAAACTGAAGATTATTAGTTTGCAGGAATGCCTGCTTTTTATTAGAATACCTAAATAAAAGCAGCATAATAAATCACAGAGAAGAATAGAATGTGTGAAAGACAAGGCTCTGCCTTGAACACGGCACAGCAGTCATTGCCCTTTTATAAATGGGAAACAAAAAACAGCCATTGGTAACCTTACTGAGGGGGCTTCCACTGAGCACTAGGCACAGAAACCTTTGCTGCTCTTCACCATGACCAGTAATTATTTAATTGTTAAATCCAGGGAGCATACTTGTTAGCTTGGCACGAGTGAGCAGTGACTTCATAAGAATGATTTAGAGAGTTGGGTTGGGGTTTTTTGTTAATTAATGGTTTGCCATAGTATTTTCAGCTTGTTTTCTCTATTTTCAGTAGCTGTATGACCTAAAATTGTATCATGAGGGGAAAAAAAAGGGTGTTCCTTTAGTCTTTTCCTTTTAGCTAAGCAGATCTGTGCACTGAGGTCTTCTAATTTGTATGGAATTATAAAAATTAGAAACAGGAGAGACATGTTAGTCCTTCTAGTGAAGGATTATTCTTTTCTTACAGACACCATTCTTTTTGTAGATTAGTTTTATATGACTCTGTTGATAAGAACAATAATATTCAAGAAGATAGTTTTTGATATATAATTTTAAAGATGACCATAGAGATGGTTGCAAGATCAAAGTCAGTGTCATTCGTCTTCCGAAGGCCCCATTATCAGCACTCTTCATTTAAATCCAGAAGTGGGTCTGAGTATAATGGATTTAGTTGCCTGTAATGCACTTAGAAATTTTGTGCTGGTTTTCAAAGGGGCTTGGTTGAGGTGGACATCTTGGGTCCCTCACTACATCTGCTGATGGCCCCTAAAATCTGCGGCTGCTGCAGGTCAGAGACTGCTACATAGAAGCTCCTTTTAGCACGTTATTTAGTAATGTAATATCTTATACAAAGGCCAGTTATTCAAGCTGTAAATGGAAGAACTGAATTGCCCCATAAATTTGAGGCTTATTGATGTGAGTTGCTTCTAATATTTCTATAGGGAAAAATCCACTTATTGATCACTCGGGGCACTGTCTTACTTCTGACATTAATTTAGTTGTAGATTAGGTTGGAATGTATTACTTTCATAAAGATCCTGAATGGTTGGAGTCATGCAGTGAAACTGAAGCACAAATACCAGCAGACTGTATGGCTCGTGACACTGCCTGAAATAGCAAGCAGCACCAGCGAGCTGGCATGCTTTCAGTTTGTCTTCCACTGAGAAGGCTTATTACAATAACAAACAACAGGTAGGGCTTTAGCAAAATAGGTCTGTGATTCGAGCTGCTAAGGGATCATCTGGAAAAGTCTCCCTCTAGGTGCTTTAGGATGAGTAAGGAGACTTCAGCAAAGGATTTGGTCTAGTTTATGTCCAGCACTGGAATAAGCGTCACAAGGGATTAACAGAGCAAGTGTGTGAAGCCAGCTATAATCTTGGTGGGTTGGCTAGGTGCCAGGTGCCCAGCAAGCTCCTCTATCACCCCCTGCTTAGCTGAGCTGGGGCGAGAAAATATAACCTTTCCTTTCCTCAGTGGCTCAGGGGGATTGGGAATGGAGGGACTGTGGTCAGTTCATCACTCTTTGCCTGTTCTTCCTATTTTCCCCTGCTCCAGCATGGGGTCCCTCCCATGGGACACAGTCCTCCGTGAGCTTCTTCAAGTTCTGACCTGCAGTTCTTCACAAACTGATCTAGTGTGGGTGCATTCCACAGGGTACAGTCCTTCTGTACCCTGGAACAGGTTACTCCAGTGTGGGTCCTCCATGGGGTTCCCAGTCTTGCCAGCAGTGTGAGCTGCCAGCAGTCTTGCTCCAGTGTGAGCTGCGCTCTCCATTGTTCACAGGTCCTGCCAGGAGCCTGCTCCAGTGTGGGCTTTGCACAGGGTCACAGACTCCTTTGGGTGCATCTGCCTGCCCTGGTATGGGGTCCTCCATGGGCTGCAGGTGGATCTGTGCACCCCTGTGGACTTCCATGGGCTGTAGAGGCATCGCTGCTTCACCATGGTCTTAAGCACGGGCTGCAGGGGAATCTGTGCTCCGGTGCCTAGAGCACCTCCTCCCTCTCCTTCTTCACTGACCTTGGTGTTTGCAGGGCTGTTCCTCTCACAGGTTCTCTCTCTGGCTGCTGTTACACAGCAGTTTTTACCCTTTTTTAACTGTGTTAACCCAAAGGTGCTACCACCATCATTCATAGTCTCAGCTTTGGGCAGCTATGAGTTTGTCCTGGAGCTGACTGGCACTGGCTTTGTCAGATATGGGGGAAGCTTCTGGCAGCGTTTCAGAGCAGCCACCCCTAGAGCCTCCCCACCACCAAAACCTTGGCATGCAAACCCCATGCAATGAGAACATTGTCCAGAAACGCTATCAGTGGCAGAACAGATCTCCTTAAAAAGGTCAGGAAAGGGCAGAGTGAACTTAAGGCCATTTTGCTGCATTAGCTGGAGTCCATGGCTGTGCTAGGATGGCAGGAGTGGGGAGTGGAGTGCTCCTGCATTTGGTCAGCCTCTCCTAAATCTTGATGACAAATCTGCTTTGCTAAAGTCCTAAGAGAAATGCTGATAAATGTTCTCAATGTAGCAGTAGGTGCCAGCATCCTCTTTTGTATTCCCTGTACTGGTTCTGGTTTACTGAGAAATGAGGCAGCATCTTCGGTTTGATCCATCCTGCCCACGCAAAGGAAGGGCAAATCTCCCACAGTCCACTGCTGTGTGATATATGGCACATGCTCCTGTTCCTCTCTGATGATGAAGGGTTCCTCTCTTCACAAATTGAAAATGTTACCTTCTGCGCTCTGGAGTAGGAGAGTTGATTCCATTAGCTCTGATGTTCCTAATGGGGGTCCTGCCAGAGGAGGATCACGAACTTGAAGGCAATTGAATGGACCCGTGTTCAGCTTCTTTTGGCCATACCTGAGATTTTGGGATCTGTCTGGCTTGCACGTTGGAAAGATTTAACTGGCAGATAATAAATGGATGCTTAGGTGAGAAAGGTACAAACAAAGGAATGGGATTAATTTCTGATGTTTACCTCTCAGTCTCTATGTACTGAGGATTATAAATGCAATAAAGCTTTAACTGTTCTCAACCCTGAGAATGCCCTGACCCTGAGCAGACATTTCCAATATAGCCCACATCAAGAACAATAGCTGACTACCCAGGTAAAGCAACAGGATCCAGTGTTGATCTGTAAGACCATGGGAATTGCTACACTTCTTTAGTGCATCTAGAGTGGAGGGGGCTGGCTCGTACTGGGAAGCACATCTTTGTTAGTGGTATCTGCGTTAAGTTTGGAGTGCTTAGTATTACAGTTTCACTAACACTTGTAGGAAGTTGATACATTCTTTCCCTCAGGCACTTCTTTCAGCACTGAGTTCCGCTCTAATTACATATTTCGCAAAAAACACTTGATTTTGTTGGTTTGAATCTGCCATCTCTGGCTTTTGTTGTATGTCCTTGCCTTCTTTTGTGAGTCAAAAAGAATGGACCCTTTGCCTTTTTACCATTCTCTTCTCTAGAAACTTGTATTATTTCCTGTGATAATAATTTTTCTTCTTTAAATTAAATAGAAAAAATGAACCCTTTCTTTTCACATTTGATAGGAGGGATTTTCTGTGTTTTATTTTCATTGCCCTTCTTTGACCTAGTTCCGCAAAGTGGAATGAGGAGTACTGTATAGTCTTTAACAGGCAGCTGGAAGACAAGTGTAAGTGTATTTCCCTTAAATGTGATCTCAGATTCCTTCTGCATGCTTCCTAGCATGTATGGACTATTTTCATTATTAAAAGAAGAAGATAATGTGTTTATGGCAGGTCATGATTTATGTGTGAATGCGTGTGACACTGTATTTTTGTAAACTGGGGCCTGTTAAAAGCAGAAATACATACCTTGATGAAATACCATGCTGCATTAAAGGCAGACCCACAGCTGTGACAAAACTTTGAGTGGGATCCCAAGGCTTCTGTCTTCTCTTCTACTATCGTGACTATGCAGCAGTGTTTCCTCTGGGTGTCTGGCCTAGCATGATACAGAAGCTGGGATCCAGAACATGCTGCAGAAATTGGGAACCATAAAGGCAAAATATCTACAAACTCATTAAACTGTGCAGGACACTACCCTAACAAGGGTTCTAACAAGGAGGTGGAAAGACTGCTGGAACACACAGAATGCATCCTCAGTGGGTGATAAGGGATTTAGTATATTTTTAACCATTCCTGATTTTAGTATTTCTATTATATTACTATAATATTGTATCAATATAGGAAATAGGGTATTGAAATCAGTCAGAGCACAGTGCAAGCACACTACAGTAAGATGGCCACTGTCTTCTTGACTCAAGCCCAGAAAAGTGAACAGAATTCCAGATGAAGAGGAACACTTTTGATTTAGTATTTTGTTCGCAACTTTTGTGAAAGCAATTTAGTTGTTCTCTTCCTGCTACTCATTTTTGTCCTCATCTTCCTCAGTCGTGCTGTTTAAGGACAGAGCTTCCAGCCTTAACCCTGAATTGCCTTCCTTTGGGATTTCAAGTAAGAGTCTGGATATTGCTTTAGTGTAGTGGGTTTTGAGTTTAATTTATTTTTGTTGATAAAGAATATTCATCACTCATTTAATTCAGAAGGTATCTATTGATTCCTTTCTCCTCATTTGGTATTTTCTGACATTTTATAGCCCTTGCTATTGATTTATACAAAATCCGTAGTCCAAACGTCCCAAGGAGTGCTTTATTCACTTGTCATTTGCTGTTTTTCTTAACTAATAAATTTAACAGCCATGTACATCCAGTCTGTTAAGATCTCGTGGTGCTGCTTTCAAAGAGATGACAATCTGGCACGAACAAATGAGTAATTCTTTCAGGCAGGAGCTTAAAAGTTGCAAGATAGGCAAAATGGAGAAACAAGCTCCTCCTTGAGTGGTTAGCAGACAAAGCAAGCTCCTCTACTCAAAGGACATTTAGGTTAAGGTGGAGAAAATACAGCTCTGCTTCAGCCTGTGGAATGTCACACATTATGATGCTCTAACGGCAACTATTTTTAGCTCGTCAACAGGTAATCTATTTAAACGGCACATGCAGCAATGCATGTGAGAGCAGGTACATCTGAACTCACAGAATCACACAATATGCTGAGTTGGAAGGGACCCACAAGGATCATTGAGTCTCAACCCTTAGCCCTGCACAGGACCATCCCCAAGAGTCACACCATATGTGTGAGAGTATCATCCAAACACTTCTTGAACTCTGTCAGGCTTGGTGCTTTCCTGGGGAACCTGTTCCAGTGCCCTACCATCATCTGGGTGAAGAACCTTTCTCTAATATCCAACCTAAACCTCCCCTGACACAACTTCAGGCCATTCCCTTGGGCCCTATCACTGGTCACCACAGAGAAGAGATCAGTGCCTGCCCCTCCTCTTCCCCTCATGAGGAAGTTGTAACTGCAATGAAGTTTCCCCTCAGTCTCTTCTCCAATCTGAACAGATAAGTGACCTCTGCCGCTCCTCATATGGTGTCCCCTCAAGGCCCTTCACCACCTTTGCTGCCCTCCTTTGGATGTTTTCTAATGGCTGTGCTGATCTGCCACACCATCCCCTTGACAGGGCTGCAGCAGCATACAGGGATTCCACTGGCATCCAAAACCTACTGGGGATAGTCTAATCTGTAGTCCCAGAAATGAGCAGGGGATTTCCTGAGCCCAAGTCTCACTGAAGGTCAATGACATTAGGTCTTCTTTCTCACTGGTACCTTCTAAGCTAAATTTTAAGTTTGGGAATGAGGTATGAGCTTCGTGTGATCTCGGATATATGGGAGAAGATGCTGCAGTCCTTTGGAACATGGGCAAGGGGGAAAGCAGGATCTGTAGTGCTCTGAGTGCTTAGGAGGTACTCAAACACACTCTTGCACTGCGGGTGGTTTGGTTTTGGCCATGTGCACTGCACAGTATGTGGGAGAGACAAGGTGACTGTAAACTCAGTCCAGAAATATATTGACTTCTCATGGACCCAGGGAAGGAGGAGGGAATTCCTCTCTACCAACTGGGCCACTTGGACATTAGGTGTATAAGTCTTAGAGTCACCCTCTGTTCCTCCCATGCAAAGGCATGTCCATGGGATGGTGGTTTGTGTCAGCCTGAGGTAAGTACCTGGGCTAAATTCAGATGACCTGCACTCTGTAGGTGCCTTCCTTTTCTCTCCTTTACCAGAGGGACCTGACTCAGGTATGGAGAGGTGGCATTTAGCTTTAACAATGGAGGTCAGATGAATGTCATCACTGGAAACTGCCCTTGCCTCATTGTGTTTGGGACATATCCTGAGTACAGCAAGTTTGGCAGCAGTTCCCCTGGACTGCTCTTTCCTATCTCTAGGCTGTTACGCAGGTTCCTAAAAGGGAGCCTGGATGATAAATAAGAACACTGGGTGAATAGCTTTAATACAGGCTGTGTAAGAAATTATGTAGCTGTGGCTTGGATTTAGTTCAGGGACAACTGAAATTTTACCCTCAGTAACAACTGTATAGTTAAAAGCAAGAGGTACTTCAGGATTTTTCCCTTGTCTTATCATGCAGTGCTCCTTGGTCTGTATTGTACTTAAAGACATTTATAAGTTCTTCCTCTTCAGTCTCTTAGACGGTGCTAGAGGGATCTTTTTGGTATAAATTTTGTGCCTTCATGAGTTAAGGTGCCAGCCGTGGGTCTAGAACTGAAAACGCTCTGTGTCCTAAAGACTTGTGATCTAAGAGGCAGAAATACATAAAGATGTTCTGCACTGAGAGATCCCAAGTATCTCTTAGTAAGTTTACTAGTTCACACCATCATCCTCTGATGAGAAGACTCAGAAATAAAGGTTATTATGAGACTATGATGGGTATGCATGGCAAGGAAAACAAAACTGTAGCAAGAATTTGATGCATAGCAGGTACTGGACTCTGGACTTCAGGGGTTAATTCATGTGGCACTAGTAACAGAGATCAGAGTACAATGTTAGGGAGAAGGAAATGAAAGGTGGACATATCTAGGACTGTTAGGAGAACTTAAGGCTTTGAAAGAAGTATGTTGAAATGTGATGAAATCCATGTTGTGCTGTGTCTGAGCTGACCTCACCACAGCTTTTGAAGGAGATGGTGAAAATTGCTTATATTATCCTTGTATCCCTCCAATATCAGTACCAGTTAGTCTACTGGTATCCAGCATGATGCTGAATCTTCTCAGAGTGGAGTTCAGTGCTCCACTAAAGACCCTTTGTAGTACTGAGGTCACCAGGACACACCCAAACCCTTTCCTGCTTCATTGTCATTCCTGATTGTGCCGCTGGAGACCAGCTGGCTGATGAGGAGCTCCAGGGCACCCTGCCTTGATGGAGATGTATCCTACTGACCATATCCACCATAGCACTACTGTACTTGAGTGGCTAGGGATGGAAGAGCTGTGTAAGTGTGAGAAGCCAGTCCTTGCACAGAAGTGGCACCCGTTTCAGAGTTCAAGTGTTTTGAAAAATCGGGGTATGTCTGGGTAGAAGTTCAGTATTCCAAAAAACCTCATGTTTTTCTCACTTTTTTTCTTCTTCACACTGGTGGCAGCTATACAGGGGTATCACAGTAATAAACTGTGGATATATTAAAAAAAAAAATTAGCGCATTGTTCGAGTCAAATCCAATCCTTGGGATGAACTTGTGTAGCTTCCCTGTTACCTTGTGCTGATAAATCTGTTCTCACACTATTTCTCACTATTGGAGATGGAATTGCAGCAAAAGTCTTTTAGACTCAAAGCTATAATATCCAGAGACGTTTTGTTTAGAGTTGTGTAAAATCAAGTATGTTGTATGAACTTCAAGCAAGGTACATTTGAGCGGAGTACTGGATTACAGAGAATGATGTATGGAGCATCTTCAACTATGTGGAGTTAGATTTGATTCTTAGCAAATAAGTGACAGATTCATACGTAGGGGAAAATTGAAGTTCTCATTTATATATTGTTTTTATTATGTTTTCTTTGCTTCAGGCTCTAACATATCAAAGACAATGTGGGTGAAAAAAGAAGTTTGATTTCCATCAATAAATGTCTTCATATTCTTGCAGCTCATGTACAATTTTGGCTATTTCATGGTGGTGAAAAAGACAAGGGAAAGTCGCGAAATAATTCATTGCAATCCAGAGCAGCTTAGATTGGAAGCATTGCTAGTATTTACAATTATCACCAAGCCCTTTCTGTGCGCTATTCATCTTAGATTTAGAATTACGCTCCTGGCCCAGTATGACTATGTCAGTATGTTGGTTTGCATCTGTCTGTGCCATATGCAGAGTAAGACAGGAATTCCTCCTGCTTTGTTTTAAAATTTTTTTATTGTACCTCTCCAAAATCAGACCAGCTGTTGCCTAGATGCTGCCTTTCACAAATGCCAGCACTCCTAAAAAGTGGGCTTATCTCATCTCAAGGATTTGTTATCCATGTTGTTATACTTTGTTGTCATCTAGGAGGAAGGTTTCAGCATTGGCAATACTGTGGGCCCTTTGTCATCCTGCTAATGTGAATCAGGCACTCCTTTGCTGCTGGACAGTGGGTGGGTAGTTTTAGGCATGGGGTATTAGCCACTGAGGCCAGGTCAGTGGCTTTGGATTATCTTTGCTGGGTGCCTCTCTTTAAATAAGTAAAAATCAATGTTTTTCACTTAGACAGCAGAATCAGAATAACTTACGAACGGAAAGACCCTTTGCATCTCTTTTGTTGCCGGCCTGATTCTCCCTCTGTGTCTGTGCAAGCATCCGGCTCCTTTCTGGCATTTGTGCTGCTTTACCTTGTACTCCTGGGTCTAAAAATAAAACATCCATACATGTAAGAGGAGCCGGTGTTCACGCGCGCTCCCGGTATGTAACACAAGTCCGAAAGTCACACTGAGTGCCGCAGAGACTCACACTGCCTGGGCTGCGATTGTTTAACTGAAAGGAGAAAGGAGAGGGAAAAAAAAAACAATGGAGGAGAAATTCGGAGGTGCAGGAGGGTGGCTCATGATGTTGCCACAATGTGGAGCAATGCACGCTGAGTACTGCTTGGCACACTTAGTCTTGTGGCGAGGACGTTTTCAAGCTGCGGAAGACCCAAAATTTGTGACAATAGATCTATGTAAAACCTGAGGAAAGTGGAAATGTTTTATAGCAGCCTAGAAGAAAGGTGCAAAGGAGGGGACTTTTGTTTGTATTTCAGCAGGCCTGTGCAGAGGTCTGACTCAGGCCAGGGAGGATGGCTGGGAGTCTGCAAATGAAAATCCTCAGGAGGAAAAATGAACCTAAAAAAATTTTTTTTTAATTTAATTTTTTTTTTTTTGTCTGCATAGTAAAGATACAGTGTGAATTGTGGATAGTCAACACTTTAAAAAAATCTCATCCTAATAGTCATAAATTTCATGAATTCTAAAGGTATCACAGTATGTTTTTTCTTTTCCACAGGAAAGAGTTGTTTCAGCTAAAAGAGTGCTTAAAAATTAATACTTTGATTTTCTACTGAAGCAGTATTTGCAAACAAGAGTTTGTTCCTTGCTACTGACTGAAGCTTTGATTTCCAAATGCAATGAGCTCAACGTTCTCAGCTAATCTGTGATAAATGCTATAATGAAGTAGAAGGGAAAACTCTGTGGTTTTTTGTTTGTTTAGTTGGTTGGTTGGTAAAAAAGCTAGACAATGCTTTAAGGAGTTGATGGAGAGACTAAGCCATCTCTTGATGAAATGAAAGATGGTGGTGCTCAGTGAAGGAGTGATAAAAAACATCATAAAGAGAGCCTAGCCGTGCTGAGGGTGTGTGGCAGGCATCTCTCAGTGCAACGCACAGAGAGCAAGCTCAAGCAATTTTTTTAAATGTCTTACATTGGGACTAATTTTTTCTGGTTTGGGGTTGAAATACTTGTGTCCTGCTGAACCCATTTCTGCATTGCTGAACCTGCTCTCTGGAAGAGCTCAGCAGCCAGTATGGTAATGAGCCCATTTCTATCAAAATGGCCTGTATTATTATTCATGTTTATTGGCTGCAGAGCGGTTCAGGAAGCACTTTTCAAACAGATACGCTGAAATATTTTCTTTACACAGACCCAGCAGCTATTTGTATTTCCTTCACTTGAATCCACACCCCCAGTGCAGTCTTAATTATAGTGACACCAAATGAGACAATTATTGCAATATGTGAAAAAAACACTTTTGGGAAAGGCTTTGGTTAGTATTAGCAGTTCTACTATACTTTACATCTAATTAGGGCTGTTCCACAATGTCACCAGCCCTCTGTCATTACCCTGCGAACTCCCTGGCTGCAGCGATGCATTTGCTGGACCAGCGGGAACGTGTCAGACCACGGTCACACTTCCCCAAATCTTTTCACGTGTGGATCCTTCATGTTGACCCTTTCCCTCTCCTCCCATCCCCTCTCCCCCTTGCCTCCCCCCCACCCGTGGTGTGACATTTTCTTCATGACAGTCTGTCACCGAACTGCACTTGCTGCTGCCTCGGTAAAGGCTTACAAAGAGAGTGTAACAGCCAGTGGCCAATCGAGTTTGTGCAAGCTCCATCAGCTATGGATGAAACATCCACGAGAGAGAATAAGGACTTAGAAGAAAACTGGATAAAAGGGCTGCGACGGGAAGCTAGCTGGCAGGTTAGTGATACAAAAGACATATGCTTGCAAGTGGATTAAATCTCAGTGCTAAAAATCTCTGAACTTTTTAAGCTGACCATAGGTGAAACATATATGTTTATTTGTTACAATGCCTGAAAGCATATTCCTGTGAGAGCAGTTGTCATTATCTTCTTATTTTCTTGGAAGGCATAGTTCTAAGATTTGAAAGCTATCTATTCCAAATTGTAGGACAAGTAAATAGTTTTATAAATCTGCAGACGTTACTAAATGCACACTTGCTTAATAAAGGTCCTTACAATAACAAGTTGCAGGTGCATGCTGTAATATCAAAGGAAATACGTGTCTTGTGTCTGTATATATGCAAGTTTATTCCATTTAAAAATAATAATACACCACCTGTCACCCTGTTACTTAATTCTGTCTTAGAAACTGTTACAATGGATTTCTTTTAGCTTCTTTTAATGAGGCAACATCTTTAAATGCACAATGCTTGTTTTCTTTATCGTGCTGGACTCACAATAGATGTGTATGGAATTCAATCCAAAGGGAGGCAGTTTGCATTAAAGTGTGCAGAGCAATAGGGTTTACATTATGCAGTCCCTTTCTGGAGTTTGCAGAATTAGATACCGTTTCAGACCTGCTAAGCCCCACTGAGTGGTTGTGATTGCTCTTTACATTACATCCTAAGCATCGCCTGTGCACTTTTTTATGCTCCATTGCATTTTAATTGGTTGATCAACAATATTCCAGAGTTGTGTAACCAAGCAATTTCTTTTTTTTCCCCCTTACTGCTTCTTATTAGGCATTTTAAAAAATTATTGTTGTTGTTGTTATTATTAATTATTACTGTATTTTGGCTATGCCATTATACCAAATTCAGATAAAGTGGTGATTTGATTTGTTCCTGTCAGGTGAAGCTGTGCAAGAGTCCCATCTTGGTAAGAGTTATTGTAGCAGTCTAAATGCTACAAGGGCATGCTCCCTTCCCCCAGAAGAAAAGGTGGTTTAGTTTGATCCCCTTTCCATAACTTTTTTCTGGAGAAGGAAATTTAAATGTCTTTTCTGAGGAGTGTGATACTCTCTGTAATACTGCTTGTTGCTTGTGTCATGGTGCCTTTCTGATCACCTATCTATATCACAAGAGAAAATGAAGTATAAAATCGGGATGTCATGAATATCAAAGCCAAATGATCCCTTCTCTCTGTCACTGTGAAAGCAGGTGTGTGGAGGTGATGGAGAAGAGGTGATCACAGTGCAGGTGCAGCATGGGATACCACCACTGCCCCAAAGAATTGGGCTCCACAAGTAGGTGAAGGAGTGGAAGAGCTGAAGGCAATGAGCGAAAAGCAGGAGGAGAGCTGGGGCTGTGGGTGCATCTGCAGCTAGCCTGTATACCCACTAAATGATCTGGAAATGTGTTCTTCTGCTTTCCTGGTTTGTGCTGTTTCTGACAGGTCAGATGAGTGAAGAGTGAGTTGGGAAAACATGGAAGCAATTTTTCTGTAGTACCTGGCTGCAAACCAAGCATGCCGTGGCAAGAATTAATTTCCAGTCAGATGGTTCTGCCTTCTTTTTGGGTCAGAGAGTGTTACACCGCTACACAGAAGTAGTGGCAGCACAGTGAGGGAAGAATCCGCGTGTACTGTAGGTGCCATACCTATAACCCTGAGATGGACAAAAGGTGGGACCTTATCGCTGAGGAGACAATGTGCCCTGCTACCCTTGCATGGGTGCACACAATCCCAGGCAGAAATGCTGTCTCGATGAGCTTCCCTTCAGCTGGAGCACGGGGATGGCAGTTGCAGATGTTTTGCTCTGGGGACTTCAACCCTGTTACATCTGAGGGAGATTTTCAAAGAAGCTCCTGGGAAAGGCTTATCCAGTTCTCACTCTGATTGTAACTCATCCCATATTTCTTCATGCTGCAAGGTTCCAGGGTAGGGCAGAGCATCACTCTTAAAAGGAGCTGATTTTAGAGTGAGCGCTGCAGAGCCAGAGCTCCTCTTCAGTCCTGTGTGCTGGGGAGCTCCAAGGTGACGGTGTACATCCTTTCTTCTTAAATGGGCCAATTTTTTTTAGCACTAGGGTCTTATATCCATATTTAGTCTCCTAAATAAGTGTCCTGGTTTTCAGAAGTGCTGAGTATCCTGGGAAGCCAACAGACATTTCAGTTTTCTTGGGCTTCAACATGTGGGACCTGTGCTTTGCAGTGGGTGGTGGTGGGTACCTGTGGAATGGTCCTGGGGTCGGAGGCAGGCTGTGGTGCCACGTGGCAAATGTGGTGGAGCGGCCGGTGTCTCCCTCTTGTAGCGAGAGACCTGGCAATTCTGACTTTGCGCTTCAAAAAATCAGGCTGCTTATTTAGCAGGCTAAATATAGGTTAAGCAGGCAAGCTTGAGCATCCTGCTTTAAAAATCCTGGCGATACTCGTCATCTATCCTACCTTTCAGCCAGCACACTCATCATGCTGTGAGAGGTCTGTGCGGTAGCCCCATGCACATGAATAAACATCAGCTTACTAGTAAAAGAAGGAAGAAGCCTACAGTATTTCTTTCAAAGGGATATACAGTATGGAAATGGATCACGTTCTCTCTCCAAAAGGAGTCAGTTTTCTATTAAGTAAAAAAAAAAAAAAGTTTTGCTAAAATGATAATTCTGTTTTTATCACTGAAGTTCAACTTTTTATCTTCTGTTGTTCTCATCATCTCAGACTTTGCTGTGTATCTACTTTTGATTTTTCATGAAGAAAGATGGGTTTTCTTGCTCCTCTTAGCAGACCTTCAGAACAGGTTTTCAAAACCTCCTATAATCCCTTTTCCTGATGTTTCCTTGGGAACAGCTTCTGACATCCGACAGATCTATAGCTGTCACAAAGCTAGCACAGTTTTACCACAGGCCAGGCACATATTTGGGTGACCACAACCGTGCTGATAGACTAAAGGTTAAGAAATCTATAAGGGTATGGATGTCAATATTTAAAGACAAAAAGTCCTGCATATTTATAGAAACAAATGGATTTTCCTTCACATTTACCCATCCAGGGAAAGTTGTGCTCTCTGAGATGACAGAGTAACTCCAGTTGGTTTAAAAAGGAATTTTTCTTTTGCAAGTGAGAGCAAAGAGTAATCCAAAATGTCCTGAGAAAGGAACAGTGCACCAATCCCAGCAACTTGTCAGAGCCATGAATCCCTCTGCTGACATACTGAGATCTTGAAAGCCACAATTTTCTTCCTAATTGATTGCTCAATCAGAATATGGCCTCTGTCTCAAGCTTACATTAAGCTTTGTCCTTGATGTGCTGAGTTACTGTATAGCCTGAAATACACTGCGTGTATTGCAGAGGGAGAGGTATAGAGCAAGAACGATTTAAGTCATTTCAGAATAATTTGGGATCTTCCATCAAGATAGGCATGCAGTTGATGGAAAACAGGCATTTTGTCAGAGCCTTCAGCAGTTTGATGATTGTTTCCTGCAGAATAATAAAAGCAGACATGTCTTGCCATTTTCATTTAATTTTTAGTTCTTATATACATTTGTGGGGAGCAGAAGTAATTTGGCTGAAATGAGAGCTTATCAGGCTTTAGCAAGACTGGGAACACAGCAACACACAGTATAAAATGCAAGAGACACAATAACCTCTCCTCTCCTTTACAGTGTGGCCCATTAAGTTAATAGTAACTGGAGAAGAACACTGGGTAATTACTGTATATATATATGTGGATTATATGTGCAGGCATATATCTGTGGGGGCATGTGTATGAAGAGTGTTCACATCATCAAGTTGTGGTAGTGCTGAAGAGTGAACATTTTGGAAAGGATGATTTAGAAATCCCTGCCTGAAGTAGCATGTAAAATTTTCATGTTATTTCCAGTTCTGTCTAGAGTAGTCATTTTTAAACCTTTTAAAATTTCCAGTTCCTAATTCAATAATTTAAAAAGTATTTATCTCTGTCAGATCTACATATGCAAATAATGCAAAATGTTAAGATATCAAAATTTTTGAATATTGTTTCTTCCTTGTTTCATGAGGACATAAATGGCATTCTGTGATGATGGAAACACAAGGAAAAGAACCTGTGAATTAATTTGTTTCTAAAATTTTTGTTTCTGGTGATCATAGTGCTGGTTGCACTGTTTTTCTGTGTTGGTGGAAGCCAAAACAGCTTTAGGAAATACCTGGTGATCCAGGCATGAAATACGATCTGCTACTTGTTGTATTATTCCATAGGTCTTCCTGTGTTCCTTCATGATACTGGATGTGAAAGTGCTGGAAAATCTTACACTGCAAGATTCAGGTGCAATCTGTCCAGTAGCACCATTGTACTGTGTTTATTGTGAACACTGAATTCCTTCAAATAGTGAAGTTGATGAAGTTTTTTTATTTGGGTTTTTGTTTTGTTTTACCTGTTTTTCGTTTTTTTTTGCACAAGTGAGGAATGAACACAATTCAGTTATCTTAGACTGATAATTTCTGAAACTGTTTATTTTTTATTGTTCTACTGAGTAGCGAATTTTCAAGACAGTCATCATAAAAGGATCTACCACTGAGTTGTTAACTTTACAAATGTATTTTGTTGCCACTTTTGATGTTTAAGGTCCATGGCTGCAGGCTTTGTGGCCATGCAGCAGGTTCCACAGGGGTGGGCGGGCTGGCTGGACCTCTGTCCCCTCCATCCCCAGGGGTTACCAGGGCAAAGGATATCGCGGAGGCTTCACAACAATCGTAGAATCATAGAATCATAGAATAGATTGGGTTGGAAAAGACCTCCATGATCATCGACTCCAACCCCTGATCCAACTCCAATTACTGTATCATGGCACTAAGGGCCACGTCCAATCTCTGTTTAAAAACCTCCAG
>JAYRBT010000139.1:55817700-55863374 GCA_036023395.1 Myiotriccus ornatus
ACGTCCAATCTCTTTTTAAAAACCTCCAGGGATGGTGAATCCACCACCTCTCCGGGCAGGCCGTTCCAGTGCCTGATCACCCTCTCTGTAAAGAATGGGTAACTGAGCCAAGGCTCAGTTCATAATCAAATTGGAAATTCTTTATCAGTTCTGCCTGGAGTTGCTGTTTTGGGTGTTTTACTTGATTTCATGTATGTAATACATATATATCATACTTCAAAGTGTGATACTGACATAGGGAACAGTTTTCTAGGGGTATTTGGGAGGAAATGAGGCTTATTTCTAAGGTAGAGGCTGTCAATGAATGGCAGTGCAGTTATGTCTTGGGGTTGTTAGACTCCAGTGCTAGTATTTCACCATCTGTGATCTTACATGGGCAACCTCTGACCATAATGTTACACATTATGACACATAATGCCATTAGGCACTGGCCTTTGGGAGGGGTGGACGTGCTGATCCCTTTTCAGAGTGCTGACAGTGATTAGTTCATCCTAAAGTTTGAGGGTTAGGCCCTGTACTGCGAGGACAAAATGGTTTGCCTTATTTTCATCATTCCTGAGGAAGTGTTCTCTCCTTGGTGCTCCTCATCAAGTGGAGCAGAAGGGGAATATTCCCTTGTGAGACGAGACTGTGTCAGTCCCTCTAAAAGCTGGGATCAGGCATGTAGCCATAAGAAAAGAGACATAGATGCACCAGCATAGCACGAGGTGTCTTTTTGATAATAAAATACCTAATTAGTGTAAAGAGAGATAGGAACAATGTGTGATATTGTATGGGCTGTAGTTTTAGAAATCAAATGTCTTAAAACTGAACCAAGGGAGAGGCTCTACCAGCCTCAACTATTTAATACGCTGTGAAATGCACTGTGCATGCTGTGCTTAGCTTGCTGCTGCTCAGTACTTTAAGCCTGTTCATAACCATTCACACAGCACTTAAGATCTAAAGATACACTCATCCTTTGATAGGGCAAGGTCAATTATTCTCAATTTATTGCCAGTACCAAAGTGTTTATGTGGTTTTATTTGTAAGCTAGGTTTATGTTTTTCTAACATTAAAGACACTGATAGTAAAAAAGAACATTTCATTTAAAGATTACTTGTTCTGTGACATATTTATATTAAAAATGTGCATGCATATATTTGTATAAAGGATATAAACTCTACCTTTTGGTTTTGGCAAGACACCATTTACCTTCTTTTTAACCTGCTAATAGAATTTTGTGCTGTCCTGAGGTATGGATGTGAAGTGTGCTGATGTGCAGACATCTGGTCTGAAAATAACGTTGTTTAACTAGGCACCTTCTTTCACCAGATAATTGTGTTTGGTCTTACAATCATTCAAGCTTTGTGTTTCTCCCCTGCACTACTAGGATGAACATCCAGAGCCACCTTTAATGCTTTCATCCTTTAATGTCAGTGCTGTTCCAGAACAATCTATAGATGGGCGGCTTTGTTCCTGCAAAGTCTAGGGAGGCAGGAGTAAATCCATTCCTGTGTAATGAACCCCTTAAGCCTGTGCCTAAGAGAGGCCTGTGCCTAGGAGAAGCCTTTGATAACTGTCTGGCCTGATAAAAAAAAATAGTATAAGATGGAAGAGGACGGGAGTGGAAGGGAGGGGAGGGGAGGACAGAGAAGAGAGGAGAGGTAAAGGAAGAGGAAGAGTCAGTTGGAGTGGACCTACTGCCATCATCTGGTCCAACTGTCTGACTAATTCAGAGCTGACCAAAAGTTAAGGCACATTGTTAAAGCATTGTCCAAATGGCTCTTAAACATTGACAGGCCTGGGGCATTGACCACCTCTGTAGGAAGACTGTTCCAGGGTTTGACCACCCTTTTCGTAAAGAAGTGCTCCTAATGTCCAGTCAGAATGTCCCCTGGAACAACTTTGCACCAGTCCCTCATGTTGTGTCACTGGATCGCAGGGAGAAGAGATCAGCACTGCTCTTTCCACTTTCCCTCTTCAGGAAGCTGTACAGAGCAATGAGCTGCTGGTTTGCTGATAGAAACTTGGGGTCTTCCTGCCTTACAGTCTGCTGGAAGTTTTGTTCTTTACCTACTCAGATATGAAAAAAAATTTTATTTTGACAGAGGGCTTATTTGACAACTGACAAAAATAAACAACATTTTTGACTGTGCTGTATGAATCACTTCTCTATTTATTATTCTCTCAAAATGTGTGGATTAAGAATTTCTCCGACATAAATATTTTACATATAAACCATATTTACTAATTCATATGAAAGCAGTGGTTGCCATCATGTACCCACCTCTCTGGTGTTATCACAGTTTAAATGTTCCCTGAAGGCTTTGTGCTATGACTGGTCTGCTTTGTGTCAGACTCAGGGCAATAACATTCCAGCTCTGGAGGCAGATAGTTGGCGTCTTAGAAGAAACGTTCACCTCCCTCTTCCCAGGTTATCCCAGGCAGAGTTTAACCTGTTTATGTCTCTTTGCTAATTTAGTCCCTTACTTGCATAAAAAATACTGCCAGGCATGCTTGAAAGAGGTGAACAAATTATCTTCAAATGAAAAAAAAATTTTTAGTTGTGTGACTGGTCTTTAAAATATGTTCCAGCATATTCAGATGGGGATGTTTGACCAACATGCAGCTCAGAGTTCATGAAACTTCTGGAACTCATGCATGTTCTTACCAAAAAATACTGTTTGCTTTGTTTTTTTCAAATACTTTTGACTGATGAATCATACGTCTCTCTCAATCCTGTCTCCCATGACTGTATGGCACAGAATTCAGCACTTGTCTTGCTGTGGCTGTTGGCTCATCCTTTGTGTTCTGTCAGGGGATTTTCACAAGCCCCGAATCTCACTCTGAGCTGGGAAGGAGGGCAGATGGTTAGCAAGGTACCATTGGCACCTGCTTCTCCTTTGAGCAGATCCCAGCATGCTGCTGTCGGCTGGCCCCCCAGCCCCCATCCACGCCTGGGGCTCTGGGAAAGCAGTGCCCTCTGGCATGACTCAGCCACCACTGAAGTGATAAGTAGCTGAGAGCTCCTCCAGGTGCCTCTACTTCATCCTTCCTTCTCCCCATAGACTTTTTGCCAGATAGTAGAAAATAGTAAATTTAGCTTTTCTGGTCCTGAGAAGAATCCTCTTTCCTAATATTACTGGACTTAGGAACAGTCACTGGTTGACATCAGACTAAACTAAGATGTCCTACTCAGCCCTTGGTCTTCAGTAGGGATGCTGCACAGTTGTTCTGCACAAGCTGTTGCAGACTTCCTTGATCACTTTAATTGGAGGACAGGAGGTCTTCAACATTTTAAATAGCTGACACAAGGGTCTGTTCTCAACCCCTTCCCTCTGGCTAAACCTGTGATGTGTGAACCCTGTCTCCAGGACACAGACAGTGCTGTACTTTTGAACTTTTACCATATTATCCGCTCTGCTTTGCCCTAAGCTGGTTTTCTGGAAAATGAGATGGATTTTGCTTCTTGGCAAAAATAACTATAGAGAGCTGGAAAATCCAAATGAGCTGATACATCTTTTGTTAGAGCTATTTTATTATTGAGCAATTTCCTTTTTTTTTTTTTGGATGCTCATAATATAGGCACAGTTGTATATTTTATCTATTTGGTTTTTATGATAAAGTCATCAAATACTGTATCTTTTTATATCCTGATTTGGAATTAATTTCAAAATAATGTAATGAAGAAGGTGATACTTCATATTCCACATTTTGATTTTTGTAGGAAACTAAAAATATTTGGGAAATAGATTTTTCAGCTAATAACATGAATTATAGAAGCTGATAAATGTGAGATTAATAGCTAAGAAAACAGTCATTTCAGATGGATAATTTAGATTTGTATCATTTATTAATCATAAAAAGTAAACCTGCTGTATAACTAATTTTAGTTTTATCAAGAAGACGAATTGTTCCAGCTAATGAATGTATAGATATTCTATGCCAAAGGCATTCGTAGGAATCTGTTAATCATTTAACTGTGTCATGGCATATGCTTTGTCTTCATAAACCAATTAAAACATATAACTTCCTCCACTGAAATGCATGTTGGTCTTCAGTGCCTACAGCAAATTAGCACAGCATTTGTCTTAAAATACGCTTCAGTATTGCAGATACAGAATTTAATGGGGATAGTGTCTCCAGGTAGGAACATCACCAGGCTGCCTGCACCACTGCCTTGGGAAGGAGGTGCCATTTGCAGCATTTCAGGGAGCTGATCCTACAAATACTAGTGAAGGGCTTGTGAATGGTCTCATGCTAATGAGCTGGGCTACTTCCCTGCTTAGGTTGAAGTGTGGGCATAAACATATGAAAATGCGGCTTAAATACAGAACCACATAGGTGGTTATTTAGAGCAGGTCAAGGAGATCAGCTTAGACCTGGGGGTGGTCGTGATGGATTTCAAGAGAGATATGACTCTTAATTTGTGGGGAGGAACTGTGGGAGTGATGGGAGAAAAGGCACTTTGTTGGAAGGCATTGGTTCTGCATGTCTGCATGCACCTGAGTAGTGCTACAGCAGGGCTGGGGAAGGCAAGGGCACGCTGAAGGTCTGCTTTTCCTGAAAATGTGGGAGGCAGTTTTCAGGATTTTGGCCTGTTTCATGCCTCTCCTAAAGAAAGATTTGGTTTATCCTTTGCCATGTTCAAGAAAAGTCATGGCTTTTCTTCTGATGTAAGAGACCCTGCAACTGCTGATTTGCAGACCCTTCCTGTTCAGCAGCACAGCGGCCTCTCAGGCTTCCTACCCCTGGTGCAAGCGTGCCCTGCCACCTGCTGCTGAGCGCTGGCTTCTCCTTTCTTGCAGCCTGGGCTCCCTCAGAGAGCGCAGCCTGTGTGGCTACACCTTCCTGTAGTGAAGGTGACAATGCACTGCTCAGAATCCTGGAATGGTTTGAGTTGGAGGAGACCTTTAAATACTGTCCAGTCCAGCCCTCCCCATCATAGGCAGGGACACCTTTCACTAGACCAGGTTGCTCAAAGCCCTGTCCAACCTGGCTTTGAATACTCTCAGTGATGGGGCATCCACCAGATCTCTGGGCAATCTGTTCCAGCGCCTCACCACTGTCATATAAAATTTCTTCCTTACGTCCAACCTAGACCTACCTTCTAATTTAGCTCTAGTAATTATGCCAGACCTGCTTATTTCGGCCGTACAGAGCATCCTGCTTTCACAGGGCTGCTGCTGCCGCTTTTGAGAAGGGAGGATTAAGCTGTGACACCCAGTGTGATTTCTGCATGATCTCACCTGGAATTTCACTGTGCCTCAGGTCCCCTCATTCCAAGAGGAGCTCCCCGCTTCCCAGTCGTTCCTTGTCTGTCTCATATATGTAGGAAAATCTTTTTTCCATTTAAAATCTTTGAGATGGGGACAGTCTATTGTGTTAGACTCGTGTAAGAAATTACCTCACTGGGACTTACTCTTGGCAAGGGTTTAGAGATGCTGCTGTAATACAAATAACGGCGCTGATTGCTGCTGGCGATTTTCCTGAGGTGGCATATGCAGCTGAAGCGAAGCTAGAGGTTAGAGGGTAATAATTGCACTCAGGGTTATTTTTAGTCCATCCTAGAAGAGACAGAGAATTTTTTAAAATGGATTTTTATATTTAAGGAAATTACAGCTTTCTGGAAAAACTTCAGAGCTATGACAAAAACGGAGAGACGAGAGTGTTTAAATTTGTGCACTGGATTTCTATATTCTGGTCTTTCAAAGCTGTTTGTTTTGTCTCCTTTATTCCTGCTGGTGAGGTGAATAAAAGAAAAGTGTGGATGTGTTTAGGTTTTATTCACAGCATTGTTGTAATGTCAAAGCAAATACAGATAGAGACAGACAGAAAGCCGACGATGGATAAATCAAAAGACAGCAGGCACTCAAATATTGAGCTCTAGCTAATCCAGCTCTAAAACACATTTTGTTTGGATGGTTAACGACCTGTATGTTGCTGTACCACCTATACTGTGTTATTTTATTTATATCTTTAATACATTATCAGTAGGCGACATTATGGGTGAAGCACTGTTGCTAAAAGAGAAGGAAAAATTATAGTTATTGCTATAATAAACAGCTTGAGAATATCTTTTTAAGAAGATTGCAGTAATACAAAAGGAAATAGCATGAGATTGCAACATCAATTATTTAGAACAATGTTGTTATATTCATTTTTTCCCCCTATTTCTTTTCTCAAAGATAAAGTTCAGTCTTTACAGCATCAGGTTTCTGGAGGCATGAAATGCCTGCTTGGGTCAAAAGTCCATAGCTTTCTGATGAACCAGGTCTTGAGACTAAGAGGGAGCATGTCCTTGAATGGATGAGGCAGAGATTCTCCAGAGGTGGAGATGAGGGGGTGCCTGAGTGCTCCCAGCATTGCTCTTGTGCAGCTCGTCCAGCTGTAGATCTGCTGGGTGGGAGAGGTGCCAGTGGCCTTAGGTTTTCTGGGACTTTGAGGAAAATAGTAATTTTAGGCCATCTTGCCCTAGTTTTAGCAGGCTTCTGGGAATAAGAAAGGGAAAATGGATCTCTGTAAAGACTTAAGGAATGTTACTGAGAGGGAGGGGATGAAATCAGGTCCTTATGGAACACTGAACGTGGTTTATAAATGGAGTGAGGAAATGTAAGCCATTGTGCACTTCTAAATTTGGGATTTTGTATGGATATTACTTAACTGAAGACAGAAACCTTACCTGAAAAAGAAAATGCAATTGTGCCAGGCAGGTAGGATTGCTCAGATTTCATTAGAAGCAAAGGCAAAGGCAATGAGCAATCAAAAGAACAAAAACATTTTCCTTTTTTTCTCCTTTCTTTATAGTTCTGTCCACATGCAAGCATTACTTCAGAAAATAAAGTAAGGAGGTGCTACTAACCATGCGGGTTGAGAACATCACACCTCTTGCTTACATTGATGTTTGGAAACAATGCTATGAACAACCCACTCAGCAATAGTTTTCTGTGCAAATAAAATTTTCAGTGACACAAACCTCGTAAAAATAAATGATATTTTATATAAATGCTGAGTGAATACACAGAAGCTGCGAATAGAGTTAGGATAGCTGCCACTGCTTAAAGGTCAGTAAAGCACAGCATTAAATGGCACATTTTGTGCTCCCAGACACGTAACCCATGATAAATTTTATGCAGTACATTTCTGAAATATCTACAGACACATTTTCGTCAATAATTCACAATCCTTTAAAAGCTTTTTTTGCCTTTTGACAATCAATAGCAGGACGTAGTGTCTATAAAAGTTGCTGGTACTGGACTTCCACGGTCAGTTTAATTGGAGGACAGATGATGTTGAACTCCCATAGCAGCTGATCTGTCCTCAAGCCCTTCCTTCCATCTAAACTTACGACATGGAAGCTCAGTCAACAGCGTACTTGCTGGACCTTTAGCCTAGTGCTTAGACCGTTTTCTCGAGGGGAGGTTTTTATTACTTGTTGTCTCCCTTTGCAAGGTGATGGGTTTCTAAAGCAAGCGTAGGAGGACTCAGAATGAGTATTAGTATGAGATATTTAGTGGGAAATGTCATCCCTATGACACGACTTTTTCCTGCTTCTGTTTGCTAGTGTAAAGTCAGCAGAAGTAAATTAGCTGGCAGATTTCAATGGAGAATGTTACCTGCGTCCTTTGCCAGATAGCGCATGGAGTGCCAAATTAGAATTGATTTCTCAATAAAATTGAGTTCAGCCTCCTCAACATAATCTAAGACAAAATGACAAAATCTCACTCACTCACTTTTTAATATTATTATTTTTGGTCAGTTTTGTTCTTGGATATTTTTGCTGCCCTAATTGCTTTTTATTATCTTCTTCCTTGAATCTTTTCCGTTTTCCAGGAGAGCAAAACCTCATCTGCTTTTAGAAGCAATTCACAAGTAAAGTAAAAGGGAAAGGACGTCCACACATCACCTCTCTCACCCCTCCTCACACTCCTAAGACTCTTCTGGCAGCCGAGCCAGGAGCACAAGTTCTCTCTCCGTGCTGTGACTCAGATGCTGAGAGCACAACAAGCTGTTTACAGTCCCATCCTCATTTCTCCTTCCCACTCACAGCATGTTGCTTTGGGAACCACCAACCAACCTAATTAAAACAAATTTTTCCTATTGTGGTAGCAATTCCCCAAATGCTCCGCCTCGCCAGAATCATGCTGTGTCTGCTCAGTTTGCTACCTCCATCCAGTTCCTGAAGATGCTCATCTTACTGTAAAGGAAATCAATGCCTTTAATGTGGCATTAATTCTTAAATTCAGTGCATTTATCACTCATATTTTTAGGGAACCAGAGGTAATATGTGGAAGTGGAAAAAATGCCTTTTCTTTTTAAAGGACTTGTGGAGTAAGTGACTTCTGAAACATTAGCAGGGCCTGTTACACGACTGGGTAGGAAAGCTATTCAGAATTAAATAAAGCAGGGGTTTAGATGGGGAGGCACAAGTGGCATCTACACAAGATGGCAGCACTGTAAGGATTGCAAAAGATCTGAATGTGTAATCACCACTTGGAATTTGCTGGCTTGATTTCTGCTGCAAAAAAGGCACGCACCCAGTTGTTATGCCTGGCCCAGCCTTACAGCCTTGCAAGGACAGCAAGATTTCAGGATGTCATAACTGACCTCTTTCCTCAGTGACCAGGACCTGTTTCTCACCCCATGTGAACCCCAGCAGGAGAGGTCAGTGAGGGTGAATGGCCGCGGGCTGTTCATATCAGTCTTCCAGAGCACTGAAATCTTCCATCCCCTCAGCTCATTCTCTGGAAATCAAAGTGTAGCATGGCTTTGGAAAGCACAGGTGTTCATCTGCTGTCACTTGCATGCCTGTTGTTTTCTAGGGTTGGGTAGCATATGTTTATGCCAATCCTGTTTCAGCAAAGACAGAGTTTACGAGAGGTGCTGAGCAACAGAGTAGGTCAGTGGCGTTCCTCAAAATACTTCTCTTTTTCAGCTGTTCATCTTTTCAGCTTTTTGCCCATGCCTTCTAGTTTACCCACTTTCTAGCTTTATTCTTCCATCAGGATGCATGGACCAGCCACCTTTACATCCCTTCTTTTGCCCAGTTTTGGAGAGCTTCATGCACATTCTCCCTGGCTGTAGGAGTAAGAATTGCTTTTACTTTTACTCCAGATTATTTTTTTTTTTCCATGTAAGATTCATAGTTCTTGAAGTATTCAAAGTCCTTTCTGTTCTTTAATAGTCCAAACCAATACTGGTATATAGCTGTCTCCCATGCTTGGCTCTCCCTTCTCTCTCCCTTTCCCTCTTCACACGCTGTGGTTCTAGGTCTCTGTTCCCACTTGTATCCTGCTTATTTCTCTCTTCATGACCACACCTAGAGCATAAATCCTGCCTTACAGATGTTAATTACTAAATCTTTGAAAGAACTGGAAATACACAGCACTTTTTGCTAGTTTTACTTGTTTGTGGAATAGATTTTTCTAGTACAAACCAGAAATTAACTCCATTTGATTTCACATGGTGCAGCGTAGGTATCAAGCCACCAAGTGGCTGCCAAAAGAGAGTAAGTGCTCAGGCCATGAGTTTTCAGGCATCTGAGAGCAGTGGCAAACTTTGGGCCATATTCTTAATTTTAAAAGCATGCCAGCAATCCAGTGGAGATGGGTAAGACTAATAATATACTTAATCTTCATCATATTCTACACTATGCATAGGTTGGTAGAGCGTCTGAGTTGCTTGCACTCCCAAGCCAAAAGCTGTGATGGAGTAGGAAGTGGGATAACTGAAATATTGTCTAGCTAAATGAGACTTTTATTGGGAGGGAGGACTGCTGTTTCCAGCTGCTCCCAGATTCAGAATATGGTAGTGAGAATTTAATTCAGGGAGGTGGTTGTCTCTCCTGAGCGTATGTGTAGACTGGCTGGTGGGTCATGTGGGTGAAGGCTGTGCTTTCTAGGATTGGTGCTGCTCAAGAACAGGATGATCATCTCAGGTGAAAGGGCTGAGATGTAAGAGTTCTCATCCAGCTCTGGAAGCTGCTGTAGCAGAAATTTTTGTGCTCCCCAGCACCTATCAGTTACCTTTTGTCCAAGATCTCTCTTAATCACTTCAGTCAAACGATAGAAAGGACCAAGTGTTGGTGTAGTGTATCCATTAGCAGGCTTAGAGGTCCCCTCATCCCAAGAGTTTTGGTCCTGCAGTCTCTCCTGAATATCGGCACAGATTTGAGACTTGCCCTGTTTTCATTCTTTCCTTGCTGGCTGGAGAGAATAAATGGATTAACTAACACTTTTGAGAGGAGTCTTCCTGGCAGTTGTCGAGTCTCAAAATGTCGATTCTCAAGGCTGACTTCACAAGGGATTTAGTCCTATCTTTTGCCAGCAGGTTGAAATTACCCTCTATGTTTATTGTATCAAAAAAAAAAAAAAAAACAAAAAAAAAAAAAAAAAAAAAAAAAAAACCGAGAGAAAGAAAAAGAACAAAAACACATTGAGAAGAACAGGGATTTGTAAAGGTGGGTTTTTGGTGACTGAGAGCTTATCCCATAGAGAGTTTATAGTGGGATGTGTAGGGTACAGCAAGAGAGAAAATGAAAAGTGCTAGGTCATCCTGTCCTCTTCTCAGGCATACGCGTATCCCCTTGGTAGCACAGGTTTATTTGCAGGAATGCTTTGTCCCTGAGTCACGCTGGATGGGGAGAGGCTGTTACATATGCAAGAAGAAAGAGAAAATATTCTTGGGTGCTTTGTCTTCTAGAATTTTCACCATTTCCCCAAACTAGCTATTTTTGGTGAGTAGGTTTGAACATGTCAAGCAGTATATACACCATGTGCTAAGCATTATTATCATTATTTAGTGTTTTATGTACTATTAATGTATTTTTTAGTAAATAATGGGATTTTCAACTCTTCCTGTGGGAAACTATTGTACATTCTCATAGATTTCACTGTCAGAGTTTTTACTGGTAGTTTATATTTTCCTTTCCTTAATTGCTGCCTTTTACTATTTCTTGTGTCCTCTTGTACCTAATTATAAATGTTACAACGTCAGTTTAGGAAAAATATCAGGGGAGGTTTCACAAGGGTCAGTGCTGATCACAATATTGTTTAATACTTTCCTAAACAATATATAGAGCAATACAATTTGCAGATGATGCCAAATTAAGAGGGATCATAAACACAGTGGAAGGCAGAGAGAGAGAGATAACAAAAGGATATTAAGAGTTTAAAGAACTGTGCAAAAATTAACAAGATGAGATTTAATTTAGATAAAATACAAGGTCATACACTATGGGAGAAAAATACCAACTACATAATGGAAGATGCTGGTTAGAAAACAGCAATAATGGTGATATATTTTACATTTATGTAGCTTCTTTCATCTTACAGAGTCCCAAAGAGCTTTACAAATTAAATAAATTAATATAGAAACTACACATAAGGATTATTTTATTCTCCACAGAGACACCTCCTGTACTGGTGCAGAATATGACAGCTATTCAGCTGAACTCTGCAGTGGTGTGCAACAGTTCAGGACAAAATATTACAGGTCCCCTTGAAATGGCAGTAAAAGTTAATGGAAGCCACCATTTGTGCAGCAGGGCACTGCTTAAAACTGTGGGGTGTGGTTTTTTTGTTGGTTTTTTTTTTTTTTTTAAGCTGCAGATGATCAAGATCTCAGTTTTACATCTGTCTTTACCTTTACTGCAGTAATGCAGAGATGAACCCACTGACTCACAGTGGACACTGGCTGCAAGAGAACTCATTGTGTGCCACAGCTGGGGAGAGCTGTGGGTTTTTTTTACTGGAATAGACAAATACATATGACCTATTTATTAAAAAGTATATTACAATATCTGTAGTTAGTTGAAGGCTATTCATTTTCACTTGGATAGGGAAGTTTAACTGTAGGGCTTATAATGGGAAGGGGAGACACTTGGTGCTGAACTGATGGTTGTGGGGTCTGGCTAAAAGGGAGAGATGGAGATGGAAAACCTAAGTGAAGACATAGTAGAAAAAGATGGTATGGGATGAATAAAACAAGAAAGGTAAAGCATAGGAAAGGCTGGGGTTAGATTATGTAATGGCTCTGATGTTGCTCACCATGTCCATATTCTTTAAATGAATATTCTTTAAATGAATATACTTTAAATGGTGGCATTTTGGAAACGCACATCAGAATTTGGGAGAGTACTGGTTTTTATTTGGTCTCTGTGTCCTGCTAACCTTAGGCAATATTCTGAAGGTGGACACAGAGTTTAAATTTACTCACCTATAGATATATAAATATGTCTCACAATGGAGACACATCACAGGTTGTGTGCAGGGGCATCTAAAGTGGCTCCTTAGAAGTTGGCGCAGTGTTATTTTCTGAGGGTCCCGTGCCAGCACAGAGTGGCTGGCAGCACCATGTACACAGTGGGATGGAGGGATCTGTGCTCTCAATGCTTGCCAGTCCCAACACATCGCTAAGGTGATCCCCAGAGGGACAGATGCTGAGGTGTGTGTGACTTGGAGATGGCTGGTGCATGCAGCTTGCTCATCCTGCTCCCTGGGGAACCAGAAGTCTTTGCAGTATCTATGTCAGATACCCTGGAGGCAAACTGCAACCTCAGGTCATTCCCTGGGTGATAGCCAGTTTTGTGTGCCTTATCAAAGGGTGGGTCTCTAATTAGAAATGACTCTGAGCCATTTCAGGCATCACATTTGTTGTGGTTTGATGCTGGCTGGATGCCAGGTGCCCACCAAAGATCCTCAATCACTGTCCTTCTCAGCTGGACAGGGGACAGCCAGTACAACAAGAGGCTCTTGGGTCAAGATAAGAACAGGTAGAAGTCACTCAGCAGTCACTGTCATGGACAAAACAGACTCAAATCAGGGAAATTCGCTTAATTTTTTACCAATCAAATCAGAGTAGGATAATGAGAAATAAAAGCAAATCTTAAAACCAGTGTTCCTCCATCCCTTCCTTCTTCCTGGGGTCAACTTCACTCCCAAATTCTCTGCCTCCTCACAGCAGCACAGGGGGGCAGGAAATGGAGGTTGTGGTCACTTAATCAGATATTTTCTCTGCTGCTCCTTCCTCTTCAGGGGTGAACTCCTCATACTCTTCCCAACTCCAACGTGGGATCCCTTCCATGGGAAACAGTCCTCCAGGAACTTTTTCAAGTTATTCACAGACTGCAGTTCTTCACAAACTGCTCTAATGTGGGTCCCTTCCACAAGGTGCAGTCCTTCAGGAACAGGATGTTCCAGTGTGGGTCCTCCATGGGGTCCCCAGTCCTGCCAGGTGCACTCTCCGCTGTTCACAGGTCCTGCCAGGAGCCTGCTCCAGTGTGGGCTTTCCACAGCATCACAGACTCCTTTGGGCATCCACCTGCTCTGGTGTGGGGTCCTCCATGGGCTGCAGGTGGATCTCTGCCCCCCTGTGGACCTCCATGGTCTTCAGCATGGGCTATAGGGGAATCCATGCTCTAGTGCCTGGAACAACTCCTCCTCCTCCTCCTTTTTCACTGTTCTTTCAGAGGTCTGTTTTTCCCACATATTCTCACTCCTCTCTTCCCATTGCTGTTGCACAGCAGTTTTTACCCCCTTCTTAACTATGTTACCTCAAAGGTGCTACCACTGTTGCTGATGGGCTTGGCTTTGGTCAGTGCTGGGTCCATCTCTGAGGTGTCTGGCATTGGCTCTGTTGGATATGGGGTAAGCCTCTGGCAGCTTTTTAGAGCAGCCTGCCCTGTAGCCCCCTCCGCTACCAAAACTTTGCCATGCAAACCCCATACAACTTTGTTCTAGCAGGAAGGCCTTTTTTATAGCAGTGGTCTGTGTGTGTGCGTGTGTGTGTCCCACTGAATACAGGTTTAGCGCTTTTACCTGACTGCTCCAAACTGAGAATTCGTTTGTCAGATTTGTCTTTCTGTTTTGTTTCTCTCTGCAATGACACATGGCAACGTGTGGCTAAAAGGCAGAGGAGTGAGAAAGGACAATTTTCTGAAAAGATTTTGCAATGCCTGTTTGAACCTGTGTATCTTGAATCTACTATTTTTGATTTTTGGTTTTTATTTTCTGGTCAGCAAATAAAACAGAAATTCTTTTCTTCCCCTCCCAGCCCCTCAAATATTTTCTGTGCTTATTTGGCAAGGGGAAGTTCCTACAGTCTTGGCTGTTTTGGGGTCCAGCTAAGTGCTTGGATATGTAACTGACTGTTCCATATGACCATGTAAAATGAATTTAAGTTGGCATCTCAATTTTGGAGTTTTTTGCATTTAGATTCCAGCAGTTGCTTAGTGCTTTTGGCGAGCATCACTTGTGGGGCCAGCTGTTACCACAAACCTACCCAGAGGGTGGAATTCACAGGGACTGATTTTCCACCAGCCTGCCCCTTGTGTCACTACTCATAGCTGTGCAAACTGCCACCATTGTTCTTCTGCAGCAGTTTCACATCTATTTTGCACAGGGATGAGTGGCTATAGAGGGTGCAAGCTGGTGGAAAATTTACCTTGTGTTCTCTGCTCTATTCTAACTGAGGCACAAACCAGCACCCTCATGGTCTGTTGACTGTAAATCTCTTACTTTTAGATGAGCCTTGTAAGAAGGAACCTTGCCGTGGCTAAGCTAGTGTGAATCACACTAAGCTTACTTCAGCTAAAATAAACACCCTTTTTCCTTCTAAATACAACCCTCTTCCTGGTTGGGTGTTCGTCCCTGTGCAGCCTCCTGGCATCCCCACGCTGCCAGGCTCCACAAGTCTTGGAAAAATTGTGCTTTGGGGTTACTGCTCCCAGCCACCACAGGGATGCTGGCTTTGAGCAAAAAGAATTCAAAATAGTTTCAAATAAGTGATCTTGGGAAGGAGTATCTGGGAAGTAGTGTGTACTGTATTCAAAATCCTTGCAGCTATGCCTGTGTATAGAGTAGCTCAAGGTTTGCTCAGCTTTGGAGAGAGCAAGCATCACCTTTAAAAACTAAAATGTGTTTTTGAAGAGCTTTGGAGGGAGCTGTCGAGACAGCATCTCATTTGCTTTTTATTGTGTCTGAGCAGTAGTTAAAACTGGAAAGGGAAGAGACCAAGCAGTCGAAGGACAGATTTTTCTCTCCCCTGGTGATGTAGAAGTGCCTGCTTCAGTCTGCTGCCATTTTGCTTGAGAGAGCTAGAGCACTTGAGTTATGGTGACATCTATTAGAATTCAATTAGTGGTAGTTCACTGACCCAAATTAACATTCTTTGTTAAGCTCAAGTCAGTGTATATGTATGCTGTTTCCAGGCCAAACGGACCTGCATAGAAAAGAGGCTCCGAATCTCTGAGCTTGTTGGCAGTGTCATAGTGACTGAATTCAGAGCACAAGCTTATCTAATGCCAGCACTTTAGGCTGGCTAATAGAATTGCACATGTGTGTGGTTTGTAATTAAACTGTGTGGAGCTCTGACTCGAGGTGAGTGGGGAGAAGAAGGACAATGGAGGACACGCCAGGGGCCTCCCTGCAACCTCTCTGCTCCCCTCCTCCATCCTTGGGCAGAGGCAGCTGCTGGGACATGTTGGAAATGGTGGATCTTCACTGGGAAAGGCATCCTGGCATGTGCGGTTGGAATGTCTTTGTCTTACTTTGCTCCTTATTTCAAGCAGGGTCCAGGCAGCATCAGATCTGGCCAGGTCCTAGATTGGATGTTGTTGGCTTTGGTGCTGGGGCTGCATTAACCCACCTCTCTCATTTACTAAACTTTTCAGGTGCCCAGTCCATTGCTGGGTTTGTCTGAGTGATTTTGGCAGTGCCTTGCATGGCCAGGCCTGACTGTCATAGAAATAATACCACTGAAATCAGTAATGATGTTCAGCATCAGGAGACTGAACTGAAGGAAATTCCCACTTTGTTGCTCTATCGTGGTCTATCTGTTCAGTGACTTGAAATACTGCAGAGATGTCTATGTGGTTGTGGTTTCCCTAGAGTTTATTTTTTTGTTCAAAAAGCCCACTGCACAGTATTCACTTATGTTTGCAACTTGGATTTGGTTTTTTTTTTTAATGTGCTTTATCCCTCTAAGAATGAGTGAATAGCTGTCTATGACCAACAGTGATTTCATTTGAAAAGAAAACACGACTTATTAGCAAACAGTTGTTAATGATTGGTTTTTAAAGGGGAAAAAAGTATTTTTAAAATATTTTTTCACAGACTCTACTTTCATGCTGACATTTACACTAAGACATTGGGCAGAGACTTGTTAGTCTGGACCTGTTCCCATGTGTCACTTTGACTAGTTTAAACTGTCACCAAGCATCTTAGAATAGTCAGCTTCACTTGTCTTGCGGATATCAGTCATTATAGTTCACATTTTCATTTTAATGACGACTGATGTAGATGTCAAGGAGTGTTGAGGCATTTGCACATTGAACTTAGGGATATTTTCTCTTATTTAATAGGGTTTTGTCTCAAGATACGGTTAACTATTTTAAGGCTAAATTGCTCCTTGTGCAAGTGAATGGTTCCCTTGTGTGTGGATTTGAATTTGATCCGTAGAGAGCAACTGCTTTTTGTGATGCAGTGATTTTCCTTCCATTATCTGTGCCTGTTTTCTGTTTGGTAACTTAGATATACACATTACAAATTTAAATACACGAATCCCTATGAAAAAACATCTAAATACATGTCAGCATCCGTAGAGAACATCTTTCTGATTATGACTGTGCCCGGTACAAGGTAAAACTTCAGAAAATCTGTTTCCAATATACTTGAAGGCATTTACTTATCCAGCAGCACAGATGGCACTTGAAATGCTGAATAATAATTGTTGAGAGCCAAGGTAAACGATAGTGCAAATGTAAAAGCGGACACAGGCATTATAAATGTCTGTGTGCGTTGCAGTACTTGTATAGACAGGTGATAAAATTTGCATGTGCAAACTCTGGTTTACCTTTGAAATGATGAGCTAATGCGCTTACTGTGCAGATATTGGAGCAGAGGGTAGGGCAGTTGGTTGCAGAGGTGAGGAATGAAGTGTCCAGGACATACTATAAATTCAAATTCCTGATGGCCCTGATTGGAAGTAGGGCAATATGCTTTGTAACTGTGGGTGTTCCAACCTTTAAGATGCTAAAATTGAATTACATTTTCATTCCATCAAGCCTTGCCTGTATGGGATGCAAAATATCTGACCTACTCACAACAGTTTGTTCAGCCTTCATAAGCATTCTGCAGGTTCTGGTGGCATGTTACAATTTGGTGGAAACAGTCACCCAATCAGTGTTCAATTCGACTGACCGTCCCTCACCGTGTGCTTTTTTTTTTTTTAAATATGTGTGGATACTTGAAAAAAACCCTGCATCTGATTCCTCATAGAGCCACTCCTGAAATGTGGAAGTGCTGCAAGCTTTGCAGTGCTGTGGTGTGGTGCTCCAAGAGTCTTGCTGCAGCAGGGGCACGGCACTGGACAGAGGGGCTGGAACAGGTCTGGTCCTCCCACCCATTCAGTTGCTTCGAGGTTCTCTTTGGGCTCATGTGGAAGAGTTGGGCTGTGGTCATACCGAGGCACCGCAGGGACCGAATGCCTCTGCTTTTCTTCCTGCATGCCCACACACCCTTTGGGCAGCCTTTGCCCCAGGTAGCAAGAGGAGACAAGAGGTGGAGAAGAGGTTATGGAAGTATGAGAAAGCTGTAAACACACGGGAGAGCAATAAACACATGGGGAAGCATGATGGATGTCAGTACCAGTTCACCAGCAGCTTAACTCTTGCCAGTTTTTTGGTGGGCATCATGGTAAAGGGGAGTTTTAAGTGATAATGTAGTGCTGGCACTCATGATAGACTGAATCTCTGTCGATGCTGTGCACTGCATCAACACAGAGAGCCTTTGCTGGAAACTTAACTGTGCAAAACCCCACAACATTAATGATGAGCAGTATCTTTGTGCTTTAGTTTTCTTCTTTCTTTTTGGTATCAGGTGGTATTTCTTTCCATCTTTATACGATTAAATAAAAATAGGTCTTGCTGCAAAGACAGCATCATTCATAGATTGTAGCTGACCACTGCACTCAGCAGCACCACATTAGCTCTACCTCTTCACACATCTGTTTCTTCTAAGTTTGTCCAGGCTACCTCAAAAGCTGTGAAAGTCTCCTCCTTCTCTCCTTTCAGCTTGCTCTCTCCTAGCTGCTTACTGCTTTACTGCTGCCATCTGGTATGGGATCCCTTTCATCTGTGGATTCCCCATATCTCTCCTGAGCCAAAATTCAAATCTGCAGTTGGAGATTTTATTCCTTCTGCTGTCCTCCCTCTTTTTCTGAGGCAAGGACAGAGGACCTCTCTACTGTAGATTTTTGTTCGACCTACACGTAGATCCTTGGCCAGTGGCATGACTGTGGTGATATAACAGAGGCTGACTGTAAAATAAAGGTATTTGGAAAGTCTTGAAAATGTTTATTAAAAAAAAAAAAACCCACAAATATTTTGGGGGGCGGGGGGGAGGGTTGCGTTATGGTTTGGTTAGGGATGAAGTTTGCTTTCTTTACTTTATAAATGAAACATGTCTAATATGCTTTTGTCTCCATTTCTCATACCTCTGCAAATTCCCATCAATAGAGAAGAGGGTGGAAGTTTGAATTAGTGGAATTAATGCTCTTTGCAAGACATTTCTGCTCCTAGTTTCAGTCCAGATTAGACTGAAAATATACTATTATACTATGCAATAATAAAGCAAACACACATTCTGGGAGAGAACATATCTTGTGGTTGTTTTTTTTGTTTTGTTTTGTAGGGGGTTTTTTTTTGTTTGTTTTGTTTGTTTTGGGGTGTTTTGGGGTTTTTGTGTGTGTGGTTTTTTTTTTTTTTTTTGGTTGGATTTACATGTGATATTAAAAATCACTGTCCATAGAGTAGATGAAATAACATTTTAGTACTCTGTTGGCTACATTCTTTTCAAGGGTCGATACAGAGTGGCATTTGCTCTGTGATGCAGAAAATAATCTGTTAAAGGAAAAAAGATACATACATCTGTAACCTACACCAAAAAAAAGCCTTTAGAGTAGCAAAGAACAATAGTATGGGGCATTGAGACTGGAGAAGAGTCAGTAAAATGTTGAGAAAGTTTTAAATGAAAATTAAAATAAGGGAGAAGCAGTCAGCTTCCTTCATCATGAGAAACTCCAGTGATAATGGAATAGTTCCTCCATTTTTCTGCTTTACTTGGGTTCAAAGTTCTCTTCAGAATGTAGTTTTTGCACCAAAGTTCAGCAGTCTCAAGAGTGTTTTAATTCCTTGTGTTGTTGTAATTAGTCTGCATTTTAAGTTTATTAGTGGCCTGACTAATGTACTCTTAAGAGGCTTTATTTGGAAAAAAGTCAATATATGAAGCCAATAGAGCTCTTGAGAGTTTGTGCCACATACACGCTCACACATAGAAAATCATGTTATCAATTTTCATTTGACTTTTAATCAATTACAGTGACAAAGAGATGATTTGAAGTCAATTTTCTGTTGGTGCTAAATTAGTGTTTGATCACAGATGTTTACTCTGGTGACTGCTTTCTTTTGCAAAAGCCTTGTAGACTAAGTTGCATAGATTGATGCCTCTCATTTTCAGGTGATTAGCAGATTTTTCTCTTATTTTGCTGCTTTTAGCAGCATGAGGGATGTACTTCTGCTGGGATATGACTGTGTGGGAACCTCTTAAGATAAACATGGAATTTAGTAATGAAACCTGGCATTGACTTAGGAGTGCCTGTCTTTGAATGGAGATGCTCCTCAGTGATCCAGCGCTAACTCAGTTCTCAGAACAGCAGACTCCTCCATCCCATCTGTTTAGATTTGTAAAATTTATGCTAACAATAGCTTTTGCCGAAAAGAAACATTTTGCTTCCTACTTATTATTAAGGAACAGAATGCAAAGAAGGAGAGAAGAAAAACCTATAAAAATAAATGTGAAAAATAAGAAACAAGAGTTCTTTGCAAGAGAGTCAGAGAATCAATCCTGAAAGCATTTCTTTTTTTTTTTTCTTTTTTTTAATGCCCCTTCTTTATTTATCAGCTGTTTAAAATAGATAGGCCAAAACTTTTCATTCTCTATTCATAGGAGAGCGATTCCTGAGACCACATAGCAGGCATGTATGGAAAACTACTCTGTCTTCTTTTAGATTCCCTGGATGGTGTTTAGGATGTTGTTTTGATGCTTAAAATCACATAAACCCAAGCTTAAGACAAGATTTTGAGGTGGTCAGTGCCCTCAAATGCAGCCAGATTTTCTAAGAGCGCATTTCTTATTTAAATTGTGGTATGAGTTGCCAAAGAGCAGGTGCTAAATGCTGGGATTTTTCATTCATTTGAAGTCTGTGTGTCATACTGAGAGATGCAGGACACTGAACATCACTGAGAATCCAGCCATAGAAAAGTACAGCATAAAATGCAAACCATAGCACACACAACCCAAACCCATCATACAAATCAGCCTAAATCATCAAAGCAATAGATCAAACAAATGCCTCAAAATTCAGTCTCTCTCTCCTGTCATTCTTCCCAAATGCTTTGCATAATACCCTGAAGATCAGCAAACAGATTTTGCCTGGTATGCAGTATAGTGAGGATTGAATTTTACTGAGGGACCATGGAATAAAAGAACCCACCAGAAACCTTGGCTATGCTAAACTGAAGTTGTAATACTAGTGCAAAGAGAATATAGAGGGTTGTTTTTTTGGTTGCTTATTGTTAATTGTACTTATGGCTCACTGATTTAACCACCTCTTCAACTGGTAATACCTGGATCATGACTGTGTAGGTGGAAAACCACAGGTCATATTTCTAATCTACAGCTGCCTGAAAATTGATAGTTCTGATAAATAAATTTTTAATGCCCCATAACAAAACTTTTCTTCATGAAAATATTAAAGGGTTAAGTCCCTTGAATTGCCAACTCCAAAAGAAGTATTTCAGCTTGTGCTCTTTGGGATTTGACTTTCCTTCCCCTTCCATCACAAAAAAAAGGTACTAAAGAAAATAGAAAAATAGGAAACAGAGTGGGAAAATGGAGAGGTAACTGCTCATTTCGTGTTGAAAATACGGAAGAATTCTACACAACTGGGAATTACTGGCTTTTTTTCAGTCAGTCATAGAAAGTCACCTCAGTGAACAATGATAGCAAAGTTCAATATTTGAAAGACAGTGTCTTCAGACTGTAAGAGGTGGAAACGCGTTGCCTTGGCCATATCTGTGCCTTGATTGTCTATAAATAGAAGCTGAGGAGCTAATCAGATCTTTGTGCAGTGCTGGTTTTATTTTACAAGCCTCCCTTTCAATGTAAGCCCAACATGCTATACTTACATCCTTAGTACACTGTTTTTTTACAGCATTTTACTGGGGTTTTGTATTTTATGGGACAGTCTGAGGGTCTGATTCACTTCCTGCTTGACATGAATATCTCTCTTGATTTTTAAGCTCAATTTCTATTTAAGTATATAAGAACTGTTTGTATCTAAGAGGGAGAAATGGAACCTGGAGTATTGGGTTTTTTTGGCTCCAGTTGTATTTTACAGGTTAATGTGTCTTTTGGGAACTATCATATGTGGCAACTCTGTCTCCAGTAACTGTTCAGTAGAAGACAACTCTTCCAGTACTAAATTGCAGTCGGCGCGTGGGCCAGGATTTTTCTGCAAGAGCGGATGAAAGTTGCTTGCCTTGTCTTACTTTCTTTCTTCTACTTTACTACAGGAGAGAGTGCTCCCAGAGATGTCCAGAAGGGCTCTTTTTCACCATATTTTCTTCTGTTTTCTATTTGTCTTGTCAGTTTTGGACTAGAACATGAAGAATAGGTTGGGCAGTCAGGCTGAATCTGCTCTATTGGGAGGGGTCTGGTTAAGACGAGAGAATGAAGGGTTTTGTAAAACCTTCGAAAAAATGTCATTATGAATGAACCTGTAAATCTCTAAGTATCAAATGAGCTTCATATATAATGCTACCTAGTAGCAGAAGGAAGAACATTTAAATGCTGTCGGAAATTAATGATGAGGAATGCCTAGAAAGCTTCACAACAGAAAGGCATCACACTCTTTGCTGCTTCATCTTTGTACTGGAATAAATATTCAAACTAAATTTAGCCAGTGTGATTCGGAGGCAGTGTGGCTTCAGGATTTCCACCAGGTTTTACCCTTTCCAGTTGGCCTTTTTGCTGGAATTGTTAGTCAGGTGATGAACCATTTGCTCCATGCAGGATACTGACCAGGGACAGAGCAGGGAAATGCGCAGCCCTGGATGCCATGTTTCCTCTGCATCTTGAATTAATTCTCACCTGCCTTTCCAGCAGCCGATGAAGGACCCTTCCTGACAATCAGATCTGTAGTGATACTTTTGTGTGCTTGCCCCTCTTAGCAGCCTGGCACGTAAGAAAGGGATATTTAACTTGAAAAATTGTTTATTTTATAGAATTTCCAACCAGCGTAATGTTTATTAAAACAGCCATAAAATTCACTGCATACCACATGAAATTCAGCTTGATAATGATAGTGCTGCTATTGTGATTATGTAAGCACAAAGCTGTTGATTTACAAAGAAATAAATTCAGATAACACTGTGCAAGAAATACAGGTCTCAAAAACTAGTGCTGGAGTTGGCGCGGGGACCAGCAACAGGCTGTACGAACTTTCAGCTTGAGGTTCCTTGATGGAATTCAAGCTGAATCAGTTACCACAACCCAATGGCTTTGTAGCAGTTTGGATAAAATGAAGATGTGGTCTTAAGTCCATTTCCTCCTGTACCTGTAGCACCAACCAGGCAGTCTTCAGTGGAAGCCTCCAGAGGGATGTTTAGCGTAAATCAGGGATGGGGCTGAACGTCCCCCTTGCAGCAGGGACATTCACAGGCACGGGGAGAGATGTCTGATTAGTGCTGCATAGGTTCCCTAGGTACATTTGGTTGTGAGACTTAGGATTGCCATTCCCACAGGGAGCCAGAAAGCTGTGAGCCCACATGGGAAGGGTTGAAATGGCACTGGGGATGATTACCGGTGAATTTAAAAACACTAGGTGGTACACGTAGTGATTGAGATTGGAGATATTAATGCTTTAAAAATGACAATTTCACATTTTTGTAGTGCCATTTTATTGTATTTTCATTAGAAAAATAAAAGGTCACTATCCTGGCAGGACATTGCATTACCAGTCTTCTTTAGGGTTCCATCTCTAGCTATTTATTGCTTTTGGTTTTATCTCCTGCTGAAATTCATGTGAGAGCAAATAGACATATCCTGGGTAAAAGTTAGATGTAGCACATGCCACAGTGAATGGATGCCTTTTAATTTTGGAGATTACATCAATCACATGAATGTTATTTGGACTAGCATGTGTGTTGGGAGAAAGCAGGCCATGAATATTTAAAAGGACAGACCACAGATGAGAAGCCTTCAGCAGGCTGTCACTCTTACAGGTGTTGCAGGTACCACAACATTTCCATAGTACTGCAACTGAACCAGTAGCCAAATTAGTTGTGTTAGGTTAGTTATCTGCAAATATTACACAGCCCTTTGTTCTCCACTCTGGTTTATTAATTAACCCTGCTCTGTTAATCCGCACTCCTATTCTGCCTTTAAATCTACTTTCTTTCTACCTCCCCAGGGAGAGGTCTGCCCAGGTGCAAGCACAGGGTAAATGCCCAGCTGAGGGTTGGGTTCCGAGCAGAAGCTGCCTGCTTTGCTGTGCAGAGGGCAGCTGCACACCTTGAGGACAAACAAGCCCCCAGCTCTACTGCCACCATTTTTCTGGGTGACATACAGGTTGTTTCAGGGTTGACACAGTCATTTGGGGAAGGAATCTTGATGTGTCTTGGCACAGAAAACAATGAGGTGTGTTTCCATGTGCCATGAGCAAAGGTTTGGAGCATCCAGGCATGGCAAAATAGCTGTGAGCTTGCAGCTGGAGAGCTCATGCCAGAGCTGTGCTATGAAGCTCAGACCTGACTGCCAACCACCCAAGCTGACCTTCAACATATAGTCCAAATAGCTAAATCTAGCTGAATCTTTGATTGGACCAACCGCGTGAGCTCTCTGTCATCTGAAGCATCCTAATCCTGGGTCTTCTTTGCTTCTTGCTGTTATATTTTTTAAGTATTTTTGTGACTAGTTAGTTTAGCTTTTCATTTTTGCTGAACCACTGCTTCAACCACTACTTCATCCCATCTGCACTGTTATTTTTCTTAACTGCTTTGCCTGTAACTGTGTGCAGGAGGAAATACCCATCTGTTAAAGCCTGAGGTATTAGACTGAGGAAGAGACAGTTTTAAATAGATATTACAGGCATGTCAAACTTTAGGTTAAACAGAGAAGATCAGACAAAAAAATGTCCCAGGAAAATCTGGGTGACATTTTATTCTTGTCAAAACATGAAAAATTATCAGAAGAGGAGTGGAAGGAAAAGGCTGTTTAATTTAAGAAACTCCCATTCTAGTTAGATTTCTGTTGTACTCTCAAAATACAATGATTTAACCGTGACACAGAGATGATGATGTGCAATCGACTGTATCAACAGTTTCACAGATGTTTATTTGAAGTTTAATGTTAATGAAATGCAGAGATGTGCCTTGTACCTTCTTGGTTTAGTTTTGGGGATTTTGTTTTGTTTTTTTTCTCTCCTCAAGTCCCAGGTTTAACATTTAGTCTTTCTAATAGTGGAATTAATTCATCTCGTTTAGTACCTGAAGAGAAGTCTTCAGAAAGTGATTTAACAAATAACTGCATTAGGAATCCTGTGTTTGAGAGGGGCAGAACAGAACAAGCAGAGGGGTTAAAAAGGGGTGAGCCTGTAGGACAAAAGATCTCTGTTGGGGGCTATTGGAAAATCTTATGCTGCAGCTTATGGCCTGACAGGTTTAAACTCCCTTGTCACCAGGTCTGAATTTATCATTATTAAAATATTAGGTAGCATGTCATTGCCTTTGTAGCTGTGTGGGATAATTGCAGGCTCCATACTTTAAGGAAACAAACTGAGGAAAAGACTGTTTACATACACTAAGAACATGAACAGATTAGCTTCAGCTGGCCTGTTTATACTGTCAGCCTGTATTATATTGGAGATTAGATAAATGTACATAAATATTAGGCATAACAAATATTTGGTGGTGTTTCTCTGTCCTTGCATTATGCTCCACGTAGCCCATTACAGCACTTGCCTGGGAAGGCTGGGGGAACAGGCTCACTTAACTCCCTTAGGTCAGCTGGGGTAAGAGACTGCCCAAGCCCAAGGGTTTCTTAATAAGCCACAATTTTTGGTGGCTTACTTCCATCTGGATATTCAGGTTGGAAACTGCTGCAGTTTAAAAATGATGAGTTAGGAGGAAGCATCGGGATGAATGAGGATATGACTGAGTTGTTGTTCCTGTTTTATTTGTAGTTACCAGTTTGCCTTGTCGAGTTAAGACCATTTTGTTACTTGTCTTCTGCAAGTAACCAATCCATTTACACTCTCAACTGGGAATAATAAAATGTTAAACATCTTCATGGTCAGCACTGTCTATTTAAATATTTAGCATTATATTTTGTAATTTCCTTCTCTGTATTTTTGTATTTAATTGTATTGATTTCTCTTCATTTTTAATGACATCAGAAGAAAAAAAAAGGGACAAATACAGTCTGTTTGTCTCAGTGGCTGAATATGAGAGCTGAACAGCCTGGAGACAGCAGGGACGGATTCTTTTGTCACTCCTTGGGAGTCAGGTGTCTCCTGCTGGGAAGATACATCCTGAGGGCCTTGGTGCAGTAAGACACGGGTAAGCTAGAACAGGGCTTGGAGTTTGGGGCATCTTTTCTCTTTGTGTTGTTTCTCAAGGTTTCTCCCACGTAAGATGATGATGATTGCTCATCATGAAATACACAGTTTAAAATTTGTCCTGTGTCTGTTTTTCCATCCATACATTTTGAAACAGTTTACAGAAGTTTATGTGTTATTAGTTCATGCAAAGCAGCGCACAGAAAGCTAGATTTCATTATTTAAAAAATTGCTTGTATTTTTGGTGGTCTAGTTGTAGATATCTGTTGCAACTTTTTCAGAGGCCTAGATGTGCCCCAGCTGCTGTTGCTTCAACATTCAACACTTACAATAATGACTACTATTTTATTAACCCAACACTTCATCCAGTGTCTGCCATAGCAAACAAATCCTGGAATATCAGAGCCATTGCTATGAAACCCCTGTGATATGTGGGGAATTCTCTGGAGTCCAGGAGCACCAACAGGCAGAGTTGCAGGGTAATGGCCTGGAAAAGGGGAGGAAATATACCTCATGGAGAAAGAAACGGAAAAAATTACTGACCAAATGATATTCCAGAGAATTGAGAATATAATTTGAAGTGCTGCATTTGAACAGACTTGTTTGAGTATTTGCAAGTCAAAACGAATGAGTAAACAAATTTGTGAATTCTAGACCTTGATAGTCTTCAGCCATCCTTAATATGAAGACCTGTGAAATATTTTTACTGGATATATTTACCTCTGCATAGAAACATTAAGACCACAGCTAGCAGTCTCATCTTAGGTAGTAATCATTCCTAAAGTCCTTAGAAATGGAGACTAAGAGGGATCTGTGGACCACAGCTTGGAAACCAGTGTTTCAAGCACCCTGGATAATTACAGAGCTGGTAACTGCTGAATCTCTAGAAACATTTCTAATTGGAAAACTTTGGATTGCCTAAATAAACAATAAATGCATCTGAGCTGCATAAGGATTTTCTTATGGGAGCTGTGGGACTGTCCTTGTTCCTTTACATTATGAAAAACTCAATGGCTTTTATTCATATACGTGGAAAGAGAGCTGATTTCAAGCTGGAATCAAGCCTCCTCCCAGTTCCTGCAGTCTGGTTGTGGCCATCATCTGGCTGGTTGTTCTTCCTTGCCCTATGATGTGTTACATATCCCTCATCCATCCAGTCCTTCCCTCTGCTTCCTTTTTCATCTGTCTCCTCTCCTGACTCTCGCTATACCTAATAACTGTACAATGAGAAAAAAGCAGTATGATGCTCCATGATGTAAATTGGTGCTTTTAATAGAATTGTCCTGTTGAGGCTTCTTTTGTTTGTTTACTTGAGCTGTGTCTGTGTTGAGTATTCTTTCCCTGGCGGTTGTCCAAGTAGATTATTTTTTTCATGGCTATTTAATAGAGTTTGCTGTACATTTCTATATATATTTTAAAGTGCAAGACAGAAAGCATACAGAGCTTTAACTGGAATTACCTCATCAATAATTGATTCTGAACCTTCAAAAATGTGGTATTTTGTCTTGTCATGTTAGCAGCTTGTTGCTATAGATAGGGAGGGTGACCCATGCCGTGATCATCCAAAAGAGATAATGGAAGGATCTTCTGAAGATGATGTTAATATCCCTGATGGGATTACACAGGGATTTCAAAATGGACAGTGTGCTGTATTTCTCTGAATACAATTACACTTATACTATCCCAATACAAGGCAGAGAAATACATGTCCAGGAATACATGTGTTCACCTACTGCTTCAAAGGGAGTAGAAGGATGAGGCAGCTAGTGACAGTGAAAAATTCAGTTACTGAGGCATGAAAGGAGAGTCTGAAGGTAACTGCTGTTAGTGCACAGAACAGACTTTTGGGAATCGTGACATCACAGCCTGTTTTCACTGCATCATGATCCAGCCCAGTGGAAGGACAGAGCTTGAAATGTGTCTGACATATTTTTCTAGTATAGAGGGATATACTAAATCTGCTAAATGGGATTTTTGGGGGACAGAGTGCAGAATGTTAAAAATATCAGGCAAATAACAGCTTCTACAGGTGTTTCCATTTGTAGTGAACCTGTAAAATCCAGAAGATCCTACTGACTGTAATATTAATAATAGGCAAAGTCAATGCTAAATGGCCTCAAGAAAAAAAGCACAAAAATCTTACAAAAAGTCAGGATCGATAGGATACCTCTTGCAGTACAGTATTGAACCTTCTTTCCCCTTCCCCCAAAATAACATTGTCAGTTATACAGAAAAGCTTTTACTTACTCCTGCTAATGGAAAACTGATAATGATCTTTGAATAATAGGGGTTTAGAAATAGCAGCTCCTGGGTCCTTATACCAGCTTTACCAGTCAATACTGTAGTTTTCTTTTTGAGAGGCAGCAGTTTTGGAGGCAGGAAAGGAATTGGTGCCCCCCAATGTATCTCAAAGGGGTTTTTTTGGTGGTTTTGGTTTGGTTTTTTTGGTGTTTTTGTGTTTTTTTTTTCTTTTTTAAATCTCAGATGAATTATAAATGCAAATTCAGCAATGCAAAGAGGAAAAAACAGATTGGTTTCCTTTTGAGTTTGCTGATTAGTCAATTGCTTAGTTCATGAAGGATGCCACTTGTGTCAAGTTTCTGTATACTTTCATAGAACTGGAGCACGATACTTACTGTATCTCAAGTGAATGATTTTTCAATTAGCCTGCAGTTCCTTGGCTGTATTCCCTTTGCAGTCCTACATGGGTGATGTAGAGCAAAGGTTTAAGATGTTTTTGGACAATTTATGATATTTGGAAAGGCTATTTGTCAAGAAACAGTATCTGCAACAACTTTTATATTCAGTTTTAGTCCCGGGTCTTTTGTTTATTTTTATGGCATTCTTTTTGATGTATTAAAGTTAACTTGAGTGTAGTTTAAAATGGGAGGGGGAGGGAGGAGAGGAAAAAAAGCCAGTGTTAAAAGATTGAGATATTAGGGAGCACATGACTGTTTTTATGATGGGGCTGCAGATGGGAGGGAACTGTGAATTGGTTTACTCTGACAGCTAAACCAGCAAAGAAAGGAAAGATCAGAAACATTTGAAAATGAGATCATACAGCATGTGAACTATAAAGACATCTCACCCATGTTTTTTTTATGAGAAGTCTTACTGACATTTGAAAAGCAGGGACCGGTTCCCGAGTCTTAAGGTTGACTGACATTTAGGGGCAGCGTTAGGCATGATTTCCTTCCCCTCTCTTTAAATTGAGGTTTTCAAAAATCGGGGTGAGGGAGAAGCCTGGTTACACCTTGCAAAGCATTCAGATCTGTGTAGAAATATGAAAAAAGTAACCTGTGACATTTTAAACACTTTGCTGAATCTTGTTTTTTTCTGCGTCATATAGAGGCATGGATACGGAGCTGCACTGCCATGGGGAGGGAGAGAACCTGAAAATGGTTTAATTTCAGGTATTTGTCCCAGCAGCTCAAACTGAATTGCACAGAATTATTGAAATCAGGGAAATTTGGGGTAGTCTAAAAGTACCGCTGAACAAGCTGCTACTCTGTAAGACCAGAGCAGCTTGTTCTACCTTTGTCCCAGATGCAAGCAGGCAGCCAGGCTCATACCAAGCAGAGGTTCAGAAGCAGCTGCACTTGCTGGCATAGCTGGGCAATACCAGCACCAGCAAAGGGCATTCAGTGGGTACCCCTGAGATCCAGAGAGCAAGTGCTTTCCTTCAATCACTATGCCAGTACCATCACTTAGAAAGCATTCACCTTCATGTGTTTCTCTTTATGTCTTTCTCTTCTCTGAGAAGCTCAGGACACTTCCCCTGAAAGGGCAGTACCCCATGGGGTGATTTATAAAGCTACCCCTGTTTCCTAGCGTCTGCTGAGGCTAAACATCAGTTGCAAAAAGCTTAAGCAGCTCCAACAGGCTGGATGTAAAGTCTGCATTTACCCCTGAGCTGTGTTTCTTCCTTCCAGCAAAGTCTGAGCTGCAGTATCAGGGTACTCTTAATTATAGAAACCAAACCTGCTTCCTTGTGAGGTTTTAAAGCCATTCTCTAAGTATCTTCTTTCTTTGACCCCCAAGCCAACTTAAACTAGTCGTGTAAGAACTTAACAAAGGGCTTGATCCGGACATCCTGGGCAATCAAAGGCAAGGTCCTGTGCAGCTGCTGTGGCTGAAAAGCAACAAAATGTTCTGTAGTGGTTTGAAATGAGTTTCTGGGAGAGCGGCATCGCTCTGCAGCTGGCCCTGCTTTTGAGGGTGATGACAGTCTGATATAGTCAGGCAGAGAAGCTGGTTTAGGGTAATAAAGAGCATCAGTGGAGGACATTAGTATTTAGGTGGGCTCCTGCTAAAACTATCTAAAGAGGAGTGATGTAAGTGACATAAAAATTCCCATATTGTAATTTGAGTAGCATAGAAGGGTGACTAATGAACTGGATTGCTTTTATAGCTAAGCAGACTGGGGATAAGATGGGTTCTAATACATCCCCACAATGCAATTATCATGGGAGGAATTTATGTCACATTTTTTTATTTCATTTTCAGTGTCATATATTGCATACAGGTTTCTTGCCTGCTAAGGAACAAAAGCTAAGCAGTTGAGTTTAATATCGGTTGTGTATATTTATCTCATTCTAATCTAGAAATTTTTCTATGTTTATGTTTTAAAAGCACCAGTTAACAACTGAGTAAGCCTTTTTTCGCCAACAGAAATGGTTTGGGTGTTTCTGTTGCTCTTACCTTTTAAAAATAAATACCAGAAATACAGGGCCAGATTCTCTGCTGCTGCAGTAGTAACCAGCGTGGAGTGGGAGGACCATCAGGGAACTATTTAAGACACCCTGCTTCTCAAGCAATTCATACTCAGGAAACCAAATAAATGGTAGTAGTGTCAGGGCTTCTCTGATGTAGGAGCAGCCAACTGCAGTCCTACTGGACACCATCAGTTTGCAAAATCCAGAGGCACCCTTCCCCTCCCTCACTCCATGATTTCCCTCTCCTTACTCCTCCCAGATTTCATTCATCCTTCCATCATGTAGAAGTTTCCTCCTTTCCTTTGAAGCAGCTGGGGTTCATCTAGAGAGAGTGATATGTTACCCCAGTACTGACTGTGTCCACTATACCTTCCATGTGCTTGTTGTCAGGCATATCACTTCCTCTTGTAAAGGACTCTGTGGAGGATGTCCACAGCAGCACCAACAGTGAACAGGACTCAGCCCTGATGCAATGGGACGGAGCTGTGAGGCTGAGAGCCTCAGGGTGCATCATCTGGCAAGCTCCTGCATCTCCCAGGGTGGTGATGAAGCCAGGGAATGTGTTAGCTCTGTGGGAGATCAGTGTCATCTCTGCACTGTTTTTCAAGCATAGAGTAAGAGTTGGGGTTCCAGTCTGGAAGTGTTTTCCAGGTTTCTGGTGAGTATTTAATGACGTTTGACTGTGCGAGGGGGCAGTATTAGTAAGAGTCTTGAGAAACCTCTAAAGCCTTAGAGTCTGTGTTCAAAACCTAGCAAGCAGAGAAAAATATTTTGGATAAAACATGGTTTTAGTGAGTGCTTTAAACCTAAAGCCCTTGACCTCATCTTCTGGAAGTTTTGTGACCCTTCGTTTCTTCAGGAAAATCCTTTTTTCTCCTGTTCTCATGCCTGGGTTTTAGGACTCTAAAATAACTGCTTTGCTTTTAGAAGGCTGCTTAGAAAGAAAAGGTTTTATCCCATGGAAATACAGCAACAGTGACTAGCAAATCTCATTAAACTTTTGCTAGACAAAAAGGCCAGTGGGTAATCCAGTAACTGTGTGAAACAGATTTATTCTGGAACACACACATTGCAGAAGAAAGCATCCAGTTTTCTCTCTTCCCCTTGTGTTGTGAAAAGGTAAAACAAAGGGAGGATTGAGCCAAGGGTGTGCATTCTCGGTGGCTAAACATTATTCTTGGGCTTGCTATAGGTCCACAGGGCTGCCACAGCACTGTGAAAGCTGGAGTAGAAAGCCTGTTGTTGTGTAGAGGTGAATGCCACTTCCAGCATTTAACTGCCTCTTCCCCTGAGATAGTTGCTGAAACAGTTATTTTCTTGCTTGAATGTGAGCGATGGCTGAGCCACAGCTCTTACCTCCAGCTTAGAGATGATGACTTCAACAGTTTTGAAAGGAAAGATGGCAAACATGGGTCTGTCAGTCTTTATGTCCCTGAGTAGTCAGTGGACAGTATGTGGTACTTGCACAGCTGTCTTTAGGTCTTCAGTTGGAAAGAATCATACTCTGCAGCTGGCTCTCCTTGGTTTAGAAGGAGCTCCCAACTGCCCTCATCCTGATTCAGGTAGGTCAGCTGAGTCCTTTGGTTGAGAGGATGAAGCAAGGCATGAGAGAGGGGAACAAGCAGAAATCAAATGATCCAGCAAAACTTCCAGTGAATACTGAGCCATGCTTACTTCCACTCTCCTGTTCTTAACTGATCTTGGGGCTTACTCCTTCCATACCAGGATGAGAAAAGACTTGGTCCATCACCAAGCACTAATTTTGAGATAATTAATACTTGGCTCCACAGTAGCACTTTGCAACCATGACTGGAAGATCACTGACGAAAAGTCCAGGCATGGCATCATCTAATTATTGCTTCTTTTGTATGTGCCAAGGACTTAATAATTTGTTACTTTTTCTAGGGGAAGGGGAAGTGATTACAAGTTTCTTATGGGAATCAGAGGTACCACTGGGCTACCATTAGCAGTGCCATGGGTATGAAGGGCAAATTAAGCTTGGTGATCCTGCCAGGCTTACATTCAACAAAGTCTGGCTCAGGATTTATAAATTATTCTCTGGTGACAGACATAAAGTAGCCCTCTTAACAACAAGCCTCTGTGTATTTTCTGCCCTTCTGTTCTTGTCCTTTCCATCAGTTCTGTCTCTTAATGTTTTTGCCAGGACATCCTGGTAGCTCTTTCTCAGTTGAGCTCACTGAGTCTGTTGTTTCCTTGATTTCCTCTCCTTGGTGTTCAGCTCTATTTTATTGCTTTGTTGCCAAAAAGGAAGAGACAGCTTACCAGGTGTGTTACTCAATCCCTCACCGCAACTTGAAAACCTGTATTCCAGGTTTCTAATATAAATGAGCTATCTGGTCAGCTGGGGAAGACTGAGTACATGTGACAGCATGGCTCCATCACTGGCATTCTCTCCCCTAGGCCAGAAGGTTGCACTCCATTAGTGTCATACCAGGATGTGGCTTATCCCCAGTGCTTCAGCTGGGTGCCAGGCTACTTGAGGAGCAGCACTCTGGATAAAATGCTTCACTGAAGCACCTTGTCCTGGTGGCTGGGGGACAAGTGGAAGTGGATATATCCCAGAGAAAGAATTTTTTTTTTTTTTTTTGGTCATGAAGAAGATATATTCCTGTTGTCCTGGTAGTATTTTGTCTTTGAGCAGAGCAAGTGCAAGTGTTGAGCTCTGTGTGTAAAAGCCATGGGATAAGCACACAGTGACTTCTCTGTCCAGGCAAATGGTCACTCCCTTGACAGTTTAGTCAAAGGTATTCAGGGTGCCACATGTCTAAGAGGCAAATTATAAAACTAAACTGTATTCTTGAATATGAGAAAGCACAGAAACAAAAAGCCAAGTGCTGGGTTTCATTCTGGATAGCTCATTAACTTAAAACCAGAGTACGAATGTAAATTATAACCCTTGTTGTTACTCATAACTACAGTTCAGACGATAACTTGGCAGTTTGCCCACGACTCTTTTATAAACCAGTAACCTCCGGAATAAATTATACATCATACATAATACATAATTGTCCTTTAAAAGGCAATAATTGTTCTAAAAGGTAGAGTTTGCAGCGTGTTTCACATGAAATGTATGCCACAGAGCCAGCCCCATTGCTCAGATAACCTTTGTGCTCTGTGGCACTGGGCTTTCAAGATGTTGCCCTAAACCTGTGGTGTCCCAGTACTATCTCACAAAACCAGTATGTAATGTCTTCTGGTGTTCTCCTGAGGTAGGACTCTCTGTGCTTCCTCCAACTTGGGCTATTGCAGATGCCCTCACCTTTCTTTGTTTTCTTCTTGATGAATCCTGATGAAGAGACCATGTGTCAGCCTGGAAGGGCTGATATCCTGGGATAATCACTGGATTTAAAATAGAGTCTCATTTCTGTGCAGTCAACCTAAATACCTTGTTCTCCCAGGATGAGACACTTGTACTCAGTTATGCTTTGTAGGGGACATCGGGACAAAGCCAACAGCAGAAAACACACCATAAGAAACAGCCTCTTCACAGTTTCAGCACCTCTTCATGTACACAAGATTCTGCATAGGTTCCTTTTAATCTTACTATTATTATTATACACATTTAGGAAAAAAATCCCACACCCCAAGTCCTTTTGAAAAAACATGCTTTGTCATGGTTCTTGTTTCATATATTTTTGGTTTGCAGTTGATGTTGGGTTGCCAGTACAAGGCTTTGTTTCTATGATCAAGGTACTGATTAATTCTCTTTGCTTTTAGGTTTTTTTGTAAGATAGACAGCAAGAAGGTTATATGTACTTTGTCTTTTTTTTTTTTTTCCCCGTGTTTATTTGTCTGCACAAGACACATTACAGGAAACCTTTCACACGGGAGTTGCTGTGTAGCTGTAATAATTGATACCGGAAAGTTATGTGAAGGTCTTGTTGTACTAAACAAACTAGCCTTTTCTCAGAATGAAAAGATAAATGGTGGGACCTGGAAAAGAAAACCCTTTAAAAATGACCTATGGTGTAAGATATATAAACTACAGGAAAAGTACCCACATATTTTTATCATTGGAAAGAAAGGTCGCTATTTTTCTGCCACAGTAACAGAATAATAATATGTTCAGTTAGCAAAAACTCGTACAGGCAAATGTTAAGATGCTAATAGATGTTGCAAGCCAGAACTTGAACAGAGAATTCTGCTTTCCTAATGTGGGTTTGCTGCCCTTCAAATGATTAGATTCTGTCAATCAAAGACTGTTTTCACATATAAAGCTATTATAGTCTGATCTTCCTCATTTCTGAAGGGCAACCAAACTTGAACGCTCTTGGTGATAAAATATTGGTTGCTTTATGCCTGATTTTATAGATGGGTGTTAAAACAAATTTAGTCCTAAACTTTCTGTGGAAATAATTTGAAATGCAATTTGCTATGCATGTATTCATCTTCTTTCCTCTTGCTCTCCAGATTTTTCCATTGATATATTGATCGTAGTGGATAAAAAAGGTTATCTCACACCAATTTCCACCATGGCCCATTTCACCAGCCAGTCTTCCAGCTGAGCTTTACTCTAAGCTATCTAAATTAAGAGTCTGCAAGAAAACACATCTTTGCTCCTGAGCGAGAAACCTAAATTTAGAGTATGTAAGAGAGGTCTTGGAATTGGTTTACTCTGGTGATGTAGGATTTGTAGGCTGTCTGTGTTTATAATATCCTGCTAGCCCAGGTCTCAAAGTGATGTGGAAGTCTGAACTCTTTGATGGTCGACACTGCCTCCCCCATTCTGGCTCGGAGAGGACTCTAAGTCAGCTGGCTTTGTGTTCATGGGAATTTGCCAATGGTAAGGGGTGGCAGAGTGGGAGGGACCCCAAGGTCCGAATGGCATGGCAGCATGACCCCCTCCATGGCCCCATGGCAGCATGACTCCATCTCCCTGCAGCTGGCTGGGTTGGGGCTCTCACTGGGGCTCACAGTGGTACAGCAACAAGAGGTAGTTGGTGGAGGGATAGGTGGTGGAGTGAGCTGAAGAACCACAATCAAAACAGACAAAACCCCATGAGACAGAATAATTTTTTTTTAAGCGATCATGAGTTAAAAATCTCAGTGTTTCCCATTACACTGTTGTGTTTTTTTCTGTGCAGAACTCTGCATGATAATAATATTCTTGTGTCAACCCGTGGTATTTCCTGTTGAGATTTGTTAATGGTGTTTATTAATTTAATTAAAGAAATAGAAATTATTTAAAAGCATAAGCACAGAGACAAAAGTAAGGTTGAAGAATCTATTTGAGCTCTGTGTTCCCTGCCTTTTTGAGCACTTGATTTCAACATTTGTATTACAACACAAATAGTATTTTTGGGAGCTGTGTGTGTTTTAGAGAGATAATTACAGATGCATCAGGCATTACTCTTGCTTTCTCAGGTCCAAAACTCTTGTTGGCTTTGGTGTTGACACTCTAAGTGTCTTGTCTTTTGGGGGCAGGCCACTATTTCAGGTTAGAAATAACAGTTACCTGATGAGGTTGTTGGAAGGTTTACATCTGTTGTGATACAAATAGGATAGACTTCTGCACTCTAGTCACTTAAAACTTGCTCTTTCTCAGCACACCTGTCAAACTTGCCTGCTAAAATATTGCTGAAGAGGTAAAAGGCTGCAGACACAGATGAACAAAGTCCACTTCTTCCTTAAAATAGTAATCACAGCTTTTAACTATGGTACTTGGTGTAAACAGCCTGCTTTTGTCAACAGTGGGTGTCTAGGACCCCATACTGCACTAGGTTTTTGACCAGGAGACCAGAGTTTTCTCCTGGCAGGCTGGATGCAGAGCAGCCTTACAGCCCACACACTACCTTACTCTGAATTTACCTGAGCGCTGGAAAATTGTGAGAAACTTTCCTCCTGGATGCAACTTCCTCCTCTGCTATCTGAGCCTTGGATGGCTGATGTGCTTCTGGTGGAAGTGTGTTACCCCTCCCAGTCTGATGCTGGTTGGTTGTGTTGCTGACTCATTTATCTCAGTCCCATAGCCCACCTATGATTCCATGGCTCCAGATAACTGCCTTGTTGATTTGCCCCACAAAGTTTTGCCTTCTGTCTTCTCTCTCTCTCTCCTTCATGTCTCTTGCAGAACACTGTGTGCATCGGGGTTTTTTACATACAGTGTTTGCAGGATGTTTAGCTGCCTGCTCTGCTGCCTTCCCTTCCTGCAAATATATCAGCAAGTGCCAGTTACCATGTCCTTGTCAGCCAGAAGATGTCAAAAAATAAGTAGCTTTCACCCACTCAGCACACTGCTTCCCAAACAGTGGTAATTAGAAACAACTTGGCTTTTTCTTGCTTCATCTGCAAGGAAACACTCCTAGCTAGCCTGTGCTTTTAAGCTCAGTCTGTGTTGCGGCACAGCCCGGCTTTACCAATGGTATTGCTCCCGTCAGTTGTAACAGAGTTATGGCATCTCCTTCCCTTGCGTGGAGTGCCCGTGTCTGTGCGCCGCAGGCTCATTAAAGCTGATGCCCAGCAGGAGCAGTTTATGTTTCTGTAATGGCTTTTATGTTGTTGTCTCATGGAGTTAGGTCTGTCTGAAGACAGCCAGAGTTTAGAGCAGTTAAAGCTTCTGATGGAGATTACCATAATTACAAGTGATCAACATTCAGTGCTTTCCCCCCTCCACCCTCCCTCCTAGCACAGCTTGTCTCGGGTCAGGCTGCAGAGAGGCCTCTTGGAGAAAGTGCCTTCACGGTGACATCCACGCTCTGACACCGTGCCCAAGGGGTGACATCACTGCCTACCTGCAAGACCATCGGGTTTAAGTTATTGCTGTATTTCCAGCAAAGGCAACTGAATGGGCACTGTGCTTGTCAGTGCTGTTCCTGATACTCCTTACCTTCACCTGTTCATTTGCATTTTAATCATGACCTCATAGTTTATGTAATTGTGATTCTTGTTTTGTTTAAGTGGTCTTCCCCACAGGATTGCTTAAGAATGCACCTACAGAAATCCTACTTAGCAATTTTCCCTCGATCACATCCCTTCCAGCACTTGCTAACATATTTTGAGGTAATAGCCAAAAAGTCACGGTAGTGAAAAAAGGGTTAAAAGCAAGAAATACAAGTACATCCTGGATAGATGAATCCATTTTCCCACTAATTAATAGCATGCTTCTAACAATGGAAAGCTATTAAAACATGAAGGTATGTTTTGTGAATCACATTTATCAACCACTATACATGCTGAAATTCCATTATTTATTCTGTATTTTTAACATAGCATATGGATTTTTTCATTCAAATGTGGAAGGTAGCAACAGAAACCTTTTTTTTTGCCTCCATTTAAGTATATATTCATGCGAAAATGAAAATGTAATAAGAACAGTACATTCTTATGTCAACAGTAACCTTTAAATGCTGTTCTTTAGATAAAACTGTGAATATTGGAAAAGAAAAAAGAAAGATAAGTGGTTCCTGTATTCATCTTAGTCCAAAATCTATTCTACCCACTGTGCTTGCTGGCATTGTTTGATGATATGACAGAGTAACAGAGAATCAGATTATCCGAAAAGGAGATTCCCAATTTAATAGTTACTTGCAGAAATCAAAGTATTTTTTCCTTTATCTTAACATCTCAAAAATAAGTAGCTGCTAAATTTCAAATCGTGTAGCCTTCCTGATTTATCATCATATCATGGATGCACTTGGCTGTCTAACATCAGGGAATCCAATAACTCCTGTCACACAAGAAGAAAAGAAAAAATCCTATTGGATAATGGTTTGCATTCTCCCCTACAGTGATTTATTTCTGTCACAAGACTTAATTTTATCACGAGGCAGATGCTCCATCTATATCAATGCAGTACATTCCTGCATTCGTTTCACACCAAAATTGTACCTGATCTATTTTCCAATGCATTTTGGCTTATTTAGTACACGGAGTGATTAGATGGTGTTTAATCACATGTGTAATTTCCAGTCTTCATAATTCTCAAGCATAATAAAGCGAGGCCCATGTAAAGACGCATAATATTAAATTAAATTGCAGAGAGTAGCAGTTAGAGATGCAGCTGGTGTTAACGTTTCGATCTCTAGCGTGTCACGGCAGAGCATGTCAAGTGGAATAAGCCGAGCTTACTCAGGTGATCAGGTGATCAGCCCAAGGAGAGTATGCCAAACTTTGCCTTGCATTAATTTCTCTCAGAGTATAATGAAAAAAATAGTCATCGCACCTTCTCCTTTGAAATCTACAGCTCCCCCAAGTGCAGAAAGCCTATCCTGCGTGTTTTAATGAGAAATGCGTGTCCTATCAACACTTCCCCCACCCCTCCGTCTGCCACTTAATACAGATTATACTCTCCCGAATAATCATCTTTATTCGGCGGGGCAGCTGAGGTCCACAGGTTGGGATCCTCTGCCAAGTGTCATTACACCGTGGGAGCGCGCTGTGGCTGCTTAGCTGGCCTTATCCACGCCACTGCCAGCCTGGCGAGCCGAGCTGCCTCCCTGGGACGCAGAGTGGTCCCAGGGAAGGGCTGTCAGACTGCTGAACTTCTCAATCAGCAGAGGATATATATGATTCCTGTTCTGACATTCTGCCTGGAGGACCATCTATTGTCAGCTGTCATTGACAAGTGACAGCAGAGCTGTGACTTCCAGGAAGTTTATCTTCTTCTCCTTCCTTTCTTTGCTTCCCTTCTCTTTTTATAAATAACCCTTGACCGTCTGCCCTTTCCTTTGGTATGGAGTGTGGACGAGTGAAGGTAGGAGCAATGGAAAGTTACCCAATTTTACAATTTAGTGGTAGCACTGTGAGGGAGTGAATATATGGGGAAAGAGACTGAGGTAATGGTAATTCTCAAAACAGCTGTTGTATGATTCAGCTTCACTACTTCAGTTAATTAATCAGTACCTTGCTGGCAACTCTAGGGGAGATACTCGTTAGATACTGGTAGCAAACAGACAATGCTTTCATATCGAGTATGTTCAACAACATCTAATACAGCGATAACTTCCACAAAAGAGGTCAGGGAATACAGAGGCTCGTAAAGGCGCTCACGAAGCAGCATTTAATATCCTGCTATATATGAATGTGCTACATATGCTGCCTACTTTGTTACAGCTCTCTGGCTTAAAACACTGTGGACTAACAACAGCAAACTTTCACGTGTTCGGTAGAGGTATTTATCTGAGATAATATTCTTATAGATATGTTTATATAAGTACTGCGTATGAGTGCCCACTATTCATTGCTGCATTCGTGTAGGATTTCAGAGACCTTACGTTCTAAATGATTCTATTCCCTTTTTTGTTGCAGGATGAAAAAATGGGAAAACTTAAATCCTTCATGCACAGCTATCTTGTAGAAAGTAAAAATGTGGTTAAGATAAAAAAACTCAGTTGGGAGAATGCTGAGTCTACATGTTGTCTCTGAGATTTCCCTCTTTTGGCTTAAAAGGAGATACTTTGCATCCTTCCTACTAAGTTGATAAGAGCATTCATATTTTATGAGGAATAATGCACAGAAACCTTAAACCAATGAATTTACGTATCTACATTTGTAGTATATTTTAGTACAGTCCTAAAATTGCCATTAATGAACATTAGCTTGAAGTTCAAGACAAAACTGGCTTAAAAAAAATGTAACAGCCCTGTTAGGACAAACATTTCTTTCTGACATGCTGATTTGCTGGTAAGTTGCAATTTGATGCATAGTAGTTCCTTTTCTGAGACCTCTTCTCTTGCTTTGTTCACTTTTCTGATTTAACCCTCTTGTAGGTTAGGCAGTAAATTGCAATGAAAGTGACGCGCTTAAGAGACCGAAATTTATTTGCTGTCAGATGTTCCACACATGCTCAGTTTAATTTTTCAGTTGACTTTATTGATTTATTAAGAATGATAATAGCCTGCATATCACTTCATATGCATAATTTTCAGATAAATCTTCAATATTACTGGCACATAGTCGTGTCCATTGTGGAAGAGAGTGAATGCATTTAAATATTTAATGTGGTGGTTGTGGAGTTCAGCACCAGGTGGTTTTATGGGGTTTGGGGTTTTTCTGGGTCCGCTCGATGCTCTGTGGAGCTGCAGGTAGTGGCATAACCTCAGGTGGGACTCTGATGCAGTTGTAGGAGTCATCAGCTCTTTGGAACAGGGCTCAGAGTTGTATTAAGCAATTTATGTGGACAATTTATCCAGTCTGCTGCCATGTACTGATGTAGACAATTATAGCTCCAGCTCTTTAATGAAACGTACATTATGGTAGAAAGAATATCATAGTTTCTGTTATACTCAGGGGAACTATAAAGAGAAATGTCCTTTTTTAAATTAGCTTTAAGGCACTGAAGCTTTTATGTATTTACATGCAAGTACACTATTAACCCAAAGTACTTGTTTTGAACTCTCTCTGTTGTCAGCTCTTGGGAAGTGTCACAGGCTGGTAGAAAAACTTCTTTTGTGCCTACCTTTAAGCACTGCTGGCCTTTCATGTTAATGGGAGCCTGCTAAAACTTCCACTTTGCCGCAGTCATTCAGACGACAGTGAGAACAGGATGCTGTCTTAATCTTCCCTAATCTGTAGCAAAAACCTGAGATAAAAAAGGACTTTTGTCTAATCCGGCCTCTCAGGTATGGTTTACTTTAGATTTGAGCTATAAATACCTTTCTTTTCTTTGTTCTTCTGAGAAGCAAACTCTTGAAAATGGGGCACGAATTCATTTTTCAGCTGCCCATTTGGGAAAGAGAGAAAGACCCTTTATAATTAGGAAAAGAGAAAAATAAAGAGAAGGCTTTTGGTGTGTGTCCTTCATTTGGTGAATGCACCCTGTTGTAGAGCTACCTGTTACCTGGGCAGCCGTGTACATGAGGCACCCAGTGCTGACTGCTGTTGAGCATCAGGAAGGTTCAACCTCTGGTTTCAATGGTTGAAGACAGGTCCATCTATACCTGAAGGAATTGTCTCCATAAACCTTGGTTTTAACATTTTAGAAATATATTTGCACATTTGTGCTTAATCATTCTTACCTAGTAAAAATAAAAATCTCACTATGAAATGAAGAAATGTAGTGGGAGAGAGACTATGCTTGGAATGAAATAAAATTAACAGCTTTGCCTTTGACTTCTGTCAACTCAATATTTCATCTGCATTTTCTCTGTTTATATACTCCACATGTCTCAGATATTCCTAAATCACAGCAGTTCTTCAGCAACAGGCCAATCCAAACAGAAATGAACTCAACAGATTGTTTTCCTTTCTTGCCTGTAATGATGCCAGATGAAATACCTGCTCCACTACAGTCCAGTTTTTTAAGTGCTGTTTCTTGTCTGGGGACAGAATTTGGAAAGGAGGAGTAGTTAAAAAGTGAATGCCAAAGATATTAATTGGAATGACTTGATATGAGTGGCTGTAAAATTAATGGAGTGTCTGAAGGCTTTCAATTATTCCTGGTTTCTTTTGCAAACTTGGTGGGGGGTGGAATTAGAAATGGATGTAAGAAAATTGCTGCTCAGAATTTACATGATATCCCAAACCAGACTTCAACAAGACTTTTCATAAATCATTATTCCCTCATAGCAGTGTTATCATCATCTCCATATCTGGGTGAGGGGTCTGTTTAAGGTTGTCACTGGGCTAAGAAAAAAGTAAACTTATGTCAGCTACCTGGGATGGCTTTTGCACATCATCTACCACCCCACCCCCCCCGCCCCCAAATCATAACAATCCTTTGATATCCTTGTCCAGTCTGATTCAATTTTCCTTTCATTTGCTTTGGAAACCTACTAAGAAAAAACCCTCTCCTTTTGATGAAAAAAAAAAAAAGTGTTAGAGCCCTGCAAATAGCTTAATTCTGAAATCTGTAATGTTTTCCATGTACTTACACAGGGAAAAGGTGAAGGGTGGATTTTATAATCCCTTGAAACCATGTGTGTATATCATAGATATAAAATAGGAGAGAAAAGGTTGAATTTGGCTCTATAGTCATTTGGAGTCAGAGAGTAATGATGACAATGTCATCTGGTAATGAGGGGCTAATGGGGCTAAACTTCATCAATTAAATCCTTTCTCTTTTATAGATTCATAGATTATAATGCCAGGAGGGAATACTGTGATAATCTAGTCTGACCCCGTCTTACAACATATACTATGAAACTTCCCTGAAATAATTCTTGTTTGAACAAGAGCATTTATTTCAGAAATAAAGCATCCAACCTTGATTTAAAATTGCCATGGTTGGAAATGTCTGAGAAACCTTGATAAATTGTTGGAATGGTTAATTATGTCTCTCTGTTAAAGGGGCCCACCTTCTCTTTCCTCTCAATTTTCTCTCTTCAGAGGCACCTGGAGAGGTGTGATAACTTTGTGTGCTGTGGATGGGATGGGGTGTTGGTCACTTGGGAGTTTCTCATCTTCAAATCTGTCAAATCTGATTTCCTTTTATGACAAGGTAACCCACCTAGCTGATCAAAGGGAGCCATCTGATGTAACCTTTTTGGATTTCAGTAAGGCTTTCAATACTGTCTCTCACCATATCCTTCTGGACAAAATGTCCAGCCCACAGCTGGATAAACACATCATGCAGTGGGTGAGCAATTGGCTCATGGGTCGAGCACAGAAGGCAACAGTGAATGGGGGAACATCAGGCTGGCCACCTGTCACTATAGGGGGTTCCACAGGGCTCCGTCTTAGGCCTGTGCTCTTCAACATCTTCATAAATGACTTGGAAACAGGATTGGAAGGGATACTAAGCAAGTTTGCACATGACAGAAAACTGGGAGGAGCTGTTGACTCCCCCGGAGGCAGGGAGGCCCTGCAGGGAGACCTCGATCAATTAGAGGACTGGGCAATCATCAACCACATGAAGTTCAACAAGGGAAAGTGCCAGATTCTGCACCTGGGATGGGGCAACCCTGGATGTTCATACAGACTGGGAAATGAGAGGCTGGAAAGCAGTTCTGTGGAAAGGGACCTGTGGGTCCTGTTTGATGGCAAGTCGAATCTGAGTCAGCAGTGCCCTGGCAGCCAGGAGGGCCAACCACGTTCTGGGGGGCATCAGGCAAAGCATTGCCAGCTGGTCAAGGGAGGGGATTGTCCCGCTCTGCTCAGCACTGGGGTGGTCTCACCTTGAATAATGTGTGCGGTTTTGGGCACCACAATATAAGAAAGATATTAAGCCATTAGAGAGCATCCAAAGGAGGGCAACGAAGATGATGAAGGGCCTTAAGGGGAAGCCATATGAGGTGGGGCTGAGGTCACTTGATCTGTTCAGCCTGGAGAAGAGGAAACTGAGGGAAGAGCTCATTGCAGTTACAACTTCCTCGTGAGGGGAGGAGGAGGGACAGGCACTGATCTCTTCTCTGTGGTGACCAGTGACAGGACCTGAGGGAATGGCCCGAAGTTGTGTCAGGGGAGGTTTAGGTTGGGTATTAGAGAAAGGTTCTTCACCCAGATGATGGTAGGGTGCTGGAACAGGCTTCCCAGGGAAATGGTTTCAGCATCAAGCCTTACAGAGTTCAAGAGGCATTTGGACAATACTCTCAGGCACATGGTGTGACTCCTGGGCCTGTCTTGTGCAGGGCCAAGAGCTTGACTTTGATGATCCTTGTGGATCCCTTTCAACTTAAAATATTTTGTGATTCCGTGATTCAAATAAGCACTTCAAAGCAGTGGGGACATCAGCTGTCCCTGCATATCAGGATGCGTTGCTATCAACTAAGTAACAGCCAGTGGGTTGTTTCTTGGTGTGAAGGATACAATGTGCATCCTGGGACTTGCCTGTGCTTTACAGGTTTGCCAGTGGTAGTTACAGGGGCAAAATTCTCTTGGAGCAGGTACTGTTCAGAGTTGCTTTACTTGACTGTATTTCTCCTGCCATACTGTCTGTCTCTGCTCTTTGCTTTGAGAACCAGTCTCTTTGCTCTGAGAATCAGTTTTACAATGGGATATACAGCAGGAGTGGAGCAGAGTTCAGAGGGACTAGCCTTTGCAACTTACTTTCTAACCTGGACACTTCTTCACATTCATCTCCTTGCACTTTCTCCCAGTAGTTTCCCTGCCAAGTGGCATCCTTTTGAGGTGTCCTGGGATACAGTAAGCATTCCATAGTAGTTAGCAGGGAACACTGAGGAGAGAAGGAATGAGCAAACTAGCTCTACAACGTGTGCACCTCTGTCCTCAACCCAGCTTTTGCCAGCCGCCTCTTCAGAGGAGGAAGGGATGAGATGGGTTTCAGGGTCCTGCTGGAAGTGGAGAAGGGCATGTCAGCGTGAGGGGTAAATCATGGATGTAGCAAAGCTTTGTTCTCCGTCATAAGCCTTTCTGTACAGCCCAGCCCATGCTTGAGCTGGCCCCAACCCCAGCATGTTGTGGGTATGCAGTGCCCATTTAAGAAGTGCTCATCTAGAAAATGGAATTAGAAAGGTTTTCTGAGAGCCCAGAAGAAAAATTACTTCAGTTAGTAATTAATGGTATTTGCACACACCTAGCATTTTAATATCATGCAGGATTTTGCAGGCATTAGGAAGTTCTGCGCTACTGATTTGGATGTCTTGCAAATGAAGGACATAAAAATAAGAGGAATCACATGTGGGAAATGTGAGATTCTGGAATGGAGAGCCTGGCTCTCCAGATCATGATGCATATTTCTCACCAGTATTACCTTCCTAGGTTTTCATGTGGCTCATTCCAGTGTCTCTCTCCAGGTTCTGCCCATTTTCTGCAAGGAGAAAATCTTTTGTACTGAACAGAGTATTTTTCCTGTAGTTTTGTGAAAAATAGTTGTTACTTTTCCAATTGGGATAACTTGTGAAATCTATTTAATTAGCAGGCCAATAGCATTGTGACTGTACTCTCTGTGGGATTCAGAGTCTCCATTTCATGCAGTGAGAAACAAAGACCCTCCATTTGGTGGCTGGAGATGCTCAGTTCAGTCCCACAAGGGCTGACCTATCCAACAACAGTCTGTCATTTTCATTTTTCCTGAGAACAGGAATTCTGAGAGAATAAGGCTTGCTACTGGCCAGGAGTTAGGGCAGCCCTTAAAACTGGTCAAACGAGGATATTCAGTTTACATTATAAGTGAAATGTGTATTTATGCTTCTTCTGTAAGCTGAAAAGCCCTGAGTATCTCAGGAGGAGTCTATGGCCTTTCATCATTTTCATTGATCATGATCAACATTAATCAGGTAAACTAATCTGAAAACGCCTTTACCTCTCACCATCACAAAGCAAAACTCCTCCAGTCCTGTCCTCCAGCATCTTCATCAGACTTTTTTAGCTGAGAGGGAGCCCCTGGTGGTCTAGTGGTTAAGACGCGGCGCTGTCACCGCCGAGACCCGGGTTCGATTCCTGGTCAGG
>JAYRBT010000139.1:55863474-55878699 GCA_036023395.1 Myiotriccus ornatus
AAAAAATCCAATGCGCAGGCTGGAAGGTGTAAAGACCTTCCCCGGTTCTTTGTTCGCGAAGTCTGGCCATTATTATATATGTTTATGTTTAGCTGAGAACAGAGGGTAGAGAACACAGAAGTGCCAGGCATCCACATCTCTGAGGTGAGGCTGCTTCTGCAGCAAACATTTCCCAAAGAGCTTCCCATGTCGGTGGTACCTACACAGTTCCAAGGAGTTGGTGTCACCAAAACACTGGCCTGTGAACCTCTGCTGTTCCTAAAATATCTATTACTGCTCCTCAGCTGGAGCTCTGTCTCCAGAGAGGCCAGCTGGGCTCCTGCTGCTCTGAAAGGGCAGATAAATTGGGTTCTTGAAGGCAGATGGCAGTTTCTTATGGATAATATAGTATTCCAGTAATTACTGTAGGAAAATGATGTAACCTAATGTGTATTAGTTCTGCTACTATAATCTAAAATGTATTAATATTGTGGCAGTACTATTCTGTTTAATGGTTGCATTAATACATATGCTGTGGATATTATGGTACACTTGCATTTATATTGTGTATTTTACCACAATATTTACAATACTATTACTTACAAAATTATGGACAAAGTTGCCTGATTTCATGGGTGGGTCCTACCACAAATAGTAGATTTCATGGCTTGTTATAGATTATTAAGAAAGTCATATATGGGAATCATTAATATGGCTTAAGTAGTTATCAATACAAATTTTATGAACAATAAAACCAAACACCAGTCTCTCAGCAATAAAGCTATTAGGATACATATTATAACATTTGTATTGAAGTTTATGACCACTCTTTTTTTCCTAGATATCAAGTTCAGTCAGTTGAGAGAGCACTCAAATGGTGAAAAATAGTGGGTAGCATACCTTTCATGAGGACCCAGGCATGATTGCACAAGTACTTCTTTCCAACAAAAGTAGACCAAAATATGAAACAAAATAGTCCTTTTAAGTTATGTCCAAAAATACCATTATAAATGCAACCCATGGTTAGTGTGTTGTGCTTCCATATGCTGTAGGTATAGTATGTTGTTACGGCTCTCTGCCCAGCTCTCAGGGAAATAAAGCAACCCTAGTCTTCTTAAATATTAGGATCTTTGGCTTGATTTGTCACATGCCTGCAAGTCTCTGATTTGAGTTCTTCATCCATGAAGGGACCCATTACACAGACTCCTGTGTGTCCTTCCCTGCCAGCAGCCACTCCAGGCAGCAGCTGAAGTACTGGTCCAGTCGGCACTACTTGGAGGCTCAACTTTGCTCACTCTATTTCAGAGGCATAAAATGCACTGCACTGGGAGGCAACAAATCCAATCATAATTCTTACTGCTATTTTCTGATCTCTCAGTTTGTTTTTCTGTTATCTAGAGCTATATTGCATATTTTAGGCCATAACACTGGCAGGATCTGTTTAAAGACAATTAAAATACAAAATTTAAGGTTGCATGGGAGTATAAATTTATATGATTTACTGTCCGGTTTTTGCCAAGCACTCCACTGTCACCAGCATAACATTTGGTAAATAACTGAATTTAAGGAATATGCTAGCCACAAGGTGTTATCAACACTTTTTTTTTTTCTTTATCTGCTTTGAACAAGCTGTTTCATATATTGGAAAATTGTTAAAGAACAGAATAGGGCTTACACAAAAGGACTTAGCATTTAACATTTTCACACACTATTGAATTGTTAAACTTCAAAGATTTTTTCTTCTGATTGCTAAGCCTTAATTAAAGCAGATTGCAAAATACTAAGTGTACAGTGAAGAGATTTGCAGGAGATAGTTGGAATCAGAAAATCTCAGCAATGGTTTAGTTACATTTTCTTCTGACCTCTGAGCACAGAAGTTACCTCAGCTGAGGCTCTGAGAGTAAATCCTGACGGCATTAAAGTCAGTAGCAAATTCACTCAATCTCTGGAAAATAGGCCCTACAATTACAGACTTAAGAAGCTCAATCTACTTACTTTGTCCAAGAGGAGGATGTGAGATGATGGGATGACGGTCTACAAGGTATTACCTGAAGACGATTCCTTCGATAGCAGATAGCTCCTTAATCGAGGCGAAAAAGGCAAGATGAGATGCCAGGGTTAAAAGATGATCCCAACAAATTCAGAGGAGAAATTTGCCAGACTGACTCCTCAGGAGTCAGATGCCAAGCTTCTGTGACAATGTTGCTTGGGAGGGGAATTAATTCCCCGCTGGGAGCTTTTAAATCAGATTACAACTTCAGAGCCTTGTTTTCCCCAGGGGGTGGAGGACCCTGCTGGGATCCTGGTGCCAGGACCTGTGGAAAGTCTAAGGACAATCAGAAGTTTGCTCCTGAAGAGTTTTATCAGTTTTGGCCCTACAACTTCCAGCCTCATCAAGCCTCACCCAGGCAATGCCATCCCCATCAGCTGTGCCATGGGTATGTGGGTACGTGTCACACATGCTAGTCACAAGAGGAGTGACAGGGAGAAGCAAACTTTAAAAGCAGGTGGGTGAGACCAACCAAGGTTTGGGCTAAGCTGCCCAAAGCTTGATGGTCCCAAAACCTGCCTATTATCAGCGGCCAGCACACAGCAGTTACTGCACTTTGGTGAGTGACATCACTTCCGAAAGAAAAAATTAGAATTCCTCCAGAATTAGAATTTCCTCCCCAAAGACTGCTTGGATGGGTGTGGGGGTTAATGCTTTCCACCCAGTCCCTCACCACCCTTCCCTCCTAAGAAACATGTCCTCTGCCCCGTGCCCCACGGGGACATGGGGGCTAGGCTCCACACACTGTCTCCCATGTTACCTGGGACTTGATGTGGCTCACCAGGACTGCAGCGGGAATGGAATGAGGGGAAGTTGTCCTGGCATACAACCTCATTTGCAGTAAAAAATGGTTTTCTGTAATGACACAGGTTATTATTCAGAAGATAGAGTGGAAGGAGGATTAGGACTCAATCATAATTGTGTGTTTGGTGTTGTGTACTGTACACAGAGGATGATGTACCTAAATTACATATCCCAAAGGCTCCCTGACAAATACTCTGTGAGAGCCCTCAATAGAAACAAAGCTAACCCAAACTCACTGTATACTAAACCTGCCATTAGAAGACCAATCCTATGAGCACTGTTTTTTTCTTTAAGTAGTTCTGGGGTATTTTATCCAGCCATATTTTCTCAGACTTTGGGGTTCTTTACAATGGGCTTAAGGTCTGAGATTTTAAGTCAAGAAGTCGTTGTATTTAAAGACTGATGGGCATAGCTTTAAGGAAAACTATTGTGAATACCTTTTTTTTCCCCCCTCCTTATCCAAGCTCTATTCATCTCATGTAAATGTTTCAGAAGCAGTTTTACTCTGCCTTAAGGCATTTCAATTAATGCTTAGATACATGCTGGTAAAAGCTTTACCTTATGGTTTTTTTACCCTGAATTCCCTAGTATTCAGCAGCAGGTTTAGGACATCAATAGGTAGCAACGACTAACATGAAAAACTAAATTAAATCTTTTTCTCCTGAGAGACTTCACATCTTCCACATTGTTTTACGAATGCTGTGCTCCCTCCTTACTGTCAGAGATAGCTCTTTCTTACAGGGGCTCAACAGGGTTTCCCACAGGCATATTACCGTGCTTAGAGCTTGACAGCAGTCATGACAAAAATAAAATCTACATTTTAATGACATTGTGATTATCATTAAAATTGGGGACAAGTCCGCTCTTAACTTCCTGTGATGCACCAAGGTGTTGCGATAGTATTTGCGATATGCAGTGGTATTTAGAAAGGGGTTGTGATACCCTATGAGTGGAGTTTGCAGCTGACAGCAGTGACCTGACAGATGTAAGATAGTTTAAATAGACTTTTACTTATTGCAATTATTCAGTGATGAAATTGTACAATTAGTTGTAAATCCCTGGGATTACTCCCTCCTTTCTCTAAAAGGGAACAAAAAAACCTTTTCGCGGCCTTTCAGGTTTCTGCTGTTTGTTTTAACACTTAAAAGATCACTTTAAAATGACATGACATGCATTGATAGCTTTCATGTGATATGAGAAGTTGGTTTTATCATTGATTCCTTTTAATATGTTAAGAATAATATTTATCCAGCTTACATTTGCGGAGCAAAGTCTGTTCTAGTTGATTGGAGAAGAGGCTTTTTCATGTGCAATGCTCTGGAGTTTAAATGATGTGTTTACAGGCAGCAGGAGAATTTTCTCTAATGCTTCTGTAATAGTGCAGTATTACTGTAACAATACCACTGTATATTTCTGAAATAGTGATATTTTCACATAGATTCTTGCAATAATACCAGGTTCAGTCTTCCCCGCAAACCATCCAGTAGATCGACTAACACTTCTGACTGTGGGACAGTGTGAAAAGGCTGATGCTATTTAATAGTAGATAAAAGAGAAAAACCTGAAGCAAACATAGTGCAGTGATTTTCTGCAATGGCTTCACAGCCTCTCGGTACTCTCTGTTGTCTTTTTTTCTGCTTTCTAGTCTAGTGTGCTACTTCTAGGCTGAGACTGATATTACTGATTTGCATGTGGTTTATTTTATTAGTAGAATAATAACATACACATATATATGATCTGGAAAGAGAGGAAGAAAAATTCCTCATGAAACCTGTGATAGAGAATGTGATGTGTACCTCAGGAAAATATCTAGATTATATTTCATCCTCACGATTTAGGCACTTAGTGAACCAGTCCTCCTGAAGTAAATATGTACATTATGAACAAAAGAGAGGTCCATGTAATTTAGGTTCATAATCCCTAATTAATTAGATTCCTAATCCAGATTTCTCTCTGTGCAGGCTTTCAAAGGTATCTACTTTTCTTTGTTGATTACAGAGGAAATTTCCACCCTCATCTCCATAAACTCGATGGATTAGGTTGAGCAATAGTGGTGAAGAAAGCCTGGAAACTGGAGTGACTAGGAGCAATAGGATGAAATTCGATTTAAAATATGGAATGTTGCAATTATGCAGAATTGTCTGTATGTATGGACTTATGATGGAAAGGGGAAACTTTTTGGAAGCAGCAGAAAGAAGAAAAAGGGAAAATTTCCATGCTCAGATTGCACAAGGCTGTTCAAACCCATCACTCATACACACTTCAGTTTAGCTACTGCTAGATGATTTTGTTGTGATGCCTGTTTTCAATGGAACTTCTACAACTTAATCAGTGTTCCTTGACCATTGAAAGTTTAAAGGCAGAAAACTTTCTCAAAAAATGTTTGTTCTAGAGGTACTTCAGTTCTGCAGAACAGCAGTGGCTTCAAAACTTATCTTCAAAAGTCTAGTTCCTGCCTGGATTCCTGGTTTGTCTGGAATCCAGTTAGCTAATCAAAAAATGTGCAACATATTCTCTTGACTAAGTTGCAGCAGCTGTATAAATATGAAGCTGTTATTCTGGGTAATCAAACAATTGGAAAGTTGTTTATACTGTGTTATTGTTAATTAATATACATCCAAAAGTACTTTAAATATATATGTGCAAACATACATTAATCATGTTTTAAAGGCAAATGTGGGAAGAGCAGAGCTTGTAAGAGTAGCCATGTAGATGCAGAAACCATTAATGTTTCCGATATCCTATGGTAGGAAGAAATATATTAAAAATTGATTTTTGGGTTCTGCCTTTTTCTTGGTAACATTTACAATAAAGGATATAGCAGAAAGTACCCTTTAAATTGATATTTCAAAGCTTTTTATGTTTGAGATATGTTTTTCAGTATTGTTAATGGGTTTGTATAGCAGAGTAAAAAGGTCAGCTTCTGAATATGACAGTTTTATTCTTCTATTAAAAAAAAAGAGATGAGTTTCGCATTCATTAATTATTTAAATATCAACCAACATATTTGGCACACTGCTACAGTAAGAGGTATTCTTAAAGCAAGGCTCAGAAAAGTGTGCCATCCTTTGAGTAACATGAATGCGGTGCAGGAGGGTGTACAGCATTAACTCCCTCTCACCTTGTAGCAAGGTGTTGCTTGCTGCTGTATCTGCACACTGCGTGCAGGGAGTGAGGAGACGTGTATTTATGGGACTTCCATCGCCGTGATTCAATCTTCACCCGTTTACACTTTTATAATTGAAGAGCCTCTCTTCATCCAAGAAGAGTGAACTATAATGCGTTTCATAGCTTCTCACGGTTAAAAGCCACACTGTATTGAGCAAGCAGCCCTGTCAGGTTGTTTTCTTTTAAAAAGGTGCTTTGGAAAATAGCAGTCCTTCGCAGCTTTCAGGTACGTCTGAAACACAACTCTGAGGAACCGCAGCAGTATGGAGTTGCTCTAGACACAGTCTCATTAATCAAATCCTAGCTCTAATACTTTTTTTTTAATATAACTTTCTCAAATAACATGCATTTTTTGAATAATTTCATAAAACTAGTGTTGTCAGGTGGTAAGATTTACAGTGTTTTGTTCTAATTCAGCAGAACTCTTCAGGGATATGGTTCTGTTGGTTTCTTTTTTTGCAAGTATATTTTAAACCTTCAATACAGTCATAATGTTTTGAAGTGCTAATTGCCAAACCTCCTAAAGTGTATAAAGAATGACATTTCATACAGCATCATTGATCAAATTTTTAGGGAGTCTGTTGATGGATTAATAAACCATTGTAACCTTCTGTGCAAAAAAAAAGTTGATAATAAATGGACTGTAATCTAAAAAGCCTACTGCTAAGTGAATTGAAGTTGCAGCAGTAACTGAAAAACTGAATAATTATAGTATCACAAAGACAAAACCCCAGTGTCGAAGTTTACTTTCCCCCTTAAGTCTTTGCAAAGAGCTGCTCATGGAGGTCAGGAGCACGTTGTCCTTTGGCTGTCCCCACTGTTTGGCTTGCCAGTGACGCACTCAGGGTGGGTGGCGCTGGGTCTGGGCAGTCCATCCAACCTGGAAAGAGCTTTCCTACAAATACTTACTGAAATTGTTCTAACAGATGCCATTCAGTGCACTGTGGCAAAATTTTTAGTGCCTTTTTGATGTTGGCGTAGCAGCTGTAATACATGAAAAGTAAAAATTTATATGGTAGGTGAAATAATACATGAAGAGTAATCAGTAATTTAAAATCAGGTACCAAACATAAAGGCGTCATTTAGCACTGGTTTATATTTTTGCAAACTTGTTCCTTGAAGTTTGATCACCACAAAACCATACGGATTCATTTTAACTATTTAATCATTATGAAAATAAGTCATTCTTACTTGCATTTTTATTTAATTAAGTTAGAGAGCAGTTTAAAAACAGAAGGAGAGAGGATTATGATAAGGGTCTTCTACGTGAACACTGGGGTCATGTCAATTTTCTCATCAAGCCATAACCTGCTAGGACATTCCTCCCTGTTTTTACCTCCCACCCTGTGTCTTATCAGATGTGCAAGGGGTATTTTTATAAGGGGTTTCTAGCCATTGTTCTCACACAGTATGTAGAGGATCTGGTGGGTTGTCTGTGAGATGCTGTATCCCCATATTAAATGCCTCAAACTCCAAGCATTCTCATGACAGTTTAGCATCTGCTTTATTTTTCACATTTGTTTTTCATGTTTTTAAGAAGCAAAGTTATGCTGTAGGGTGGTATTGCTAATGTAATTCAGTGTCAGCACATGACATAGAATCACAAAAATAACTATCTGGACCCTTTATAACTCACATACATGCATAGACATGTACATGCACATATTCACGTACATACCTGTGTATAGCAAGGTTTTGCATTCCGGTCCCGCCCTGTGGTACCATCACAGCAGCATACCCACCGTACCCACGTCAGTCCTGTTGTGCTGTGAGAAAGAGCTGGACCCAGCTGATCCCACTCTCCTACTACGCTGGTCTCCATAGCACTGCTCTCCTCTTTGGACTGGCTGGGATGAACAAAAGTCAGCAGGATACAGCCTGCAGGTGACCCTGTCACGCGTCATTGTAGTGACCCAAGGGTCAGTGTACAGAGCAACTGCAGAGGCAGAGCAGCCCTTGTCGAACTGGGACTTCACTGTGAAAGGAAGGACATAGAAAAAAACATGAATTTTTAGACCCTTTCTTTTATCGTAATTGATGTTTCCATCTTATTCTTCTGTTCCTCTAAGTTATGACATTGTGTCCAAAACGACATTATGATATTCCCTCAAAATGTCATGGCATGAATGAGTAATTTCTGCTGAGCGAATCCCCAAAGGGACAATTTGAACTCTCTCTGCTCCTGCTATTGAATCCCGTTCAATTAAATGTGGAAATCCACAGTCAGTTAAATGTGGAAGAGGAAAGCTTCATGGGATCTTGCCTGAAAGGCAGCTGTTAGCAGTAGGAAAACATTGAAGTCAGCACTCTTTAGTGGTGTTTCTTTTGTAAGACATACATTAAAAGAGCTGAAATCTCTTGAGATGCTTCTGATAAGCACTGATATTAAATGCCATGGTCCTATCATGCTTCTTTAAAGGTAAGCATTATTAATAGAGCACTGTGTCTTTTCATTGTGCTTCAGCTGCCTTAATTCTTTGGTTTCTCCTGTTTATTTTGCTGACTGCTGTGTTCAACATACCTATTTTCTGAAATCAGAGTAGCTTTCTTTGCTGTAAAAGGAACAACTCTTCCACTTAACATGTTAGATGGCTTTGGTTACTTTAGTATCTCTTCTTTAATAAAGAATTCGTTGGTGCTGCTGCTGTTATTATTTTATCATCATCATTGTCATCATCATCACCATAATCATCATCCTGAGACCTGGTGGTGTCCAGCTTTACTGCAAGTCCTTTACCCTAGAACTTTTCTGGAAGGTGCCTGTATCTTGCTCTTCTGTGGCTGAAGCCTGTACATCTTTTCTAAGCCCTGCTTTATCAAAGCTGGTGTGATCTCAACCGGCCTCCACGAAGAACTTTAATTTGCACAATATTTGAAACAATCCTCACTTTCAGACCATGAGCAGACTAAATAGGACATTTTTAGGTGTTTTCTTTTTCACTGCTTACTCTAGATCTCTGCTCCATCCGCTGCAGTTCTCTGTGCTGCACTCCAATCACTTCCATGTAAGTCTTGCAAGGAGCACATAAAAGCTTGCTTGAGCACCTTTCTCAAGAAATTAAAATGCTATCAGTGGAAGTTATTGGTTCATTGTTCAGCATTTCCACATGCAATCGATAATAGTTCATGTTTTCAAACAAAACTGCAAAATAATAACTGCCATTGTCTCATTTATACTTGGCTGAAAATCTGTAGTGAATTACATTTCAACTGGAAAATGGAGATTATTGAAAGAACAGTATACTTGGTGGACCATCAGTGCTAGTTGCCAGCTTGTGTTTATCCATGAACTCTTCTAACTTGCACGTATTCTGTTTCTGTAAACCATTCTGTGAAGTTTCTGTATCAAGTAGATAAATGCTGTTATTATAATTTTGATAAATTATAATTTATCAAAAACTTTTGCTGAGAGAAGATCTCTTCAGACTTAGATTTCAGTTTTTGAAGGGTGAAACAAAATGAGGGCCAGTGTTCCAGTTATTCAACTAAACTGTCCTTAACTTCCCGTGGTAGCAAATTAAACAGCGGTGCTTTACATCAATGGAACATGCACTTCCTTTCACCTGAGAGAATGTGTGTTGGGAAAGGTTGCCTTTACATTCAATTAAGACAGAAATATTTCATGCTTACAGGTGGGTATTTTCATCCATGTGGAGTATACCAAGTTATTGAAATGTATGTGAAACACTACTGTGTAGTGAGAATGCAGTTCTGTTCAACCAAAGGAAAGGGTGCATGAAATTTTAGTATAGACGGTTTGCTTTATCTTTAAGGAACATTAAAATGGACATCAAAAAATATAGTAATGTAGCGAGTTAAAAAAAAAAAACTAGCAAGGAGAAGCACATGAATTTGTGTGACAACCAATTTCATAGCAAAAACTTTGCAAGAAAAAATTATGTATGTCCAGTACTGATAAGACGTTGTGAGTGTACATTTTCAGATGTGGTTCTCTTAGTATTCCACCCATCCACGACAGCACTCCAAGAATAGTAAGCGCAGTCACCAGCCTTCTCTCCATGAAAGAGGAATATATATAGGGCATGAAACAAAACTTCAGCATACAGAACTGCCACTGCAAAGTTAAGGACCTGACATTGAAAGGAATTTGTAAAATTCCCTTCCCTGGCTCAGCCCACCACTGACAAGCCCTGTCCTGCTGCGTGCCATTTCTGTTTCCAGTGGGTTATATATTCTCTGTCTTCTTTCAATACTGCTAGACCTTAATGCATGAGCTGGTCAGCAGTGAGTAAAAATGTATCTATTTAAGGCAGCCACTGACCCCTCCTCAAATTAATTTTCTGGACAGAGGGTATTTAAATTTTAGCAAAGGTGCTTTTTATCACGGAGCTTTGAGTTCCCTGCCTGAGATGCTGGCAAAGGGCAGCAGAAATATGAGTCAGACTCGTAGTTGGTGACATGAAAGAGAGGAGAGCCGGGGCTCGGACCTGTTCCTGATGGCAGCATGTCCTGAGCAGCTGCAGTGTGTTTCAGCTGAGCTGTAGCCTGGCACTATTCAGGACTTCTTTCAACAGCACCAGTCTGAGAGAAGTAAGCAAAATATTAGCGCTCTGTGCATTGCTGTCTTTGCCCTTGAACAATCCAGCCTTCTTCTTCCACAAGTTATTTCTCAAATCGTGTGAAGAACCTCCCTTAGTAAAAAGCATTTGCATGTAGGTAGAGAGAGTGATTTTGAGAAGGGTTTCCTGGGTGTTTATTTTAGACGTAGGCTTACTTATGGCATTCTCGTGTGACATTCCTGGAGGCTTGATATTTTTGATCTTCACATGGTAATAATGTTCACTGTGGTAGGTAAAACATAGCTATAATAATTACACCTTATTGATGTTTGATGACAGGATGTTGTTTCTTTTTGTTTCCAAATAAAATCATGAGGAATGAAAAGAAGAGCGGTACCCTGCTGCCATGCAGGGAAGGAGTGCCTGGCATGACTTGGGCTGGCTGTGGTAAAGAGGCCAGCTCATGGCTGCTGCTGCTTTGCTGAGAATGGATTTGTGTGCTGAATGTGCTGTCAAGAGCATGCCCAAAAAAACCCCATTTCTGCAACAGCATCAGGCCATATATCTCTAAAGCATACAATATGCAGACAGATGTGGGGATCAGTGACAGCATCACTCTTTTTATGGCCTTCATATGCATAGAAGAAGGCAGGTCAGAAAACTAATTACTTTTTATTTAATGGCTTCTTGATGTTGAGGGCTTACAGGATCGCAGAAGCGAAAACTGTTAAAATCCCATGGACTGAAACCATCACTTCTTTATGGCCTGCCCTTTCATACCAACCCCATTCAGAGATGTTACATACAACTATATATACTCAGAGCCACTGCTCCCTTCCCCTCACACAAATGGCATTTCATTTTATTGAGATGTAGATAAATGTGCAGGGGGAGAGTATTCTGTTTTTTCAGGCCCGCCCTTAATACTATTAAATAATTGTGTAATTAAAGGCTCCAGCAATTTGCCATCTCTTTTCACATAGAATTACTTCAGATGTCTGGCATACACACTCACCCTGTTGTTCAAAGCCATTACAGTCCATACAGTCAATAATCTGCAAATTAAAAATTCAATAAGTAGACACATTAAAAATTGCTTGGTTCCAATTCAGTCCATACTCCTGATTCAGGCTGCTTAGTGCTGGAAGGCGGTTTCTGAGAAGCAGGAGATGGTGCCACGGTTTCAGGATGCTTCAGGTTATGCCTAACCACGTTGTGGCTGCAGAACAAGGCTGTAGCTATTATATGAATAGAGAACATAATAAATGGGCATACATGGCAATTTCTCTCTTAAAACCAAGCTATCCAGGTAACATGGCATGCTGGTAGGATTGGTGTTGATCCATGCGTGAATAAAAGGGGAAGCTGTCTTACAGAGTTATCAACAGCCCTGCCAGGTGTGTCTAAAGCAGAGTTCCCTGCTAAGACTGCTCCAGCTCAGCCTCCCTCCATCTTGATCGGGAAGGGGTGTGGCTGAAAGTCTTCCATTCTGAGAATCGCTCAGTACAGATTATTGAAGGATTTTGATGTTAAGTCTTCACGGATTCTCATTTGTTTGTGTGTTTGTTTGAATTTAGCCCTTTGTTACAGGTTTCAGGGTAGAGAAGTAGAAAGGTTGCAAACCATCATGCTTAATATTCTTACTTCCGGTTGCTTTGCTGGTGTTTCAGGACCTAGTTTCTAGTAGGAGATTTTTATATGAAAACCCAAACCATCAGTCTTGCAAATGTTGCTTTTCAGTGAGTAGTTCCCACTAGGGAGAGGCCACTGTAGTCCAAAATTTATGTGTTCAAGCATCTCTGAGCTTACCCCTGGTGGGAAAAAACTTCTTACCTTTGCAGTGGTCGGGTTGTTAATGCTGAGCACAGTGAAGGTAGTTTTCCTTTCAAATAAAGTGCATCACTAGGTACTACCTAAAAAGCTTTAGCTACACTCTGGAGGCTCCGTATTTTGTGCAGTCTTTGGGAGAAGTTCAGTAGGCGTAGGTTACTTGGCCCCTTTTAAAGGACATTAAAAGCTGCAAAATGATCGCTCCTAAAAAAGCTCTGTTTGTGAATGGCCCTCTGTCTTCTCTAGGGTTCCTGTTCTACCCACCAGAAGTGTTATTTTCCACAGCTTTATCCATCCCCACCTTTTTCCCTGATGTGAGAGGAGATTCTTCACTGCAGCAATTGTCTCCTTTGAATCCCTGTCAGTCTTTGCCTTTTACGCGAGAGATGCCATCCGACTGCACAGCACGCTTGGGAAGATGTAAAGCCCCAGATGGCTGTGCCCAGCACAGGCTTCATTTGACAGCAAAGGTAAAAAAAAAAACCCCAAAACCAAAAAACCACTACCAAAGCTACCAGATGACATTAGTTTTAATCATGAATGATCAATGCAAAAATATTTGAGACCTTTACCCACACATGATATTAAGGGCAGTTTTATCTTGAATTCTGATTCATTAATGCAGTGTTGCACAAGTGCTTTATATGTCTCTTTTATGTCTGGTGAAACATTTACAGGGAGGGTTTTTTTTTCTCTCTTCATTGTGGCAAAAGGCAGAAAGACCATGAAATGGGAATTTCTTTCAGGTGCCAGGATGTAAGAGGCGAGGCAGTCACAAGCCCAGCGACAGAGGAGACTGAGAACCTTGTACTTGAAGGGGCAGGACCCTGTGTGCTTTACCTGTGTGCTCTGTTTCTGTCCCAGCTGTACAGGGTGATGAGCAGGTTTGGGGATGCCTGAAAAATAAATTACATCAGTCTACTATGCATAATATGCCCTAAAGTGGGAGTAAAATTTTTATTCAGTGTTGAGGAAGGGATAGTAGTGGTGATAAATTTTCATTCTGGTAGGTTTGAGCCTGAGCAAACCTGATCTTTTGGAGGCTAAAACAAGTTGGATCTGATAAGGATGCGCAACACTACAGCGTGCTGGTGGTCCTGGGTTCCTCTCCCAAGTGCATTTAGCCAAGCAGAACTTAGCCTGTTTATCCTGATAATTAGAATCTAGTTTTCTATTTAATATTTACTAATAACACCGTGCACTTACAGGGTCTTCTAACCAAGCACTTGACAAACCTTAATGGAATAAGCCTCATAGCACTCTGGGGAGGGAAGTGAATACCATTTTGTTTATCATGCTGAAAGAGTAAGATGATGTAATGGTACCTCCCTGAGTTTATTTATTTCTTGTCTCCCATTATCTGTCTGATAAAAAACACTAACTAGCAAAAAAATCAATTGTTTTAGAAATCCTTCTGATAGTTTAACTATAAGACTAGTAACCAATTTAGACAGAAGCATAATTATTTTAAATATTTCCAGTAACTCTCTCTGATGAAAGCTATTGCATTTGAATATTCACATTTGGATATTCACTTGTAGGATGTGCAGCTGAATAGTGAAGAGGTTTTCTCCACAAAAACTATGTTGAGATAGAGTGGGGCACCACGAGCGCACAAAGCGATGCTGTGGGGCCAGGTAAGAGGTGCTGCAGCAGATGGGAACAGCCAAGAGAGATCAAGTATTGGGTGGAAGATGCAGAGGGCACCAAAATGTCATGCCGTGATTCTGATTGGGACGGTAAGGAGAGTGTATGTTGTTGTATGTGCAGGTTGTATGTGCAGAGGCAATGGGGAGATCTCTATCAGGCTTCTCGTGCAAACAACTTTAGGAATAGGTGAAAGAATTGCTGAATAAAAGGCAGGAGGCGACTTGTATGGGTGATGTTACTGCTCATGTGAGTTGCTTTTCTCCGTTGTCAGTACATACTGGGCTTTACAGGCTGGAATTACTTACCATACCCTCAAAGTCTATCATCTGCCCGTGCAATTGCTGGAATTAACACTGTGCTTTATGCAAATGAAAAAAAAAAAAGGTACTTCTTGGTTTATATGAAGCTGGTACAGGATTTTATTAGTCCGAATTTGAAGGTAATGCACTAATGGCAGTATTTGTCAGATGGGTTGTGTGAAAACTGGTAGGAACTGTGGGAAAAGAATCCAGGACAATGATTTGGGCTTGTTTTCACATTCCAGCCCAGAGTGCCTTCTGATATAGCACAACAGCTGAAATGTTTAAGGGAAACACATTTTACTTCTTCTGGCTCAGAACAGCAGCAGCAATTTGGCAAATGGGCCCAACATTCCAATCCTGCTGCATTTTAAATGACCAGGTGTCCACTCACTTTCCTGCCTTGTTTGTTGTCAAAAAGTCGAGCTCCTTGCTCACTGTGGAGTTCATTCTGTGTGACCCTGTGGTGTGTGATACCTCCCCTTCAATCAACATGATGGCATTTACTTTTCCTCTCTGTTAAGACAGTGAAGGAAGACTTCTTCACATTGCATATTTTCTTCCTGTCAGTCTGCCCAAGAGATACTGCCAGTGTTGGGCCACGAGCTACAGCAGTTTTGGGTTTTGGACACATCCCTGCAACAAACTGGTGAGGTATCTTCTCCTTAGAGCTCCTGAGATTTCTTCATGACCCCTGTGTGTCAAGATGAAAATACCCATAGGTTTGCATTTCAACAGAAATATCTGCTATCTTTTAAAATGTATTTTTATATATCTACATATGAAAAAAAGTATAGCAATAAAACATTACATCAGACAGAAAAAATTATTTTTTCCCTCCCTCCATCTTTCTTTCCCTTTCCCTTTCCCTTTCCCTTTCCCTTTCCCTTTCCCTTTCCCTTTCCCTTTCCCTTTCCCTTTCCCT
>JAYRBT010000139.1:55888795-55925038 GCA_036023395.1 Myiotriccus ornatus
CCTTCCTTCCTTCCTTCCTTCCTTCCTTCCTTCCTTCCTTCCTTCCTTCCTTCCTTCCTTCCTTCCTTCCTTCCTTTTTTCCTTCCTGCCTGCCTTCCTGCCTGCCTGCCTGCCTGCCTGCCTGCCTGCCTTCCTCCCTCCCTCCCTCCCTCCTTCCCTCCCTCCTCTTTGTCTGTCTCTCCATCTCTTCCCCCCACTACAGAGTATTTAGTAAACAAATACTATTTTTTTCTTTGTATATATATATATAGATACAAGATGTAAAGATACAAAACTCCATGTGAGTTCACACATCAGTGCTGAGTGACAAAATCCAATGCTTCCTGACCTGAGATGTGGGATTACCAGGAGACAATAGCCACATTGTTTGGAGCAGAGGTTAAGGAGCTGGTTTAGCATTATTGTCATGCTCTATACTGAAATTAATTTCATAATTAATTATGTTTGCTTCTACTATTCCTTCTCTTACTTGTGAATCTAGCTGTATCTTTTGTATGTGTTTTAAATATGTATAAATTTATTCATGCATTTTTTCTTCTCCTGTCCCATCAAACATCTCCACTAAAAGCCAAGTCCTGCTTCACTAGATAGAAGTGTCAATATGCCAAAGGTCAATATTTTTGTATTGCTTTCATCTCTGGATTCAGTAGCAGAAACAATAGGTATCCACATTTGTTTGTTTACCTTTATAGGCCATTGTAAAGCAGTGACCTCCTGTATGTCTGCCATGAAACGATTCGAGGTTTGTGTTACTTCCATCACCGAATGGTCACTAGACCATCCAGTGGGCACAGCAAATTGTGCTTTTGGTCTAGCCCAAATAGCTGAGCTGGACCCAGGGGATCTTGTCATGAACAGTGGGAAGAGAAAACTGCCTATAGCAGATTAGAGAGAAGGAAAAACGTCTAGATGAGATTTCAGATGATATTGCTTGGTTTCTGGAGTGCTTGCAGGTTTCTGAGTATGTACAAGCAAATATAAAAGTTCTCATGTGCCTACACATACATACAAATGGCACATGTGGATAATTTCTGCTGTGTTCAAGACACCAGGGTATATCCACAGTTCTCAGCCTTCATTCTGTTGGATTCTGATGTGCCAAGTCCACTGGCAAGCTCCATATAGGACTGTGCAGATTCTACTGGAACAATGGGGAGGCAGAAGTGGTCTTCAGAAAACAACCTTCTGTAAGTCCAAGTAGTCCCTTAGACCACAAGATTCTCAGAGGAATATTCTGGATGTGAGCTTTTCAGTGAGGGAATAGGAAGGTTTTAAAGGTGTAAGAGGCAGACACAGCCCATTAGGTCTCCCTAGATGAGTAGCTCTCCACTCAGTACACTGAAGTGGCTGAGGAATGAGAGTGGAGATTTCTGTAGCAAATCAGAGAGTTTCTCTGCCAGCAGCTAAATCCCATATGGGAGCATCAGCTGCACTTCCAGACAGGAGTGGAGTCCTGTGGCTGCTGGAGAGATTGTGTTAGTTCCATCCTTAAGATTGCTGCAACTCCCCACAGGGCTTTCCAACCAAGAATAAATCTGTTATTCCCTGACACAAACTGCTGAAGCTGGGTCTTCCCCATCTGCACAGTGCCCCTTTTTCCCCTGAACAGAAATAAGGCAACTCTTGCCTTCCAGAGCTCCTATGGTTCAAGCAGGAACTGATATTTTCCACTGGGTTAGGTTCTGTGAGCTTTGCGTATTCTTTTTAGTGTATTTTGCTCTCCAGAACCACTGAGGAGATGGGGGACGTTCTTTCCACCTGGATACTGCATATGTATAGTAGGGTCCAGGACTGCTTGTTGAGTTTTTCACCTGCAATGTTACTTTGCATTTGTTAGCAGTCTGATTTGTGCTGCATCTTAAAAGTCACTGCAGTGCTCGCTGTGAAGGTGCCCCATAGACGTTGATACTGCAATTTTTAAGGTGCAAAGATCATTACATTTTAAAATGTTCATTGAGGATTCTGATTTAAAGCCAGAAGAAAAACCTAAAAGAATCTAAGTTAAAGCAGGAATAGTTCCATGCTAGAATAGCTGCAAATAGTAAATTATACACTTAGTTACATTTGATTGAGGGAGTTTATTGCTCATGTGAGCAAAATGTCTAGCCCCAGGCACTGTGCAGGTAGTCACTGCGCAAGCATACCACCTGCAGCCATGCCAGAATACCCAAACCCCCTGATACCACAGTGTTCGCTGTCCTGAATAGGAATTGGAGGTCATGCCAGATTGCATTGCAGTGCAGTGAAGTGGACTAGAAAGAGGCCACCCACCTCATTTGCACTTGTGCCTTACAGTAATAGGTGCTTGAATGTCAGTGGGTGGTGATAAAAGGCTAATTTACTCACCCCCGGCGCTGTGCGCACCCCTTTCTGCACGTGTGGTGCAGATCATAAAATGTGGGAGACTGCCCACTGTACTGAGGCCTCCATGTTATTTTTACATCTTTCTTTTTTTATTATTATTATTTAATCTTGTATGCTCCAGTTGAGCTACATTAATGGATTAGAATACAGCGTGATCTTAGGAGAATTCCACTACAATGGATAGATAGTTGGATGGATGGACAGACAGATGCAAGTTTAAAGCACAAGAGGATTTGCATATTTAGTTCTGCTTTACAGCCTCCTTTAGAGAGTGGGATTAATGATCTGCTAAATTATCACAGTTGAGAGTCTTCAGCATTAGGGTGAATGCATATCCTGCTAGAGCTAGTTTTACAACTTTTCCAGAGACATTTACAAATCTTACTGGGGGCGAGGCAGGGTGGGGAGCGGGGGATATCTAGTCGTTGACAAAGCAGCTGGTGACTAAAGGAGAAAAGAGAAAAATCAGAAAATCATCCCTTTTCTGGCAGGTCTAAGAGCCTTTCCATCACCCACTGCATGCATTTAGAGTGAGAGTAGGAAAAGTGTTCTCCAAGGACTGTTTGCTTTTTGAGTACTTGAGATGCTATGTTAAGCACTTAACTGCAAGTCGGCTTAGAGAAATGTCTTCCAAAAACATTTATTTGAAAAGGGAAAAAAAGCTCATAAAGGCAAGTGAACTTTAGATGCCTAGCACACCTTTTGGTCCCTTATTTTAAAGATTTGAAAACTGTGGTTGAGTAAGGTGTGCTGCAGAGGATCTGGGGCAAATGCCACTACTGACTTAGCCAGCACCAGCCTCATAAAGTTCCCTTTGATCTAGCCATTAAAGGAAAGAACATTACTTGGCACATTTCTTGGTTACACATATTGCATTCTTTGGTCCCATTAAATAATAATGAATAATAAATGGCATGGTTTGGAACAAAATTCTGCACAGCTCAGTAAGAGAAGAGGGCTAACATACCTTCCACCTCTCATAGAGGGAGATGTGAGTGCATCCCAGAGCCCTGCTTAGGGTTAGAGGACTCAAAAAAGCAGGGAGCCATTTCCAGCCGTTTCACTGTTGTGTAACAAGTTCTGACATGTTACTAGAAGAGAAAAGACACTCAGGCTTCAGTTAGGTAGAAAAAAGGATGCTAGCTTCTGAGATGACACTAACAGACTCCCCACCATATCCTAGAGGTGATTCTTCACAAGAACAATGCAGGAACTGAGGCCACCTAATTTTAGGAAACAAATTCATGTTCCTAGATTTGTCCAACTTAATTTAAGGACTTGAGAGCATGGTTGGTTTTGGTTCTCTGTGCAGTGAAGAGAACGACACAGATACATCCATAAAGTGACTCAGGTTTTAACTGAGCCCAGAGGTGCCAGTTTATGTCCACTGACTGTAGGCAACCTAGCCTCTGTAAATAAGTCTTAATGTAAGTGTCCCTTTCTACTCTTCCTTAAATCCAATACCAGGAGAGCAGGTATTTAGATAATACTTGAGAGACCTGCAAATACTAGGGAAGGAATGTACTGCTGTTGTGCAGGTTTTCTCTCTCCTTGCTGAAGGTGTCTTGCTGAGTGAGTGAGAGACTGATCATAATTCTTGGCAAGCCAGGGTCTGAGCCAGCCACCACTATACACTGTCTTCAGGACAAAGTCCGTGTGAGCAGCATCTGCAGCTGGCCCATGCTGACCATTGGCAGATGGGTAAACACTTGCCCTTTTTTCCTTTTGTTTGGAATGCCATGGCTTCACCAAGCTTGTTTGACACCATCCTTTTGGCTTAGTGAGGACTCATATGGGAATATGTTAGGTGGCCATTGGTATTTTATGTAACACAGGTGAACACTTGCCAAACACTTAGCAGTAAGATTCAAAATCCAGATTTCCTCAAGGAGGATCCAGATTTGCCTCCTCAGGGGGCAAAATTTACTGGTTTAGGAGGTAGAGATGAAGTATGCTGCAGTTTATAAGGGAATAGATAATTCAGGAAAATAAAATACATAAAATACGTTTTGGTTATGTTTTTCCATCTTCTTTTAACCTCTCTTTAATGCTATGTTTCCCCTTTTTTTTCTTTTCTTTTTTCTTTTTTTTTTCCTCTTTTGTTTCACTCATTTTACTTTTTTTCCCTTGAATTCCTTTCCTTCACACAGCAGTTCCTTTCTACATTTCCCTTTCCTCCCCTTGTGCTCTTCAGAAGCTGATCTTCTGCGCTGGCCTGCTCAGCTCTTCTCATTTCTGGGCAGTCCAGCTGTCCCCATGCCTTCTCCAGAGAGCTGCTCCGCACAGTGCAGCCAGGCTGGCAGCTGCTGGAGCTCTGCAGTGTTACTGAGGCGCACCCTAGTAAGAGCCTGAGAGTGGAGCCGCAGGACACGGGCAGTCTTGTGCCACTGGAGCACTGTCAGGATAACATGATATTTGTCAAGAAAGATGTCTTCACTCCTCTTCTAACTCCACAACAGATTTCCCTTCACCTCTTCTATAAACAGGGTGTTAGTACTATTTCCCTGGTTTGCACCAGCTCATAGCCTGCTGCTGGACTGGGCTTGCTGTTATTAATTATTTGTATTTATTTAGCCTTCTGGAACACCAAGGCATGATTGTTCAGGAAACTTTACACCCGCAAACAAAAAAAGGCAGCTCTCTAGCCTAAAAAAGAAAACAGCAGACAGCTATTTGGGGAGATCACATTAACTCCCCCTGGGCTGACGTGGCTGCTGAGTAGGAGCTGTGCTGCATAAGATACAGAGGAAGTTGTTTCCTTTCTCTGGGTCTGGCCATGGGCACCTTGTGAGTGCTGGATCTCTTGCATTTTCATTGTTTTTGATGTCTTTCAAGGCATGCAACAACTAGTTTCGTCCTTGTTTTTTAAAGCTCAATTTCTTGCACCGATTTCTCTGTTTCTAATATTTCCTTTCCCTCTTTGGACCACCACAATTTGCCCACTTTTGCCCTCCCTGCTGCAGATCCTTACAGCCTTGCTGCTTTTCCTTGTGGCATCTGCTCCCCTTCAAGTACCACTCCCCTGCTTTTGCCCCCCTCCTCCTCCCCAGCTAGGGTTCCTCCTCCTGCTTTGCCTCTCCCCTGCCTCTCTGCTCCTCTGTTTGGCTGCCTGCAACAGAGAAGGCAGGGGAGAGACAGGAAGTGGAGGTAAAAAAAAGGAAAAGTCACCCCGCATGCCCCCTGCCAGAAGTGCTTTCCTTACCCTGCAGCCAGCTTAGAAAAAATGGAGGGGAATGTCCAAAGGGTGCCCCAGCAGCAGAACCTCCCATCTGCAGGGGAAGGGCTGTGGGGTGCTTGGGGGTGCTGGCGGTTTTCCACCACCGATGCAGAGAAGTCGCTCTGACGCCAGCGCACCTTGTGCTGGTATAAAACTATCTAAGCCAAAGTTCAGGTGAAGGGCAGCCATGTAGCCAGAAAGTCATGTGGCTCTCATGTTGGTTAGTATGTCACTTTGAACAGCTCTTATCTGATATTATTATGACTAACCCAGTGCTGACAGCATGGAACAGATTACAGGAGCCATGTGATGATTATTTAAGGCATCGCTGAGTATAACACGCAGCTAATATTAACCCCTTCTTTCCAGAGCAGCTCTGTCACCCTGTGAGTGATGCCCGAAGCAGGCACCTGCTCTACCCTGCCCTGCCCTGCCTGGGAGCACTTCTTCACTGCACTTACCTTTGGTGCCATATTTCAGACAAGGCTATTTTTGAATCATTCCTCTGTTTTAATGTGGCCTTACGGATCAGAGCAGTTCAGCAAGCTATGGTTGCTTTTTTTCCCCCCCTTTTTCTTTTTTTTTTTTTCTCTCTTTCTAATTTTATTTTATTTTGTTTGATTTCTTTCTCCTTCCTTTATTTTCAAAAAATGAAGGATCAGTTGTGACAGGTCCCTGTATTTCATATTTCCTGTGGTAGCACGTGCCAATAAAATTCAGAAGTCTTTTTGTTTTGTTATGGTTGATCTTTTAAAGTTATTGAGAACGACGCTGAAGTCATAGCTGGCAAAATAGACCCCGCTGTTCTACATAAATGTCAGCAGTGCCAAGGCAATACGTTCTGAGAGGTAACAATTCGCGCACTGACGGGGAAGGTGAGGTGTGCACACATACTGTACCCTTTAAACAGGCTGACACCTGCACCGGGCATTTCAAAAACAAGGCCAAAAATGCAGCATTATATAAAGCCTGACAGTGGTCCTGACTGTTCAACCACTTTGACAGATGTGTTAAGTGCCGTTTCTTGAGGATCCCGGACGAAAATCTTGGGTTCCTGGTGAAGGACTGTGGTCTCTGGCAGGCTGAGGCGGCTGGGACCATGGCGTCTCTCCCTCATGAGGTAAGTCAAAGGTGCAGAGAATCTAAATTCCACACCTGGAAATTCTGATCACATGAGTGGCATTACTCATGTGGTAATGTGGAGGGTAACATTACACCAGTGGCCTCTGGAGTAAAAAGGGAAACACTGGTGGGCTCTGGTTCACACTTATCTCCTCCTGTGGGCCCAGCGCCGCTGGGTGGGAGGCACTCGCTGTCTCCCCTTGGGAGCTGCCTGCAGGCGCCCTGTGCCCCCCCAGCAGCACCCATGGGCAGGGACCAGGGTGACATAAAGTTTAGGTATTGGGATCAGCTTTCTTTTGCATGAAGGGAAGATGCAGGAGAGTGAAATTTGTGTTATCGGCATTGTGAAAGCCTTTCCTGGGGCTGTGCAGCCGGAGGAGGTTTGGCTGCTGGTTTGGTTGGGAGCCAGGAGGAAGGCCGACAGAAAGGTGTCACGTGAAGGAGAAATGGTGCTGCTCCCCTGGCCATGTTTATGCAACTATATTTCTCTTCCTCTCATGTCTGCAAAACCTCAGAAAAAAATTGTGTGGGAAAGGTGGAGAAAGTCTGGAGCTGGAAAACCAGGTACCAACCCTTCCCTCCATTTTAAACTCAGGGCCAAACCCAACTGGGATCACAAGCTCTACAAAACATGGTTGAGACTAATTACAGCTGAGACTCAAAAGGCCCATAAGCTTTTGGAAAGGGGCTCAAAAATCCCTCAGATGTAGCCCTGAGCACTCTTTGTTTAAATTAAAAGTAAAAAAAAAGAGAGAAACAAAAGAGAAACAAAAATCCCCCTGGCTCTACTGACAGCACATGCACAAGTGAGTATGTTGGCAGAGAGCTTCCATGTGGGATTTGTATTCTTGAGAAGGAAGGGGGGGAAACGACACACTGGAAAAGTGCAAGGATTCCTGCGCGGGTGAGGGGATTTGTTTCCTCTTCCAGCAAAACTGCAAAAGATAGAGCCGCTGAGGCAGGAAAAAGAGAACAAGCGGTTGAACTGTGCAATAGTAATAGTCGTAGTAGCAGTGACAGTACTGGTTCCCTGTGAGCTTTGGAGTGTGCTTGAGCCCAGCTCTCAACACACTCAAGCTTGCTGGTCACTTCACCCTGCCTATCGTGTGTGGGAGTTGCTCCATCTGTAAAACATGACCGATAAACTGCTAATGCACAGATTTGTGATGAGCTCAGATCATTAATATTTTTTCTTGCTTGGAGATACTTTATTAAAAAGTGTATGTAGGGCTAAATCATTACTTTTTTGTTTTCTTGAGCTGAATTACTCATTTTCAGAAAAAAACTATTTGCTGCAGATGCTCTATGAAATGTTTGTCCTAATGCTCATTTATTGTGAGTGGCACTGATGGAGCAGGTGCTGGTATGAAGCAGATGTATCTGTGTAATAGTTTACTTTGATGGCTCCTTTAAGAGGCTTCATAATCTTTATATTTTACCATTGGGTTTGGAATTTTATGCTCCTTTAACAGGTATATTACCTTGATCAGATGTTTTCATTTTAAACTATTGACTTACGAGCACATGGCCTGCAGGGATTGATGTGCAGCAAATTGATTCCTTTTAAAAGATTTATTCTTATATTCTCTTTTTATTTAGTGTAGGAGTTCACTAGAAAACAGAAATGATTCATAGTGACAGCTCATGACTAAAAATGAAAGTGTCCTGCAATTAAAACCTTTGTTTCCCTTAGTTTAATAGTAGAAAGATATCAGTAAGGATGGGAATACACATAAAAAATTCTAGTCTAAAATCAGAGTTTAGTTTTCTGGTTTAACATTTAACAAAACCAGCTTTTAAAACATTTCTTCTCCACTCACAGCTACTATTGTTTCTGTGCACTTTTGTCGTTCAAAGAGTTCAAGCTATTTGAAGAGGATGTGTACAAAGATTACCTTAAAATGACTCATTGTAAAAGCTCCCTACCTGATGAATTTGTCCTGTTGGAACGAACATCTATTTTAATAGAATCCACTAAAAAAGCTCAATCTTTTCAGTCTGTGAGATGGAATGCAACAGCAGAGTCCTGCCATGAAAATAGCTTGTGTAATCAGTGGAATATAAATGGCAACAGCATCTTGTACTCCCTTTTATGATGGTGGAAAGAGAAGGAATTCAGTGGGCAGCCATATGACCAGGTCCTGCATGACTGAGGAGCTCACATTTTTGCATTGTGCTGTAGCACAGTATCTCTTGTGTCCAAGAGGAGGTAAATTGTTCCTGTGCCTTGTGACCAGAATCTCTGTCTGGAGGAAGAAGCAGAATAAAGGACCATTATTTTAGCAGAGGCATTACAAATCTGTGTGATTGCTGGAAGCATTGATTAACAAAATATTTTCTCATAATGGCTAGTACCCTTCTGAAAATAAGAGTGCGGAAGCTGCTTGAAACAAAAAACTGCATGTATGTCTGGGCAGCCTACAGTTTTAAAGCACTGTCCATGCCGACAGAAGAGGCAAGGATATAGCAATTACTGAAGGTTTAGTTCAAAAATAAATTTAAAGCAGTTTTATTCTACGAGTGAGCCTTCTACATGAATGCATGACTTGTGTTGGTGCCAATGTGGGTGGCATTTGTTAGACTCTGGTTGGAGTCCAGTCTGCATTGCTGCATGAAATGAGTGTGATGAGGTCAGGTCAGTCCTTGCTGAATGATAATCCACATCATAAAGCTACTGTAAATGATTCAGCATGGTTTAGTATTATTTTCAGCCAGTGCCCAGGAGAGGCCAGGACTGAGCTAGCATTAAGAATGAATTGTCCATGCTTCCCACTCTTATATAACTGAGGGTTCAAGTCACAGGAAAGTATGTTAGGAAAATGAGCACAGCCTTTTTCACAATACAGATTACTTGTCTTCCTTAAACAAAGGTTGTGAACCAGGGTGGAGGAATTTGGATATGGTCTGTGATCTGTGTTTGGTTTTCAGGACCTCAGAACTTCCTAGAGAAATTGAGTTATGATTCTGCAAGTTGACTGAACTTTTAGAAAAGTTGCTGAATACCCTCTACTTCCACAGTGACCAGGGTAATTTGCCCCATTTTTGTAAGCAGTTTGCATGTTTTGTTTGCACCTTCTAGTTTCTAAGTGGATATAATGTTTTAGTTTAATGCCGGCAATTCAGTTGCAGACAGGTTTTTGCTGCAATTGGTGGCCTCTGTGATTTTTTTACAGTCATTTTTTTTACTTTGATCTCTTACTAAGGCACCTTTGCAACATTAATCTGATTAAATTGCAGCTTGAGGTATCATACCAAATTGCCATGTTCTTCTGTTGTCACCCACAAAAGGGTCTGAATAAGTTCCTCATGTAGATACATAGGTAGTTTTTCATTTATTTGTAGAAAGCTACGAAAAGGAAGGCTGGGATACAGGACTTCAGAAAGGAAGGGACAGACCAAAAGGAAAGGGAGAAAATTTGCAACAATCAGAAACTATAATTCCTAATGGCCTAAATTAATTTTTTAGCAACTACATTCAAGCTGGACTTATGTCTGTGTGATTTCTCCACTTCATTGTGTAAAAAACATTAATATTGCGGGGTTTTACTCATGTACTGGGACACAAATAAAGCAGATCTCTGTGTGCTTCAGACTTGGCTAGCACATCCAGCCAAGAACAGATGAAAACTCTGCCAAGAACTTTTTCATTGAAGAGTTTTCTTGAAGCTTTAAGAGGGGAAGATCACAGCTTTGCAGACAAAATTGCTGATTCCTGCTAAGGGTGCCACTCTTCTTTCCTGCATTTGGGAGCATCCTGCAAACATGGGCAGGGCATCTGGCAAACCTAGGCTGGGTTCAGTGGCTGTGTTTGTGCGTGTTGCTCAACCATGAGGACCATTTGACTTGGGACTGACGTAAGCAATATCTACTGGATTTTGTACGTGTAGTTTTAAGCATTTTGAAACCTTGGTGTTTTGCATTGCTGCAAAATTGTTTCAGCCTGTCCCTGGGTGGTAGGAGGTCACAGCATTGATCATGTTACTATCTTGTGAAGGAGTTTACTCAATCAGCTATAATGCTGTACTAATGCAGGCCCCACACTTGAGCTCTTCTTGCCTCATCTTTTTTTCCCCTAGTTTTTTAGCAGTTACATTCTTCTTACAAGTACAAATATGTTCTTTACTTACAGACTTTTCTCTGCTTTAGGACTGTACAGTTATTTCAGAGGGGATTGTGTCCTAAAAGAGTAGAAAAAAAAATGTTTGTTTCTGGTTTGGGTCTTTTTTTTTGCTCTTTTATATAAAGAAATGCCATGAAAAAGCCATGAAGATGGAGTTCATTATGTTAATCCCATCTCTAAAAGCACTGCTGTGCTGCAGGCCTTTGTTGTCAATAAAATGTCAACCAGTGGCATGTACAGCATGTTGTGCAGACTTCGAAATGGCGCAGCTGTAGGGCTGTGGTGTGTTTCCTACACAAGAGCTGAGGAATATGGGAGGGATTAATATTGGGTGCAAGCCCAAGTGTTAATACAGAAAACCAAAGCAAGGAAAAAAACAAACCTTACAAAGAGTTTTCTTCAGCGTCTTTTTAAAAATTGGTTGTCATTCTTCATACTTTAAAAGACATCTGTTCACATTTCACAGTTTACCCCTAGTTTATCCAGGAAAGCTGGTATACTATTTTGCTTTCTCACAGGGGCAATATCTTTCTGTGTGTTCATGCCTGTGTAGAGCCTAATAGTTTCAAAGAAGAGCAAAACCTGAAAAATTGGGACCTTTTGGTGCCATAACATAGTTATAACCATTAATGCATCATGTTTACGATAATATGTGAGTCAGGTGAAATACCAGAAAGCACCTTGCCTCTTTTAATTCCAAGAAAGGAGATTTTTGTTCAGCACTGACCCATTTTATGAAACTGTGGATTTTGTGTTTCAAAGGACCTGATGCTTTCTTAGTACAACTGTGACCAGTTTTCAGGTCTCCTCTCCTGTTGTGTGCATGCCTGGCTGCAGGAAGGTGAGCCAAATGCATCAATAATATGAGCCTCACCACCAGAAAGCAATGTGGAAAATACTACTTTCCTGGAAATGTGTTTTTTAGGTGTGGTACAGAGACTAAAGGACAGCACCATTTTTCATTCTCCCAAGCAGTGAAACAGCAAAATTTGCCAGTCTGGTCATGGGGTAAGGAGAGGAAGGAGCAGGTAAACTACTCCTGTCCTAACTTTGAAATAAGTATCACTCTGTTTCTCAGGTATAATATTCAGAAATTCTTTGTATTTTCTTGGAGGAGTATCACCATCTCTGCTTTACATACAGCACTGGTACAGTGCTAGTCAGAAGTGTGCTTTAATACTTGGTGTTACAGATCAGTTTCTACTGATTTTCAAGAAAAACTAAACACATTGGAATGAAGATTGCAATGAAACATACTGTGCTAGTAAAACTTTTGAGACCAGTGATTTAGTTTAGGATATATGAGGGATGAGGGATGAGGGTTGTCATGTGGAAGTAAGAGGTATCAGGGATGATGGTTATAATTTCAGGTCATGTAGAAGTTCTAACCTAATACCTGACCATAGGATTTTCATCTTCATGCCACTCTCACACTGGTTTCAGTGACCGGATGGCAGAAGGAAGAGACACATTGCTGTTATTATTTGATACATGTGAGCTCCTGCGGCCTTCCCACTGTATTTGCCTGGATAGAGCTTTGGCATCTGCATGGTGGGCCAGGCTCTCTGCTGTGCAACTCTATTCACCTCTTCCTGGAGCAGCTTTGTTAGGTTTTGTATAATTACAATTGATGTCTCTCAAAAAATATTGCATGTTATGTTTTATGTTCCTTTTTGACACCTTGTGATAGGGTTTCTTTCAGCAAATCACCATGTGCAAAATGTGGAAAGATTGCAGCTGTAAAATTAATTTCATTTGTATTTAGCCAGGTGTTGTTATTAAGAGACAACTGAAATCTGGCATCATAAATCCTCTTTCAAAAAAAAAAAAAAAAAAAAAAAAAGTATCTGCATTCAGTGTTTCTCTTGTCTTCCAGGCTTTTTTTTTATTGTTTCACTCAACATGCTGATGGTGCCAGGTTCCTTACAGCCATTCTCATTTTGTCTCTTGCTGGTTTGTTTGGTGATTCAGTAGCTACAATATTGTACCCTCCCTGCTTTCCTCCTTCTCTTCTTTCTTCCCTTCATTTCCTGCTTCCTTTTTCTCCTTCTCCAGTATGGGGGTAAACAACCTGAAAAGTACTTTCAGAAGCACATAAAAAGGTTACACTTGCAACCGGCTCTGCATCCAGGGATTCTGTGACAAAGCGTTTTATCAAACCTCATTTTTTTTCAGTGTGGGGGCATCTCTTTTTATGTGCAATATGAACAGAGATGGTGTCTTTATGTATGGGCTGGGGGTGTTACAGGTGGCTCTGAAACAATCTGCACTTAGAGAAAAGTAATTTTCTACTTGGAGAAGAATCTGGGTTTAGCACAGGGAGCCAGGGCTGTTGTCAGGGCTTTGGTAGGTGGTGTGGTCTGCTGGGCTAAGTTAGGCAACAGTACAGGACTTTCTAAGAGTACGTATGAGGATGAAGAGCTGCTACTTTTGCACAGAGCCCTTGTGACTCAACTGACATTTCTACTTGGAAGAATTCCCTTTCTAACGGTGAGAAATATTTTAGTTTGTCTGCTTGGCCCTCTGTGATATGTTCCTACCTCACACTAATGCCAGTCGTATCAGATCGTTCTAATTATAAATGTGACAGCTCTGAGAATTTGGATTTTAAAATCCTGGGGCGTTTATGCAACATTTTGTGACTCCAAACCAAAAAAAGTTACTAGTAAACTTAGCCAGGTTAGAAGGTGGTGTTTTAGCCACAAAAGTACCTAGTTCACACCCAGATTTGGGCCAGGGAGTACATCTGGTACATATGTGAGAGAGAGAAACGAGAGTATCCTATGCCTTGAGATTGGTATCAGCAGGGTCCCCTGTTTCCAACCATGCTCATTTGCTCTAAGTCATGAAATTAATTAATGGAGAAATTTTCTTGTAAAATAGAGCAGCAGTTCTGATTTACATGACTTCTGTGCATTTGCAAGTATTTTCCCCCCCTATGGCTAGAGCTGTATTAACAGGTTTTGTTCCAATAAGCGAACTAACACACATGTATTAAGCAGAGGTCTCGGGGAATCCAGTCTCTGCAACAACTCTGGCATTCCCTCCTGTTTATTTATTTGCAGTGATGAAGATGCCTCTGCTCTATGCCATCTTTTTGCCCCCCAGCTTAGCTACTAAGCAGCCTCTTTGGTGTCTGCAGTGAATCAGCACTTTTGGCAGGCTTGTCGTGCTCTGCCTCCAAGCACGACTCCGGTGCGGCACACAGACAGCCCCCTCTTGGTCTGGTTCACCGCCGAAGGAGCAGGGCTCAGCCCTTGAGGCAGAAGTTTTCCTGCAGTTTTGTAAAATAGCAAATAGTAGATCAAAAAGTTGTGCTGGATCTTACTTTTCTTTAGGAGGAGAAGATTTTTGCTGAGGGTGATCCAGGGGATATTTGCAGCCCCATTTAAAGCACTGTGTGGGCATTTGGATAGTTTGTAGTAAGTGTAAAAAATATACTAAGAAATAAAAGAAATTTAATCTAGACACATTGCACTTTGAAAAGATGAACCTTATAAGATTCAGAGATGTTTGAGAATTTTGAGAAACTCTCTGTAATAACTGCAGAAAATAAACAAAAATCCAATAAACACAAGATCTCTCTCTCCTCTCCAAGTGTGTTTGCAAATCCTTTTTTAGGTCATGCTATCTAAAAAAAGGAAAGGAAGAGAAGTGAGTTCTATTTATTTCATTACAAGGCCAATTTTCACACCCAGGAAGGTCTCTCACTCCAAAGAAAACCCCACAGAAGATCCTCTGAGCCTTTGGTAATGTGTCCCAAATTATTCATATCTTCTTTGGTCTGGCAATACAGAGCAAGAGGGTGTTTGTAGACCCATTGCCTGAGTGAATAACACTTGAAACCACAGCTAATCTCACTGAAAAAGTTGGTGAATATGGTGTTGAATTAAGAACTCAGAGCAGGGCCCACGGGAAAGGATAAATCCTTCTTCACTGGAGTATGTGGTAAGGCTGTTATTGATGGGGTTGCAGAAGGGCAGGATCAGGCTCACTGTTTTGCTTTGAATGCATTTTTCTTAAATGGTAAGGGAAATCAAAATAATTTGCTTCCAAAAATTGTAACCAGTACATTAGCAATATGCAGCAGGATTTGGAGGTCCCGAGCTTTATTTTTGTTGTTTTGTTGTTGAATAGTATTTTTTCGCCTTACCTTCAAATCTAAACTCAAATCTTGGCTGAAATCCTTCATGTGAATTTTCATGTGAGGTTCTGTAGGCGTTGTTTTCCTTGGCTTCCATTGACGTAAATAGTTAAATAACAGAGGAAACTGTAACTATCTCGCATTACTTCTCTACATCAGATAATTGGTGCTTTGCAAGCCTAATATGCAATATGTTGATTAGTGCTTTTGTCATATTAAGGAGTTTATTTTTACCGTACATCAAATTTACTATAGATTAGTCTCCTGTATGCAGTTCATTACAAGTCTTGGATGTGGTTTTCAAAGTGATGTCAGCCTTTCCTCTGCTTGGGAACTGAGTCCTGCAGAAAATCATGATACAATATATGCACGCAATGCCTGTCATCTTGAGTGAGGCATTGAGACACTGGGGACCTGCAGGGTTCAAAATGAGCTCCTGGCATTGGCCCTGAAGTGCCAACGCTCCCAGGGTGGTCTCAGGCAGGCACTCCTCCTTCTGTAGGTGGTGCAAAGGCAGTGCCCCATAGCATAGGTTGGTCAGTGGAGTGCAGCACATCCAATGGCATTCCTGTGTGTCCGTTTCGGACCACGTGTGCTGAAGTGTGCTCGCCTCAGCTGTGCAGTGAGTTGTATGAAAGAACGCATGCAGGTGTTGGCACTTTGGGTCACGTGAATAGAAATGGAGCCTGTATTTTCAAAAGTGGTCCATTGTCTTGGGGATTAATGGGAAACTTGATCACCCAGTTATTGCTGCAACCTCATGCCCTGTGAATACACTGTGTATTCCGCATTTAGTAGTATGGGTATGTTTTTTAAGGTGATGGTTGTGGAGAGGATTATCTTGTTTTCAGTTTGCTTTATTAAGCCAATTAGAAATGTTCAAGACTAGGAGATGTTTTTCCAGGTCTTATGATCCCCTTAGTTAAACAACTAGGGAGAAGTCAAGCAAGCAAGCAAGCAAGCAGACTACAGAATAAGCTGTGTAAATAAAATACAGTAACTAACTTTTGGTCAGGTAGCATCTTCCTGAGCAGTCTGATTATTGACTACCCAGGCAGTTCTGCTGATATGACCAACATAAATTCATCTTTACTTCTTTTTTTTTTACTGATGCTAATGCCAAAGAACCAGAAGAGCTCTAGGAAAGGAGAGCTGGATTCAATTCTGGTTCATGAATCACATATTGAATTGTCAGGAAAGGAACAAATTCTGCCCCAATTGCCACTATAACTATGATAGGTTGTACTCGTGTGCCTCAGGGCAGAATATGGTCTGAAATGAAATAGATGAGGTCAAAATCTGTTTTCATTGATCACAGAGAAGGCAGTGAAGCTGTAGAGGCAAATGTGACAGAAAAATATTGTCAGCAAGGACATTCCTCTTGCCAGTGATGCATCATGGCAAAAAGAAGGCTGTTTGATTTTCAACCTCAGTGATGTCTTGGTCGGGTTGATAAAAAAAAAATCATTCTGTAAGCAAGTAAATTGAACTGAAAGTAAGACACAGTGATTGACACTGAGTTGCAAGATGCCATTTATATAAAGTCTTTTTGCACTGAAAAAGAAAGGGGCGTTTTGTTTTTGTTGCAGAAAGTATTAATTTTTATTTTCTTTTTGCTTATGTTTTTAGGATCTTGCAAAAGGGAGACCAGGAATGTGGTTCCAGGAATAATCTTCTTTTATTCCATCAGATATATTCTGCAGCCCATTCCATAAAGATGACAATAATAAAAAAGCAAGGGACACAATATAAGAAACAACTTTCTTTCTGTTAGAGCGGATGGCTTTATAGAATAGATACTGAAGCAGCAAAGAACTGAAAGTGGTTCCTGAGAAGTGTTGACCTCCTTTCGTGCCACTTACTGTGAATTAAAGCTGTGACTGAGAACTAGTTTGGGCATGTGGTACAGCACTTACAGCAACTGCTGCCAAGGAACAAGATTTGTGTTTCTAAGGAAATGCAACAAAAGAAAATGGTTTAAGAGGCAGTGGCTGTCACTGTGTAAAAACATAAAAAAGTATCTATTTATGTACAGATAGAAAGAAAGGCCGAATTGGGTTATTCTATATGCAGGTTAGCGTATGTGTGAACTCTTGTAATGTGAGATTCAAAATCAAACTACTGTGGATTGTGCAGAGTTTAGCATATCTCACACTGTTAGAGTTTACAAAGTTGAGCTAGCTAAAAGCAGTTGTGACGTACTCTGTGTCTGTGACTGACTGTTTGTCATTCTTACAGGCATTATTAGTAACAGTGACCTGCTATAGGAAAGGGATACATATAGAGCAAGGAAACTGAGGTTTTGTGGCTTTTTGGAGCTCCTTTCTTACGAAACCAAAAGGCAAGTATCTTCAGCACTTCTAAACCCAGGCTGCCAAACAGTATCACTTACCACTACCTTTAAGGTTATAAATATCTTAGGACATGACATCCACTCACTGATTTGGAGCAAAGATGTTATGAGAATTGTTCATGCACTGAAGATTCATTAAGGGTTGAAAACTGTAGCAAAACACCAAGGAAAAAATATCACTGTATTTACACACTGTCTTAACTCCTTTTATTCTCCCCTCCCGGGTTGGAAAGGGAACCACCTGTCTCCTTTGCTGATGTCAGACTGCTGCCTGGAGACATGGTGCTATTGAAAGCACACGATACTGTACATATTTACACCAAGCTCATATCTGATTGAGATTGGGCTATGAGACCTGTGAGTTCACAAGTTTCTTCATCATACTCTCATGCATTAAACATGTATTTGAACTCTGGCTTGAAAGCCGTGTGATCTGAGATAGACATATTTACGTAATAGTTAAATGAATGATCATGTGCTCTCCAGCTCCTTTTCGATGCAAATGCAGAGGAAATTGAATATTATAATATTTCAGTGAGATGTCCTCAATAACAAATTACTGTTTAAAATAACCAATATTTGTATGTATATCAATTGCCTAGCAGTTATTTTTGTCTGCTATTTGCATGATATGGAAAAGAGTTTTTCTAGCAAACGTTTTAAGCTACTTGGTGCTGCTTTCCTTTTGGAGTGATCACAAGGGTGCACATTTAGGGATGTATTTTCCATCTGTTTTTTTGAAGCTGGCAAAGCACATAATTTGGAATAGAAAAGAAGTCTGAAAGCACCCATATTTGAACTGGTATGAGTTTGAGCCACTCTAGGAATTCTTATTCTATAGCAGTTGGTAAAAGTGAAGAACTGTATTGTGCCCTTGGATACAGTATGCAGGCAGGGCTCAAGGCCATTGAGACCCCAGTGTGAGTGCCCAGGGGCACACTAGGGCCCCTGAAGGTTTTACTGCTCAGTTCCCAAGGCAAGAACCTGAAATGATCAGAGGGGCTCTGTATTTGATGCAGTCCTGTGGTGTGCAGGTTGGTTTGAGATGGGTCCTTTTGCAAAGGCCTGGGCTTACAGCCTTGAGTGATGTGCCTGATGGAGAGACCCACTGAGTCTTCTGTGTCCGTGCACGAGGCTGCCAGTGCAACCAAGCTCTGGGCTTGCTCAAACATCTCTATGACTTATTGCCAGAAGGTGGGATGTTCATAAGCCAAAACCAAGCTTTTCTACAGGTCTATGACCCATGCAAGGCTTGAGGCCTGAACTTCCATGCACTCATATGATAGTGATTCTTTTCGGAACAAGGATCTTCACCTTGTGAGCCACAGCTCATCCACACTCCTTCTGCTCTTCCAGAAGTTTTCCCTAACTCTTCACACCAGCTCACCCTTTTCATGGGACTGCTTGTTGTATGTGGTGAATAAGGAGGGCAGAATATGGCCCTGTTGCTCTGGCGATGATTGGATCAAGCTGGGCACCATTCAGTGCAGTAATTCCTCTTAGGTGGGCATTTTGAAAGCATCAAAATACTTGGGGACAGTAGAGCTCCTGGGAATACATGGGAGCAGGAGCAGCTGGGTAAAAAAGGCTCCAAGAAATGTAAACTGGTGCTGCAAAACCTCTTTAACTACGGGGGAGTAGAACAGATACTGAGACTTTGGGATAGTAGTGTGCCTGGGGTCTCAGGTTGCCCAAATTAAGTTCTGACAAAAGAACTGGATTTTATTTTGCTGTGGCCTAGAGTAGGTCTAGTCAACACCACAGCTATTGAACTGCTTATGTCTCCTGAGCAGTTCAGGTGCAGTTTCTAGGATGTGGAGATGCTTTTTCTCTATCAACTGGATGGGGTTTTTTTGGCTGAAGCTTGATAGGTCTCAGTGGAAAAACCTGTATCAGTGGGTGTTGCTGAAAGACAGCACTGCTGGGTCACTGTGACAACAGCTTATTGCCTGGTGCGCACCAAACTCATGGTGGTACGGGGGAGTGTCCTGGTTTTATCAGTGTCTCATGCTTCGAGGCCTCCTTACTCTTGTTTGTCTTTTTTTCTTACATGTGATATATTTATTGTAGTTCTTAGTTTGTGTTAGGTTTTTTTTTTTTTTTTAATGAAGACAGAAAGATAAGGAGAAACTGGCCTTCCCTATCCTAGAAACAGAGAAGTTACAGCTAGAAGTGAAGTCTTGGTCATCTGTTTTATGCTTATGAGCTAGCACCAATTTTTTTTTCGTATACTAAACCACAGTGTTGTAATATATGATTGATATTAATTAGGTTTCTGGAAAGTACTACACACCTCAACTTGAACTGAACCAGAAATAAATATATTGCCATATATTAACATTTTATTAGTTGAGAAGAAGAATAGGATGAAGGCACCTATGTGAAATCCAAAGTGTGAGCTTCAGATTGAATTAATGCCAGCAGTGCCTTGAGATTAATTTGGTTACTATGGGTACAGAATAAGAAATAGTATACCATAATGTAACTATGTTTACTGATTAATTTCTAGCATTAAAAACTAAAACCATATTATATATGCAACAAAAGCCTTTTCTTTCTTGGAAAAAGGTGGGTACATTTTAGTAATTAAAGTGAATGTTGCCCTCTGAAAAGTGCCAGTACTCCACTGGAAGAAGAGCACTGTTCTTTTAGAGGATCTGCCCCATCACAAGCTGCAGAGCTGCAGTACACCAAACGAGACCTAAACCCCAAAGAAAATACTACCAACTCAGGAAGCTTCCAGTCTTCTAGAGCTTCTCATTAAATATATCTTTTGTGACATGATAACATCTGTTTCATGTACCATTCAACTGTATTGGTCAAATGTCAGTTTTCTATCCTCATGCCACTTCCTATCTCATCAGTATGTAGGAAAAGAACAAATTTTGCATCTTAAGATGTTGCAAGCTGAGTAATAATAAAATAATGCAATGGAAATACCATATATTCAGAAAGCAATTATTTTAAGGGGTTTCAGTTTTGACATGGCTAGATTAAGTATGAAGTTTTTTGTTTTTATATTTGCTGTCAAGAATGTTGTTAAATACTGATACCACCTCCTAAGAGAACAACTTTTAAATACCAAAATGAAAAGGATAAGCATTAAATATTTTGGTAGATATATTGTCCCATAATGTCTACTGCCTTGTTCTTAATACAAAGCACAGTAGGGCTTAATTAAAAAGTGATTGTACGATCTATCACAAACCTGCATTAGGGATATGGATGCCAAGAAAATTAAGTTGAATAGGTGGTGATAATGAAATCTGTATTTTATTGAATAGTTTTTATTCCTATACCTTTGTTTGCTATTCTTGCCTCCCTGTTAGCAGTAAGACATTTTCCATCCAAAATTCTTTGAAGGAATTAGTTTAGTCTGATGCTGCTTTGTTCTGTTATTTGATCAGTATAAGTTATTTTGTTCATTTTTTGACAGAGTAAAATGCCTTGACAAACCTCTGACTCTGTCAGAGCAGAGCATGACAGTAAACAAAGAAAAGCAAGTCCTTATGAGCTTGTTCCTGCTAGGAGTAGCTAGCTAACAACTGGTACAATGGTGATTTTCTATTTCATGTAAGCAAAAGTCACAGTCACTCAGAGCCTCCAGGGCAGCCCCACAACCTGGTTTACTGCGGATTTTGCCTGTTCCAGCTCCTAGTGTGGCTTCAGAACCTGCTAAGTAGAGTACTTAGCATTAGAGAACATCAAAATACATTTAGTGAAGCATAATACCAAGTGAAGAATATCTACAATAAAAGCAAGTATTTATACAGCCTGGGCCAAAATCCCCCATGTTACAACTTCATCAACTTAAATGCTATTGATTTTTCTGGTACCACTGACCTGAAGTTGCTGGAATTGGGCTTGGGATGAATCTGACCTATACCGTTAAGGCCAAGCAGAATCACTATTTAGAAAGTGTAATGCAAAGAAATAGTTACCATGTATTCTGCTATCTTGTAATTCTACATCAGTCATCAAGAGTTCACTGCACTGTTGGAAAGTCTCTTCTTTAGGTGGGTAGAAGTGTATCTGCAAGCACTGTAGAAAACAGTAAGACAAAAGACCTTACTGTTCCCCTTCATATTTTTAAGAGTGGTGTGCTGCACCCAGACAGCTTGTGCTTTCTGAGCAGAGCTGCTGGGGCAGCTGGCAGAGCTTCATTTTCATATCCCCTCTTACTAGGTTCAGTGTTGTTGGTGTCCTTTCTCTGGCGAAAATCAAACAGCCAAAAGGAAGGCTGGTTTTGACGATCTTGCTGCTTGTGTGTTCCGAATGGACACAAATCACATATTGCAACACGCTGCACACTGTAACTTGCAGCTTGTCTCATGCTTGGGTGCAATATGCAACGTGAGATAACATGCTAGAGGAGAAGACAGGCACAGCACAAGGCTCTTGAAAGCCATGAGAGGCACTGAAAGCTTGTGTTCCTGGTATGCAGCAGTATAGATATTTGAAAGGTTAGGTTCAGTCTATTTTTAGGTAGCCTTCACATTGGAACTGCTCTAAGAATGAAGGGGATATAAAAATTGCACGTGTCTCTCCTGATTTATCAAAGATTTTTGACAAAATGCATTAAAAACGGCCTTCCCCTGAATTGGAGATATTTTTTTCTGAAGTATAGGTGTGCTTCTTATTTAGAAGGGGAGTCTTTATGTTCTTGATTAAAATGCCAGTGCTGTCTATTTCACTCCAAGATCAGCATTTTCAGATTTTAGCAAACTTAAAGAAAAATGACTTTCCCACTTATTGTTTGGGAAGATTTATTCACTTGTGTAAATGAATTTTAAAAAATTGGCAAGGCCTTTTATCTCATATAAAATAAATCTGAAGATAAATGATCTTTTTCCACTAACATCACCTATCATTAAAGTGGCTAAATGAAAATCAAAATGTGTTGCTATTTAGTGCCTGCTTGCCTTTTTACAGGAGATGAAATTGAGCATGTTTACTGGGCAGGAATTGTCAGCAATGCTTCGATTTATAGCACTGTCCAGGATATAAATTAACAAGCACCATGTGTTTCCACCAGTCTCCCTGGAAGATGTTAGCCCTGACTCCCCAAAACGTACATCTCCAGCTTGTGTGCATGCTCCTACCCCGCCTTAAAGAAAACTGCGAACAATGTAAAATTGTGTTGCATTGAACTGAAGTGCAAACATTTTTCTATGTCTCTGTAAACAGGAGTGTGTATGAGAATGAAACAGGTGGAGGTCTACCTCCAGAAAGCCCCCGGGATGTGTCAGACTCATTTTTCCAGTCTATGCAATCTTGGTTTAATAAATTGATAATAGTATTTTGATGAAGTGCTCTTTGGTGTTGGTTTGCTGGTTTTTGACAGAGCTTTTTTTGCATAGCAACTTGAAACATAAATTAAAATAATCCTCCATTCAGACAGTTTCTTATTTTTACTTGTTTCTTTGTTCCTCCGAGAGGAAGGAGGAGTCGGCAAGTGGGCAGAAAGGAAAGGTGCACTCTGGTGAAATGTCACTTTTAGTGTGAATCCTACATGGTCCTTTCAATGCTTTTGTTTAAATGCCTTGCCCTGGCTTGCTCTTCTGCTCAAAAGAGCAGAAACAACAAATAATGTTTAATCGTGTCAGATTGTCAGGGAATCTCATTGATGGTAGAGGTCCATTAAGGATAAACATAGAAGCAGTAAATTTGCCTTATTTGTTGACAGACATGAAATAATGAAAGAAAAGTCTTTTGGGGAGGAGCCATGAATCTTCACTGGTAACTACTTACAAAATAATAACTAACCAGTGTCCCAAAATAATAACTAACCAGTTCAGCAAATACTAAATTACTTGGGAGCAAAGATGTCAAAAAAGGTGATATCTGACACAATCTTGATGCTTTATCCCTGTTCCATTCACAGGGGAAGGCTGGAGAAGCCTGAGTAGTACAAACATTTAAAAAAAAAAAAAAAAAAAGGGTGGAAATGTGTGGAGGAGTTTCTGCTTTGAACTGCCTTGGTCTTACCTTCTGTGATAAGGTCTGATTCAAAGCCTGCCTAAATCCATTTAAAGATTTTCATTCCCTTTCTAAGTATTTAGAGCAGTCACCCCTTCCAACTACTTTAACCCCTCTTTTGTTTTACTGCATTTTCTCATACAGATAAACAGGCAGGTGATTTGGACAGAATAAAATGAAATTAAATTAAAATGCAATAGTAACTCACCCAAACGTTTCTGTGGCTAGCAGTTCTCCCATTCCATCCCTGCACAGGCTTGTTTGGGCTTGAGTCAGAGGTGGAAGAACTGACAAATTTCTTGTCAAAAGCGTCGTTGGAGGAGGGTCAGCCTCCAAAGTTTTATAGCTGCACTTTGTATAGCTAATAAGCCCTGGGCTAAATGCTTATCTTCTTTTATTTTGGTTATCTGATTTGGGGATGGAGGGAGGATGACATCTCTTGCCATTTGTGCAACTTTTTTAGATTAATATTGCAGCTCTAAGAAAAATGAATAATTGGACTTTTGAGCAGAGAGTGGAACCACAAAACCCATAGGGATTCCTCTAGCACTGGTCACTAGTTTGCATATTGCAAGTTAACTGCAATTCATGAAGTGTTCTGGCTAAAAATAACTCCAGGGCTCAATTTTGTCTGGCAGAAACTACTAGTTAAGAGGTCAGGCAAAGCTGATCCTTCGGAAGCCTTGTCTGCGTGAATCTGTTGCTTCGCGCTCACTGTTGTGATGAGGTGACCCTGTCTCCTCTTGTCTTGTCCTTGGCTGACTCAGGAAAATAGGGTGCGTCAGCTGTGGGTGCCTGGGGAAGGGGACCTCTGCTGCAGTCTGGAACCTTCAGAGGCCGAGTAGTGAGTGCTGGCTGCTGCACGAGTGAAGCTCTGTTGCCCCCTCACAGGAGTTTCCGCAGAAGCTTGTCCTTCTCCACAGCCAGGCATAACTCTATAAATAGAGTGACTTGATGCATAATCATATTTAAAAAAAAAAAAAAACACAAAACAAAACACATCAACAACTCCAGATCTTTTGTGTGATATCTTCATTTTTTGTTTGCCTTAAATTGTTGCAGAGAGAATCTGGCAGTGTTACTGAAATCCTATCAGATGAATACAGTTCAGAATTATTTCCACATTATATTTTGTTTTAATATGAAAAATGCCAAGAGCTAGGCCCAAGAAAAAAGGCTGACTCAGTTCCACTGAGCTCTCTCTGAAGAAAGTCGTTATTTGAAGATGAGAGATGTGTTGGTAAGGCTGTCTGTCATCTCTAGTTTATTAAAAAAAATTGCTAGGAGGCACTAAAACTGTCCACTGCCTTTCCTTCTGTTCCTTCACTCAAAGGTGCTTCACTCATGTCGACTTTACCATAGTGGTTTTGTGTAAAACAAGATTTGATTTTAGAGTATTGAAAGGTTACTGTTCTCTCCAGTGCTGCGCTGCAGCCTTGGGTGCGCTCCACTGCAATTGCCTTACCAGCCATTTTAGAGAGGAGGTAGGCTGTGTTATGGAAACAGGAGAGTTTTTAATTCCACTAGCTACTGCGAGCCTTGGCATGGATCTGGCAAGGAGTGCGTTCCCCAGCGCTGCTGTGGCAGCCTGGGCACCACAGCTTCCCTCCAGGCTGGGTGACTGAATGGCCAGGTGGCAAAACAAGCCCCAAACACAGTGTGACAGCTGGGTGGCTGCCTCAGTGAAGGATGGTAACTTTGGAACGGGCTTGGCTCCCACCAGATTGCTTACGATTGCATCAGGGAATCTTTTCTGTACCCTAAGACATCAAATCCATGGTGATTGCTCATGGGATCATCCTCTTCATTCTCTTCAGATCCCTCACAGAGAAAGTTGGCAATTACTAGATTGGCATTAACGATGAACAAGTCAGGGAACAAGGGCTCCAGGGTAATAGTCTGGGTGCCCGGGAAAGATAGCGCAAGGTGGATGGTAATAGGGGTAATGAGAAGGATCTGGCTGGGGAGCCAGAGCTCTGCATAGAGTTACCCATATGAGGTGTATCCCAGAAGCTTCCCCGGGTTCTGCCCTTTGTGGCTAAAGCTGGAGAAGACAACTGCCTGTCCCCAGAAAGGGTGTGAGCATCCCTTCAAGGCTGAGAGTGGGAGAGGAAGGGCACAACTTCTGAGTGCAGAGCAGATGCTCCCAGACCCTGAACAGGAACACCAGAAAACAATTCCCTGGGTCTGATAACATCAGACGTGAGTAGGTTTTGATCTCTTCCCGTGACTTGAAGGTGTGGAAGGATAGAGGGATAAAAAGAACTTTATGATTTCTTTTGTTCCAAGGAAATATCAGCAGTGAGGTGAGTAAAGGAGAGATGATGAAGATCTGCAACGGTCTGTGATTTTGATGTGGTCCTGCCTGCTCTGCCAACCTGCAAGAAGGTGCAAAACTGGAATCTGTCTCCTTGTCTTGCCTGGGTGTCTGTGCTCAAACAGCACAAAAGCCTCCCCAGGAAGCTGGTGTGTTTACATGTCTCTGTTTCTCAAACATATATATATATATATATTTAAATATAAATTTAAATATAGGTGCTCTTTTACAGATTAGTCTTTCTATGAAACAGTAACACCCAAGTGAAAGACATTGTTTGTGCTGCTTTTAGCAGGCATGACTGGCTGGATTTTCCTGCAAATCACAGCAATTGTGGGTCCTGGAGAACATAGGCTCCAAATGTTGGGGGGAAACAAGTGGCAAATGTATTTCTTATGTAATCAGCTTGAGTGGTTTGCTTTTCCTATTTTTAGTAATGAGTAAGTGAAATATGCTTGTGAAGTGTAATGTTCAGAGAAGTATAAGAAATATTATAAGATTTCTTTTAGTGGGTACCTGTTCTCCTCTTGTTTCACCTAGGCACTCCTGGAAGGTTTTACTACAAGCACCCATTTACAAAGAGTTGTATGACTGCAAGGCACAAATAATCTGGTAATCTGCAATAATAGTAAATAGTCACAATCAGGTCCAGTTGCATGTGAACAAGCAAGTGATTTCCCCTGGCATTCAGTGGTCTTTATTTGAGCCCTCAGTCTGTGGAGGCAGATGTGGCAAAATTCAGCCTGGTGTCAGTGATGTCAGTAACACATCACCATTTGGACTCTCAAATATACAGCTCCTCAGACAGCAGCCTGTGACCCAGAGCTGGGCCAGGAATTAATTTGGTCCTGATCTCTTGAGCTTTCCAGAGAGCTGGTACAGAGCACCATCATGGGTTTTCTTTGTTAAAAAAAAATCTCAGGTCATAACTGCCCTAGCAAAACTGCAGAGGGCACACTGCTTTATTCCATTGTAGAATTACTGCACCAATGAACCCAGAAGTTCAAGGAGTTTGACTCACTGATTTCTGCTATTGAAGGTATATTCTGGGTAGGATGAACTTGATAAATAAGGAAAAGAAGATGAGGAGGGGAAAAAAAAGGAGCAAACAAATAGGATAGAAGTGGAACAGAGAGAATGGACTGGAAAACAAATACGGTGCTGTGCAAAAAATAAGAGTTAAGATGCACAGAAGGAAGATTTCTAATAAAAAATTAATAGGGTACATATACTTTATATAGAACACCATTCACGCTAACACACCTTTGGAGTGCAGATTCCTGTTTTATATACAACATTGTCTGATCTTTTGCTGTAAGGCCATTCACTCTTGGAAGGTTGAGCAGAAAGGGTTGAACTGATGTGAGAACTGGTTTGCAAACCTCATCTGGCTGAAACTCCAGCACTATTGTCCTTCCTCCACTGGAAAAGTAGCAAGGAAACAAAATCTTTCTTCCTTGGTGCCATAATGAAGGGACTAAGTTTTGGATTCTGAAATTATGAGGGCTCCAAAATCAGTAGCTTCTTCAAGAAAGCTAAATTACAGGGAATAAAAACATGACCACAGTTAGAAAATGTGAGTGAAAGAAGAGGAGAAAGAGATAAAATCAATTCTGAATCCAGGAAAAAGTCAAGGACAGAGGGTTGAAGGCTTCAGTCTTTGATTTCTGTTGCCTGGAAAGCATACCTTCCAGTCCTGTTGGAAATATATCAGAATTTGCAAATTTGTGCCCAAATGCTTTTAGAAGGCTTAGCAGAACTTTCTTGAATTTTGACCCTTAAAGAAGAAAAGGCAAAATTTGGGAATTGCTGAGACTCAGTACAGAGTAGCCTAAAAACAGAGGAAATACAGGGATTGAGGAAGTTGTCTGATGATGGACTTTTCAACACGGCAGATTGGATCAAACAAACCCACAGACTTTACCAGCTGAAGGAGGGTTTTCTTTGTATGTGTTTGTTATGGAACCAAATATCCTGTGTGTGTGTGTGTGCTTAGATATTGCCCCACAAGAGATGATTGTGCAATTCTTTAGTGTTGTCAAAACAGAGGGAAGAGTATTGCTAGAGCTACTAGGGAACGTTTAGAAGACAAGGTTTCCTTTGAGGAAGCAGTTTAGGTGCTGGCCGGGTTTCACAGGTTTCATTTACATATGTGGAGGCTGCGCCATTTCCAAACTACACCAGTGCTGCAGCTTTTCTCCTTGCTTTTCTCCTCTCACAATCACTGTGCTCAAATCCCACATTAAAACGTGAAAAAAAGATCCTAGTGGGTAAATTTATACTATGGCTGGCGTTAGACACTTCAGTTACAAAAAAAAAAAAAAATTCTTCCCAAGCGATGGGGAACCCTTGTTGAAATCTCACAGTCTTTTGTAGTTGGAATCGTGCTTGGCATCCCTTCCAGGTAACGCTGGAACTGCCAGGAAAGTTCAAACTATAATGTGGCCATAGAAAAGCTCTGGGGGACTCTGTAATTATTACCTATTGGTCGCACCGTCCACAGTGCACTAAAAAAGTTCTTCAATCTCTAAAGCTTGTATGGTGAGAGCACCGCTAAGGTCACAGTTTTTATTTATCAGTTAACTTGCTAATTTGAAGGGAAAGCATTGAAGTGGAAATGTAGAAAATAGAAACAACATGAGCAGGTCAAAATATCCAAAACAGCAATATGAAATGTTCCAGTGTAAATACATTTCTATAAAAGGTGTGAATGAAACTTCAAAAAAAAAAAAAAGATGGATTTGGCACAGTCAATGAACACAATTATAAGTAGGTATTGAAGGAGAATATTCCACCAACCATGGATCCACAGATAATAATTAATAAGAACCGACTCTACTCCAGGAAGGCAGGTGCCCAGCATTATTTCACAGTTGACTGTTCGGGGGGTAGAGGTACTCACCTTTGCCACAGATCTTAATAATTTACTGCAGTTTTATCATTAAATCAGCATATAATTGGGAAGGAAATTAGGTTTTTTTCGTCATGAGAGCAAAGCAATACCGTTAATTTAATTATTTGTAGGAAAAGCTTTCTGTAGTAATTTGGTATTTTGCTGTGGGTTTTTTTTTTTTTTTAATTAAGTAAAGTAAGAACAATGCCATTTTTGTCATCTGTGCTTGGTGAAAATATGACAGTGTGATGTGATTTGCAACTTAAGCACAAGCTGGGAAAAATATACATTTTATCAGGACTGGCAATAATGAATTACAAGGGAACACAAATAAGGAAAGAATATATCTGAGACCTCCTACCATTTCTGAAGTTTCCAATGTCTGTGAGAAAAAGGCTATTTCAAGAACTGTACTTTGTATTTATTTTTTTCTCTCAGCAAAATTGCCATACTCTTGTATAATAATTGAATTCGTTTAGCCTTTAGAATACTCGAGTTTGCAAATAACAATGAAAATGAATATTTCATGACATGGAGGATGATCAGTTATAGTTTTGTAACTTTGACTGGTAGCCCAGCACGACAGAGCCAGTGCTTACATTTCACAAGACTTTTTGCACCCAGGTAATTAAAAAAACTGCAGCTTGAGACAATAAGACAAGCAGGCAGGTGGGGATAGTTAAACATGACCTTTATTTGTGGGTTTTCTTTCCCTGTTGTGGGCAACGTTTTGCAGTTCAGTTTGGTACGTGGAGTTTGTTGTGTATGCAGTGCAGAGGGGCATCATAAACCAGTTGCACCTGCAGCAGCCCCTGTTGTCTGGCGAAGACTTTGATGAGGAGACGTGTCTTTTAACAGTGTCTGGATTTTCACACGACAAGAGATTTTTTAAATTTATTTAATTTCAGTGAACAAGCGCTGAGTCCAGGTCAGAAAGGTTGTGGTGCGGTGTTTGTACAGAATTGTTCTGAGGCAGCTTATAGGGAGAGGCAGGTGTGGGTCAGGGTGGTCCTGGGCAGGACTGAGACAGTTGCTTGTAACAGCTGTGGTTTCTTGGGGAATACACCGAGACAGAGAAGTGATTAAAGCACAGCTCAAACATACTGTAATCTAGCTGGGAACAGGATCAGGCTCCCCCCTCGGAGCAGGTGAGATAACTGTAGGAATGTTTTTTATAGATGCTTACTCCATTCCAGAGAAATGCTGGGGTGGGGGTGAGGGGTGTTGCTGATGCATTTGATGTGGAAAAACTAACTTAAGTTGCAACTATTGCTGAGAAACCATTAACCTAACCAAAATATTTGGCAAGGTGCAAAACCCCCGAATGCAAAAAAATGTTGGAAGGTGGTGTAACTTTTGCTGAACTGTGGGATAGGCTCCCCAAAGGAACAGCGCCGAGGAGCCGGTGCAGGCACTTGTAAGGTTGGGCTTGGGCTACTCGCATGCAGGCTGTAGCTCGGCTGGGAGTCACTTCACTTTTTCTTTATAATAAGCACAGCTCAGCCTATTGTGTGCCGGGGTGGGGGGGGAAGACAAAGAAGGCAAGCCAAGAAATTAAAGAAGATGGGGAGGGATAGGAGCTATGCTACGGCAGGAGCAGCGTTTCAGGGGTGTGGCGTGGAAATCTGCTTTGAATCGCAGCGTGGTGCCGCGGCCGCCGAGGTCTGAGCGGGTTTTGCAAAGATTTACTTCACTTCAGGCTGGGTCTGCCCCTGGCTGACGTCACGGGCTGGAGCAGCGGCACCAGAAGGCTGGATGAGTGACAGCCCAGCCTACTTTTTAATAGCTTTGTCATGTGACGGGGAACAGTAGTAAGACAGGTGCCTTCGATTCACTCTCAGAAAGGGTCTCATTGCCTGCATGAGTGTCTGCTGCCTGCCTGCCTGCCTCTGGACTGTAGTTTGCCAGCTTTCCTGCCGTTGCTCCGCAGCTGGATGGCGTGGGACATGTGCAACCAGGACTCTGTATGGAGCGATCTCGAGGTGAGGGGTGCACGGCGTGGGAGGCGCGTGGGGTGCAGGCGGTGGCGGGGATGGTGGGCTGGTCAGGGAGCTGGCAGGACGGCCGAGGCAACATACTTCGCAAACAAGTCCGTATCTTATCTTAACTCCAGTAAGTTTGCTATTTTAAGGTTACTCTGCGATGCCTTGAGCAAATCAAAGCTGAGCTCCTGTCATCAGTATAGTATCTCCTGCAGTTGGAAACTATTTTCATGTGCCTCTGGCTCGCTTTCCCGTCATATGCAATATTTATGCTCTAAGATATTGATATGAATCGGTGTCTGAAGTGGCATTTCCAGTGGCGTTTAGTGGCCTGGTTGGAAAAATGCCATGTTTATTTAGAATAAGGCTAACATTTCTGTAAAAGAAAAAAACTAGTGAAAATTAATCATTGGCTTTAAATTTTAATTGCTTCTTTCACTGTGCTCTGTCGAAGGTTTTTTCCTTGTTTATCAGCGGCAGAATACAAACATGCACACAGGAATGAATACCCTGTTGTTTGGCTTTAGATGCTTTTTAAAAGAGATTTCTGGAAAGAGACGTTTCCCTGCTTCTTGTGGTATTGGAATACTGACGCTGTAGCTAATGCCCCGTAGAGCAGGGTTCGCAGTCAATCCGAATAGTCCAACAAATGGTTAAATCCCACTGTACAGCAGAGACAACAGGATGAACCATGAGAATAGAGTTTATGCAGGACTGTGTGAACTGCTGCTGCTGCCGCTGCTGCTGCTGCTTGTGTAAAAATAGACGGCAATACATCAAATCCACAGCTTCTGCAGGCTACAATTCATAAAGGAAAAAATAAAAAAAAAAAAAAGGGCAAGCAGCCCCGTGGTAATCTCTGGAGTATAATATGAGGTTTGAGGATTTCTGCATGTTTGCATTCGGCAAAATGGAGTGTTACCTGAAAGTTCAGGCAACTTGTGAAGCGAGTCAAACTTTCTTTGGACCCCATGGAGAGGAATCCCAAATACAGACCTGCTCAAAGGAACTAATCCTCTGGCTTCGGGCTTGGAATAAGTGCTTAAAATGGTCCCCTCAGGCAATGGGGAAGGGAAAAACAGGTTACAGGCGATGCTTTTTAAATAAGATGTTCATGCTGTAGAGAGCTACCCATCTGAAGTAAAAACGTTCCCATGTTCTCCAGTATGTTTTTCCTATCTGGCAGAGCATGTGTGTGGATTCTCGAGTCATTTTGTCGTGTTTTAAATATTTGCAGCTTGCCATTGTATCCGCTGATTTCTGATTTCTGTTTGCATATTGTAATTGGTCTTATCTTGTTTTGATTTCTTGGTAAAGTGGAATAGATATGGATAATTCATATGTCCTGTAGCTATTATGAGTCAAGGCTGTAAGTGGATGACTTTCTGGCTCCAAAGTCCTAATTGTTTCTGAGTAGCTGGAGTATCCTGTGGGTTGTTGTCTGGCTTGTAGCATGGGTCTCAGCTGCTGTAGCTTCATTTTTCCATCATGTATTATTCCTAATGCTGCTAGGAGCTGATTGAGGAACCAGCTTATATGGAAATACTGAAGATTTATTTTAATCACTAGAGTTCCAGCAGTAATTTCAAGCTAGTAAGAGAATAGATAATTTATGTCAATGACTTTTTCATAGTGCAGAGAAAAAAAAAAAGGAAGAAAAAAAGGGTTTGATCTTAATATTAATTGTGTGGTGGATGGATTAACTGTGGGTAGGATTTTGCCAGTGTGCTCCTGCGTTGCACTTCCTGTAGCAGTACTAGTGTCTGCGTGCTGCTTTGGCTCAGGGGATCACCTTTACTGAGCTAAAATAATGCAGGCACAGGTACTGGAGGCAGCTTTCATTTTCTGAATCATTAATGTTTGCTGTCAATGTAAAATGTATTATATTCTCGCTCTCATAAAGACAGGACGGCATGTTGCTTAATAAAGGCCTGCATCACTGTAGCTGATCAGCGTCCCCAGTGCTTCACAGCTTAATGAAGGTGATGTACAGTAAGGTTGCAAAGATTGATAGAGAGAATCCACATGACACACATTTTGTCAAGGCTCTCTTTCTTTCCTGAGTTCATCCCCTTGGCACTTTGAAAAACTTGTTAAAAATAAAATGCAGATTATATTTTCATTAATATAATTAATATGGCACAAGTCCAGTCTTCTTTTTTCTTTTTTTTTTTTTTTTTTTTTAATTTACCTTCAAAGGCACAAAAACATCCAAAAGGTTAATGGAGAATTATACTTAATTATAATGATTCATTACGATCAGTGCAGTTGAGCTAATTTATTGTTTGCACCTGAACTAAGAGAAAAAAGGTCTGTTGGAGTGAAATAACACACAGTAATTAGCCTTTTGTGTTTAGTGACTGCTTTATCGTCCTAAATGTTACTGTAAAATTAATGCTATAGTTATGGAATAACTATCATATCAAATAACTGTGGGAAGACAGTAAAATGTGTGCTAGCAATGCAGGTGCACCTGTTACAGATGTATAGGCAAACAGTAAATATCAGCGTGTCAGATGAGGACAGTTTTAGGACTTGGAGTGTTAAATCTGGCATCATCCAAAGGCCAAATATAAATTAATAACAGGAACACTTGCTACTAATGTGTCTCAGATTAGAAGCGTAATGTCATATTCAGAAACATTGATTTTATTATCATGTCAACATTGGCAAGGCATATATACTTCATTTCAGCAGTTACATGTCTTAGGTGACATCGCAATCACTACAGGTAAATGAAAGCTGTGATGAGCAGAAATTTTGTTAATACCATTGTTTATATTGCTTCAAAAGCCCACTGTGGGAACTTAAAAATGCAGATTACCAAAAGTAAACATGTTTAAGTAGGTGGTTCACAGAGTGAAGCTATTTTTATAAATGAAAGCAGTAAGAGACCAGCAGGATACTTTAGAAGTCTGTGGTATCAGTTATAAGCTACTGACCTCCACAACACAAACCTGAGAATGATGCTGAGAATCTACCTTTTCAGTGAAAAACTAGATTATCCTTTAATGAGATCAGAGATTTCGGCCAAGCATCAAAAAAGGTCATCTCTGTATTATAAGATTGCTGCCAGAAGGTTGTGTATCGCACGAAAAGAAAGGAAACCCTCTAATTTTTTTTTTCTTATACCCAAAATAATGGTAAAAAAATTGTGTGCAGTTAAGATTACTTAAGTGGGATTTTGACTTCTTAAAGTTCTGCAGGTCCTTAAATAATAATAAGAAAAACAACTGTTTTTCAGAGCTTCATTTTGCAGCCTCTCAGCTTCCTTGCCCCTTGACCTATTCCGTGATTATCTCGTAGTGTCCTGGTAGACGTAGAAGTTGTCTGGTAAATTATAGCTCACACCAGCTGCACCAAGTCTTTGTGCCAACAGACAAAATCTTTGCTCACGGCTGCGCTGCTGCATCCAGCCCGCGCACTGCAGACGCTCCGAGCTTCGCAGGGACAAAAAACCTCAATGAAATGCACCTTCAGCAGCTCTCGTTTGTATTCTTGTGAAAGGCGGTCCTTGTGAGAGTGACATAACCGGTATTGAGCAATTCACATCCATGGACACTGCGTTAGTGCCCTACAGACATCTGCCTTCAGAAAGTGGCACTTTCTGCATTGACTTCAGTCCAAATAGAAGTTGGGAAATCATTCAGATCACCCAGTCAACTGACCGGCGTCGAGAAGGTCCTGCTGTTGGCCATCCTTAACACAATGCTAGAAATACTCAGGGTGGATGTCCTTAGACTCAGTTGACTTCAGATGGCTTTTAACCATTCAGCGCCTGGTGCCTTTGCAGTGTTACGTGTGCTTTGCGGTACACACGTGTCAATGTAGGGGTTCAGAGGTGAATTACAAGGATACATGCTTAATTGAGCAGCATTGACATATGGAACTCAGCTATTTGCCAGACTGTTACTACGTGTTTTCCATAATTTGGAAATGGTTTCGGAGGGTACTCTAACATTTCGGCTGCTGTGCTAAAGTGGATATATGTTATTAATTTTTTCTTCCATAGTAGGTCAGTCAATACCCTATCTAGCTTCATACTAGCATATAAAAGGATACTGGTTCCAGGTTTGTTTGTATTTATCCCCACTCTCAGGAATTCCTAAGTTGTGCAGACAATACATTTTGCACTGCTGAAGAGGATTCGTGGGACTTTGTTTACTGCCTCAATCAAAATGTTTCACAGACCCTTTCTACTTTAGGATTACTGAATCAGAGGATGCCATAAGAGGAAAACCGATTTGGTTCTCTCACTACATCCTCTCTCTTGGGACATTTAGGGAACTGTCTGGGATAGCAGATGTGTTCACACTAAGCAGGTGAAAGGCTGTGTGAACTGACTGTGCCTGTCACCCAAAGGAGAATATCAGGATATTTCAAGCTGCACTTTTGCCAGGACCCTGATATGTAACTGTGTGACTGTGGTCTATGCACCAGGAACAGAGCACCACAGCATCACTAACCCGTACTTTTTTGTGCCCATGTGGTGGCCACCATCATGACTGACCTCAAGGATTGTGGTAAAGTTCTGTAGAAGTGGAAGTGTGACTATCTCCAGCTTGAGCTAGCCCCCAGGGCTGAAGGCTGTAACAGGCTGTGCCTCTTTTACCTGAATGCATCAGGAAATGCGTGACAGACCTTGCCCAGAGGTATTCATCTGTAACTTGTACCTGCACTGGTTTGCTCTGAAGCAGGAGAATAAGGACATGCTTTGGCCTCTGCTTTTGGATTTAAAGCTTTGAACGCGATTGTTATCAAATAGGGTAGGGAGAAGGAGAGTCATTGTCCCTGGAGAGAGATGTGACAGAGAAGGCAGCTTATGCTCTGCTGTTTCCCCCTACTCTTTGCATACCTGTATAGTGTTAGTGATGATCAAATACTTAAGTGGTTTTTTTCCAGAAAAAGAAAGTCAATCCTAGTGACCCTGTGCCATAGCTAAATTAAGGTTTAATACTTATCACATGATATTAAAGTTAATAGATTCCTGGTAATTAATGAAACTATTTCTGTGTTGCTGTATCCTGCAGTGTGCTGCTCTGGTTGGTGAAGACCAGCCTCTTTGCCCAGATCTCCCAGAACTTGACCTCTCCGAACTCGATGTGAACGACCTGGATGCAGACAGCTTTCTGGGAGGACTCAAGTGGTATAGCGACCAGTCAGAGATCATCTCCAATCAGTACAGCAATGAACCCGCCAATATATTTGAGGTAAGGCAAGGTGATGCAAGTACACATTGCAAAGTCATTGCTTGCTCTTTTTTTGATTTTTTTTTTTTGGTTACCCTAGTGGACAAGAGGTTTACTATTTTTCCCCCATTAAGAGACAACAAATGTGGTGATGCGTTAAGGGTTCTGACTGGTTCCTTTGATCATGCAGATCAAAATTAGGCCTGCGATCTGGAAGGATGTGGGGGGAAGCCTTGAAAGGATTTAAATGGAACTTTGGATTTTTGAAAGAAAACAGCTAAAGAGTGCCTAAAGCACACTGCCCTGTGGTGTCACGGTGAGGAGTTGCACAGTTGTCAGCTACAAAACAAAAGTCAAAAGTTGTTTGTTGTCTTCTACTTGAATTCCTCGGCAAGAAGCAGAGTGCAGCACAACAGCTAATTGATGAGTAGTTGGAACGTTTCTAGTAAAGGTTTTTACCACTCAGAACCTTACTGTGCAAGATTCTTGTCGGGGTTTGACTCGGCCACTGCCTCTCTGGGCAGTCTCTGCCCGCATTCTCCACCAAAAAATGTCGTGGTTTT
>JAYRBT010000139.1:55925138-55940235 GCA_036023395.1 Myiotriccus ornatus
TAATTAGCAAAGGCGTCACTACGAGTTGTGATTGGGTTTTGTCCGGAAATCTACTTGGACAAAACCATTCACAGCCCGAGGGACGGGCTGGTGGGCAAAACCACGACATTCTTTCACACACAAATCGAGAGGTCCTCGATGTTGATGTATAAGGGAGAAAAAGGGTGGATTTGGCAGAGAAGTCGTAGGTCTCCTGGTGGAGAGCAGTCTAAAAGTAAAAGTCGAAGGGTGCTAGAGAGATTTAAATGTTTTCTTTCTAATTCTGCCTTGGGGATCAGGGTGTACGAGGGGAGGGTTACTATCTCTTTATCTCTGTCTCTAGTCTTCTTTCTTTTGTTGTGTAAAGCCTTCGTAATTCTCCACCTCATGGTTTCGGGCAGCTGTGCCCCTCCTAAACCCTAACCTTCTTCCCTCCTTGGTAATAGGAGAGGCTATAGATCGTCCACTGACCAGGAAATTGGACAATAAATTGATTAGCTGGCAGGAAGACCTTGTGCAAAAGCAAGCTACGGGTGCTGCCTCTCACACGGCAGGTACCACAGGTCCAGGAAGTACAGCTGGTCCACTGGCTCAGGGAAGCCCTGAATTATCATGGTGGAATTTAAAGGCTGGAAAAAATTAACTGAAACAACATCATAAGGTGCTTACTTAGGGTGATGTCCTGAATAAAATCCTATTTGTTTTTTGTATACAGCTCTAAACCCACAGTGATCTCCCTGATGCAGATGAAGTTGCACTGGACTTAAAGCAGAAACTGTCCTTCTCTATTCAGTTTCTGTGATTTACATCTAAGTAACTTGAAATTAATTTTATTCAAATCAAAATAGGCCTGCAAAGCCTTGTGCTTAGGCTCTCTTTTTTCTTTAGTTGTAGAGTGTTCTGCACCTTGTTTTACAGTTTCCAAACCGTGTGTTGTTCTTGAATTGCAGTTGTACTGCCCCAGGCAGGGTACGGCCTGCTGGTGACTAGGTTTGGATGGTCGGTGGCAGGGAGGCAGGGGGGGCAGGGACCACATTTGCAGCTAGTGTGGTGTAGACTGGTTTTGCTTTTTTTTATAATGGAGGAGACATATTTTTCCACATTTTTCAAAAGCCAAATGCAGAGCCATTTTCCTTTAGGAAAAAGTTGAAGACGCAGGCTTTCAAAGTGTAAGTTCCAGATAGGTAATACAAGTAAGTATTTACCAATTCTCAGCACACAAATCATTCCAATAAAACCAGTGGAACTTGAGCACAAACTTGTTGCTTACCCTGTGTGTTACTTCCTGGATGCTCTGATGGCCACAGCTGCAGAGTGCTAAGTTGTCTCAGACAGGTGGTGACCATTCCCCTACATGCCTTGTATAGGAATTATCACTTTCTATATGAAATAATTCCTGTTCTGAAAATCAAAGCATGTTGCACACAAGACAACCAGATAGGCTTGTAGTTAACCTCACTGGGAGTTGGTGACATGAGGTACTCGTCACAAGGGGTAACCTCTTATGAGCACATTTGGGTATGTCTGAGGACGAGGTGCCCCAGTGTGAAGAAACAGGAGGGGATGTGTAGAGAAACGGGGAATGCAGCTGGGGGAAGGCACCTAGGCAGCAAGTAATAGGTCAGAAATAATAGTTGGGAAATTAAATACGCTGCTTCTTTCCTAACACACGAATTCTGTTGTTTTCTTTGCGAATACCCGGATGTCTTCGCACCAATCGACTTCTGCTGCAGGCTGCATCGCTCTGACCTCACAGCTTGGCCCATACTTACCTGTAGGCACAAATTGTGCCCTAATGGTATTTTACAATACTGCAGTGCAAAATTAGGCTATTTTCAGCTTCATAGTGTGTTGCATTTACATTTCTTGGTTGCTTGGCCTTGGAAGATGGGAATGAAACAGTTATTTTCTCCTCCCATACGTTAACTCTGTCCCCATTCTCCATCATGCAGCTCGATACCTTGCACTATTTCTTGCCTCTGCTGCTCTGTAATGTGACGACTGGGGGTGCTCAAGATCAGAAGAAGATGTCTTCTTCCTCCAGAGACTATATCACATAGTCTGTGAGGAACTATTTGTTTTAGCTGAGAGAATGAAAGTTTTGTGCAGTTTTCCATTTGTCAGTCTCTAGATTTTTCCATATTGATCCTCATTGGCTCTTTTAAAAAGAAAATAACTTCTTTTTTTACCAGTTTGCTTCTTTTTTTCCCTCTTATCATTGTGGGAATAGTATGTTTTATCTAACTTAAGCTTCCAGATGATTTGTTGTCATACAAAAATAGAAATACAACCTGTTGGGGTGGAGGGGAAGGAACGAGAACGAGAAATACTGGGAAGTACAAGAGCAGCATTACTTGCACAAGCTGTATGGTGTTAATTGCCAAACCTAACCTTGACTGAAACACATTCTTCTTTGAGGTATTAATGCAATACATGTGGCATTGTCTAGGTGAGGGATGGTGCAAAGTTCCTCAGTGTCTCTGGTGCACTTTTTTTAAGAAAGACTTGTATTTCAGAAAGTGGATTTTTGGTCTTACTGCAAATTATGTTCCTGAAGGCTCTCTTGAGCTGAGCACCCACAAGCTTAGACACTCCCAGTGGCTCACAAACTAGAAATTATTAATAGTTACGGTAGCAACCAGGAGCCAAGTGAGATAAAGGTCCAATTAGTCTAGATAGTTTTTAAGTGTTGAGTATAAATCCCTGCTCTCATCTGCTTAGGTGTGATGAGATACTGGCCTTTCCAGCATTAAAACACACCAGTATTTTGCAGACACACCTAATTCATCACTGCATTATTCTGCTCACCCCAATGTAACCGATACTAGTCCCAAATCAAGCCTGGACTGTCTGCTCCAGCGCAGAGGCTTCCCTTATCAATGGTTGTACTTACGTACATTATGAATTAGTTGATTTCTTTCTATTCACAGCTTGGTCTCTTCTTTTCTTTAACGTAATATTCTTTGACTGTTGCTCTGACTATGGGAAAGATAAAATGAAGGAGTTCTTGCCCCTCAGGGCACTGTCTATTGACACAAGTTCATGCAGGTAAATAGTTAACAAGTCACCCAAGACCAGCTGTTTAGATGGTTCACTGCACCATTCACTTTTATGATTTGCTTTTGTGAAGAACTAGACTTAAAAAAATTATATTTGCAAAAAAATTGATTTGGCTACTTTGAGAAAATTAAAATGGTTAGTTTTTCATTCTCAAAGCCAGTGCAATGTGAAATTGTGAACAAATGTACAACTTAATGTGTCACTAGTGAGAAGGCTTTTTGTTCACGAAAATTTTTTGTTGTCCCTCGAGGCTTCTTCATATATACTATACCATATCATGTAAGATTAGCCACGTTTAAAATTATTTATGACCCATGCCTGGCATTATGGAGAGAGAAGATATCTACTGTGGGTGTATCTCTTTGTTGGCATTGTTTGCAAATAACTGATGTTAAGAGAAAATGCAGCCCGTTAACTACCTGTTAAAGTAAAATGAAACTGTGTAAAATCATAAATCTTGTACTTGGCAAACCCCTTTTTTTAGCCTTTAAAAAGACTCCAGAAAACCCACTTCGCTTGCCCTTCTGCAGATTTCATTTATTTACATAATTTGTTTACATAATTCTGTTTTCCAGAGAGATGTGCACTGTATTTGATTACTTTGTTTTTAATTGTTCTGTATAGGTGTAGCGCAGGTTACTTTTCAAGGCCGTTCTATGTGCCATGTATTTGGAAAGCCTAAAAAGACAACTATGTAGACTGCCAAAAAGTGCTTGTATTACAAGCAATGAGAATATGAGGAGAAAAAGAAATGCACAGTGAAAGGCAGACTTTCTTGCCCTTGGCAGCAGGGAAATTCATGTAGATAAATGATTTATTTCTTATTTGGAAGAGTTTGTATCAGGAAGGTGATGAGTGTTGAGGGGAGCCTTAAACATCACCAGGGCATTGGTTCAGATTATAAGCTCCCTCATGTTCTGTGGTGCTGCCAGCCTCTTTCACCATTGCAGGTTATTCATTCAAGGTTTGCAGCCAGATTGATTAATGAATTACCAGATCTTGCGTAAAATGACTTGGCCTGACTTTTAAACAACCACCAATGTTTTCTTTGCCAGTCTTGTGACTGGTGTTAATGGGTTTCCAGAGAAGTGAACCTATAGAGACTTTCTGTAGTGGCCTTCCCTAGCATTTTTTCCACTTTTTAATTTTCTCCAAAACTAGTAGCCCAGGGCAGGCAGTTCAAGGAGATATAATCTAGGGGAAAAAAGACATGGTAGTCAAATCCTTGATGGCTGATGCCCTTCAGTGCCAAATCAGCATGATTTATCATAGCCATCTATTCAGCACAACAGAGGCTGGAGGTGAGCTGCATGGTGTACCTCACACAATATGCATAACTAGAGCTCTGAACTTTGAAGGAAAGCCTCAGAGCTATTTGCAAAGTGCTGGTGCTTAGTGAATACTAAATTACATTTAGGAAATAGTCTACTGCTACCAGTTATACTTCATTTTTATTCTTGACACAGACACCTAAATCAGAGAACAGTAACATTTCAGAGATTATGGTAGCAGTTTGGGTATGTTCCAACACTATAATAGGATCAGAATTTTAAGGCCTTTTTTATTATTACCAATAGTCACTTAGTTTCTACTGCAGCGTACTTTGTAGGGAATTACAGCTTTTACTAAAAAGATTAAAATGCTATTATGCAAATGATTGCAGTATGTTATTATGTTTACAAATTAACATCCATGGCTCAACACACAAATTAACTAACTATTCCATCTATATTATTAAGGATTTAATAAAGTAACTGTTGATAAAAATGAGGAGCTTGGAACACTTAATAGGAACTGATCATGATTTAACATAGAACTTAAACATTGTGTTTAATGTTCTAGATGGCATAATGGCAGAATAAAGCTCGTCAAAGCACTTGAAAGGACTGAGATTGTGTGCATGACATAGCAGCCTATCTGAGGACTCGGAGGGCACAAAAAAAATAGCTCTGGGCAGTAACATAGAGCATACTGGTGAATCTGGAAGCAGAACAGGGCCATCTCATATCAACATGTAGTTTCCTGCTCTAATGAGTAGGTTTTTTTTAAATTTGGATTCATACACATAGAGTGTTTTACATGATAGGCACACGTAGCGTACTTGGGAACTTGTGTCCCTCTAAAATGCCTCCTGTAATGAAATACTTCTATGGCAAATGAGATTTCATTGCAGAGAGTATCGCTGTATGGCAAAAAAGGGGAAGGCTGAGTTCAGGCTGAGATGACTTTACAAACAGTGCTGCAAATTGCTATTCCTAACAGTTCATAAGAGATCATAAAAGCAAACAGATAAGAGCTACTAAGGTCTAGAGAAATGAACGTACAGTATGTGGTTATGGGATAGATTTAGTAGGGAAACAGACAACGTTGCGGGTTTAATACAACAATAAACATAAAAGGCTAAAGATGCAGATTTGGGATAGGAAACTTTATAAGAACAGTAAAAGGTAACAATGTATCATAAAAATCACTTGTGAGACTAGGAGAAAGACCCTTAGTTCCAGGGAAAAAAACCAGCAGACGCTTGGTAAAAGCATTATATTCCTGATGGAGCAATGTCACTTTTCTTGTGTGTTTGTATGCATTACCTCTCCCAGTGTCTCTGGCCTGACTCAGGTCTCTACGTCTGCTAAATAGAAGACCGGCACAATAACATCTTGTCTGTGTGGGATGATATATGTAAACTATAATCTATGATTAGCTATGCTGACATTTAAAAAGGCTCAAGCAGTAAGTGGAATTTATTTTACTTGAACCAGCTGCTATGTAATTGGGAAGAGTTTATGCAAATGCTCTGTATCTGGTGTTAGCAAGGTGTGCTGCTGCTCCCTTTTCTTTCCTGCTTGGACAAACTACAAACTGTCTAAACACGTCTCTGTTTTAATGCAAGAACCTGGCATGTTGGTTGAAACCTTCAGGCAGGAAAGAAGTCCCAAATGAGCAAAAAAAATTGCTTTGAGAGCTTATTGTTTGATGTACGAGGCCACCAAGACCATTCCCCAGGCGCACAATCAAGAAAATGCAACTGATCCCCTTCACAGTCCCATTAAGGAGACATTTCACCTGGAGCAGCCTTGGCTTGAGATACTCACTGTGCTGTTGCTCTGTAGAGCACCTGTCCTTTTTCTAAGAGGGAAGACTAGCGCTCACCAGAACAGTAGTGAGCTAATTAGGTCATTAGGCGGATGTCTTGGCCTGTGTTAAAACCAGCCCTTGAGGACACTGTGTTACACTGTGTTCCCAGTGGCTACATAGCTAAATACAAACTGGTGTCAGCTGCCATACAAACGAAAATGTAATAGCCTCCTTTCACAGAGGTCATCTTAAATCCACTTTGGTCACAGTCACATTCCACATCTGTTTTAGTGAGATGCAGCTTCTTAATGTGGCATTTGGACTTCATAAGCACACAAACAACCAAGCTATAAATTGCTACTGCTGGAGTTATTTTGAATAAGTGTATACTGTTTCATATTTATAATGGTGAGGCTTCATAATATTCACAGTGAATATATAACACAGATCAGTTCAACAAGCATGAAATTGTATGTTGTCAACTTGTCACATAAATAGAGCCATATTCTAGCTTACCATAATGTTGAACTAAATATTTTCTCCCTGGAACTGCAGAGAGGGTCACAAAAATGTGGGACAGTAGCTCTGTCTTTTGTTAGAAAAGCACTCCCCGACTCATTGCTAGTGGAAAGTAAATATTTCTGATACAATTCGTCTGGTTTTTTTCTTGCCCATTTACTTAACAACAGCGACAGAAAGTTTGCCTTTCATAGACAAATGCTGACTGGCTAAATAGTTAAATTTATTTCCATTATTGTTTTTTTTTTCTAATGTAACTTTTTTTTTAATTGTTGCTATTTTTGCACTATGCATCATTGCTAATTGCTGCTAAACGGTCCATCTTAACCCTGGTATGCTCTTCCACTGCTGCCCCATCCCACTTAACATTAACTCTGACCCATGCTATTACAGAAGGATGAAATCACGGCAAGGCTTCATTTAGGAATTCTTTTCTCCTTGGTGCCACTAACCTATTGTGCATGTGTAGGTCAGGAGGAGGAAATTGCATGGAGTATATTTGTTGCAGGGAGAAAATTTGGGTATTGAATCACGTCAAACTTGTTTTTTCCCCATGAAGAGATTAAACATAGAAAGAGGAGTGTATGTGTGTCCGTGAAAACTTATCCACTTGTAGCTCTTGTTGTACTACACTAGTTAATACTCAGATGCTCTGGTAATTTGCAGCCTTTCTGGAGGAATGCCCCCCTGCCAGCTTTATAGGCCTCTTTTTCTCCAGTGTCTGATTTTTATTTCAGTAGCTTTGTGCAGGTGCATACAGGATCCTAATGCTTGTGTTTGCAAGTGATGGGCTGCAGCTTTGGCAGGCACAGAGGGCTGACTGTGTGTGCATGCACACTCAGCCATGGAGGCTGGGTTCAGGTCTCGGTGGAAATCATCCCCTTTGCAATGCATAGCTGGTTGCTTTAGCTGAATTTTCCATTCTGACACAACGAAGCAACAATCTTGCTTCGTAATGATTGAGAAATTAATTAGCACTTTGCAGTGGTGATGAGTCTGAAGGGCCATGATTGGAGTTTACTTTTTACCATATGCAGTAATCATTGGGTTTTGTTTATGAAAGCACAAACCCAAAACCTATTGAGATTTTGGTGTTGTCATGAAGCGTGAGCTCTGTGATGCACTGGAATAATACTTCCATTTCCTCGCACACATCTGTGCCTTTGTACTTTACTGTGAGTAAAACAATGGGGTGCTGGTCCATAATTGGTACTTCTAATCACTAAGACGATAATCAGAAGAACAGAGTATTTTCTGTGAGGAACCGCGGTGGCAGTCTCAGGCAAGTGTTGTTGACTTGTTGATTTATGATATCTTTGAGTTGCCTGAACTGCTCACAGCCATACAGCTCATCTCATAAAGTTCAGGAGGATCATCCCTTCTAAGCACATTTCAGGGTTAGAGGTGTCAAATGGACAGAGAGAACTTCCTACACCTCTATTTTGTTTGCTGCCATAGCTGCTCCTTGAAGGCTCAGTGATATTAAATCTAGAGGTGTGGAGGGGCAGTCCATCAAATGGTCTGAGGGACTACAGATCTCTCCTAAAGGAGATGCTCCTGCATAAAAATAGAGAAATTGGGTGGAAAAGTGTCTCACCATGAGATTGCTTGCAAGGAGGTGCAGTAATGGTTATCTGGAGGAATGGTTTGGTCAGAGGAACATTCTGCTTCCACATGACCTACTAGAAGAAACAATGGAAATTTTCTCCTGGAATGGTAGTTTTTCCTGGAGGACAAAAAATTCTGAAAGTACTCCAAAACCTTTGCAAAAAACCCAGTTGTTTTTTTCCCCATATTGTTGTTTAAGCAGTGGCATAATGATTCAGGAGCTGCATCAGAGACTACAGGAAATAAACATTGTGGAAGTGAGACTTCTCACTGAAAATTTTACTTCTGCGAGAATCTGCGGGCTTGTGCACTTGCACAGAGCAATCAGTGACCATAAGTAAAAAGCGGGTATGATAAGAGTTTTAAAAGTCTTCTAGTATTCAGAACTTGTTTTTCCTTTTATATATGTATCGTTTGACTAGCTGGATCTAGCTCTAACGTACTGCACTCTGCCAGGCTGTGTGTTGAGATTCAGGGAAGAGGATGTTGGGTCTATTGGTGTTCACTTTGGGAGGGTTTCTTGGTGAGGTGTGGGCAGCCAGGTAGTGCTGGTGACAATGTGGGTTGTAAAGGATGAAGAATGAACTTGGAGCAGGGGAGGGTTTTGCAGAATCACAGAATGATTGAAGTGAGAAGGGGTCTCAGGCGGTCATTTGGTTCAAGCCCACTAGGCAGGATTACATGGAGCAGGAAGTTAAGGAATTATTCCTGTGTTCCTCTGCTGCTGCTTCTCCCCTCCTTAAAATGACTTTATTAGTACTGGTAATGAGTTCCTGATACTATTTGAGAAATCTTACACTATTGTCTTAAGCAACTATGGAATTTCCTTGAGGCATGGCTGTATATAGCAAGAAGCCTATTGTAGTGGTTTGACCCCAGGCAGCCCCAAGCCCCACACAGCTGCTTGCTCACTCCCCCACCAGCAGGACAGGGAGAGAATTGGGAGGGTAAAAGCCAGAAAACTCTTGGTTTTAAATAAAGAAAGTTTAATAAGGAAAGCAAAAGCCACTCACATAAGCAACGAAAAAACAAGGAATTAATTTACTGCTTCCCATGGTCAGGCAGGTGTTCAACCATCTCCAGGAGAACAGGGCCCCATCACGCCTAACGGTGACTTGGGAAGACAAATGCCATCACTCCAAACCTCTCCTTTCTTCTTCCCCCCCAGCTTAATATACTGAGCATGATGTCATATGGTCTGGAATATCCCTCTGGTCAGTTTGGGTCACCTGTCCTGGCTGTATCTCCTCCCAACCTCCCATGCACTCCCAGGCTCGTTGCCAGCATGGCAGTATGGGAAGTAGGAAAGACCTTGGCTCTGTGTAAGCCCTGCTCAGCAATAACAAAAACATCTTTATATTCTCAACCCTGTGTTCAGCACAAATCCAAAACACAGCCCCATACCCCAGCACTGTGAAGAAAGCTAACTCTACCCCAGCCAAAACCAGCACACTTTTTATTGCCAAATTCTACTTTTCAGAGGAAGATGAGTGCCAATCAAGAGCGTTCTCTGTCTGGCCTTGGTTTTCATGTCACATTTTCATAAAAGGAAACCTACTTCTTGTGCTGATTTTGTAGCTTCCACAGGTACCGAGCGTGTCCATTTTCACAGGCTTGTTGTTGGACTAGTGAAACTTTAAAGTTGTCAGGTTGAAATGGATGCATATGCAATTATTTTAATAAATGAAATCTAAGTTCGTGCTTACTGGCCTCTGCTTGGATGTGCCCTGTTAGGCATTTGACCCTCCGGGCATGCACAAAAGGAGCAATAGGCATTTATTTCTACCTTTCTGAGGGAGACATACACATTTTTGAAATTCTTTTTCTGCTGTGTTTGCTTTACTTTTTTTTTTCTCCCACCAGGACTGATGTGGATTTTCTTGGCTGTATTGGCTGCCCTTAAAAGCCCAACTATCACTCTTCACATAAGTATGAAGATATCAGGCAAAACACTGGCAATTGTCACTTCAATTGCATCTGGAGAAAAGCCAAAATAACTTGTGGATTTTTTTTCTGAGACATAAGAAAATATCCCAGAGTCCTTAACACTGCAGAGACATTCATCCATTTCCAGTGAAAGGGTGTCAAAGTGCTTCTGCTTGTGTGTGATGGGAGTGTTGCCATCTCTTGTCATTTTCTTTGCTGTTGATCCCACTCTCATACAGAAAGGGTCAGGTCAGATGCTTCTCTGAAGACCAAGTCTCCCATTTGCAGCAGGAAATCTCTCGGGCAGAGAGGATAATGTTACAAAACAGAGGCTAATATTACAAAACAGCTCTGCTGCCTCTGGCACAGTCTAGAGCATCACAGACCAATAACTCCTATCATGTCACTCTTGCGGCACCTTATTATCTATGTTTTTCTGTAAATCCGATCTGAGACTGCCATTACCAGTTTCAGGTAGGTGAACACCATCTGGGTGAAATAACCATGTGCCAGTGATGGGCTGGAGGGGGCTCTTGTTAGTTAATCATCCCTACCTTCCCTTTGATGAGTTAATTTGTCTGTTGAGCCATGGAGGAGCCCCCAAGAGCTCCCAGGAGCCCCTTGTTAAAATTCTGCCGACAAATGGGAAGATAGGGATGATTTCACTCTTTTTGCTGGAGCCTGTGCTATCTATGATATTGCTAAATCATCCATAATGCATAACTTTCTATGCAATCTTCTTGTTACAGTTCTGGAGGCACATTACTTCTTTGTGCATTTACTTTTTAAACATTGTCACTGGATACATAACCCTCCTGAAAATCTCATCCCATGAATTAAAGTTCCTTTCAGTACTTCCATGTGTCTTTTAGTAGTTGGTGTGCCCAGTTCCTTGGCTGTCATTCTAGGCCATGCTTTTTTTTTTTTCCTTCAGTTACTAAACATTACCTTTATTTGCTTGTCTTGTGGTAATGCCCAAAAACCCTGTAGTAGGGGGAGAGTCTCTTTGTATGTACCAGTGACCAGCCCATCTCAGTTTTATGGTGTGCACTTTGAAGTTGTTGGAAGGAGCAAAGGTAGTGAAAGAAGGAAAGAGCTGGTCCTTGGGGCTTGTGAGTGAAGATAAACTCAAGTTATTTTTCCTTCAGAGACCAATGAGCACTTCTGTGTAGCCAGACTCCTCTTCTCCCAGGCAGCTGGAGGCAGTTACAGCCTGCTGAGCTTGCCCAGCCCAGGAAATAAAGTTCTGACCTACAACACAGTTCAGCACTGCAGTTGTGTCAATGTGATTGGACTACCAAACCCAAGGAGAAGCTGCCTTAAGTAGTATGACCCAACATGGAGACTTATTTATCTCCAGACCTAAGAAAAAGAAGAAAATTGAATTAAAAAAAAAATTTAAAACTCAACAAAAAAACACACAGAAGACTAGAAAGCTAAGAAATGCTATCATTTGGCAGATGCTCTGCTCCCTTTGTAACTAGTCAGACAGGGTTCATTAGAGTGCTCTTCAGCCAGATCATGGTGAGCTCTTGCAAGGCCATAATTACGCCTTTACATAGTGCTGTTGGTGGATTTATTAGCTTTTGCTAAATGTTGATATTTCTCCTAGGTTCTGTTCTGAGAGACAACAAACCTCTCCTATAGGAACACAGGGAAGAAGTGATGCTGGGATACTGGAATAGATCTGAAAGAGACAGTTGGGATCCCACTGGGCTATGAGTTCTGTCTAAAGATGACTGTAATGTACCAAACAGGTGTCTGCAGAGTTAGTCAACTTCTCTGAGCTGGGAAGGATTATTTGGCTGTGTCCTGTACAGAGTCAAATGATTTCCAGGAATCTGCGATCTGCTGCGACTGCAATCATGTCAGGGTCACTGAGTCAGTTCAGAAGTCCAGTAAGATCAGAGTAATAGACCACAGAGGGCTAATTATCTGCTGGACCATCAGCCTTGGTTTATACCCTTCTCCTGGCACTTGCAGTTCTGTGGATACCATCCAGATGCACTTAAACTGCCTCTCCATGGACTCAATCTGGACCCAAGAGAGCTTGTTAGGGGCAGCCCCATGCTGTGAGGAGGTGTTTTTTCTGTTTCAGGACCTCTCACAAGATTACAATTGTGAAATTTAGGAGTTTTAGATCCAAAGCCAAAGAAGGAAAGAGACATATCCCTAATCTTAAGCTTGTAGTAGTTCCTATTTCCTAAACCATGTTTTTTGAAAATTATGGATATATGTTATTAAAGATGTGCCTTGCCCCAACAAGTATGTCAGAAATTCCCTAATAAGTTTCTTTTTTGGGTACTGGCCTTTCCTATTAGTCTAGCTTGAGACACCCAGGAATGCTGCCTTTTCAAGCCTGTTACTCCAAGTTGCAGCATGCACATAGCAGGAATCGCAAACTGTTCTCTTTCACTTGATCGCAAATTATTCCCTCCTGCATGATCACTCCAGCTTACCCACCACCACTAGAATGTTAGCTATTTGCCACAGCTTCTGTCAGCTTGGATTTTTCCCCAAATCAGATTCACAGAGATGACAAAAATCACTCATGTCTCTTGTCCTTCCCTACGCCTGCTTCTGGGAGTGCAATGACAGATACCAGTTTTATTGTGTGCCAATGTTACCACTCTGTTTACAGCAGATTTAAGAGTTTACATTAGGCCACAGCGTTATTTTCCAGTCTTCCTAATTCTATCTGCTGGCAATCCTGGCTATGTGGTTGGGGTAGATGCCCCTGTCCTAAAGGAATTTGTGTCAATTTCTGCAGGGACAAATCCTCCCTGTGCTAAACCGCTTTGCAGTATTTGCTCAAACTCAAATTTTGACAAAGACGTTCTGTCCACATCCACCAGAAGAGATTGCCTTTTTTTTTTCAGATGCACTTGGAGGTAGATGTGTTGGAAGCTGCCTGTACCTGGCTGATAACTGAGACTGAGCATCTATATAGCACGATCCATGCCCTTTTCTAATTTGTCTTTGAACGACAAATATGTCTTCACTGAGTCAGCAAAAGAAGAGATCCTACAGTAGAATTCATTGCCCTTCTCTCCCTTTTAACAGAACAGCTAGGTTTTCCTAATTCCTCCCCAAAGTACATCTTTAAAAGAACTCTTATAAAGACATCCCTCAAATATATTGTCCAGAACTCCATTATATTCTCTAGTCATTTACGGTCAAGTCTCATAATGTGCTGTGATTTTTTTAGAATCCCTCCCTAACCATGCTGGTGTATTCCAAAAAAAAAAAAAAAAAAAAAAAAGTAAATTCAAATATCTTTGTGAGAATCAAAGTTGCACGGATTTGGCGATAGTCCACATTAGTGTTCATCACTTTTGTCCTTAGTCAAATTTAAGAGTCGTATGTGATAACCTCAAAAAAGAAAAGCAGATTTCATTGCAAACTTCTGCATTTCATAAGGAAATCAAGCACAAGTTAGCAAAGGTTCTGTTGGGAGGCTTTGCAGTGAGAATTTGGTCAGTTTTTTCATGGCTTCAGTTTTCATTGAAAATGCTCTGCTCAGTTCTAAATTGAAGTATTTTTTAACTTTGAAACTGCTAACTGGTAAGCAAAACCTTTCTTATGGGCAAGGCCTTTGCAAACTAAGTGTGTGTATGTGACAAAGATGACAGGACAGTGGTATGGTGTAACAACATGCTTATACCAAATGAGTCAAAATGCTCTTGGAATGGAAACTTAGAAAATATTTAAATGTTTGAATCCATCTGAATTCTTTCTGTGTGAAGAAAATGCAACTCCTGTTGCATAGTTTATACACTCCAAAATTCCTGAAGATATCTTCCTCCTAATTGGTGAATAGTTTTACATTTGGATATGTGCAGGTGTTCTTTCTGGTCCTTAAAGCTAATCAACAAATGAAGGATCAGGCCCACTTCACTGGTGTTCTCCTTCTCTTAAATCCAGTAATTGTTTTGCATCAGGTCATAATTGTACCTAGAGATATTAGACAAACCCGCTAATTTAGACTCTATAACTCTTGACTGTCTTCCCAAATTGCATTGCATGATTTGGTTAGATTATGTCTTATCTCTAACCTTCTTGCTTCAATAAACACACAATATTTAACTCGTCTTCTCCCACCTTATACACAAGGAAAATCATCAGCACTTAATCTGTTTCTGGCATTAATGGCATGATTCCTCATCATAATTCCAATTCACTCTGCCTGATACCCCATAAATGCCTTTGAGAAAGGATCTTAGCCCTGATCCTGTGCCAGAGACACTTTCTTCCCTCTTCACTACTGTCTGACTTTCTACAGACTTTGTAACGACCTTTGCAGGATGATACAGTTCTACATATGAAAGTCCTCAAACACGTGCCACATCTCAGACTGTCACTTCAGCTCAGAAGGTCCCTGGCAGCAGATCCCTGATCTTGAGCTATTGTTACAGCAAGAAAGTGTAATCTCTTCGCTAACAAAGAAAAGAATGAAAAGAGAATACAGTAAAAAGTGGAGCAGCAACGTAACAGCTTTTCAGCTCTGTCTGGCAGGTGATCACACATTGTAGACACGCTGTGTGCTGCCCTCCTGTAGACTCTGCTCCTTGGAACCCATGTGTAGTACAGCTGCTATCATAGCAGCCTGACAGGGATAAACAGGGACTACTTTTGTGATTATTTTTGATTTTAAGTGTCATCCACATTCTAAAGTAAAATATTTTCCTACTTTGCTTATAATAATTTGGGAATCTTTGAGATGAAGCTATAGGGAATGCTCAGTTCACTTTCTCCTTCTTACGTTTCCTTGGGACAAACTTGTCTGTGATTATTTGTGCAGGTAAAGACTTACCTAACCAGTTTTTGACGTTTTCTGGTTTGTTGTTTTTTTTCAACCTGATCTCCTTTTACGATCAGGTGACCCGCCTGGTGGATGAGGGAAAGGCTGTGGATGTGGTCTATCTGGACT
>JAYRBT010000139.1:55940335-55974701 GCA_036023395.1 Myiotriccus ornatus
GTAATTGGAGTTGGATCAAGGGTTGGACTTGATGATCTTGGAGGTCTTTTCCAACCCAATCTATTCTATGATTCTATATTCCCGAAGTAAGTTACTCAAATAGAGGACCCCAGTCAAGCAATATGTTTTGTGGATCGTTTGTTTGTCCAAGACACTTACTGAGTTGCTGTTCTGTTATAACCTCCTCCTACTGTGTTTTGGGGGATTGGCACAGCTTTTTGTGTTAAACTAGGTGGTCTCCATGCTCGCTCTTGAACTAAGTCATGACTGTATTCCTTCCCAGTAGTCCAAAATTACCTCTTTTCCTTTAGCACTGATGTTCTCCCTAACATCTGCTATATCATGTGGGTGTTCTGTGTCTTTCTGGTGTGGAATTACCTCTCACGCAGCCTTGTTCTGTTGTGACCGTTCACTACTGTCTCTGTGTTAACTTTCTCTGGAAAACTTCATTCTGGAATGCTAGTAATAAGTAAGCATATATGATGGTGACTTTTTCTGTACAAAAAGTAGCAAAATCCATAAGTTCCATGAATGCACAAAATGAGCTTACTCTTAGCTATGTGCTATGACTCCAACACTTTTGACAACCATTCTTCAGTCCTCTTCTGATGACTAGAAGCTCAGTTGAAAGAGCTTTGGGATGGGGAATGTATGCACTGTTGGTGTTGGTAAAATGTTGTCCCCTGCTTGGAAGAGGAGGCTGTGTTCAGGGTTGGAGTCCTGCCCTCAGCTGTGTCTGTGAGCAGTCTCTGGCCTGGAGAAGTTGACTAATCTGTGAGCATCAAATCCCCTTCTATAAAGCAAGGATTATAATCCTCCTTTCTTAATCTTGTCTATTTGAACTGTGAGTACTTTCTGCAGACACTTTCCCTTGTGTTGTGACTGGAGATCATTCAGTGCAATAGGATTGTTGCCTTGGTAGTGCTAGAATACCACTTAACCGGGAAGAATTTAAATTTGAGGAGGTGGACAGTAATGTTAATCATCATAAGGAAGATGAAGCATTATTTTTGCTGTGTGACAGTGGAAGGAAAGGCTGAGAATAGGTGCCTAAAATCACTAGGTGCATACTTTCAGAGACGGCTTGCTCAGCAGCCATGTGACAACAGACATATTGTTTATTTGACAAGAAGGCTGTGAACTTAATTCTTGACTCAAAAAGAAAACTTACTTCCCAAAGGAAGATATATGGAGGGTTTTAATGGCAGTTGCAAGACATGTGAAAGGGTTATGCCACTATGCGTTAGCTGATAAAGGCACTGGGTATGTATCTGGTGAGGGAATCTGGAATTCCACCGCTGTTTAAGGGTAAAAACATTTTTCACTCTTAAGAAAGTCAAAGAAAAATAGTGTCTGAGAGGACAGGCTCTGCCAGCTCTGAGGCAGTTGGATGCAGTATCCTCCCAGTAAAGAAAGACACTTCTGTTCAACTGCATGGATGAGTTTTGCCTTGACCTTGCCCAGCGTTTTCTCTAGAAGGCCTTACTCAAGGTGAGGTTTTTAAATTATGTTAAAAGTGATTCATACTAAAAAGTTGCAGTAAAACCAGGGAAGGAAAAAGTACTGGAAAACATACTAAAGTATGTGCTTGAATCAGTTTCTATTTGGTACTCTGGTTACAGCAGTCATCCAGATGCCAAGACTGGCGTGGTACGGGGGACATCATGTGGAAGGCAGTGGGCAGGAATCAGTGTGCGGAGGCACTTGCTGCTGGAATCCTGTGATGTTCCTCATCTGAGCTGGTACAGCGAGTACCCACAGTGGTGTTATCTGCAGAAGTGCAGAGTTGAGGCAACAACAGCAGCAGGGGTGTTACACCGCATGACCAGTTTCTGTGGTGATGTCTTTCAGACTGGCTGTAGCACAAGTGAAATGTGTGTAAGGTCAGAGAACGTTTGTGCTTTGCTTTGGAGTTTTTTTTTTTGTTTTTTTTTTTGTTTTTTTTTAAAATATTTTGTGATGGTTTTCAGTGAGGAGCAGATGAACAGGTATCCCGCTTAAGAGTACTTTAAGAGGAACTGCTTGTAGCCCCAAAAAACCCCAAAAGCCCAATTTATATGTTTTAAAGATGAGGTGGCTTCATTAAAGATTGTAGGGTCTTGCAGTTTTACTCCAAAGAAAACACTGCTAGCTCCACGGTTCAGCTGGCAGGGATCTGTGTCAGACTGTGGAGCTTTAGTCACATGCACGAGTCCTCTTATGGTACCAAAAATCATTTAGTGTTCGTCTGAAGTCACAGACGGGAGCTAAAATTGTCTTCCTCAGATATGCATTTTGGAATTTCAGAATTAAATGTAATAAAGTAGATTTTTATTTTTACTCTCTTTTGATGAGACATGCAACGTGAGAGTGAGGATGCTGTGTTAGAGCATCTTTTGATTTGGTATTTGCTGTGTGTTAAACATTTATATTTCAAAGAAGCGTTTGTACCTATACTGAGTGTTTGGCAAATCCAACAGCTCATTAGATGTTAACAATAGCAACACTGCTAAATACAAAGGATTCATAGGCAAAGTACCCCTCAGGCTATATCTCTGAGAGAAAAAGTGGCAAATAGAATCAGAAACTAATTAAATAGTCAGCTAAAGCAAGCATAACTTAAAAAAGCTCTAAAACTACCAAAAATGGAAACATATTACAGTTATCTGCATTCACAGTGCAGAACAAGTTTGGTAGTATTTAAGATAATTCTCTAGTGCCTTCTATTTTTAGTCCAAGGGTAAGCTTCTGTAAGAGCCTTTCAGAGTTGCATCCCTTTAACCTGGCCTAACAAGCTAAGCCAGTAAGCTGTCTGATTTCCGTCTTACAGGAGGCAAAGAGATAGCTAAAACAAAACATTTGTGGTGCAAACGCTCAGTCTATCTTGTCTTAAGAGCTTTCTTTGTATGGATTTTTTTTTTTCCCCCCAAAATGTCTCAGTATTAAGCTTGCTTGTCAGAGACTAAATAGTCAGCCTTTGCTGTTTGGAAATGGTGGAAGCACAGGAATGAAAGGAAGATTTTATAGAGCCACCCTAATGGAAATAAACATTTCTGCCTTGCCAGTGATCAAACCTGATTGAGACAGTTAACCTATTGCTATTGATGCATCTGAGAAAAAAGGAATGTATTTGGTTTTTCTAGGGGAAGGAAGGGCAAACATAAACAGCCTGATTTCCTTCTCCTATACACTTTGTTTGTCCTTGTTTAACTTCGTTGACTTTGCTGGGTGATGCTTGGTTTTGGCTGCTCTAATCCAAGGGAAGCCAAGCTGGAGTCAGTGTTATGCTCCTTGTGCCACTGGCACTTGGATTTATGGCACTCTTTGTCATCAGAACTGGGGGCTAGGCCATATACAGCTGTAAAACACTGTGGCGCTCATTGCACACTGGTGGTTTGCTGCTTCAGGTGGATAAGACACTGCAATGTTACTCACAGATAGCTAGCTCTTTCTTACTGGAAATACTGTATGGTGGTATGCCCTTTCCTCCCCCCTCATGTGTAGAGTGAAGTGCAGGTGCATTTATTTTGTTTTCCCCCTTCTCTTCCTCACTCCTTTCCTTTCCCTTCCTTTCTCTCTGGTGATGTGTGTAATCCTCGTGTACGTTTACAAAACAGGATTTTATTTCTACCTAAATGTGAGTAGTCCCACACGCTCCTCTCAGCCAGCTGAGCAAGGCTTGGACGCTTTCATCTTGGGCTGTTTCCAATCCACAGGTGCCTTTCCCTCTTTCTTCCCCCTCATTTTGGATGCTGATAGAGCAGGAGACAATACCTCGATATAAAGGGAGGCCATCTGAGCCAGGAAATCATAGGTTGTGTTGAAGCCAGTGGTCTGCAGGGTCCCATCTCTGGTTTAGTATTCAAATGGTTTCAGTTTACTTATTATTCCTGGGGTTAGGCATGTCCCATGGGGTTTTGGCTGTGCATCTAGCAGCTACACAGGCTCAAATTACAACTTGTGTTAACTTCAGCAGGGATGACTTTTAAATGGAAGATGCACTTGACATGAACAAATAACATCAGTGTATTTCCAGTAGGGAATGTGAGCACAGCGTGTACCACATTGTAGGCAAGATGAACCCAAGCCACTTTTAAACTCAGTGTCTTCCTCATAGCAATATAGTGCTCAGCTGCAAAACTCACTTGATAAGGAGGAAGAATTAGCCCTCACTGGCCTGTGGCTGGACTGCCATTTGTCCTGGGACAGGGCAGTGCAGATACATGGTGCTGGAGCTGCTGCTCTCAGCTTCAGCATCAACATACACAGAGCGCAGAGAACCAGGTCCCCAGCTAGTGTAAATCTGCATAGCTCTGTTAAAACCTGTGGAGAGACCCTGATTTACAGCAGCTGAACATCTGGGCCTAGATTCTTTTTCTTTTGGTTACCAGCAGGATTAAATAGTAGTACCCCAAATTATTTATTATAGGTGCTCCGGCAGCATCTCAAAGCCCAATGGAAAAATAGGACACTGTTGTGAAAGCAGTTATGTGAACACATAACAAAAAGACAGTCCCTGTCTAAAGAAACTTATGGCCTAATTAATAATGTTATTTAATGCATTGGTAAGTACAGCTGGACTTGACTGCCTATTCTTTGTCATTTTTTAAGCGAATAAAAAAAGTATGCCCAGGTTGATTTTCACCATTTCTGATTAAATAGAGACTGGGTAAAATCAGTGCCTCACAAAACAAATTGGGATCTTGTACATCGTACAGATGGAGAGCTGGTGATCAGGAACATGCAGACTTTTAAAAGACTAGCAGAGAATGAGCAATAAATTAAGTTTTGACTAAGAAGTAAATAGAAGAGAGGCAACTTCAGTGGGAACTGTAGTGTGCGCCACAGTATGCATGCGCTGCCTAACTCTGCTAGACTGATTAAGGGTAAATGGACACATGGTAGCCTTAGTGTAAACTAGCAGATTAGGTTTATATTTTATTGTCAACCCCATTTTATCACCATTAACTGTGAAGATTAGTGAACTCCAGGAAAATTAGAATCAAGCCAACAATGAATATGCTGTACAGGAGACTTTGCAACAGATAGACCTTCTGGGATGTTTATTTTTTTTAAAATGTTTTCTGTTTTAAAACCACCATTTCTACTTTAGAATTCTATTTGCTTACACAAAATTACATTAAAAGAACATTAAACTCTTAGCACTGAGTGACAAATCAAGAAAATGCATAGTTAAGGATATTATAAGACATATACGAATCCAGATGTTTCACTGGTGGAAAATTTAGACACATATCCTCATCCTGAAGAATATTCTAGGTGATTGTAGGGGTTTAGCAGAATGTATTGTTCAATCACTGCTTTTTAAGGTGAGGACTTACTTGCCTACTTGGACAGGCTTCCATTTTATTTTCATGAGACTATAAAGGCTCGCTGAAAAGCCTGGCAAAATGCACTTGTGACCTGTGCTGTTAAATCCTATACCTGTTAGCACCTTCCTTACTGTGGCACCTCCACATTCTCACTTGGTGCTTCATTATAAAGGAGCCTTTATTGGTTTCAGCCTAGGACACTCACAGTACGGGTACCTGAGGTTTATTTTATCTAGCTAAACCACGTCTCTGGATAGTATGTGTGTAGCTCAACGAGTCTGATAGTACATACAAGGAGGATGCTTAAGCCATTGATGTGACACCTAAAGGCAGCACTATAGCTACATAGGTAAAACAGACGAGGGAAATGCATCTTTAGTCTTGTAAACAAGATTTTGTGTTGTGTATGATTAAACTCTTTTAGCCAACTCAGACCAGATAGCAGCAATCCAGTTAAATTACAATAAAACGGATGTGAAGCGCAGGTGTATTAATTAGGTATGTATCCACATATATCACTATATACATCATATATATCGTGTGTATATATGATAGATATATCCTCTCATGACCCATTCATGCTGCAGCTGTAAGGAAAACCAGTGTTTTTCTTCCTGTGAGACATTACTTGTGTTTGTCATACCTGTTCAACAGGCATAGTGTTAGATTTGATGAAGGTGAACATGCTGAAAAATTAAAACATCATAAAAAGCATTTAATGAAGTTGGTATTTTACAAATGCTAATTTCCTGGTCAAATTAAATTTCAGTTTTCTAATAGTAAAAGCACCAGATAGAAGTGCCTTATTTTGATTCTGTATTTCATTTGCACAAAAAAGTCTCTGCATAATTGAACAAAATTAAAAAATATGTGTAAACTCTTCTCTTCTGTATTATATATAATTTTACCCTTAAATTTATATTTCTTTAGAGTCATAAATCTCAAGATAAAAGTAGGGATGATTATAGACATCCTGACACATGCAATATAATTAAAACTAAAGCAAATGCAACACTGAAATAGAGAATGAACAAAAGCAACAAAATTATGCTTCATAGTTTTCTGAGGAAGGGTCTATACTACTATTCAAGTGCAGTTTTTAGAGATATTTGTCATTATCAAGAGGACAAACAGGTTTTTTACATCAATTATGTCTGTGAAATCATCACTTCAAAATATATGTAGCCTTTTTTTCCCCAGGATATGCCATGCTGCCTAACAAAGGTATATGAATGTTGAAAAATTTTATGTCAGTGCATAGAGAGATTAGTGTGGTCATGGACCATAAATCAAGTAAATAAATAAATCTGAGCAAGCAGTGCTTGACTGTTGGGACTGAAATACTGCTGATACTGTCACTGAAAGCTCTGCAATGGGGAGAGTCCCAAATGTCTTCCCTACCTAATGCTGTAGCCTGTAGCCTTCTTTCCCCTTCTTACCTCTTTCTACAATACCCACTACCCATTAGAGCTTGTCTGTACTGAGACCCCAGGAACTATAACTGTCTACCCTTCTGTATATTTTAGGTGCGTAATAATAATTAAAATCTCTGTCTGGGTTGTTGCTCAGGACCTTATTACGTGCACAAATGACTACCTGTGAATGGGGAAGGGAGGATGGGTAAGAGATGCTGTTTGCTGGTCCAGGGGGGAAGCTTCTGGGTGGTGAGCTCAGGGCAGCCTGCCTGACCTCTCACAGCCTGGGCAGTGAGGTACTCGTGTGGGTCAGGCTACATGTCCTACATTCCACTGCTCCTCTGCTCACCCATGCGAGGTGGCCCATGCCCACCAGTGCTGGCAGGCAGCAAACGTCACCTCCACAGTAGCTCCTCTGGCGTCTTGCATAGTGAAGCAAAATTCCCAGCCTTTGTTTTTCCTGTGGCTCTGCATTAGGCTCTTCCTTCCCTTTGCACTTCTGCACTTTCTCTGCTCTTGTTTTTACCCAGCAGAAACACAGAGTTTTGTGCTTTGCTGGGGAGCTCAGCCCAAGCATAGCACAGTGAGGGCTGGGCAAGACATGCCAGGTCTTCCCTGCTGCAGTTCCCCCTGCACCCGTGAAGATCATCAGATGGCCTTCCCTGGCACTAGGCAAGACAGCATGGTAGTAAGTCCGTGGTGTGCCCTCAGCATTATGAACATGCAGATCCTGTTAAAGAGGTTTGGTGATGCTTTTACGGTGTCAAGTCCTGTAGAAGTTAAAAAGCCCCCCTGCTGAGCTAACCCAGAACAAAACATGGGTAGAGCATTTATTGAATAATCAGCAAATTAGCCTGTGTAGTCAATAAATGTTGAGGCCTGAACTGATGATGATTTGCTTTCAAGTGTTTTCTCAATATCAAGAATTTTTATCTCAGGATCAAGTATAAATTGAATAGAGTGACCTTTTGATACTGAGTCGAATTGACTGCATTTCCAAAGGTTCTGTGGTTTCACTTATCATAAATTTTTAATATTGGGTTAGGGTTATGATTGCAACAATATCTTATCATTGGTCCCCTTAATACAGTCCCCTTAATACAGCTACTGGCACAGTAGCTTGCTCTCAGATTATTTTTTCTTTTCTCTTTTCCCCAAAATCAAAGATTATTATGATAGAGGGGAAGGATGCAGTTTACACAAATCAAATTGCAATGTAATGCAAAAAGTGGATGAATTTTGGTCATTTAAGATGCGAGTTGCTAGCTGGATCCTCAAGTTTGTGAGATGAGTAAGTCAATTAGTAGCTCTTCAGTTTATTAGAAGCTTAATTGCCAGGCTATAATGGAAACTTCTGAACTGCAACGACTTGTTAGAGGCAATAAAGAAGTGACTTTGTGGTAGAAGAATATTTAGTAGGCTCTTTTAAACTGACATGTTCAGCTTAGAGCAGAAAGGGTAGGTTTTTCACTTGAAAAGATAGTCCATCTCACAGGAGCTATGGCATCATTACTTTGGGTGATCAAGGGCATGATGTTAAAGAAAAACCTATTTGCAAATCACCTGTGCTGTGATGTTGTGTTTTGATGCTTTAATACCAAATACTTGACAGAAGTTTTATGATGTCAGGTGAGTGTGTCTCAGAGAGAAAGCAACCTAAGTTCAGTTCCCAAGATTAAACGTAAGAACTTTTTGAGAAACAAACAACATGGTGAGTATATTAATATTAATGATGATGATGATACTACTACTACTACTTATTTTGTTACTTTTATGTCATTACACCCTGAAGAAGGGAGGGGGGAAATGGATATTACAGGTGCTCCCATCTCCTTCAGCCTGCAGACCTTGTGCACATCCTTCCAGTGGTGCCAAAATGTCACTGGGAGTGATGCTGGGGGTTTGTTCCCCTCCGAAACCTAGCTCTTGAAGTTAAGCATTGCAGCACCTTCATTGTGTAGAATCACACTGTTTATTTAATGTTGTTTGGGGGGAGAGCAGGATGGTAGAGCACATTGCTTCAGATCTGTACATATCTCCAGAAATCTAGCTGAAGCGAAGTTTGTACATAAGTACGGGGATGTGGTTGGTCCTCCAGGTGAGATATATCCATGATCCATATGATGGGCAGTGGGACTGCTGAAATCAGAAGGCAAGCTCTGTATTCAAGTGATCTTTTCCTGCAGGTGCATGTAAAGAGTATGAATATAGCTGTCTCCTTCAAGAAAAGAAGATCTCTTGTTTCCTTTCCATACCCTAAAGGCATTTGCATGGGGGTGGTTATAATTAATCCCCATATTTCTACTTCATATAAAGAAACCTGGCTGTAATTTTCTCCTAGTGGGACTCCATTTTGTTTTTAAAGATAATTGATAGCTCTGGACTTAAGCGTTTCAATTATGGGAGTGTCTCTTGGGGACCAGACTAACAGACCTTGGAAAAACGTTCTAATGCAAATGCATCGTATGAATTTCTACTGTAAGGCAGCACAGGATGCCTAAGGATTTGCAAAGCAGTTGAACAGTAAAATAAAAGCTGAGATACTTCTCAAAATATATTGTGGCGTGTGACTAGTTGTGAGCCAGTAAGGTGGAACAAGTGGTTCTCCACATGGACCGCTAATTCATGTTTGGCGCTGGGTATCGCCAGCTCTAAGTTGAGGAGAAGGAGGCAGTTGCCTTAGACAGCTCGTAGAAAGGGCAGAAAAATCACCATGACAGCACTGTGATTACCAGCCTCTGTGCCAGTGCCATGGCAGGTTGGCTCCTCCTGTGCCGTAAGGGGGAAAACTTGGGCTGTAATTCTTCTCTTTCAGCATCCTTGACCTCAGTTCTCATTTTTGTCTGTCAGGAGTAGGAATACCAGCACACATCCTACCCTTCCTGTGCTTCTGTCCAGCCTGTAGCTGCTTATTCTCATGTGGCAAAGCTTGGTTTGTGGGACCAGGGCTGAGATACCATCTACCCCTACTCCTGTCTGCTTGTGGACAGGAGGTGCTCAGGGACTGGGTGGTGCTGATGAACTTTTTGGTGCCTCTGCATCCTTATATGCAAAAAGGGTTGAATCTGTACCCCTCATTTCTCCTAGTAATATGAATCTTAAGGACATTCATATTCCAAAATTTGTCATTAAGGAATTAAATCTTGTTGGAAGTCCCAGATGTGCTCAGAAGTCAATTTTGTGTGTTTGAAAGTAGTGTCATAATGTATTAGTATTTTTAGATCACTCAGATATTTTCAGCTGGAGGAAAATCTTTTATTTTCTTTGTTAATTGTGCTATGAATAGATCACAGGCTACTAAGGAGAAATGAGTCGATAATGTTGAAATGGTGATCCCTTGTGAATTCTGGTGTACACCTGGCTGCTCTGAATTGCTTACCAAGCTGGGCTGCTGGAGCAGTGACAGCTTCTACCAGCTGTGGATCTGTCCCAAAGTTTCCTGGGCTTTTTATGAAGACGTGGCAAGCTGCCACTGCTCCCAGCTCCTCGGGGCTGTGGATTAATAACACAGTTTAGACCCTGATCTTTCAATATGAATCACAACAGGCCTCTGCACTATTCAAATTGTCAGTAAAGAAACTTTAGAGCATCATCATTCATTATCTGATTTCACTCCTTGAGATACAGTTAGCAAAAGTTGTGCATGCACTAATCACAAATGAAAGGCAGAGGGGAATCAACCAGAGGGAAGATGTTGGAGATACTATTAACATTTTGAAAAGATTTTTTAAAGATGGGTTTGACCCTTTTCTGGAGTCAATCAGGATACCCATGCCGATGGCAGGAGCTACAGTCCTGAGTCAGGACATCTGCACAATGGCTTCAAGGTTTGTGAGAAGAGATCACGGAATCACAGAATGGGTCAGGTTGGAAGGGATCACAGTGGGTCAATCTGGTCCAAACTCCCTAGTCAAGCAGGGTCATCCTAGAGCACATTGCATAGGGAGTGCATGCAGATGGTTCTTGTGTATCTCCAGTGAGGGAGATTCCACAACCTCTCTGGGCAGTCTGTTCCAGTGCGTGGTCACCCACACGGTAAAGAAGTTCTTCCTCATGTTCAGGTGGAACTTCTGTGCATCAATTTCTTCCCTTTCCCTCTTGTCCTATTGCTTGCAACCACCGAGAAGAGCCTGGCTCCATCCTCTTGAAACCTTCCCTTCAGATACTTATAGACATTGATGAGGTCCTCTCATGGTTGTCTCTTCATGAGGCTGAACAGGCCCAACTCCCTCACCCTTTTTTCATAAGAGAGATGCTCCAGTCCCTCCATTGGACGGGCTCCAGGAACTCCATGTCCCTCTTGTACGGAGGAGCCCAGAACTGGACACAGCACTCCAGATGCACCTCATTAGAGCTGAGTAGAGAGGCAGAATAACCTCCCTCCAACTGCTGGCAATGCTTTTCCTAATGTGCCCCAGGACCCCAAGCCTTTCTTCACAGAGCTGCTTTCCATCACGTCAGTCCCCAGTTTGTCCTGGTGCATGGGGTTACTCTTTCCCAGGCGCAGGACCCTGCACTTGCCTTTGTTGAATTTCAGTCAGTTCTCTGCCCATCTCTCCAACCTCTTGAGGTCCCTCTGAAGGGCTGCACAGCACTGTGGGATGTTGGCCACTCCTCCCAGCTTTGTGTCATCATCAGTGACCTTGCTGAGGAGTCATCTGCCCCTTCATTCATGTCACTGATGACTGAGACAAAACTAGGCCTAGTATTGAACCTTGAGAAACAGCACTAGTGACAGGCCTCCAACTAGACCCTGTGCCACTAATTATGACACTCTGGAGCCTGCCACTTAGCCAGTTCTCAACCCATCCCACTGTTCACTCATCCAACCCACACTTCCTGAGTTTGCCTGTGTGGATATTGTGAGAGACCGTATCAAAAGCCTTGCTAAAGTCAAGGTAGGCGACATCCACTGCCCTCCCCTCATCCATCCATGTAGTTGTTCCATAATAAAAGGCAGTTGGGTTGGTCAAGCATGATTTACCTTTAGGGAATCCATGCTGACTACTTCTGATCACCTTCTTGTCATCCATGTGGTTAGAAATGGCCTCCAGAATGAGGCACTCCATCACCTTTCCGAGGACTGAGGTGAGGCTGATTGGCTGGTAATTCCCTGAATCCTCCTTCTTGCTCTTTTTGAAGACTGGGGTGACATTTGCTTTCTTCCAGTCCTCAGTCACCTCTCCTGACCACCACAGCCTCTCAAAGATGATCGTGAGCTGCCTCACTATGGTGTCTGCCAGCTCTCTCAGCACTTGTGGATGCATCCCATCAGGGCACATGGACTTGTGAATGTCATGTTTCCCTAAGTGTTCTTGAACCCAATCTGATAGTAATGGCAGTGCCTTTGAAATGTTGCATGATCTTTTTTAAAGGAAGAAGATTTAAGGAAAAATCACAGCATTGCTCACTATATGCACCCTAAGTGGATGCATGTAAAAGACAAGGTGTTACAGCTCGGTCTTTGGCATCTGTGGCCCGTATGGATTGCTGACAAGTAACAGGTATTACAGATTAAATGCTAACCACAAGGTGAACCCAGCTCCATCAATAGTCAGAATAAGCAAAAGAGAAAGAATCATCAGGGGTAGAGGATTTAAATACCTTTGTGTGGGTAAATTATCAACTCATTTCACTGGCCAAAGACAGAATATCTCTGGAGACTTTTTACTGAAGGCAGAAACCCAATTAGATTGTTACACAACTAATAAAGTGTTTTCAGACAGAAAATTCAGTGCTGTAGAAATATTAAATCATTAAAGCAAAGCATGTAAAAGCAGAGAATAGCACAGTTAGAAACTTCTCATGTTCTTTAGATGCCTAGATCACTCATGTTTGAGGATTGGTTGGTGTTCTGGCAGTTTACCGCTCTTGCATTCGCCAATACAGAGTGAAGCCAATGCCAAATTTTATTTCCTTTCAGATGTAATGGCATTCTGGATACACTGGAAATTTGAATATCAGAAACATAGAAACACATACATTTAGTGACAAACTTGGGTTCCTTGCCTCTTTCATTTGAGTGAAAATTTGCAGAGATCAAGAAATTTGGCCCCCATGTGTTTATGTAGAGTTCACAACCATGGATGTTAAGAACTTCATCCATTGTGACTGGGAAGTGATGCATAACTTCTGCATTAAAAAGAGCCAGTAGTTAGCAAGATGCGGTCATTATTAATTGTTTTCATAAGAGTTTAATAACTGCGTATATTTGCCATGCAGCTTTACTTTGAGGTTATCCTCCATCCCTTTTACTTACATGCTATAGTTCATTTAGGTGGTCTGAATAGTTAGGATTTACTCCTTTAGATGGAAGCAAACCCTTTCAGTGAGATCCTGCTTGAAGTTAGGGACATGGTGGAGTGAGTTCCAGAGAGCATACGGTGCATCCTCTGACCTTGGCATAGATGAAAGGTGCTTAGCTGCTCTTGACTCACTGTGCCTGTATGATGAGCAGGATGGATGCCAGTCTGAAATGTGAATTTCTGCAGTGGCACTGCTGAAACTGTGAAAGAGCCTGCATTTGGCATGGAGTTGCTTCTCCCCAGTGCTGTCAACACCAAAACTCAGGCTGTAATAGCAAAGGAGAAAGCTTCTGCTTCAGTGATTATTGCTCAGATGTTGATGTACCTGACTATCTCTCCCTCCGCATCACCCTTCAGCACCATTTCTGCTGTGTCTAATAATTGTGTTTCTTTATAAACAGTAATTTAGGATAATTAGGAGCAATAGCATAGTTAAACCTTTAAAAGGTTATCTAGCAATGTCATTTTCTTTACTTATGTGTTCCTGCTGCCATGTCGTTTGTGAATAGACATGTGTTAGCCAGCTAGTGTGCTTCATCTGTGATGACTTTGATTTATTTGCTCTGTAAATTGGGACTGAAGCAATAATGGAAAGTGACATTAATTGTTTAACAGAGTCCTCTTTGTCACATCCTCTGCTTTCTCTGGGGTGTTTGAATGTTGAAACTTGTACAAAACTAATTGAAATTGCTGTGATGAGGATCGGTGTCCACTCAACTTTCTGTTCTTGAATGTCAGCACACTTGAATGTCTGTTTAAAGCATGAGAGCTGAGCAGCTAACAGCAAATATCAGGGTTTCTTCTGGTGTGCTATTATTAAAGAAGGCATTCCTTGTTAGAAATAGTAACACTTCCAGCTTCATGTCAGCTTTATAAGCTGCAAGGCTCAGCAGTGTACTTCACCAGCTAGACTTGCTGAAGAGGTTCCTGGTGTGGGGCTGGGAGTCACACATCCAGACCCCCTCATGGCCACCCAGGCCCAAGGGCTGACTCTCACACCATTTATCCGACCACCTGCAAGGGGCTTGAAATACCGTTGGGAAAAAACACTGGCACTTAAAATGCTGTTTTGCCCAATAATGCTTTTTCTTACTATTCTGGAAGGGGCACCATAATTTTCCTCTTTTCCTCTCAGAAAGTGGCTGTGAAAAGCTGGATGCGAGCATGGTTTTATTCGCAAGGTGGCTCCCCTCTGTCATTTCCATCCTCTGCACTCTGAACGATCACATCTCTGTGCATATGTCTGCTTGGTATGGTGGAAATCACCTGACACTGGAACTTGGACACTTTCTCAGTGGCCAAAAGCCTTTTGCCCTTTTAAGTAAATGCTTCTCCTTAGCATTAGCTTGCCTGAGTATTTATTTGTTTCTTTGAGATGATGCTGTAAGCACCAGTACAGTTTGTGCTCTGCCTTAGCTTTCTAGCTCAAAGACAGCTTTTATATTAGAAGCCGTGAGGTGTGATTTGGCAGAGAAGCCTGGCAGGAGCAATTATCTATGTGGTTTATGATCATCTCTGTTTGGAGTCTGCTAGATAAAAGTATTACTGAAAAAAGTCATGCTAAGGGGATACCCAGATTCACTTGATGATTTTAATTTTTTTTTTTTGGTAGTGTAACTTAGCAATGTTTTGTTGTTTCCTTTTTTAACTTCTTCTTTTTGCATGCTTGTTTGTCTTACTGGTACTATTTGTCACACTAGTTCACTTTTAAAGTTTGAGATTTTAACTTAGCTGAAATCCTTTCACAGTGTGAACACGGAGCATGATGGAACTACTCTGAAGTTGGTATCCCTAGAATCAGTGAAAGGCTTTTCATTTACTGTAATAGCACTAGGATCAGCCTAGGAATCCCAGATAATTGATCTTCAAGATCAATTTCCAATCTTTCTGAAAAATAAATATAATGATTTTTACACAGTTCTATTTCTCAGTACTCAAAAAATCTCTACCTTAATATACAGCAGGGAGTATATTTCATTAAAAAATTGGAAGGCACTTAAATTTACTCAGTTTGACAAAAAGAACTGTTGTTGCTGAAATAAGATATAAATTAAAAGCCACATCTGATTAGGAATTAATCTACTTTTTATAATTGCAGTCTGAATTAGATAAATGCATACAATAGCGCATTGAGCACACAGATGACATAATTCTAAAGGACAACTTCAAAGGTAACTGGCCTAAGACATTTTTTTAAAAGACACCCAAACAGCCTGCCATTTAACATATGAGTCCTGCTGGCTATTCTATTGCAAGAATACTCAGGAATGAGAAGCTGTTCATTTGGATTTGGAGCAAGGATTTGCAGAAGTGTGAGAGGGAAACCCTTTCTCATTTACATCAGACCTGGTATGAGAACAAGTTTTTCCATATTTCACTGGTGATTCATTTTGGTGTCCTGATTAGCTGTCTGATTCTTGTAATTTTGTCAGGTCAATTAGCTGGTGTTCAGTGTTGAAAAGAGAAAGAAAGAGACAGCCTGGGCTGACACCGTCATTAGGTGTCAGCATCTTAGGCATACCCTGTAATACAGTCCCTGGGTGATTACTTATCGTTGTTAACACCTGATAGAAAAAAGAATTGTGGAAGAAAATCAAACTAGCAATACACCACAGGTGCAAAGAGATTTCTCTGGAACAGAGATGGATCATTTTATTGCACCTAATTACATCTTCTGAGATTCTGTTGCAGTTTACTGTTTCAAGGGCTGATTTAACTAAGTGCTGTCCGCTTGTTCACGTACAGAGGCATCATTTTTGTTCCTTTTCTCACCTTGTTCCTCTTTTTGTTTTGTTCTCTCCCACAGAAGATAGATGAAGAGAGCGAAGCAAACTTGCTAGCTGTTCTCACTGAAACACTGGACAGCATCCCTGTGGATGAGGATGGATTGCCTTCATTTGATGCATTGACAGATGGAGATGTGACCAACGAAAATGCCGCTAGCCCTTCTCCAATGCCCGACGGCGCCCCTCCAACTCAGGAGGCAGAAGAGCCGTCTCTAGTAAGAACCCTTCCTACTGTTTAACAGGAATTGGATGTGCCTCTGGCTACCCGCTGCATGGGTATGATGTAGTCACAGTAAGGTCTGGACTTTTCATTTAGACTGGAGAGCAAAATCAAGTAAAGAACTGAAAATTAAGTGGGGGAAAAACCCCCCACCAAATAGTCAAATAGCTATATGATGATTAATATAGCAATCTATTAAAATGTTGTTGAAAAGATTGATTTTGAGACTCTTGTGCTAATGGAGATGACACTTTTGCTTATCATTCTGTTCATATAAGTCAAGGTAATGGTTCTTAATTCATATTTCATTTCTTGGGGCTGTTTTTGTTGTGTACGTTTAGATGTCATTTTTGGTGATCTGTAAAGAAAGGCCCAATGAGTCTGGTGGGATGCAGGGCTACTTTTGTGCCTTTAACATTGATTTGACCAGTAAGCACCAGCTTAGTGCTAACCAGGGCAAAACTGAATCTTGGGTGAGGATGTGGGTGAAACATTATACCCGTATTGCTCAGTAAATCTAGTTTGAGACCTGATTCTGTTTCTACTGAAAGCCTCTTATCACTGGGAGCAGAGCCAGATACCTGAATCTTGATACTGTATCCGTTAGTCTGTTAAAATTAACATCTCTGTCAAGATCAGAGACCTCTTCTGTCAAACAGATCACCAAGAATTTTATTTTGCTATGGATTCAGAAATCCAAGATTCCTGTCGTTTCTGCTTGCCCTGCAGTATACTGCAGTAAAGGGAGCAGCAATGTGCTGCCAAGCCAGAAGAAATTGAAATCTGTTTACTCTTGAGAAATATCAAGTCCTGCTTTCTGTTTTATTGTTGGAGTTGATATAGCTAATTTTAAGTAATTATGCAAAAAATATAGATAAGTCATTTTAATCCATAAAGATGCATAACTTTACTCTTTTCCTTCCACTTCCCTTTCTCTGATGTGTTTGTAGCTTAAGAAGCTCTTGCTGGCTCCAGCTAACACTCAGCTAAATTACAATGAATGCAGTGGTCTCAGCACACAAAACCATGCAAACACTAATCACAGAATCAGAACAAGCCCTGTGGTTGTTAAGGTACAAACTTAATCTTTACAATAAGGGGGGGAAAAATGTGTAACAAGGTCTTCTATGCTTTCAGCAACAAAATAAGCAGTAGATCTGAATGTATTGCATTAATCTGCCCAGTGTCTTGTAACTGTTTTTAAAAAAATGTGAATGGATTATAGGCTGGGTTCCAGAAAATCACCTGAGCTCCTTTATGCTCTGAATATTTCATTTATGCTTTTTTTCTTGGCAGAGTTCAGCTGTAGTCCCACCGTCTGTTGCTCTTGCCTGCTTTATTGATACACAGAGTAGTAGGGGGTGCGATAAAATTTGCTGATGGGCTGGTGTTGTTTATGAGTGACTCCAGGATGCGGGACTGCCATTTTACCAGCTGTCTGAGCTAAGACAAATGACACTGGATTCTTGGCAAAAAATGTATATTAGACATTAACTGGATAGAATGGGGGGCTTTGACATAATTCTGTTAGCAGGCAGTATTAAACAATGTTTGTCTTGCCATTCACTGTAACTGAAAACGGACCGTTTAGGGGTACTTAAGAGAGTTGTGAATACTGGGCTCAAGCAATCAGCAGCAAATTAAGGTTTAAACCAGCTTATTTTTTTGTTCACAGTAAAGGCGCTGTAGGGTCTTGTTAGTTACATGTTGCTGAGTAGGAACATTGCAATGTAGGAGAAATGAAATAAAAAGCTGCATAAATGTCATTTAGGAATTTTAAATGTAATTTTCTTTCCTTGTTCTGCAAACAGTTATTCACAGCTCATAGATCTAGTACACTTAGACTGAACACTTCATTGAAAATCTCATCTCTTCAAAAAACCTATATCCATTCTGATAAGGTTCAGCTCACTAATTTTAGCTTTTATTTTATTTTATTATGCCCTGTTTTTAAGACTGAGAATTCATGGAGCAATAAAGCAAAGAGCATTTGTCAACAGCAAAAGCCTCAAAGACGTCCCTGCTCTGAACTTCTCAAATATCTGACTACGAATGATGACCCTCCTCAGACCAAACCAGCAGAGAACAGGAACAGCAGCAAAGAGAAATGCACCTCCAAAAGGAAGCCCCATCTGCAGTCTCAGACAAATCATCTGCAAGGTAGGTGTGGGACTGCAGAATACAGCTTTGGTATTAGCCAGGAAGTTGAAATACTGTGGTTGGGAATACCCTTGATACTTCTTCTGTTCTTTGGATTAGTGTTGTAAATCCAGAATCTCTTCTGTGTAAAAAGAATTTCAAAACAGTATAATGGAGTTAGAATTAGTTAGCTAGATTTAGTTTTTAGACAATTTAAATCCTTTATTTATTGCCCCAGCCTCAGAAAAAGAATCTCAGGGAAAAAAGTTTAACAAATACCACATGGTAATATGCCAAGCTAGCTGGAGATACTTTTTCACAGAGAACTGTACCACTAAGAAATCATTACACCCCTAAACAAGCTGGGCAGGCCAGTTCATTAGTGTGCTTCTTTCTTTTTTGCTAGTGTAAAACTGAAGGCATTGTTAACCTGCCACATAGTCCTTAAGAGACAATAAATAGTGCTCTCACTGCTACTGAGAAAGCAATAAATGTGTCATTCCTGTTAAAGCTGGAATGCCGGTTTGTAATTTTATTTTGTAAATAGTTGAAAGTTTAGCTGCTGTCCTGATCTTTCTCTCTCGTTTTTGGATTCTTTATGGCCAAAACTAAACCCCTGTGTTGACTTTTAGTATCCCCCGATGCGTAAAGAACTGATCTATATTACAAGTAGCGTCTATGACAGAGATGCAAGAACTTAAAGCCTCCTCTCTCGCTTTCTCTCCCCCTCTTCCCTTGGCTGTTTTCCCAAGATAAAGGAAAGCTGTAAAAGCTTACGAGCCCAAAGGGAGCTTTTTCAAAGTTACTGTTACTTTAAAATACATCTACGTGTTTATACTGGCCTGGCATCTGGAAGGCCAGGTGCCTGTCTCAGTCACAGCAGTGCAAATCCTGGATGACTGCACTAAAGTCAATGGAAGTTATCTGGCTGCAACAGAGATCAGGATATGACCCTAAACTTGTTGTTCTGGTATTTTTAAAGCAACAGTTGTAAACTCTGTATGGTTTTTCTACTTTTCCCCCTACCTTCTACCTGCGTTTTCAACGTCCATCAAATCTACTTTTTCACTCTGCACTAGAAAGTATAAGCAAACTTAATAAAAATAATCTTCCCTTCCTGCCACTAAATCTCGTTCTCACAGCTGTACATTCCTACATCCTAAGTGTCAGAATTTCTCCATTATGTTCTCGAATTATCTGAACAGTATTTCCTGTAAGAAAGAAATCCAAGTGCCTCTAGAGCTTCTACCACTACCGCTCCTTCTGGATGGCTTTGGCGGTATGGGTCACAGCAGAACATGTAAAACCTGGGACTGTTACTGCAGTGGTACTGAAACACAAAACTGCCAGAAGTTACAGAGGCTTTACTGACACTTTACTAACTGTTGGATGCTAAGGTGGTAAATTATAAGGTATATCATATATAACGTGCTGTATACATGTGTATGTTATACACATATAGATGTGTGCACACATAAATACGGATTTAAAAATCTTTCTATTCAGATCAGAGCTGCCTTTGTTCCCCAGCTGAGGCAACTGTGTAGATTCAGTACAAAGAGTCAGGATGCAGAGTTGTGGAAAGGAGAATGAGAGGTTAGGAAAGTCCAAAGGGACCTAGAGCTAATTTACCAGTGTTTAACAGATGACTCTGATTTTACTAGTATTGCAAGTGAAATTGCAGGTAGAGAGAAATTACTCTCTTCTTTAATTCCTGCACTTTAACTTACAGGCTTCTAAAATGTTGGTTTTTTCAGCAAACTTCAATATCAATGGATTTGCATATAATACAAATATAAGAATGTAAGCTTTCAGCTTGGACAGTCAATTCATGCAGAATCAACCTTGCGAATTTAACTGACATTTGCAGACCTGCAGTTATTGGTTCATACATATAATCAAAAGTACAAGAAAATTGGCTCCTTCTGTTTTAAAAATAATCAGAGCCTGATATTTTCTTTCAAAATTAGGAAAAGCTCACAAAGGATAAGTCAAACGTTATTTTCCTTTAGGGTTACTGTTGCAAGCATATTGCAAACCCACGGGAATGTCCACAAATGCATTCATGCCAAAGATCATCTGTGGTTTTGCACTGAAATTTGCCCATGAGGAAACTTAGTTCTTTTGAACCTGAATGTTTTCAATTTACAGGGACAAGCAACTTGATGTGAACCCTTTTTAATAAGAAAAAAACTGTACCGCAGTAGACCTTCAAACTCTAATAAACAGGCGCCATGGAAAAATGATAGTGTCTTGGCCAAATATTTACACTATCAATAGCTGTATGTGAGGATGAATCCTTTGCAGGAAGAGTGTTTGGTCAAACCCTTGCCTAGCAATAAGAAAACTGATGGGTGTTTTGGTATGCGAATTTCTCAGTGGGATTGCTCAGTGATATCTGCCTAAAATTAATACATGCAAGTGTGAGATAATGCCTTGGTTATGTGCCCATCTCTGACAGATTTGCACTGTGCCTCAGTGCTTCGGAATTTAATATGTGTATGCTCTGATGTGGGACTACTCTGTGGGGCTAATAAGAGCTAGAATGAGACTTTTTAGAGGCTTAGATAGCTCTTACACATTCAGCTTCTTTAAAAAGTCTAAACTGGGTAAGGACATGTAGATTTTTATCCTAAAAAAAAAAAAAGGAAGCCTTTGTATAAAAGTTTATTCCGTAGCCTTACACACAAATATGAGTCAGGTTACCTTCAGTTTTATCACGCCTGGTTTTATACACAAATCAGTGGCCATGTTGGATCAAAGAAATGACTCATTGAGGTGCATCTCCGTACTCTGACAGTGACTTCTGAGGAAGGTGAGCCCCAGGTGAACACCTGAGCTTCCATTTCTAACTTTCATACAGGGAGGAGAAGAAACAATATGCAGCTCTTGCGAATTGAGTTAATTTTTTTTTTTAATTTAATATTACTTCAGGAATGCTCTGGAGTTTATAAAGGTAATCAGTTTGCATATAAAATTTTTCCATGTTAATGGGAGCTCCAAGTCTAGAATGAATATGAAATATGCAGTAGTGACACTCTGGACAAAAGATCTGCAGTGCAGGGGTGTTCAAGGGGAAGATTTTGTCTTAATTAATCTGCAGAAGAGAACCCCTGCTGTTGTTCTTGCTTCAATGCTCTTTGTGTTTAAGACATCCATCTAATTTCTGAAAAATAAAATTTGCAAGCAATACAATTTTTAATTTTAAACATTTTACTGGCAATTAAAGGAATTGTAGTTGCATGACAATATCCTAATTCTTGGCTTGCTTTACGAAAATACAATTTTGCATGAATAAAAGCTACAAAGACTTGTATTTTTATAGCCAGAGCTTTGTTTTTTTGCGTATGTTGGGATTGTAGTGCTGAGAACTTCAACCCCGTTTTTAACCATCTGTGACTATGTCCATGGTTTGTCATAGTTTGCAGGATAATTTTCAGAAATTTGGACTATAACTGGTTGGACTCTGGCCTCACAGAAACAACCTATTCTCAGTGCTATATATAAAATTGTATGTTGTAGAAGTAAAATTAGCTGAATATTCATAACGTTCTGTTACTTTGTAGTTATTCTGCTGCTCCTGTTTCCAAATAAAACGTGTACTGTAGTCTAAATTAACTCTAAGAGAAATAACATTTTCACAGTCTATCCTGTAGAGTTCTTCATTGATTTTTAAGATGTACCACTCTTATTCTGAAAGGTTCTTGTCATTGGGATTGTGTACTGCATTTCAGAGGTACAGTAATTGATGTAAATAATTGTTGAAAATTAAAGTGCCCTTTTGGTACTAGTAATAAGGAATCAGGATGAGTCTCTTTATTTATCTATCTAAGATATAAAGAAATGGCAATTGAACTATCAAAGTGCAGCCCTAACTGACTACCACAGGATTCCAGTGCCAAAATAAAATGAAATGTTTATAGTATTCATTACAGTGTGTTTAAATATGCCATAATTGTTTCCTTTTTATCTTTAGCCAAACCAACAAGTTTATCACTTCCATTGACGCCTGAGTCACCAAAGTAAGTACTAAAAAGTGCAAACATTTATAAAAGGGAGGGGGGTTCAGTAGATTTTGGCTACAGCAACTCCATTTCAGCTTGTTTTTATAAATGTGCCCTGTCTTCCAGTGATCCCAAGGGTTCCCCATTTGAGAACAAGACTATTGAACAAACCTTAAGTGTGGAACTCTCTGGAACTGCAGGTGAGAAATGCAGAGTACTGGCTCTTCCCTTAAGCATGGCTCATGTGTGTGTTTGTTCACTGTGATATACCACAGGTACACTGAGATCTCACAGTGTCTCCAGTAGATTAACTTCAGTTTAGCAGTGACTTTTTATCCAGTTACCTGAGAAGAAATGTGTTTGAAAATATGTTCCCAACCTACACAGGAGAGCATAATTTCTGAGAAAATATGAATGAAACCATTTATCTGTTATACTTCTCTGTTTCCCCATGGATTTGTGTACTGCTGAGCACCATCTTTCAAAGACAAACCCCACAGCACAGTGTAATAGATGTTACAGATGTAAAAGTTATGCCATCCAGTCTGTCTCCAGGCTGGTCTAGGGCTGTACATGACTGCATGTTTCAGGGCTTTGTCAATTCTAGATTAATATGTCACAAGTAACAGCTTTCTCCGCTACCTTTGAAAAACTATTCCATAGCTTAGAGGGAATTTTTAAAACTGGTATTAATTTTGTATTCCTTCTTTCTCTTTATTTCTCCCACTAACACACTTCACACAACCTCCCTTTATCCTTCTCCTCCTTTCTGATCCTTGGATTTGTAGCTTTTGAAGATTTGTAGGATTTTTTGTCATGTAGTGGTTTAGTTCATGCATCATCCATTTAATCACTCATTTAATTCATCTGCTCTTCTTTCTGCTGAAGTCAATTCCTTCAGACTCAGATCTGTTTTATGGCTTTCCTCTGAACTCTGTTTTGCCTCTGTTTTTCTGAAGTGTTCAGAGCCAAGCACCAGAGAACACATTCAGCTCCACCTGAGCTATTGCCAAGACTGTTTTCTTTCTCAATTGTGTAATACCGAAAAATAAGAGATGTTCTTGGAATGTGTTTCTCTCAGGATAACAATGGATTGTAAATTATATGATCATTATGATACATGAGCATTATGGGGGGAGGGGTGCATTGCAAAATATGTCTTCAGGTACCAAAAATAAGCTTGGTGGCCCTAAATTCAGAGTCAGCAGGCTGGGTTTGTGTATATACATTGAGCTTTCCTCTCCCTACAACCATCATTTCATTTTTTCAGAAACTTTTTCATTAGTTCAGCATTAAAACCTGCACACTTTGCTCTGCTCTGTCCTGGAAACTTGCAGTCTTAGTCACTCCTCTCATGGCAAAAGCAAACGTCCCTCCAATGCAGCTTCTGTTTGCAAAATGAACATGGCAAACATGGCAAAATTCACTGTACGCAGGAGGGTAATCCTGTTGAGTCCCAGTAGGCCAGAAGCATGGAGAAGCCGCTTTTATCATTACTGGAGAGCAAGTCTGCACGAGGGTGCCCATTTGTAAGCACATGGGTAAGTCAGTGTTTAGTGCTGCCAACGGGAAGGGGCAGACGAGGTGACTATAGCAGAGTGGTACAAGCAGCCGTTGAAATCACTGAAGGAAGCAGTGTTTTCTCCCAGCCAAAAAGTCAGCAGCCTGCTCTTCCCATCAGCTGACTAGACAGAAATTGGGCGTCAGTCTGACCTCTGGATAGTCCTCTAGTATTGCGTCCATAATGGCAATGGGAATGGTCTTGGTATTACCAAATTCATTCCGCTCCATCAGCTGTGCACAGAGGAGGAAACAAAACAGCTTTGTAGTTCCTTGGACAATATAACCAGCAGAACTGGCGCATTAAAAAAAGCATCAGAAACTGTGAAAAACAGCACAACTGGATGCATATCCAGTGAACAGGAATGCAGTACTGGGATTCTGTGATTTTTTTTGCCTCTGGAAGTAAATAGAGGTTAGCTAGAAAATAAACTGATGATATTCAGGAAAAGTAAGAGTTGGTAGAGTGTCTGTAGCCAAGGAGCTGGGGCATTGTTACCAAGCAGTGCACATGATGGTGGCTCTTGGAATCCATGTTGTGCTTGCTCTGGTTTTCACAACCTGGTGAGAAGGTTTCAGGAGATCACTTAGCAGCTGTACTAATCTCTGCCTGCACATACACATATATTTTTATATTTATATTCATGTATGTATATAAATCTATAAAAAAGATGCATGTCTTACTTTTTAACTGATTTGCGGTGGTGTCTTATTTCCTGAGTCTGCTTGTGCCGGAAGCAAAGTACATAAGAGAAACAACCTAGAGTACCGAAGAACTTATAGCATATGTGTGTAAATCATGGCAGAACTGGGATCCACATCAATTCAAAAAACCAAAAAAAAACCAAAAAAACCCCAAACAAACAAACAAACAAACAAAAAAAAAAACACACAAAAAAAATAAAAGTGGCAGTAGTGATTGATAATACCTTGAAGTTCCTTAGTGAGACCCTGGCAACTCCAAATTATATCCAGATAACCGCATTGTTCATTGTCCTTATATGGGGCAGCTTGCACTGTACAAGCACTGTTTATTATAATTTAAATAGGAGTTGCCTTGATCTCACTATCCAATTGAAAAGACCATTAGCAGTGTTGCTTGCACTATCGAAGCACAAAGTATTTTAATATAAATAGCAGCTCCCTTGATCTCTCTGCTGAAAACAACATTGCTTCCCTCACTGATGAATTAACTATAGAGTAGAAAAATAAATAAATAAAAGCATTTCCCACATGAGCCATCAATCTTCGTCACACACACATTTTGGATTCATGTATTGAAAGTCAAACTGAAACTGTTCTATTGCCAATGCTATATCTTGCTTTACAACAGATTCGTTACTAGTCATGAATGTAATTTTGTCCTCCCTAAAACTGTCAAAACATTGATTTGTCAAGTTACAGGGAACAAATATTTTTTAAAGTGTTTTCACACCACATAAGAATTCTTTGAATACACTTTAAATAAGTGGCTTATGATAGAGGAATAAGTCCATTGCTATCTAAAATCCCAACTCCTGAAGCTGATTTATAGTGTTATTCTAAGGAAAATGGACCAGAACATCATGATATGGAAGGAGTCCTAGGCAATGATAATGTAGTGAATGAGCTTCCTGTGTCAGGTGAGCCTCATTCTGAGTAAGAGGCTCAGAAGAGGTTCATCTCCCTTTATATCCACAGGCAGCTGCATTGTCAGTGCCTTGCTAAGAGACCGTGGGCATGAACCTCTCTAATGTTTTCCAGAATCATGGGATTATTCTGTGTGACGTCTTTGGTCTTTGTTACCAGTCCGGGTGAGGGGGCACCTGCAAACACAGGAACTAGGAGGATCACTCACCTTCTGGAAGTTGGCAGTGTTTCTCTTGGCGATCAAGGCCTCCTCAATGATTGTTTTAAAATTTTGATTGTATTAGACTTTGTGCTGAACTTCTGAATGTCAGATGTTAGATGGCATGGCTTCTAGTTAATCCCTCTCTGTTATCTCAGTGTCTTCTTAAATGTTCACTCCTAAATACTTCAAGGCACCATTTAAGTACATGGAATTGGTTTACATGCCTGAGGCTCAGTCAGTAACTGAAAGGATATTTCCACCCTAATGGTGAAAAGTCTCTCATTTGCACAGAATTCCCTGTAATTTATCGTAGTATAAAACTCCTCACCTGTTTTGGGTGCAAAATTTGATTTCTCCAAAAAGATGACAGTAAAGGCTGTATGTACACAATCGACTTGAATTGGGACTCATGAGCATCCTTGAGGATACTGAAACCCCCAATTTGCTCACCTCTAGATTTGTATTACCTCTGTTTGTGAGAACAAATACTTAAAATCTGCCGTACAAGAACTTCTTTGACCTTAGAATGATTTCTAATAAAATGAGATGTGAGATATAGAGAGTTATCCAGAGGGAATAAATTCTAGTCAATTATTTGATATTTTCAGGCATCTGTGTTTATTCTCTGCAGCACTGACAACAGGACTAAACTGAATATTCAACAACCATGTAGTTTTTTATTATATGATGACTATTTAATTTTATTATATTTTCCTGGCTTCTGCAATTTTGTGCCTCACAAAAGCTCTTCTTCTACTGAATTGAACTGTTATCTTGTGTTCAGTGTTTTAAGTGGCCTTAAATAATGTCTCCCTTGACAATCCGTTTTCAAACTTAAAAGGTATGAAAGAATTCATTTTCAATGCCTCTCAAAAGCCCACTGCACATGTAGAAAGGTTCCAGGGCTACGTTCCCCAAAAGACATTAATTATCGGCTCCCTCAAAGCACAATGTCATCAAACATTTGATGCTAAGTTACAGCAGAGATTTAGAAATATCTGTGTCTACGTAAAACAGCATTGCAAATCAGTCCTAAGAAGTCCAGATGTCACATTTAATGCGAAGGCACTCCCCTAATTTCTGCTTTTCAACCTAGCTGAGCTAAATGAGTTACTAATAGGGTTTTTTGTAGTGGAGTTTCAGAATGTGTCAAATGTAGCTTTGCTCTCCTAGAGACTTTCCAGAAGCAAGTCGCATGGCCAAGGTTGCAGACTTGGCACACGTGCAAACACCTTTTGCTGCACAGACACGGGGAGGATGGTACTGCTTTGGCAGCAGTGCTGGCAATTTGATGTATGCTGTTCTCAAGCACAAGAGCACTGAGTGAGTTCATAGTATATAGACAGAGCAAGGCAAAGTGCAAACGTACCATTTACCAAAGCTATTCAATTAAGGAAAAGTCCCTACAAAGAAAATGGTTTTATAGCATGTCATGAAAAAATACTTGCCTTTTACTTTAAAAAGAAAAAAGACTGTTTAAGGAGGATGATTGTAGAGCATGTACCACTTCTAACAGATTTGCTGTGCAGAAGTACATAAGTGTGAGTGATGTAGAGGTACTTGTTTATTATAGAGCACATTTCAATGCAGTAATCATAAATATTGCTAAGGTTGTGCTCCGTTGAAATATGACCTACATACTCTTGATTGTTTGTGTTACGTGATTTGTCTGACACCCATTACATTCTGGGTAATGGCAGCCATTTGTTGCTGTGCACAGCAGGCTCTTTTGACAAAAGAAAATAGGCAGCAATAAAAAAGCTATAGTCTGAATTACATTCTGCACAGCGCTGCACTGCTGAGAGTTTGTGCAAGTGTGTTAACAATGCTCTGAACTGCCTCTTGTCAGCCTTCAGCCCGTAATGGCCATCTGTCCTTCCATAAATCTGTCAAAACCTGCTAAGTTCAAGAGAGAGTATGGAATATACCTTGTACTGTCAACGCTAAAGTGTACACATCGGGGGAGAAATCGGTGCATGTGAAATAATCCAATGGTTATAGGGTATTGTAATGCTGTTGATGTGGGATCATGGCCCTTGGTGAAGATTTCCAGGAGTTAGAGTGAAGATGAACAAGTGTGCAACCAACTGGTTTTCTCAGAATTCACAGTTTGGAGATGGGTCATGGGACAAATTGGAGATGAACTCCGTAGAGGTGACATGAATTCAAAACTTCACTCCCTCCTCCATCCCCCGGTGTAGGTTTGTTCAAAAGTTAAATGAACGTTTTCCAAATTTTATCTGTTTCTACTTGCCTGTGCACTTCCTGCTTCTGCTGAAAACCAGGAAAAAAGCCAGAATGCCACGAGGAAGCCCTTTGTTAGGCTGTCCCCAGCCCAGTTCTGCCAGCAACAGAAGTGCCAGTAAATTTAGCTCAGTCTGTACTTTTGTGAGAGTTTTTTTTTGTAGGGTTTGGGGTGTTTTTTCCCTTTCTCTGAAGATTGTTGGACTCCTTGTCAGGTTTCTGGAAATTGTTGTACTCTGTGTTTTGCTTGCTTCCTGCCGGGACAAGCTTTGAAGAAGTGGTTTGAAACAATGTTTTATTTTGAATATTGGCTTATCTCTGGGGTTTCTTTGCATGAAATTCTTAAATATGCATGTTCATTGTGGAGTGATTGTATTTTAGCTTCATTCTTTCTTTAAAAGTACATCCAAAAAAACAGTAAGTAACCCCAGAGCTTCTCATGAGTTTCATAAGTAAAAATGTCAGTTCTAAGTCTTTTATCTATAAAGTTGCTTTCTGCAGTATTTATTCAATCTGAGCCTGAAGTTTTAACCTGGAAATTACTACTGCAGAATTTTGAAGAGGACTTTTCATTTTACCAAAAATTCATTTGGTAGTCAAAAATACTTGTCAGTCTGGAGGTGGATAAGGTGTGAAACACATATGTCTGTCTCAAGTGAATTTTTGGGAAGAAAGAAAAAAAAATTGAGGGCTCAGAGGAAATAGTTTACGGTGATGACTTTGCACAAATTTTTTTTACTATCAAATTCAAATTTGAGGTAAGTAGAGTTTTAGGTGCCATAATCTTTTCCTCAGTTCCCTTGACTTTTGTGGCATTAGGCAAAGTCTTCACATAGCCTTGGGTAGCTTGTAAACATTTTTTCCGAACCTTCAGACAAAATCAAGCATCTCTCTCACATCAAGTATTCATGCCTTAGTACTCCTATCTTCTTATTTTCTGGAAGAAATTCATTGCAGCTAATGCAGTGGGGCTCCCAGTCTCCATTTACACTCCTTAGGGAGCACTATGCATTGATGGACGCTTTTCCTTCTTTACAGCAAAACACTATAAAACATGTTCCATTTGCATTGATCTGCTGAGCTCTGTTGCATGTTTAAAAATACAAAACAAAGCTCTATAGCCATGTTTGAAACACAAATTTCCTGTAACTGCGTCTGCCCTCTCTTTTCATTCTTGCTAAGTAAGTAATGGAAAGCTCATTGCTTGGGCTAGAAGAAGAAATCTTGGATCGCATGAGTCTCTGGAATGCTTAAGGATGGTCCGGATTATCTAGAACTCCCTAATCTCCATCTAATTTGTTAAATTTTAAGCATATATTACTAAATTACATGTGTCAATTGGACAGAAGCAAATTTTTCAAACATAATACCTGAAGAGAAATTATTTCCTAAACAGTGTCTGCTGTCTGCTGTTACTCTGCGCTGGTGTCTGGGGTTATCCTTTTGTGAAGTCTGAAGAAATTCTATGATTTCTACAGAAAATATTGAAAATTCTATTCTATCCTTATAAAAACAACTGGAATGTACTGCTTCGGTTCCCAGGCTTTACTGGAATGGGCTGTAGAACTTCCTGCAATTTTGTCTCACCACAATGATATAATCTATTTATTATATAAACAGTCCTGGTAGTTAGCAGTATCTTTAGTCTTTGAATACTTACCTATTTTGTTTGAACTCTCTGCTGCATGACTCTCACTACTACTTAGTTTTAAATGCAATGGTTCATTATAGTTGCAGTTGTACTATTGTTCATTTGGGTTTAAGTTGCAAAACCATGTTTCAGGCAAAATGTACTAGTTATGCTTACAAGAATGTATTATACATACATTAGTAAAGGTTTTCTATGTTAATGAACTGTGGAGACAAAGAGTTGCTGTTGAGTTGTAGGGTGGCTGTATTTCCTTGCATTCAAGTTCTGCGTCCTTTGGTAGTTCTCATTTATTTCTCATGGGTTTACTTTTATCCAGGTTCTTGTCTGCTAAGTTCTTTATGTTTTTGATGGTGCCAGTCTTTTGACTTTTCATTTTTACATCAAAATCTGTTTTATACTTACAAAAGCGTCTTTTGGTTTTTATCTCTTAATCTTTTCTATTAAAAGCTATAGAGAGAGGGGTGGATGTCATGGAGAGAGGGGAGGGGCAGAAATGATGTTGAAGATGATTGGCAATGCATTAGTATTGTTCCTATTGTTGTTACCAGACCTTTGGTGTCTCATACCCTAAATACTTTTATTCCCAGTATTAGCGGTGTTAAAGTGACATAGAATGGGTCTTGCTCTGTATCTATTTTAAGAAGCACGTGAGCCACCTTTATAAATGTTGTATGTCTACTTAAAAACATTCTGTTCCTCCTTTTAATCCCCATAGGCCTAACTCCACCTACGACCCCTCCTCACAAAGCCAACCAAGATAATCCTTTTAGGACTTCACCTAAGCCGAAGTCATCATGCAAGACTGTTGTACCACCTTCAAAAAAGCCCCGCTATAGTGAGTCTTCCGGTTCTCCAGGAAATAACCCGATCAAGAAGGGTCCAGAGCAGTCTGAGCTGTATGCACAGCTTAGCAAGACTACAGTACTGTCCAGTGGACATGAGGAGAGAAAGACAAAACGGCCCAGTTTGCGGCTGTTTGGTGACCATGACTACTGTCAATCTGTGAATTCAAAATCAGAAATACACATTAAAATATCCCAGGAACTTCAGGACTCAAGACAACTAGAATTTAAGGATTCTTCGCCTGGGTGGCAGTGTCAGATTTGTTCTTCTTTAGAACAAGACCAGTATTTCAAGAAAGAGACTTTACAGACAAATAAGCAGGGATCCCATGGTAATAACAGAAAACAGCTCCAAGACCAGGAAATTCGGGCTGAACTGAATAAGCATTTTGGTCACCCCAGCCAAGCTGTTTTTGATGAAGAAGCAGATAAGACCAGAGAACTGAGGGACAGTGATTACAGTGACGAACAATTCTCCAAACTACCTATGTTTATAAATTCAGGACTAGCAATGGATGGTCTGTTTGATGACAGTGAAGATGAAAGTGATAAACTATACTACCCTTGGGATGGGACACAAGCCTATTCATTATTTGATGTATCACCTTCTTGCTCTTCTTTTAACTCTCCATGCAGAGATTCAGTGTCTCCACCCAAATCCTTGCTTTCTCAAAGATCCCAAAGGACACGGTCTAGATCAAGGTCCTTTTCTCAACGCAGGTCTTGTTCCCGTTCTCCATATTCCCGGTCGAGATCAAGGTCGCCCTGTAGTAGATCCTCTTCAAGGTATGGTATAGCAAATTCATGTATGATCATAAAGGAACTAAAAGGAAGGAAAGAAAAAAGCAAGAAATAACTTCTTCCAGTGCAACTTGTTCTATTGCTTCTGAGCTGATTAACTCTAAAGGTTATGGGTTTGCTACAGAAACACTTGTTGACAACATTCTTTAATTTGCCAAGTTTACACTTTCTGAGTGGAGCCAGTCAGGTCAGAGGCAGAGCAGTTGATGAGAGATGTACACAACTAACCTTTCCCATTATCTGTGAGCTGCCTGGTGCCAATCTAGCTGCAGCCTCTATCAGATGAAGTTGGCAGTGGCTGACTGACTGCTCTGTGTTAGCTTCAATAAAGAACATTACAGAAAGGCTGAGAGGAGGAAATCACTTAAGACCCCTTAGTTGACTAGAGGATTGCGAACTGTCATTGGAAAATCCCACTGGTAGCTTAGAAGAAATTGTAAGTTCAGGGAAGAGGTAGAAAATAGTGTCAATACGCTCAAATGGAATGACAGAGGTGAATGTGTTTCTTCCTGCAGATCTTGTTGCTATTATGAGTCCAGCCACTGTAGACACCAAGCATGCCGAAGTTCTCCCTTACGTGCAAGATCGCGGTCCAGATCACCGTACAGTCGCAGACCCAGGTAGTGGCTTTGGCCTGCATTTGTTTTACTTTGCAGCTGGTTCTCAAGAGATAATCGTAGAATCATTAAGGCTGGAAAAGACCTCTGAGATTATTGAATCCAACCTTTGACCGAAGACCACTATGTCAACTAAATCATACCACGAAGTGCCACATCCAGTTGTTTCTTGAACACTTCAGGAATGGTGCCTCCAACAGTTTCCTGGGCAGCCCATTCCAATGTCTAACCGCCCTTTCAGTGGAGAAATTCTTACTTGTGTCCAAGTTGAACCTTCCCTGGTGCACCTTGAGGCTGTTTCCTCTTGTCCTGTTGCTAATTACCTAGGATAACGAAGCCTTCCAAAAATTGTATTTCTAATTTTACATTCACAAATGCAGATGCTTGATTTAATGACTAAGTTATGTTTCCTAGATATGACAGCTATGAGGAATATCAGCATGAAAAGCTGAAGAGGGAAGAATACCGCAAAGAGTATGAAAAACGGGAATCTGAAAGGGCCAAACAAAGGGAGAGACAGAGGCAGAAAGCAATTGTAAGCACTGAGAAGATAACTTTCATATTGAAGTAGATTTGTTTCTTTTCACAGATTTTAATGCTAAAATTCAGAGTTTATTTGCTTTCTTCTTATAAAAATACAAAAATTTGATTACATGTATTTCTTAGTATATCTAGTTTTAAGCAAATATGTGTTTTCATAACAATTTCTGTTTTGATGTCACGGTACTAATTTTTTTAGGTTCTGTAAATTGCAGCTCACCAAGTTTTTCACAGTGAACAGACAGAGAACTTACTAGAAAAAGGGTTAATCCCAGACAGCACACAAGTAGAATTGAACTAGTCTATTTCTTACACAGATCTACCAGTTACCAGCCTTTTATACTGTGTATCACCTACCACACGTAGCGAGAAGTCAGCTTACTTTACCAATTGCTAAATTCTTGTAGTGGCTGTAATTGTCTATACAGAGAGAGCAGACTACAGAACTCAAAATTGGGATCAGTAAAGTCAGACATGACTTTAATTGCGATTTTTTTCGCCATATATGAGTCAGGTCAATTTTGAGTTATTTTTAGCAAAATAAATAGTCTGAAGACACAATGCAATTTAAAGATGTCATTTAACACTGTCCCTCTCATAATGAATATGTATTATTTTATTATTTTGTTCATCAGTGTTATCTATGAAACAATTGAATTATATGAAACAACTGAAATACCTGAGGTAAAGGAAATACCCTTAGGGGGTTAAGCAGCTCTCTTGGCTGTTGTAGCACTAGGACAGAAGAGTGGTTATTAAATGAGCAGGAGGCTTTTACGCCCTTTTAGTTCCCCATTGGCAACTGCATTTTGGTAAATTAAACTGGGAGCTGCTGTGAATCTGGACTCCTCTTGTAGTTGGTAAGGTTTGGTTACAGTTTGGTTTTCTGTGTCCTACTCTTTCCATTCAGTTGTACCTACACTGCTGTGCTGACTGTTGCATGAACTGGTGCAGACTGGGACACTTCATCTTTGTTTCCAGGTTTTCCCTTAGTACTCTGTGCAGAGGTCACCAAGATGAATAGGTCTTTTTGCCGGTGCCATTACTGGACTTTGTAGCAAAAGGTGATTTGTCACACAGTCGGCATTTCTTCTAATACACCTGCAGAACTGAGAGTGTAGAGACTGAAAGAGACTTGGCATAGTCTACAGCAGTGAGAAGTTCTGGGAGGGAACAGACACCTTTATGGTCTGATTTTTGTCTCTGCTACTGTTGTTCTTAGTGAACTTCAGCAAATCATTTCATTCTGTTTCAGGTGCCCTATCTACAAAGTGTGGGTGATAGGTGTATTTTGTAAAGCACAAGATTCAGAGCTATAACACGCTCTGCTGTGCTGCTCTGAAACTCAGTGAAGGCAATGGAATAATTTCGCTTGGCTTCAGACAGGGCCATATTTAAGCCAATTGTTGCAGTTAGTTTTAAAATATCTGGCTTCCATCTGCTTAGAGGTGAACACTACCTTCCAGCAATCATAACTTACACTGGCTGTTCTCTCTTAGATCTAACACAAATTAGAGATTCAAGTAGACCTCTGTCATGGGTGTATCTTGCTACTTCTCAATTACTGTACCTTACCCATATAAATAAACATGAATCCTGCTGAGGAGGTAGAAAATTTGATTTAGTTTAAAACAAACAAATATTTGGCAAGTAGCTAATCAAGAGAAAAGGAAAGAAAAGAAATATAAAAAGCTCCAGGTATGCTGCATCATAGCTTCCTGCATTAAAAATTTTGGACATTTCAAAACCAAGGTTGAATTTATTTTCTTTCCATAGTGAACATTTTCATGATAATTAACTTAATTAATGGAATTATTTATCAATAAACATAAATAAAAACTAAAAATAAGTATCAATAAACAGAATGTGGCAAAAATCTAAAATCCAGTCATCTGTGTAGGAGCTGCAGGAAATGCAGATTAAATCCTATTAACTCCTTATTCCGAAGTCTACCAACACTTTTACTTTAAAAATCTGTATTGAATCATGCTAGTTTATACCCTCTGCAAATAAGTAGGGATTAGGGGACAGCAAAGAAAGGGAAGCCCTGATCACATGAAGTCAATGATAAATTTTGTATTTCTGGCATTCTCTGCTCC
>JAYRBT010000139.1:55974801-56008954 GCA_036023395.1 Myiotriccus ornatus
TGGACATGCTAGCAGGAAGTCCACCCTGTGCCACAGTCCTTACTGTCCGTGGTTAACCCTCTGCCAGGTGTAAAGTTTCCTCTTCAGTATCCTAGCTTACAGAGAGCCCAAGGCCAGCTGGGCTCCCCCACAGGGGACAGCAAAGAAAGGGAAGCCCTGATCACATGAAGTCAATGATAAATTTTGTATTTCTGGCATTCTCTGCTCCTTTTCTTACACCTTCTGGTTTATGGGTCTCTTTTGTATTGCTCTTTTCTTTCTTGAGGGACTCAACTCATTTATCCTTCAGTCACAAGAATCTCCTTTCTCTATTTCCTCTTTCTACAGTCCCATAAATTTAGATTTTTTTTCTCTCTGTATTGGGGAATTTTTTATTTTGTTCCTCGCCGATTCTCTTGCTGCCAGAACTGATTTATTGCCACATACCTCCAGATACTGTTAAAAGAGTGCCCCAAAGAGTGGGTAGTACTAATGCCTCAGTTGTTACACAGGACTGGTGACTTTTCTTCATGAGAAGCACTGTGCTATGATCTCAGAAGTCAGTTGTAGAAATGATGCACAGTAGAAAGGGGATGGAAGTTGTGACTGAGCTACAAGTCATCAGGTATCCCTGAATCAGTATCTAAAATTAGTCTCCATGTGACAACAGGCATGGAAAACCTAAAAGAAATGCGAAAAAAATCACATCTTTTAATCTGTCAAAATCGTATGAGAAGCAGTGCCCTCTGATTGTGCCGGTAGATGTGCAGACGTTGACAGAATGCTGAGAAGCTTGTTTTAGAAGCCTGTGCCCATGCTATGTGGCACAGGCGTGTTTCAAATGACTGCCCCTTCAATCTTGCACACACCACGTTCACTGCAGTAGCTTCAGATCAGCTAGAAGCCTGGACTGGCATTTTCTTGTGCGGATTCATGAATTCATATCTTGACTTACAGCTATATACAGGTAATTTGATTTCATAAGGTACTGTTATATTCTTCTCCTCTTCCTTTTCTTCTTTCCTCCTGTCCAGTTCCTGGAGATTCAGTTCCTTTTTTGTGGATTGAGGTCTTAATTTTGAGCAGTCATGCTTGAAAAATATGGGCTGATCCCACAAGATATTTTCCATTTAGAGAGTAAGAAAAATATTTTTGTCATTAATTAATTCATTTATTCATTCATTTATTAATTTATACTTTTGATTGTGATCCCTTTGCTAACTGAGCAAATGTTAGAATAGTTTAATTTGATCTTAACTTGATTTATTTCACAGGGTCCCTATTTTGTTTTATAATGGGTCCTCACTGAACATAAGGATGGCTCTGCTACCAAGACTTGCCTAACTGTGTATAATGCTAACCAGACACATTCACCATGAAAACTGAGGAGCACTGCAGGACAGGACAATCTACTTGATGCTTTATAGAAACTTAAATCCAACCCCCAACCAAGGCAGATCATAGTGATTTGCCAAGTGGTCTGATGACCCTTTTTTTCTTCCAATACACCCCGGGAAATTTCTGAGTTGTGGGAGCTTATACTCCAGCAGCTCCTTAGACCACATGGCAGATACTTTTCGAAGCACGGCATCAGGAATAGTTATCACATTCCAGTTCTTGAGTCATCAGTTAATGATTCCTCATTGACATGGTACACCAGGGGAGAGAGGTTAAACTTTGGTGAGCAGCTTGGTGTTGTGGCCCTCTGCTACTCCCCTGCTCTGGTCACAATAGTGACTTAGATTCACATCCTCCATGCAGCTTATTTAATGCATGCACAGGCTGCTGCCAAGAGGTATAAAAAAATCAACTTTTATAGTCCAGTAGAAAATTACTATTAACATTATGACTTTTCATTTCTAAATGCTGACAGCCTCAGTGAGACAACTATCAGGAGTCCCAGTCCCAGAGAGCTTACAGACATAAGAAGATAAATGCACTGTGAGACCACTGCAGCGGAAAGAAACTCATGGTTTCAAAGAAAATAAATTGCTCTAAAACAGGAAGGCAGGAGAAAGGTGGTTTCGTAAATGAGTGCTTACCTTCTCTGAAGTCTAAAACCTATAATGGAGTGTATTTCCACTAATGAAGGATTCAGTGTACATCGTATATTTAGGTTGGATTTTTTTGGTTTTGCTCATCTTGATGGCCTTGATCCTAGGTACTCTAATTTTGCTGCATGAGTTTACGAATAAGTATCAAATGGATTACCTAAACCTTGAGGTTTACTGTCCATCTATTTTTTTTCTAGTGGTCACCATGGAATGTGGCTGAACTATTCAGCCCTCAGGTAGCCCCACAGCAGCACTTAATAATCTTTCTTTTTGTTCTCTTTTTCTTCTAGTTTTTGTGATTTTTAGTTTTGCCATTCATACTTACCTAAAGATCATACTTATTCTTCATTGAATCTGAAGAAAATTTTTCTTACTGTTACTAGTAAGTCAGAATCTTAAGCTTAAATGGCTGTTTTCTATCATAGCATTTATATTTTTAAAACACTGTCCAGCCATTCCCATTGCATTTTTAAAATGGTATTTGGCCCTCATCTCTAGGGATAAAAGTCTTCATGGCTTTCTACTGGAAGAGAAGTCACATGTCATGGAAGGCAACACAGGCATGGGGCTTGCACCCATCCAGCCACCTCTGTTGTAGCAAGAAGCAGAGCCTCTGATAAGCCCATAGCAGAACCCAGCTTTAAAACACTCCTGGATTTCTTCTCTCAGCTTCACATAAAGCATTACCTGGCTCCTGGAGAATTAGGCATGCACCATGGATGTGCAGACAAAAAATGGTAGTGAAAATGGGAGCAGCACTATGCAGTGTTACCTCTGGAGTGGCTGCCTTCAGTTCCCATGGGCTCTGCTTAGCAGCAGCACAGGCAGGCAAAGCAAACTGTTGGGGGAAAAAGCCAAAAAAGCAAGTGAAAACTAATACATCTAATGGCCTGTGGTTAGTTCCTTATGAAAGGGCAAAGAAAATAAAGTTTTGGAGGAAGCCTTTGCAAGACAAAAAAGATCCTTAGCATCAGTGAATGTTTTGGAGGATGAGTGGTCCCTTTATTAACCCTTAGATGTGTAAGGTATATCCTGGTCCTGTTTTCTCAAGTTTTGGTATTCTAATACTTTAATATTTTCATTTGAGACTTAAAATACTGCTTTTCAGTCTGAGATTTTCTGCCACATCTTCCAATTAAAGTGTTTTTCCTGCAAAGAAGAAAGAGCAATATTATGTAGAAGGAACTTTAGATAAACCAAAAGAAGACAGATGTGTTGGGCCTGAGGGAGTTGACTGGACTATTCTTTCTTCTTTTTTCCTCGTCAAAGCAATGAACTACACTGGAAGTTTGTGATGCAAAATAAATCATCTGCACTTTTGGGAGGGAAATATAAATAGTATCTTCTGAAGTTTCTTGTGGGTTCCCTCTGCCCATATTAAATCGTAAGCAAAGTCTTTTCTTTGCAGTTCTGTAGGTTTCCAATTCATCTATCATCTCTAACAAGTTCTCTGTTTACTCAATATGCACATACAGCATTATGCATTTAACTTACTATCAAATAAAGGTCTTTAACATTTACAGATATGTTGTAATCTTTTTAGGCTTCTATAGCTCTTATTATTAATGGGAATAAAAGACAGGCATCTCTGGGAATACATATACATTCTTCACAGCTGCTTTAAATAAACCAAAGTTAACCAAGACAAAGACAGTGCTGTATGGATCCTGGGTTCTCTGGTATCTTATTCCATCATGGCACTCTGCTTAAAAAATACTTGAACATGTCTTCTCATGTGTGCACACTGGAGGACATATGGTGCATTTCAGCTTTAAATTTGAATTTCCTTAATTCTGCAGGTTTAACTTATTCCTTTAATGTTATGGCTTTTTTTTTAACAGGCTTTTTTTTTTTTTTTTCAGTTTTCGTTTATTACAATTGTCTTAAAGAGATATTAGATATATAAAGGTTATTAGAGGGATAGAAGGAAAACTTGCACAGGAACACACACAGAGTTATGGAAGAGTGTGCAATAAGATATTTCCATCACACTGTAATATAACAATCTCCATGTCAGTGAGTGAAACATTATGTTTTTTCAGTCGAGATGTATTATCTCAGCTAAAGTATATTAGACAGTCTGCTGTGTTATATTCTGCTCCATCTGGTCAGTCATTTGGGTTCAATAGCAAGTATCAATGGAATTGTTTCTTATCAAGTGTTTCAGTGTGGTTAAATCCTTGATTTGGTAAAACAGTCTGAAAAAGTAATTACTGTGCATATGCAGATTTTCCTGTTTTTGAAGTTTATGGCACCCAGCCGTAGTGAAAGTAAACAGAATGAGAATGGGGAAAATGGAAGAATTGCAGATTTTCCTTGCTTGCACTCTACAACCCCTGGTTCGCAGAAGCCCTACCCAAACTCCTCTGTCAGGAAGGTCAGGGCTCTGGACGGGGACACAGTAGAAACAGAGATAAAAAGCAGCAGCTGTCTGTAAGGCACCCTTGTGCCCTAAATATATGGACTCCCATGTGCACACTTCCTTCTTTTAGCCATTGTAACTTCTCCAAACTGCATTGATACGGCAGAAAACAAGGGCACTGAACTTGAGAAGGCGTAACATTTAAAAATTAAAGTATCTGTTCCAGTAGGGTTACAGAAGACTACTAAGGCACTCACCTTGGTTCCTTACATAATCAAAAGAGGCAGTAGTTTCAGGCATCTAAATGAGATCCTTACTTGATTCCACTGATTAGGGAGAGCATACGCACACTTTGATAGAACAACGAAGGACTCTGCTGGGCTGACCAGGGAGCTGTAAAGGACCCAGGTGATTCTTGTACCATTCCTTAGTGGGCAGGGCTTTTGTGTAGGAATGTTTGATTCTTGGATCTCTGTTTTCTGCAGCTTTAAACTTCCATTTCTCAGGAGCTTAGATTAACTGGATCTGAGCCTCTGAGATTTGTGAGGCCAGAAAAAGAGTCGACGAAAATAGTTGACTGAATGTGCTAGTGAGAAAGAGTTTCTGTTGGGAGACAGATATATTAGTGTTAGCTTCCTGCTGCAGGAATTGTTTATTTATTTTGTATTAAATAGTTCCTGGGAGCCAAGTGCTCTCCTGGGAGCAAGGAGCCAGGATTTTTGGCACCCATAACTAAGAGTTCTGATGGTCCCTTTATCTCAAATGAGTGCTCAAAACAAGTAAAGAGGAGGCATCAGGATAATTTTCGTTTTTACATGTGTTTTGGTCTGATCTCAATCCTGTTGTCCCTAGTCCAAGAATGACTAGTGCTTTATGCCTCTCTGGGGACTCATGGGAAAGATATATTTTGTGCTGTATCTGAATTGTAACACTATAAACTACCTGTCTCTTCAGGCTAGAACGTTTCTGAGCAGGAATGCAAGTCTATATTTAGGTCCCTAGAGCCTTTTGCGTTGCACAGTTGAGGTGCCATTAGCCTTTAGGCACCTCCAGGTTACGATAGTCATGAATCGTCAGCAGTCATTATAGCTCCTTCGGCATTCGGCACCTACATTCTGCACAAGTCTCAGGTGCCAAAGCTGATGGTTTAAACTGACATTGCTCCACTGACAGATTTACACCAGCTGAGAATGTGCTGGTGGTTCGATTTATGGGACTAATGTGTGGGTGTGTAAGGGATGAGCAGTAGAGCTAGTAGTGCCAGGGTTCCCCTGGCCAGAGGCAATCGGAGACAGGAAGGCTGAGCTCCCAAGCCAGGTATAGCTGGTGCTTCTTTGCCCTGATTATTTTAAGGTCAGTGTTTTTAAGATCTCTTTTTGCCTTTTGCTTTTCTTTCAGCTCACTAAATGGCTCTACCCTCAGCAAAATGTTCATCCTAAAATTCATGAAGTGACTCTTACAGGGTTTCCTAGTCCTTCCCTGATTCTGCTGAGCATTTTCATTAAGGGAGAAAGGATATGACTGTGACTCCATTGTTTTAAATGTCTGATGCTTTGTTCCGAATGTTGAAAGAACATGCAAATGACACCCTGGCCTGTGAAAATCAGGGACTTCAGTCGGGTGTGTTTTTTTCTGAATAAACCAACAGGCAATGGTGACTGCAAGATATATTTTACTGTCCTGCCTTCCCCTCAGAAATATTTATTTTAATAAAAGTCATCTTTTGGACCCAATCCTGGTTTTGGCTGGGATAGAGTTAGCTTTATTCTTAGTAGCTGGTACAGGACTGTGTTTTGGATTTAGTGTGAGCATAATGTTGATAACACATTGATGTTTTAATTGCTCCTGAACAGTGCTTACTCCAAATCAAGTACTTTCCAGTTTCCCATGCTCTGCCAGTGAGCAGGTGCACAGGAAGCAGGGAGGGAGCACAACCAGGACAGCCAACCTGAACTGGCCAAAGGGATATTCCATACCATATGGCATCATTCCCAGTATATAAACCAGGGACAGTTGGCCAGGAGAGGCAGATCACTGCTTAGGGATGGGCTGGATATTGGTGAGTGGGGGGTGAGCAGCTGTAGTGTGCAACACTTTTTTCTCTTGGGTTTTATTTCTCCCTCTCTCTCCTTTTCATTACTATTATTATATTTTTCTTTGTTTCAATTATTAAGCTGACCTTATCTCAACACACAAGTTTTATTTTTTTCTGACTCTCCTCTTCATCCCACCAGAGAGTGGTGAATGAGCTAGGAGCTGTGTAGTACTTAGTTATTGGCTGAGGTTACAACATCACAACCCTTGAAAGTTTTCCCTCTGTTTTAAGGTATGGATTATGGAGGAACAGGATTGCAGGATGAATCATCTGTTGAGTCATCTGGGTTTATAATGTTATGTTTGTAATACGTTTTGTTATGTCTGTAGTACTTTTGTGCAAATATTGTGTTACTTTATGCTACTCTGCAACTAAGATGGATTTTGCTCCAAATTGTGTAGACAGCAAGAGAAAGAGAGCTCCTAGTTTGGAAGAGTTTGCAGTCCTCGAGGGGAAGTGGTAGAAAGGGTGAAAGGGAAAAAGGTGCAGTAGGATACAGAGGGAGCCAACTGTCAGTGTACAGAGAACAGTAAGAGCAAGCAGTGAACCCTTCCAGGAGCACACCACCTAACAAATGTAGTGCCATGTAAATACCTTAGATGCTTTCCAGGAGAGAACTATTTCACTTGCAAGATGCAGTAGGTCTTCCACAAGAGACTATTTCTATAATTATGCATCCTCTGCACATCTGTGTATGTATTTGCGTGCATATATGTCTAGGTTCATCACTATTACACATTTGTTAAAAATATGCCTTCCCTCTTGCTCTTCACCAACAGGAAGAACGTCGTATGATTTATCTGGGTAAAATCAGACCTGACACAACCCGAACAGAACTGAGGGACCGTTTTGAAGTTTTTGGTGAAATTGAGGAGTGCACAGTGAATTTGCGGGATGATGGGTAGGAACTTTTGAGATTACTACTTGTTTGGGATCTGCCATATGTAAAAAATTATGGCAGTAAGATTATTGGTATGGGAGTTACTAGTATAAGGGCTGTGACAGATGACATGCTGAGTTCAAAACCTTATTTATTTTCTTTCATCCTTATTTATTAATCTTGCTAGTTGAGATTTTCTGTCCCAGAAATAAGTATTTAGCTGTATGACAGGACAATCATGCTGATAAATGGATGCAGTACTTCTGGCATTTCCACTGCTGGGTCTCCTGCAAGTTTGCCTTCAGGAAGGGGTTACACTAATGTGTGTTAACTCTTTTCAGCTTTTATTCACAACTGTATTTTTCAATTTCAGAGACAGCTATGGTTTCATCACCTACCGCTATACTTGTGACGCCTTCGCTGCTCTTGAAAACGGATACACTTTGCGCAGGTCAAATGAACCTGACTTTGAGCTGTACTTCTGTGGACGCAAGCAATTTTGCAAGTCTAACTATGCAGACCTAGGTAGGTATTTTGGTCTATGTGAACTAAAGCACATAACTGGAATATTGTAACTCATGAGAATTTAGGGTTTGCTACTTTTTTGTATACTGCTTATATTATTTAAATGATGGGGGGCGGGTAAGGTGTTGAAGGAAGTGGTTTTCACTTTCTGTAAGAAGTTTAAAAGTTAACTAATCTGAGCTGGCTTCTTTTAAATATTCCAGACTGTAAAAATTCTTTTAAAGCCCACTTCCACCATTATAAAAATAAGTGCTCAATATTCAATAACACATTTCTATGTTGAAATGACAGCACCCCAGAAACCTCTCACATGCTTTACTATTTATTGGTGTAACAGCTTGGTGCCAGTACCCCATTTATTTATATGATTGATAAACAGAGAACAAAGGAGATGCCTTACCACAAAAACTTCATTATGATTCTTACTTTGCTGTGAGTTCTGTGGTAGATGTGTAGAACTTGGCAAATGCACTTTTTAAACACAATTCATAGATACTCAAGTTTAAAAGTGAGAAAGGTCTGTGACCAAATTTGACCCTTAGTGTGGTAAAAGTCATTGATCTCAACCAGTGATTCTAAAATTGTGCATAAACATAGATATATGAAGGTGTCTCCTTAAAGGGACTTTCAGTAACGATATAAGAGGCTCCAACCCGTGGAGGGCTTAGCAAATCTCATAGTTTTTGCGGTCACACTGAAGTGGGGCATTATACATACCGGTTTCCAGACCCCAGTTGTGCTGTGGTAACTCCAGGCTCAAGTGTACATTCTGTCTGTGCTAACACATCTGGGTCTGTCCAAGTCCTGCCGGGGCAAAAACGTGTGGTTCTGTCCTATGCTCTGGGTCAGGGTGTGATGCTTCCCCTTGCAAGGATTTTTGGACATGTTCAAAGTCTTACAGTAGGAATACTGATGTTAAGTATATGCATAAAGAGACTATGCAGACTACCAAAATAGCCTCTGTAATATTATAATATATGATAAACTCAACTCTTATTTAATTACCTTTTAAAATGTAAAGTATTCATTAAATGTTAAATCTTTCCTAATACCTGTATAAATAGACTAAAGGCACAGGAGATACTTTTTTCTGAATAACATAGCAAGGCACATTTTGCTCTTGAATCTATATTAATCAGATATTGTGAGGTGTTTATGAATAAATGACCACAGTCATTAAAATCTCTCATAACCCTGTAACACAGTGCTAATGAAATCTTATATGTGCTGCCCTCGGCTTTGTACAATGCAGGAAGTGAATACAGATATATTTTTTCTAACCAATTGATGTCTTTTCAAAATAAATTATAAAGATGATACGCATTGTTCACAATGAATATGCTATAATTCACTTCAGTGACTAAACAGATAATGTAAAGCTAAGAAAAGGCAAAGGCAATTGACTGCTGAAGAGATATAGGGTTGATGTTGAAAATATAAAAGGTAGCAAGGCATTTGTCGAAATGTAGGCTGATAAAAACAGTAAACCCAGATTTAAGTCTTGCCTTGATTTGACTTATCTTCAGCAATGGAAGCCAAGGTCATCTCTGTATCTCAGAAAATCAGAGGTTTAAAATAAGTTGTCTGAAGGGAACCCTCTTGAACGTTATTCATCACTAGGAGTATTCCCTGTCAGGTCTCTCCATATTGAGTGGGATTCCCAAAGTGTCTGTGGGCAGACTATTTTCACTTTGTCCTGCTGAGAGCTTGAGCTTCTGTACTTCAGACTGCATTCCCTGTGTTTTGCAGAGTATCTGATAGAGCAACATAAGGAAATGGCAGGATGAACTTTAAAATTCATGAGCTGGTACCAGGACAGAGAGAATTAATCAGCCTTGGGTTGAGTACAGAAGGAAGAAAACACTTGAAAATAGTAGTCAGAAGTTTAACACCTCTCCTCTGTGAGAAGCTATTGTCTTAACAGAACTTGTAATGAACATTTAATGCACAGTGTGTCTTACAGTGGTAGATGGGGAGTTCTGATTAATTCAACACAAGAAGTGGCAAGAAAAGGGCACTCTCATAAAGGAGAACTGGGGAGAGTAAGTGTTAAGCAGGATTGACTCCAAATAATTGGAGTCCTAGAGCTGTGTGGCCACAAATGTACAGTCCCTCCTCTGTGCTAGGAACATAGTGATGTCTATGTCTGAACAACTGGCAAAGCTGGAGCAGGTATCACAGATCACCGGAGCTGGACCTTTGTTGCTGCTCTGGCTTACCACATATGATGCAGAAAGCCCACCTGCTTGTACAACCATGCAGAGACCCTGCCCAGAATACCTCTGAAAAGCAAACCCCCAAAAATGAGTGGAAGCAAAACCAGAGATTCAGGGAGGTATACTGACTTGCACAAGACCCCAAGGCAGGGCAGGCAGAAGCAGCCCTGTCCTCTGTGTGCTGCTCACAGACTGCCCTGGCTTTCTTCAGAACCGTCCCCCTATTACCTTTCTCAGGAGAATTAAGTCTTAAATACTGCATGTTGAGAAACAGCCATTGCAAGACAACAGTGGAGTTTTGGGTAAGGCATCTGTCAAGATTGTTTGGACTACTTTGAGACCTATACACAGTAGTGTATCATGCTCAGGTCCTTGAGGAAACTGTTTTGAGTTAACCTGTTCTAGATGTACATTCAATTAATGGTTCTCCTCCAGTGCTGATGATGTGTACTGCTTTTGTTAAGTGCTGCCTCTTACCAGAAATCTCTCTTCATGCCTAAAGCTTCTCCGGTGATGATTTTTATGCTTTTATCATCCCATAACATTGTGGTTGTAAGTGGATTGTTTCTTCAGCACCTTGAGTGTAACAATGTACAGAGAAAATAAGTATTCGCTAGTGATTCTTGCCTATTATCTAAACCTGCATCCTTTGGGTTTCAGATTCAAACTCAGATGATTTTGATCCTGCTTCCACTAAAAGCAAGTATGACTCCATGGATTTTGATAGTTTACTTAAAGAGGCACAGCGGAGCCTGCGTAGGTAACATGCATGTCATCCGAAGAAAACAAGGGGATGGCGAATACCTCACGGACGTCACGTCCTTCAATAATGGACAACTAAAAAGTCGTACTTAGGAATTTCTCCTACTTTACACTCTCTGTTCAAAACCATGGTTTACATGAACACAGCTGCTCGACGAGTGGAGGGGCAAGACGGCTGTCCAGTAAGCACACGCATGTCCATGGGTGTCAGCTTTGCTTTCGCGGTGATCGGTGGCGGGGGAGCCGGGCGTTCCTTGCGAGTTCAGTGCAAATCACGAGACATGGCAGCAGTTCCACAGAGATATGCGTACAACAATGAACTGCAAAACCTGTACATATTGCATTTTAACAAAAAAAGAACAGAAACAAACGGAAAAAACCCCAATGTGAGAACTATGGCTGCTGATGTCTGGGAATCAGACACTGCTTTTTTGTTTTGTTTTTTTTAAGAAGCTTCTTCTCACAACATGGTGATAATATGACAATCCAGAAAAAAACACAGGTCCCAGAAGCCTACAATCTGTTTTAGCTTTGTTTTAAGATTGTTCATTTCTTTGGTTGGGGTTTTCTTTGTGAGTTTTTTGGGGTTTTGGGTTTTTTTTTTCAGTCCTTGCAGAAAAGAAAATGAAAGGCTCAAGCTTCCCTAACATTTTGAAGTTTCATCTTTTAATTCTGACACCCATGTAAATGTCTACAACATTGATCTTCCACAGCAAAATTTTCAAAGCCTTGTTAATGGTCAAATGTGCAGCTTGTTCAGCGATTTATTCTAATGAGCGGACGTGGTGTTACATTATTAATGAGAGTTGGATATAACTATCTGGGTGTGTGCGCAGATAGTTTATTTGCTACATTCTCTAAAGTAGTTGAGTATTTACAAATGTTAAATGGATTATTTTTATTTATGTACATACTGTACGACGATGTTCTTTTTTGTTACAGCTATGCACTGTAAATGCAGCCTTCTTTTCAAAAACTGCTGAATTTTTCTTAAACAAGAATATTCAAATGTAATTATAGGAGGTGAAACAATTATTGTACACTAACATATGTAGAAAGCTGAACTTATGCTTATATATATTTGATTGTAAAAAAAAAGACAAAAACGTGCGTGTGAGGGTGTGAGTGTGTATATGTGTGTGCGCGTGAATCTGAGTGCAAAAATCAGTTACACACATTCATCCCTTCTTTGGTGAGCTTATATAAGAATTTTGTCAAGAACTGTCCTAGCCCAAAAGGTATTAACCACTTCTGCAGTAGTTTTCCACATTTTTCTCATTGCTTGATTTTTTTTTGCAGTTTTATACACTGAATTTGTTAGGGGAATGAAATTTTCTCATCTAAATTTTTCTAGGAGATATCATAATTTTATGTAAAGTCTCTCAAATGGGTAATCATTAAGAAATGTTTTTATTTTATGTATCAACAGTAGTTTTGAAACTAGAGGTCAAAAATCTTTTTAAAATGCTATTTTGTTTTAATTTTTGTGATTTTAATTTGATAAAAATATGCTGAGGTACTAAGTACAGTATGATTTTTACAGTAATTCTGTGTCTAAACACTGTTCTTGAAGCCAGTAATCTTTTCATTGGCAGTTTAATGATGGTATTTATCTATATTTTTTACAGTTACACATCCTGTATAAATATCAATCCTTCATTCCTTTGTTTACTAAAGACACATATTTATCAGTTACAATTATCCTATTTATTATAAATTATGAGATGACTAAAAGAATAAAAAGGCCAGTGGAAATTTTATACCTAGGATGCATGATGGTTGTCAGTTTGGGGTAAGCAAGTGCTTTGTTTGGCAATTCTGCTTTTGCAGGAGCAGTGGGTTGTTTGGGTTTTTTTCTTCTTTTTTTACTATGCACTAGCATGGCCTCAGATGTGCCCATGACATTGTTGCTGATGACATTGCTTCTGTTAAATTAAATAGAAACTTCAGGAAAAAAAAAAAACCACAAGAGTAAACTACTGCTAATCTGAGCATCAGAATTTCATCTGAACTCAGAGTCTCTACACTGAATCAGCAGAGTCTGAAATTTGCTTGAATGTATAGATTTGTTATTCTATTACTGTTTGGCATTCATGACTACTCTTAAAGGTATAGCACACCTAACTATTTAATCTACTTTCCACTCCAAATCTTAGAAAACTGATTCCACCCCCATGCCAGTGCAGTTGATTTTGATGGCTGCATTCATTTTATCACCAGCATATTGTGTTCTGAGAGATTCCACTGTCTGTCCTGTTGGATGCTTGCTTGATTTTTTGGCTTCTTATTTCTCAGTAGATAGATAGCAATAAAACAAAAAAAAAAAAAAAAAAGAAAAGAACTTTTCTGGAGGTTCTGTGTTACAAATGTAACATTCTTTAATCTGCATAATTCTTGTTGTTGCTCTGTAGGTTAAAAATGCAGGTATTTTAACTTTGTGTGAATGCCAAACTAAACGTTTACAATTTTCCTTTCTGGATTTTGAGTATCTTCTGTTGTAAAGAAAAATATTAAAAGCAATAAATTATTTTTAAGAAATCAGTATTTAGTATATCATGTTATGTGTTCAAGGACCAGACGCATTACCTATTTTGCCTTTACATTTCTGTGATTAAATTTTAAAACATTCTCTTTTGCCCTTGATTGCTGACATTAATGAATTGGTGTGGGGCTTGTCGGGGGGATTATTTATTTTTCACCAAGCAGGCATAATGATTAGTCAATTTTTTTTTTTTTTTTCACTGGCCTGGCAAACATTCTCATCTTGAAGATGGCTTTCCTCTGTGGATTTACAAATTATATGTGAAATTAATAGAGCTAGGATTGCTGAATAAAGCTATTTGGATCCTTCATAGACACTGTAGTAGGAAACTCATCAAAATATAAACTTGGTGTTTCCTTTTTTTTTTTTTTTTCCCCAAGAACATTTCAAATTAGTACATGTACCACATTGTCACTGGAGGCAAATTGCAGCATAGCTCTGTGTGTCTTTTAGATGAAGATTGCACTGTTGCTTTCATGCTGTGGTAAGTACCATGTCCACAATACAGGTAACAGAACTGGTACTTAGAAACTGTGGTCTTTCCTAGAACTGTAACAAAGTAATTCCTGCAGAACAGAAAGTGATCTAAATACTAATCCAAACAGAGGATCCTAAAGTTTAAGAAAAATATCTGAGCTAGACTACTCTGAAAAGCAGTTGGGCTGCCATCACCAAAAGCAGAACTGAGAGAAAAGTTTGTGCCTCTGGGGTATAATACTTGGGTCAGTTGAAAAAAAAATCACAAAGCGATCGCAACTTCTTATCATCCCTTTAGATGTAAGCTTACAGTAGGTAATGATTATGTGTCCTTTTTGATGGCTGTAATGAGAACTTCAATCACTGTAGTATAAGGTCTGATCTATAAATGACCTAGAATAGCCATGTAATATAATGTGATGATTCTAAATTTGTACCTATGTGACAGACATTTTCAATAATGTGAAACACTGACCTTATGGAGCTACTGTAAGATTTGTACAGTATAGGTGAACATGTAAAGCTGTTGGTTAGACTATGCTGAACAGGGAAAGTGAGATACTAGTTAAGCCCAAGCTGGGCTATTTTCCACCTGCCAATTCTACATGTACTTTTGTGGTTTAAGTCATTGTATGAAAATTCCTGTGATTTTTTTTTCTTTTTTTTTAATGTGCAGTACACATCAGCCTCACTGAGCTAATAAAGGGAAACGAATGTTTCAAATCCATTTCTGTTTCTCTTTTTTATCACAGGTGACAGGTTTTTTCCCCCTCAACAGGTTGTGTACTGGGTTTTCTATTACTCTTACTAGTGGTTGTAATTGATTTGAAATAGTAGTCCAGAGCACAGCTGCATTACTGCACTTTGGCCAGGGGACAGAACTGCTAGTTTTAATACATTTAATGGTAAGAGGATGCTACATGCCTTTCTGCCATGAGTACCAAAGGCTGTTGAAGAGACAACATAAACCATGTAGGGAAATTTGAATAATCCTCAGTGGAGTTTAAGAGTTGCTGGTTTGAGTTAGGAAGGGGTGGGGAATGTAAGGGCTTTTCTGTCTGGCCGTGATTGGATCTAAGTTGTGGAGGTAGTAGGAACTGTCAAGCGCAAAATGGTTAGTATCTTCCGTCTGAGATGATAAATACCTGTACTAGGAGAAAGCACGTTATGAGAGCCCTTCACCAGCCTCTCTGTCTCAGCAGACATTTGGGGAGGACCAGACAGGTAGGCAGCTGGAAAGCGTGGCTTTTCTGAATCTGTCGTGGACAGTGCAGTGTGCATCACGGTGTATTTCCACACCAGCGTTGCCACAGGGCAAGCAACAGATAGGCCATGGGGGTACCAAAGGGTATTCACAACCTGTCTTTTACATGCACAGAAAAAGGGGAAGAAACTGCTTTTCTTTGGTTTGCCCGGAGTTCATTCACATGTAGCCAATTTATGGCTGTAAGCCTATCCTGCTGTGTCCACAGCCTTCCCTGGGGTTTTCCACCACAACTCTGTGACTGAGCCTTCTTATCTAACACGTGCCTCAGCAAGTACCTGGGGAGTGGTGTGAGGAACAGCGCAGGGCAGCCTGCACGGTTGGAGGACAGCCTGACTGTGGTCTGTAAGTACAGGACTACTAAACTCAGTTGAAAGAATTGCCTTTCTCAAGATGACTAGCCTCCACCCCATCTCTGTTACTAACACTGTGTTTAATTTAGGCAATGTTTAGCTTCTGCGTTTTTACCATTTACTAATCCAAGCTGTTGTGCTTGGTTCTCACAAGGGTGGTGGAGCGAAGTTCCTCACTGTGTGGGATTTGCGTTGTTGACTCACTGCTCCTGATCAAATTAATGCTCAAAAGGTAGTCAGCAAAATCATTCCTGATTTACTTCATCAGTCTTGCTGCTGTTCCACAAGGCATGAATTTAGCCCAATATTTCTCCAGTTACTAGGCTTTTTAATTTGATTTGTTTATTCATTTTATATTTTTGCATAGCACTTTGATGCTTGCAAAAGAAGAACGGACTCTATTAGATTTCCAGGAAACTATGGCTTCTTGCCTTCCATCTCCTCGTTTTACATTATTAAGGTTTATCGCATAAAATCAGGCCCTTCCATTGCCTGTTGTCCTGGGTCACCATTTTTCCCCACAGTGAATGCTGCAAGCTGAGCACCTGAAATCAGATTCAGGCACCTCAATGAGTGGCCTGATTTTCAGAAACGCTGAGCATCTCGCAGCTCCCATCGTCTTCAATTAGACCTGCTGGCTCTCAGCACTTTTAAAATCAAGCCACATATTTAGAGCCCAAATTCAGCACAGCATTTACATTTGTGCTTAAGTCTGTCCTGATTCAGCAAAGCACTTAAGCATGAGTGTTTTTAGATCCACTGAAGTCAAGTGCTCGGCTGCTTTGAATAAAAATAGACTCCTGGATTGGGGCCTAAGAATCCAAATACAGACACCAACACCTAATTTTAGTCTCCATTTGGAAAACTTCTGTCTCTCCTACCTTTAACCTTTAATGCTTACAGAAACACAAAAACGGCAGTCAGGTCATAAGGGAAAGAGAGGGAGGTTTAGGGAAGAGAAGTGGAAGCGATGAACAAACTTCTTCCTTGTGGAAAATGTTTTGAAAACTTTAAATCCAACTCTTGCAAGATGTCTTGACTCATTGCTATTGCTTCATGTTGCACTTCCAGAATCTCATTCAAGATTAATGTGCAGTTATTCTATTGTCCTTCACCATTAATTAATAAACTGCTATATTAAACTTTAACCAGTGCCAACTTCTTCTGCTTTTCCGTGAATCACATTCTCACCATTGATATTCCATGTTCACAAGCAAACTAATCTATAAATCAATTTTCTCTACTTTATCAAACAGCAGAAAGTAATAAAGAAGGTCACAAATAGTACAGTAGTTCCTTGGAGGTTTGTAACATCATAATTTAAAGCTCAGAAAGATTGAATCAAAAGTTGAATTAATCCCTAAGGGAAAAGATTCTATATAGATTCTATTGATAGACATAGGGCAGCCTGTCTTCACTGGGAGCTGGTATATTTGTTAATACTTCAGGGCAAAGGAGACTAGTCGTCTCAGCAAAGAAGAAAATGAAATCCTCCATGAGAGGAAGGGAATATGTCCTCTGCGCTTCCTGTCGCTGTGCTCTCCTAACACCTCTCTGCTGGGAAAAAGAGAAAGCCAGCTCATCCTTTGCTACACGATGTGCTCTGCTGAATGGCTGGTGTCTGTGCAAAGCAATTACGGAAACTGAATGGAATACATGTATAAATTTTAAATGTTGCACTTGATTGGTGCTCATTCCTAGACCGATGGCTTTTAGTGTCGAATAACCTCAACCCAAAATCTTAGCAGCCTGTGAACCCAAAGCGAAGTGAAGGTTTGTTTTTTTCAGTGACAAATTTTGGTGAAGTTACAAATATTTATTCTGCAGGTGGAAACATATTCCTCAAAACATGTTTAGCTTTTGAGGTTCCTTTGAATTATTGCAGCTTCCTTTTAACATGCTTCTGGAATCATAGTTTTGCAAAGGCATTTCTGATTCTCTTTTATAAAAATAATCTATAACCTTAATGACGTGACTGGACCTGATGAATTAAGCTCTTCCAAATTCAAGTGAAATTAATGGGGAGAAAAAGACTCCCATATAAAGGGAAATAATTTTTTAAAAAGTTACTAATGGGCTCAGTTGAAAAAGTTATATACACAGGTGTGGTATACAGTGAGATCTGATATACAGTGATCTGGTATACAGTGAGATGAAATGTACCTTTTTGGAATGCATGCATGATGAAGTACAGGATGATAAAAGGATTTGTGCTTGCGTACTGACAGTTTTCTTGTGGAATTTGCTAGTAGAGAGGAACTGAACTGGCCTGTGACGAAGGCAACTGAACAGAAAACAGGTACAATTACAGCCTCTCCAAAATCAGTGGCTAAACTCCAACCCTTGTCAGCCTTTTGCATTAACTCTGGCTTGTGTAAATAGTGGACAGTGATCAAATGTAAATAATCTCATGTGCCTTATTTGCGTCATGATAGATTGTCCGCCAGATGTAATGTAAATTAAAGCCAAAGCTAAGTATGAAGAAAAATTTGTCCTAAAGAGCAGAATATGTAAGTTGCTGTTAGGACTCCTAATCAAATAAAATATTTGCTACAGTTTATTTTTGACAATGTGAATTTCATTCTCTATTAAATTAGTACTTGATAAAGTAATAAAATTATTGCATCCATAAAGTTAATGCACTATACCTTCAAGAAATCTTCTTTTTGTCCTCAGATTATTGACTTTGGCATTATGAAAAACGCACATTGGTGCCTTGAACTAATTCTTTCCGACTGCATTTGCAGCTCAGGCCTTTGCTTGTTTATGCAATGTGTTGGCAGTAAGTTTATTAAAAAAAAAAAAATCAGCCACACAATTGAAAACTAACAGAGTCCTTTCTGGTTTTAACCATTTAGTGGTACAGTACCACAGCTAACCCTAGTTTTCTATTGCATGAATAATTTATTGTCATAGCTAAGCATGCCCTGGGTTATACACTCCTGCCAGCAGTATGGAGTGGTGAGTGCTGTTGCTGAATAATGATTAATTACTCGCCCTTCTGAAGGAGCCTGGTTTTGTAAACTGGTCACACAGCATGTTACGTGGATTGTGTCTGCTATACAAAAGGTTACTTGCAATCACATAATGAGACATAATGATGCACATCACAACAATTCTTTGGTACAAATCTGCACACAATGGAATTTAGATAGAAACCCATTTATTTGCGTACCTTGTTTGCCAGAGGGTAAAAAACGTCACTGCATTGCTGAAGTGCTGCCATTGCTCATTCTGCAGTGCTGACATTTTGGGTGAGAACAGTGTGATGGCTTCTTCAGGAACCTCCAGCTGCAGCTTCACAGAGTTGCCCTGTGACAACCTGCTGGCAAACTCTGGGAGGGACTTAGCTCCCACAGCGTGAGGGCTATATGAGTGGGATGGTTTGCTGACACCTGTCCAAACTGTTGGTGGGAAGTTGGGATGCAGTTCCTCCCTGCAAGGTGAGGAGTTTACTTGCAGTATGGTGTTGGCATCCCTGTATGTGCTTTTAACTGTCTGCCTTAGGAGTTTTGCCATATATTGTACTTCATTGTGTGGTCAAAGGAAGAAGGGCATTCAGAAGTATCATTCTAAAACCTAGAGCCACAGCTTTTCTGAACTTTAGGGGGGAAATGCTCTAGTTGTTCTCAACTTCTCTCTGGAAAACAAGAAGTACTTGGGCACAGCTGGCTGAGGGCTCTTGGGACCACTGCTGGCAGCACTGCTGGTAGATCAGTGGTGTCTAGTCCTGCCTGCTCTCAGCCAGAGTCACTTGACTGTCCAGACAGGATCTCTACACTACTTTTAATTTGTCTGTGTGACACTAAGGCCCTGCTAGTCAAGCTCCTCAAGTTCTGCAACTCAAGCTGCAGAAGTTTGAGATGCTAGAGATGAGACATGGGGCTTGGTAGGCAACTGGCCTTCTGTTCTGGGGAGGATGGGAAAGCCTGGATGTGTATCTCTGACCTATGCCAACATGGCAAAGGTGGCTGCAGCAGCCCATGCCATCTTCTTTCCTTGTGCAGTGATGTGGATTAACCATCAAGTTCACAAAAGCTCTGTCCTGATCTGGTCAGGCAGGATGGTTTGAACAGGAGCTGCATTTGAACAGACAGGGACGTGTGTGGTTTGAGAGCCATGCTTTGCGTGCTGCTGTGCTACTGTTATGTGACACAGCGTTCAGGAACTCCTTGGCATCTTTTAGTTGACCTACTCATTTTGTCCACTGTTGTCTCAAGGACAAACCGTTATGGTGTTATGGCAGAAGAGCATCACTATAGAAGATTAGGTAGCCTATAAAACTTGTGTTTTCCCATAAATGATGTGGACTTTGCTTATGTGGTACAAGTTTCTATTCCATATATGTGCCAATGAATAAACTGCAACTGAATCATCAGCAGTCTCTGATGCAATTACATACTTACATGGAGCTAGAGAAGGTTGCTGGGGTAAGACCAGCAAATGGCACGGTGCTGCTTCCAATATAGCTCATGTTTCTCCTAACGTTTCCACAGCCTTTAGCTTTGCCTGCTAGCAAGGTCATGGCCTCAGCCACCACTTTGCCCTCCAATACATGACAGTCATGCAAACCATGATGGAGTGCTACGTGCCCTTCCAGTGAGCACAAGGCAACCATGAGACCCTTACGAGTTTCCAGGGCCCTGGTGGAGTGTGCTGGCACCCTGGCATGAGGGTGGCCATAGCACCATGGGGGACACCATTTGTGTAATGCCTGTTCTACACCGAGCCAACAGCTGGAATAATTCTGCAGCTAACAAATATAATTTTTCTTCCACAAATAGTTCCTTGAGCGGTAGATCATGTGCAGGCTCATTTACTGCAGCACTATCCTGTGGATCTTCTGATTTGTCATAGTCTCTCAGAGGTGGGTCTGTGGTGGCAATAATGAAGAGTGTTTCTGCCTCTGCCTTTTCCCTTGATTTCATTAATTAAATTGTGGTGTGCTAGATCACACTGTCCTGGAGGTTTCTACCTGCTACCAAATGTTACTGAAATGGGCAAACATGTTCAGAACATACTGGAGAATGGGAGCCAGGAGGAAACAACACAGGCTGGAGAATAATGTATGCAATGGGAGCAGGGTGAAAACAGCTGAGGCAGGAGGCAGAAGCACCTCAGTCTCATCCCTACAGGAAATGGGGGGGGAAAACCCAGTTAAATCCTCCACTTTGATGGCTCAATAGTATTAGTATTATTTCCTAGCCACCCAAATGTTGTCCCTTTAAAAAATCCGGTGTCATTAGTTTCAGATTCAGACCTTTGCATATTTGCAACTGGGCAACTGTAGTGAGATTTATGTGAAAATCTTAATGAGAGTAGACAGGAAATGGACATGAAGCATCGAGCATGAAGCCTCACAGCTCTGAAGCTGCACAGAGAGGCATATCAAACATATATCACAATCCCACCAGTTTTGCTTGTGCCATTATTAAGCTGTTGATTTGTATGAAAGCTGATATATAATTGAAGAATCTATTTATTCATTTAAAATGTAAAAGGCATAGCAATAATAAGACTGCTCTGTAACAAGCCTCCAGCAATTCCCCTTCCTAGCAGAAGGAGGTTTGTAGGTAGCTGTTCATGCTTTTACTCCAAATCTCATGGCATTGGTCTTGCTCTACAATGTTGGGTCTGATGAGATTGGATGAGGTTAAGCTGCCACAAATAGCTGCTCACTAGCAGTTTTTTCCCTCACTCACTCAACAGTGCCAGACTCACTATATGTCTGGGAGGCAAAGAATACTGTTACACTAGACAAATGGAATAGGAACCAACAACAAAGTGAATCCTGCGCTGTCATATACATTTTTTATTCACATTGCACATAAATCTCATCCAAGCTCATGGGAGAACTTTAGCATCCCCTTAAACTCCCATTTATTCTCCATCCCTCTCATTCTTTGCACTGTTAAGAAACAGATTTATTTTCTGAAAACTACTCTTAATCACTGTGCAAATAGCAATGGAACATTTATACTCCAAGTAATAAATAGATGATTCACATCTTAATACGAGACTGGAGATTATTCTGACTTATTTGTGTTTATTGCATCTAACACACAGATGCTTTTCTCTCTTTCTAATAGAAATGTTAATTATGGGATTTCATTATTTTTATTTAGACTTAGGATTGATGTTTTTTTTCTCTGCCACAATGTGCATGGGACAGTCCTACAAGACAGGAAATTAATATGTTCAGTGCTCCAAAATGCTTAAGGTAGAGAAAAAGAACGTTAGATTTAATAATCTGAAGTTCTGTGGAAAATGCAGAGTAATAGAGGGCATGGAAATCCAGCTATTATTATGCTGGTTAGTGGAGTAGCAAGAGAAATCAGTCATAGCTTTTGATGATAATGACAACATAGTGAAGCAGGGGTATGGTCAGTGCCCAAGTTTAAGTCCTTTGCCACAGAAAGGTAATATTGTCAATTCAAGCACCTCTGAATGGGAAAGTAGATTGTCTTGTTAGAGTGGCTCTTCTTGGAAAAACAGGAGACGTTTTCTCTTACTCCTCTTTTGTAGTAAAAGTCTTTATTACATTAAACTGCCAAGGGCAGTTTTTGGCTCTTGGAAGTATTTGTTTCTTGTGTGCAGAGAGAAACATTGAGCAATATTTTCATTGTTCCATTTTGCTCACACAGGTTCAGGTAATGCCAAGGAAAATATTCCTTTGGTCAAACTGAAAGTCATACGGATCTTTGGTTCCTTTATCAGGGCTGTAAGGCTTGTTTAACATTTCATCTTTTAAGGTGTGTTTAACCTTCAGAAACCTTTTTTGTCATGCCTGTTCTTCAGTCAACATATGGACATGCCTGCATACATACCACATAAGCATGATTATATATGCATATATACATATCATTACCCTGATGCATAAAATACGTACGTGCATGTAGACCCCTCATCTGGGATTTGTCACCAAGGAACTCATCTGTTGCAATAAAACATAAACTTCAATAATAGTTCTTTCTCCAAACAAGGCCACAGGCTATATCTACATTCTTATGTTGCAGGAGAATTGCTTCCTGCAGGCCAGCAAGAAGCTCTGATTCCCTTTGCACCCTGGCTGACGTTATTGCAAAAGAGCCTTCCTGACAGGGTCACCGTCACAAGTGGAGTCAAAAGGAACACCTTCTGCTCTGTGGTCACAGCAGCTCACTGGTGTCCACAGCGTTGTTCCTAAATGGGTAGGAAATTTGCAGTACCTGCTTAACTCGTGGTGATTTGAGCATTTCTAATCATTCATCTCAAAACAGTTTTCTATAGTTTTACAGTTATAGTAACTGAATTCAGGGCTACCTAAAAAAGAAATTTTTGTTCCTTAAAAATGTTGTTTACAAACAGATTTGTGTGCTCTAGGAGTTGTTAGTAATGGGCAGACTGAGACCCTCAGAGTTTAACCCAAAAAGTCCATGAACAGCTAAAAGACGGAAAGCAATAGTGCCTGTTTTTCACTCCCACTGAACTAGCATTTATTGAGGTCACTCTGCAGATATCCTTAGTTCCTAAGATCGTAGGGTCCAAAGCACTCCCACACCATCTTTGCTTCTTCTCAGGAGTGGAAACCAACCTGGTGACTCAAAGAGTTTCAGTCTTGACATGATACTGGCATTATCAGGGACTACTTCAACAGAAAAAAAATTGTCATTTCCTTAAATCTGTGTAGTGGGTTGACCTTGGCTGGACACCAGGGACCCACCAAAGCCGCTCTATCTTCTGCAACAGCACAGGGGAGAGAAAATATAACGAAGGGTTCATGAGTTAAGAACCAGGGGAGATCATTCACTGATTACTGTCACAGGCAAAACAGGCTCAAAGTGGGGATATTAATTAAATTTATTACTAACAGAATCAGAGGAGGATAATGAGAAGTAAAATAAATCTTAAAAACACCTTTCCCCCACCCCTCCCTCCTTCCCAAGCTCTATCTCCTCCCCCCCAGGGGCATGGGACGACAGGAAATGGCGTTTCCAGTCAGTTCATCACAGGTTGTTTCTGCCACTGCTCGGGGAGAGAAGTCCTTCCTCTGCTCCAGCATGGGGTCACTCTCATGGGAGACAGTCCTTCATGAACTTCACCAGTGTGAGTCTCTGCCATGGGCTACAGTTCTTCACAAAACTGCTGCCACATGGGTCACTTCTCCATGGGGTGCAGTCCTTCAGGCACAGGCTGCTCCAGCATTGGTCCCCGCCACACAGGGCTGCAAGACCTAAGAGGAAAACCTGCTCCAGCGTGGGCTTCTCTCTCCATGGCTCTGCAGGTCCCTGCCAGGACCCTGCTCCAGCAGGGACCTCCCACGGGGTCACAGCCTCCTTGGACACCCACCTGCTCTGTCATGGGACTCCTCCATGGGCTGTAGGTGGAACTATGAACCCATGTGGACCTTCATGGACTGCAGGAGCACAACTGCTTCACCATTGTCTGCACCACAGGCTGCAGGGGAACCTCATCTCTGGCTCCTGGAACACCTCCTCCCCCTCCTTCTCCACTGACCTTGGTGTCTGCAGAGTTGTTCACATGTTCTCACTCTGCTCTTCTCTGGCTGCAATTTCATCTGCTCATAACTTTTTTTCTTTCTTAACTATGTTATCACAGAGGTATTACTATCATTCCTGATTGGCTCTGCCTTGGCCAGTGGCACGTCCGTCCTGGAGCCAGCTGGCACTGGCTCTGCCAGACACGGGGAAAGCTTCTGGCAGCTTCTCACTGAAGCCACCCCTGTGTTCCCTCCTACCAAACCTGGCCACACAAGCCCAATACAATCTGGGATGGTGTATCAGCCACTCCAAGATATGGAACTGATAATAGATAATTTTAGCTAATAAACTGCTATGAACCCCTATCTCCATTTATACAGGACCATATCTGCCAACTGAACAAGGGTTTGGTTGTTTCCCCCCATTTTGATAAGTTCGTTCTGTGATTAAATTTACAGCTGGCTGCAGTATATTTTAAAGGTCATTTCCAGTCCATGGTCATAAACCAGGAAATAGTCTCCTTCAACCCATCCAGTTCACACTGAATTCACAATAATGACGCTGTAAGAATTTGTTTCAACTCCTGTATTGAAGAATGCAAATATTTTTTGTTTGTTTGTTTGTTTATTACAGCACACTTTGGTACTTTTCACTAGCATCTGTAAACTGAAATAGTTCAAGTTAGATGCTACACCAGGTGGCTTCTCAGCATAGCCAGGTCACCTCAAATCACTACAGCTTTGCAGAAAATGATGGGAGCATGTTGTCTGCTGCAGGGGCACCCAGGACACCCACACCAGCAGTTACTCTGAAGTCTGAATTTTGCACTGTGTCGCATACAGGCTCAGCACTAAAAATTCACAGTCTATTTTTGGATGCCACTACCATGACTCTTCAGGGGTAAATAGCAAAATGTAATTTCTGTTGATATCTGACTTTATATTTACAACATGTGGCATTATTCTATTTATTTAATAAAATCTACTCCCATTTAAGAAATCTTTCTATTCAGATCTGTCTTTCTATTCAGATCTGTAAAGGGAGATAATTGCTCAGTTCTACTGATTGTCTGTTATTAAGGGAAAAAGTATTTAAAGATTTGAAGATACCCCTGCTGCACTCTTCAATGGCTTTACAATCTCTTCCTTGTGTTTTATCACTTCAGCATTGCACTAGATTTCCTTTAGCTTTTGATGAAATCACCTCCTTGATGAAATCGCTGAAAAACCAGGCTCTGGGAAAGTGCTTAATCTCAGATCCCAAAGACAAGTTTGTTCCAAAGATGTTCATGCTTTGCAGTCTACATATTTAGACATCTCTGGTGATACTACAAAGTCTTTGCAAATGCTCATATTGTTTCTCCAGCCTTTGGGTTACTTTACTAGAGATATATTTCTTTGTGAATTAAGTGCACTTTGAGGATAAAATGTTCATCAGAAGTCTTCAGAGTTACAATATCATCATTTTCATCATATTACTTTGAAAAGATATAATTTATACATATATTTTTAAAAATTAAAGCATATTTAACAAAGGGCTTTTCCTCACTCCTTGTTAAACTTCATAGCAGTCATGTATTGGGTCAGAGCAGAGCCTTCAGCCAGCCCATTTGGCTGAAAATCTGAAATTAAAAACCTCTTCTGGATTAATTTTTGGCATCCTTTTGCAGTCATACATTGTTTTACTTTCCCTCACTTTGTACTTTTTTTGGTATGCAGTGCTCCGTTCCAAGAATATGTAGATAAAATGCAGATATACAAATGAAGGCAATTAACAAAGCAAATAAAAATAAAGCTATTGGTCTAGTGGTGCATACTAACAGTATATAAATATATACACACACACATAGGTATATCTAAACACATACACATGTGTACAAATGTTTGTATATATTTGTACACTGCAAATATTCCCAGCTTGAATAAGGAGAACAAATTCTGGAAGGAGCTGCCTAATACCTTTCATAGGAACAACCCCAGCTGACCCTTGAGGATGGTCTGATAGATATGAATTGCTACTGCCATTATGCTATTGGAGAAACAGGGCTACTTTGCCAAAATATGAATCCATTTAGTCATAAACACTACAGCTAAGTTGATTCAGGGTTTATCTAAAAAAGCCCAGCAGGTTTGGTGTAAAATGAAAGGCAGAATTTTAATTTGGATGGCGATTGTTTTTCAATACTGCTAATTTATACTAAACATCCTGATTTACATAAGCAAACAAAGGCCAAATATTAGGCCAAGGAGCACAATCAAAACTTAGGTTCAGTTATGGGGGAAAACAGGCTGCTGGAATACAATTCACTAAAACCAGCCTTTTCAGCTTTTGCCAGCTTTCAGTCCCCAAGCATTTTTCCATGGAGGTGTGGGGACCTCTGACATTAAACCTAGCCCAATACTTGCATGCTTGTGTTCCTTAATTGTCCTTCACAGATCTGGTGAAAGTAATTTAAGAGGTTCCTGGACCACAGGCTGAGAAAACTCTGCTCGTTTCTCTCTCATTTTTTCCTCGTCTTTTGTTTCCTGTATGACATCTATCTCCCCGTCTTTGGGGTCAGAAGATCTTCTTATTCCTCCTGGTATTTGCCTAGATTTACCTACAGGCACTTTGTTGCTCTCATCTAATGCTCCTCTTTTGCACCCATCTTGTAATGCAGCCCCTGATGGAGCAGGTGGGGTTATTTTTCCTGAAGAACAGGCAGATTTTGCAGTCTTGTCCAATTTAGGTCACTGTGACTTCTGGATTAATTTTTTGCCTTAAGCTGGAAACTGAACTTCTACCACTGATGGATAGAAATTTCCACTGCAAGCATGTGCATCTGCATATATCTGTGTTGACAGTTATTCAGAGCCTCCCCAAAAGAAGCCCCCCCATCACTGATGGACCTGTAGAACCCTGCTCCTACTCAACCCTGCAGCTCCAGTTACCACAAGCCCCCACTGCTCTCAGTCCCATAGTCAAAACTGATGCCAAAAGGCAGCCCATCAACAGATTTCTGTAACCTGCCTCTTCCTAGAGAAGAAAAAAAAAAAAAAAGGAAACTTTAATTTTAAAAAAGAGTTTTTTATTCAATTGGGTTTGAGTGCTTGGTGTGGTAAAACTGGAATTCTGGAGGAGACAAATTGAGAACCAGCTATTATCTCAATGAGACTCTTTCTTTAATGACTAAAAAGACAAATAATCTTTAAAGAAATATCTAAAATTATGTTACTCCTATTTTGGTTAAGTTCATCAAAATGCAACCTACAGCTAATACCTATTCACAATAAAGTTGCTTAATTCATTGTCTTGAATTAAGAAACTGTAATTTCCACATATTGAATTTATGAGTCTTGGCAGTGAATTAAGGATGTATATAATATAATCTTGATTTGCCAAGTTTATTTTCTAGAAATCTAGAGTTTAGTCTGCATCATTTCTTCTTACTATATTACATCTTTACAACATTACATCACTGTCATCTATTAACATACTATCTGAAAGACTATAGTACACAGAACTTTCAATTATGCTAAAAATATTGGTTCCTTTTTTATCAAAAGAAATGACTGGCTGTACACTGCCAGAGCGAATAGCTTGTACACTGGCTGTAGTTCACCTGGTCTTAGCTATACAAGAACTAGTCTTGTTGGGTTCCAATACTCGCTCCCAGTCAGTGAACTTCTTGTGTTGTAACCCAACCTTTATACCCCATGCAGCTTTTACAGTGCTTAAGAGGAAATGGTTGTCACTTGAGGTGTTGATTTCACTAACTATGTAGCAGAGACAGAGGCTGATTTAGAGACCTAAAATTTGAACGGATGAAATCAGATGTAATGACATCTGTTCTTGGGGTGTACTGCCTCTCAGCCTCTAGCAATGGCTGTTTTTATCATTACCTGAAGTGAAGAACACATGCTTATTTATTTAATAAACATATGTATGAGTCCTCTGTGTGCTGAATAAATAGGACTTAATAGTTTGCCCATTCTTAAAGAGAAGGAAGTTCAGTTTCGTAAGCAGTCCCAATGAAGAGCATTGCTTTCCCCTCCTTCTCAGTATCTTAGAGGACAATGACACCAATAAATTATTCTTTGAGGAAATAAGGGACATTTCCAAGTCATTTCCTTGTCTTTATGGGGGACTTCAACTTGCCAAAAATTAACTAGGAGCATCACACAACTGGTATAACCTGGGCCAGACGATTCCTAAAAAACCTGGATGACAACTCCTAAGGGAGCTGACTTGGAAAGATGCTCTCCTTGATCTGCTGCTTGTCAACAGAGTGGGTCTCATGAGCGAAGTGGAGATTTGTGACAGTCTTGGCCACAGTGACCACTAAGTAATTGAGTTTAAAATCTCAATGAGATCTTGACAGGAAGAAAAATGCCAGCACAACCTCAACCCTGAACATGAGGAGAGCAGAATTCAAGCTGCTCAGGGAATTAGTAAGTAAGGTCTCCTGGGAAGATGTTTTTGCAGGTGCTGGGGTTCATCAGTGCTGGTCACTTTTCAAAGACCACCTCCTAAGAGCACAGAAGCAGGCAATCCCCAAGTGTGAGAAGTCAAACAGGTGAGGCAGGAGGCTGGCTTGGCTGAGCGGGGAAATAGTGAAAAAAAGGAAGGTGGAAGCAAGTTCAAAGGACGTGGGAAGAATACGGAGATCCTGCTTGCCGCTGTAGGGAGAAAATTTGTGCAGGCAAAACTCAGCTGGAGTTGAAGCTGGACAGAAATGTGGGGAACAAGAAAAAGAGTTTTTTTCAAATATATTAACGGCAATAGGCAGTATAGAAATATCATCACCTCATTACAGGATGAGGATGGTCACCCTACAAACAGGGACCCAGGGGGTCTGAGTGCCCTGAGCTGGAGGACCATGACTGTGAGAATGATCAACTCCCAGTCAACCCTGGAACTCTGTGGGATCTGCTGCTTCAACTGGATCTCTACAAATCTATGGGGCCTGATGGGATTCATCGAAGAATCCTCAAAGAGCTCCTGATTTCATTGCAAAACCTCTCTCGACAATTTTTGAGCAGTCTTGGGAATGCAGAGAGATCCCAGCTGACTGGAGGTTGGCGAACACTGTCCCAGTTTCAAGAAGGGCAAGAAATTGTGTCAGGGAAGGTTTGGGTTAGATACTAGAAAAGGTTCTTCACACAGAGAGTAGTTGGATGCTGGAACAAGCTCCCCAGAGAGGTGGTCACAGCACCAAGCCTGACAGAGGATACTCTCAGGCACATGGTGTGACTCCTGGGGATGGTCTTGTGCAGAACCAGGAGTTGGGCTCAATGATCTTTGTGGGTCCCTTCCAACTCAGCATATTCTGTGATTCTGTTATTCTGTGACGTCACTTCTTTCTTGCAGCAATGTGAGCACTGAGCAAACTGCAGCTGGATTACTGCAGCAAAAAGCTCGTGGCTGAAAGAGTTTGAAATACAGAAATGCAGTACCAAGTTCTTTCTTCTGTCCAGACTCCAGCATAGACTTTAGTTATTTCATTGCACCAAGCTATGATGCAGGTTTGTGAGAAAGAAATAAAATTTTAAAATCTCACCAAAATCCCAGGCACTCCTTTCCAGTTATATAGAGGTGCCAAAATCCACGCAATTTTTTTCCTTATTCATCTGTAACTGAACAGAATTAATGTACGTGGTGATTTACTATCTCTGAAGTCATGTCCTTTTTATTATTAAACCTAAGCAATAAAAAAGCCGCAAAGTGCAAATCCTTTAAAAAACCCCAGGTTTCTAGCTCTAGCAAAATAAAAGTCAGACTTTCAAAAGAAAAGCAGATGTCTCCTTAAATTAATTAGACAAACACTTCCTGACATTGGCACGTGTTAACATCCTATAAATCACACTCCTATATCATTTTACCTTATCTTTCTACTTACTGCTTAGATCAAGGTTTAAATATATGATTTATACAACGAACCATTAAGATTTCCTAACCTTGCTGCGCTCTACCATTCTTGCTTATTGAACAGTAATAAAATTAGCCAAAGGGAACTGGAGGTTATGCTAGTAACTTCGTCAAAGAAAAGCAGTTGCTGTGAGGTCCATTTCTTGCTCAGGCTACATGTCCTTTTCCCAGTGGCAATCACACACTGCACTGTGACCCCAAAGACTGTTTGCTATTTCTTTTTCACACATGCCTATGCAGGAGCATGGATTCTCTAGAGTGGGCTGTAATTTGCCCCTGGCCTTTTAGGCGTTTTTTCAAAACCTGTTCTTGCAATAGTAACCAATTAAACTAGTTACTAAGAAAGAAGCATGTTTCAGCACTTAAGTTAATTGAACTGTTACAAACTAAATATGATTCCAAATTGTTTCTGTATTCCAAATCACTTCATGCATGCAGATAAAATGAAAAAATTACCAAATCGTTTTGAAATGTGCAAATCAGGCATACAATACTGACATTTAGATCTGTGACCTGATCACAATGTAGTAAGTACCTCTGAAAACTTTGCAGATTTTAAAGCTGTCATGTGAAACCCTTGAACCACTGCCTGATGTGATATTCAATAAGTGGAAGTCAGGCTGCAATCAAATTGTGGAACTGTCTGCATCAGGGTTTTACTACCAACTTACCCAGAAAATAATCTATCCCTCATTCATTTCACGGGCCAAGTAAGAAAGAACAAATGGCTTAATGTATAAAACACATGCTTTATTCTTTGGGACCTTAGTCTGAGTTCAATTTGTGGTCCTAACTAAAATGAGCAGCTCAATCCCCGATGAACAGTAGTCCATATCGTTGAACTACCACACACGATTAGGCACAATTGGCTGTCTCTGCTTAGGAGAAGTTGAAGAGTGATTTAGCATGGAGACTAAATCACTGCTTTCAGCTGTAAAGTGTGGTGGCCCTTTCTGGAACTCTGTGACCACAAAAAAACCCAACAAAACCAAAAACAAAACAAAAACAAACAAACAAACAAACAAAACCCCCCAAAAACCCTGAAAACTAAGAAAACCCCAAAACCATATTGTTTCTTTATTTCAGCATTTCTTTAGTACAAAAAAAATAAAGGACAGGAAAAACCTCATTCTCTTGTAATAAAAACCATATGGCAGCCCTAATTTGAAGCTATTCTCTTTTATTAAGAAATTAGTAACTACCATAACTGGCAGAGTGATGGTGGAAATGCTGGTACATGGAACAAATGGATGCTGCTAAAAAGAGAAGAGGAAAAAAGATGCTGAAGAAGAAAAGCAATGATGCTGGAAGCTGGCAAAAGCTTTCCTCCCTGAATGCTGGAGCATGAGAAATGCTTGCTGGGTAATGCATCTATCTAGTTACATGTCATACATGACCACACCATTGAAGGGTTTAACTGTCCTGGGATTTAAACGTGTCACTACTGGGATAAGCTGCACTTGTACAAAACAGAGTAGTGTAAACTATTTTGCCAATGGTGTGAGTGGTGGGCTCTAGCAGAGAGGTGATTTGAGAATATCAAGGCTTGCACTGGAGCACAGGAAGGAGAGGGTGATAGCTGAATAGGTTGTGTGAGCAGCAGACCAAGCTCAGTGAGGGGTGAAGGCAGCCGTAGAACCACTAAGCAGGGGATTATAGGAAGCTGAAGGGAGAAAAGAGCCTGCCTCAGTGTGGTGTAAAGAGAGAATTAAATTAAGTCACTGGATCTATTTCACAGTACTCCAGCAGAGGATATTGGCTAGTACTATAGAAAAGAAGAGATTTAGTGTCTGTACCTAGAACCCTCCCAAAATGTAAGGATCAGAATAAGTCTCTGCTGTATTATTAGGTATAAACAAGCTCAGTCAAATACTTCAAAAGCCTTAGTGTGGTACTCCACCTTGAGAAATGGGATATGGTAGCTTGGCAGTGGGATTCATGGGCATGGCTTTCACTACCTGATCTGGCGTGACCAAGGTGACCTCCTGAGCTCGGGCTGGTCAGAGCATCCCCATATAATACACAGACGGGAGGCACAGGGAGTAGTGGAGAAAACTGACTGCAACCTTCTGTTCAACTCTGTGTACTAACATTAGACCTCAGAGGAAATTCACAAGGTTTTATTTTTAACAGAGATTTTTTTGGCTTTTCTCAGGAATTTCATTAATTTTCATTATGAACTATACTTGCCTCTTTCATCTCAGGAAGAAAAGACTATGACTGGAGGTACGCAACAGCCCTCCCTTTTTAGTTGCTGGAAGTAAGTTAATAAATGCAGTCACAATTCAGGATACCATTCTCATTCCTTATTGATACCAACTATACTCTAACAATGAATTTCAAAGTGCTGCTGATGTAAACTCTACCTGAAGCCTGTTTGATCTCAGATAAGCATCTTCATCCCATTCTTCATTTCAAGAAAAAAAACCTTACCGCACAGAAACATATTCATGTGCTTTGGGTTCAGTTCAAGATAAGCCGTGCTTTGCAGAAAACCTAATTAATATCAATCACAAGGAAAACAGAAAGTGGAAGGAAATGTTCTTTCATTTCTTGATAAACAGATCACCCATGATACATATACAAATGGACATACCAATTTGCTTTATTATGCAAGTATCTCCATGTAGGAAGGATTTTTTAGGGAATAAAGAGGTAGTTGCAGTTTTGCTCTGGTGTACATGACAGCAACTTTGTTCTGTTAAGTGGGAGTTGAATAAGTGTAAGATACTCAAAATAATTTATTATTAATGATAGCTTATAAATACACTTCTTAATATTCTCATAATTTATTTCAGGAATTTCTTCTCTCCATTCTCCTCCCCCTTGCCAAAAGGAAAGCCATGGCTTATGACCTAGGAGACCCTATGGGCTTAGAATAGAAGCTTTATGGACAAATATTCACATCTGAAAAGATCTTGCAAAATCAGAGCAACTAAATTCTGTCACAAGTCCGCATCATATAAAAGCACTTCAGCTTACCTTTGAGGAATTTTGCTGTTGACCAGCACCCTTCGGCATCCATGGATTTTAATCTTGGATCTAGCCATATAGCTAGAACTGGCTATGTAGTGGCTTCCAAATGATGTAGGACTTGCTGTAGATCTGATTCACAAAATTCTCTTGTCCAAAGCAGAGTTCTGCTTTTATCAGTGCTCTAGGTCATTTTGGGAAACGGAGGGTTTGGAGGAAAGGTCACTAATCTTTAGAGAGGTCTCTGCCTTGGCTATCAATCCACCTTTAAAGTCCTTGATGTTAACATTTCAAGTGACAGTAAGGTATATACCAAGCTTGGGAAGAAATACAAGCCTCACATAGTTTAGTTTTATCAAGGCATTGGCTCAACAAAGAATTTATGTGTCTAAAATATCATTCTATTTGGCCTCAAGTGAATATAAAAAAAAGATATTCCATTTTATTACTTCCTTTGAGCTTCCCAGTACTTTCAGCTTTGTTGTAGCTTGCCCTCAGCTGTCTTTTTGTGATGCAACTTTTTTAGCTGCAACATTTAGAGTTTGCTCACACAAAAGCAACCAAAAAACCAACAAAAAGAACCAAAGAAAGGACTCAGTTGTTAATATACTAAATATTTAAAGGAAAGGTCTAAACAATGGATTATTGGAATGACTGGTACGCGATAGCTGAAGAAGCCCCTCTTCTCCCCTTAACACTTGATATTATGTATGTGCACACATTCTTTAATGTATTTCAGATTATGTCCCTCCACAACCTCTCCTTTCCTTATTTAGTGATGTGCTGTTTTTGCCTTTGAGAATGATTTCTTTTTGGCATCTTGTGGCATTACTGAGGAAGTTTCTGATGCATTGAGTCACTTCAAGGACACAAAATCTGCGGCCCACACTGAAAGGACCAATCCTTCCATTGTGAGAGGCAAAAGTGAGAGGATATAAAAGAGCTGGAAAAGCTGCCTTTAACAGGTTTGAAGGGGATATAAACATGAAGAACAGAAAACACTGGCTAAAGATGAAGCTCCAGACCTTAGACTAAGTCCTGATTCAGCATGTAAGCCATTGGTGCACTGCTATTTAGTCAGTGGTCTGTAAGATCTTGGTGGTCCATACAAGCAATTCTTGTCATTACTTGTTGGCAGACATCATCAGCAGACTGCAAGTCAGTCCTTAGGTGTTTCTGAAAATCAATACATCCCTAATGGGAAAAAAAAAAAAAAAGAGGCACCACACTAGTTAATCTGGCTTTCTCCTCGTTTTTTTTTTTTTTTTTTTTTTTATTTTCATT
>JAYRBT010000139.1:56009054-56056801 GCA_036023395.1 Myiotriccus ornatus
TCCCTAATGGGGAAAAAAAAAAAAAAAGAGGCACCACACTAGTTAATCTTGCTTTCTCCTCTTTTTTTTTTTTTTTTTTTTTTTTATAATTTATTTATTAGTGTTTATCTGCTTTGACACTAAGATATGACCTTTCCAGTCTACCTTAAACTGCAGAGTCTGCCTAGCAGACTAGCTGCATCAGTGCTGTCTTACTGTCGAAATACATCCTCAGATACTTGTTTTCTTGAACCCTGAATGTATATTTTCTGCTGAAGCTTCCCTAGCTGAAAGATAGCTAGGATATGTCTGTGTGGTATGTCTGTAGTAACAAACCTTAGCTACAGCATGGACCTACTTCACAGAATGCATTTGGGTATTGTATTAAGCTGTAAATAATACGGGAAGCATTCAGGGAGATGGATTTATGTTGCTATTTTTCAAGGAACGGTGGCTTTGAGGCATAGTACATGTATCTGTCAAAATAATACACACAGCTCTGCAGTTAACTATTTACAAAGGATTAAAGTTTAGCTCCTAATAAGATCTTCCCTCTGATGCTTTTGCATTTGCTACCTAATACTAGGAGAAAAGCCTGTACAAATTATGAAGGGAATGTAGGAATTCATGAAGATCTGAAATACTCTGTTCAAGGGTGGATATAATGGGTAGCTGGGATAGAAAAAGCAGTCCAGACAAAAACATTTCTTGCATACTGTAAGAAGCAAAATGATAGCAAACCTTTATTGAAGTTCAGGAGTTATTTAGACATGTTTCTTTATGGGTTTTGTAAGTCAAGAGAACCACAAAGCTGTTACAGTACAGCTCACATTTCTACCAGCACTTGAGAAGAAACACTCTTGCCCTACCAAAAAACCCCGATAGACTATCTAAGGAGAAAAGCCTTTTTGAGGGTTTTGACTATGTAAAAGCTACTACAGGGAATCAATATGACGATAACAGGTAACTATTGCCTATTTGCTATTTTTAAAATTTGTCTCTCTACTATTTTGACTGTTTATTGTCCTCAGCCTTCTCCGAGCAGCATGTGATTCTTTGAACGAGAGAAAGCAGAGACTACATGGCTACTCCTCTGCAGCTGCGTTTCTAAGTTAGCTGCTCTTCATTTTCTAATTGGGAACCATGTTAGCATACGGGCTCACCTTTGGTAAATAATATTGTCATTCTGCACATATCTACTGAATAGCTAGGAATTTGGAAGCAATAATGACTTTATTAAAAACAAAATGGAAATGCTGAAATGGCATTTAAAATTAGAAAGATGACAGGGATTTTTTTTAAATAAAGACTAAAAACATTCTAAAAGTTGTAGAAGATCATAGCTTTCTGGATGATATGTCCTTTCTGAAATCCTAGAGATGCTGTAACCTCTAAGAGAGAATATATTAAAAGCTGAAAAAAATTAAAACTGGTCAGGTGACCAAATTATTTACTATTTAAATAGAACCCAGAAAAGTGGCAACTGGACTAAGGACTGCTACTACTTAAAAAATTCTAGAAGCCTGAAAAAATAAGAGTATATGGCTTCGCACATGGATTTGGCATATCAAACTTTATGGAAGAATGATAATCAATTAGAATCATAGAATCATAGCATAGGCTTATTTAGATTGAAAAAGGCTTATTTAGATTGAAAAAGATCATTGAGTCCAACTGCAAACCCAACACTGCCAAGTCCACCCCTAAACTTTTCCCCAAGTGTCACATCTACACGTACTTTAAATGCCTCCGGAGATGGTGACCCTGGGCAGCTTGTTCCAAAGCTTGATCACCCTTCCTGTGAAGCAGAAAGTGCATAGTAACCACTCTAAACGTCCCCCCATGCAACCTGAGGCCATTTCCTCTTGTCCTGTTACTGTTAGCTGGGAGAAGAGACTACCCCTGGCTACAACCTTCTTTCTGTAGATAAAGTCCTCCCTGAGCCTCCTTTTCTTCAGGCTAAACAACCCCACCTCCCTCAGCCTCTCCTTACAAGACTTGTGCTCTAATTGTGTAATGCCAGAAGGAAAAGTCTACAGGAAAGCATTTCTTGGAGGGCAAGTAGCGATGCAACACATGACATAGCATTCAAAGAGTTAAATTTTCTGAATAATTTAAGCATATCAACAGACAGTATGGATTCTGTACAGAAGTTAATTCTGCACCTACACAGAAAACGCCTGCACTGCCTGTTGACATCAGCCACCTGTTCAGGTTAGTTATAATACCTCATTGTGACAAACAGCACGATCGAAGAGGCTATTATGATAGGATACTCCAGTTGTAAATTAGGATGTAAATTAAGATGTCACAGACACAATATGATGCCAAGGTTAAGTTTTTTGATGTAATGAATGATTGTTTAATGGAGAAACAGCCAGAAGTCCCAGAGGAGAAATGCAGCTCTCTACTACCAGAAGATCTGGTTCGAAATTTTACTACCTATAAGGCAGAACAGAAGCTTATGATGAATCTATGTTCAAAAAGCTTGCTTGAACAGCAAAATCCAAGAGAAAGTGAAAATTAAAAGTGGATATTTAAAAAATGGAAACTTCACATTTTTCTCATTTACTATTTTAGCTATGATTGCAGCACTAGGAACTCTTCTTGTTACCCTTTCTGTCCCCTGTAAGCATCAGCTCCAAGTGAGCTTTAACTTTCCTAACACCATCCTTATATGCACAGGTATTTCATAGTCCTTCTATAGACTAAGAAATAAAGAGAAATAAGAAACAAGTAGAGATCAGAAGTGAATCTGTGGCAAAATAGGAAAATGACCTATGATTCACAGCATATGCATAAAAAGGAGTAAAAATTAACTTAAATTTACTGAGGATATTAAGCTATTCTGTTTAAAGAAGATCAAAACAACGGCAGGCCATTGCCAAGGGATTCTACAAAGTCAAACTACTGAGCAGTAAAATGGAAGATATATTTTAAATTTATAAATGCAATTTGGCATGTGTTTGGAAAAAAATATCTAGACATTATATTCATTATGTTAGCTCAATGATCTGTACTGGTCAAACAAATATGATGAGTGGCAGAAAGCATTAAGAGGAAGATAGCAGCAGCAAACTTCATTATATCGTTGTTTAAACTATTGTTACCACAACTTCAATATTACATAGAGTTCTCTGTCTTCAGTTTTGAAACGCACATCATAGCATTTAAAAGGCTGGAAAGAGGAAAGATCATGAGAGAACCAGCTTCTGTATGGAAAATTACTAAAATGGACAACAAAATGTCAGCCTGGAGACATAGCAGAGACAGATGTGATGGATAATGAAAACATAAATGGAAAGAGAAGACAGATAAAAAAATATTATTCACTGAGTATTATAATACCAAAAGTGAAGGACTTAAAAGTCTAACTGTCTTAGATGTCTCAAACACAAAAAGAGGAGGAATTTCAGTATGCTTTGAAGAGTCAGACATTGTCACAGGAGGTCAGTGTTGTTGATGCCAGATTTTGCATGTGTTCAGAAAACACCTGAAAAACTCACGGAAAGAAATCATTCAGAATTCTTAACATGAGTATACTCATGAAAAGCAGATCACTAGAAGGTGGATAACTTTACCAAGGGAAATAGCACTGTCTAGTTATTTCCATCTAGCTTTTTCTGTCCTGACACTCCTCACTAGATTTTATATTAAACATCAAACCCAGGGCACACACAGACACAGATCAGCTCTACGTTTGTATGTGATGCCCTTACCCCACAGAACAGCAGCAATGCTCAGTCTTTTCAGTTGGCCCAGTTGGCCCATTGTGACATAAAAGTATCCACTGACTTTATTACCTGAAAGAGGCTAAAACAGGCACTAGGATAAAGAAAGATATGCTCCTAACAGCCACTGGGCAGTCCATCTTGAAATCATCCCAGGAGTGCCAAATATATGGCTGGGGAGAAACAGAAATAAATAATAGAGGGAAATTAGTTTTCAATTGCTCATTTAGAATTGCTAGTTTCAATCAATGACAATTTTAAGGCATTAAACACATTCCAGAGTAACTTGTCAAAAAAAACCCCAAAACAAAACCCCTGCAGTTGCTGGCATTCTCTGAGGTTTTTTAATAAGATCAGGGTCAGTGATGGGAAATAAGCAGGAAGATGAATAGGATGTCAAAATTAAATTGAGTTCCAGAAGAGTTATCTTAAGTTCCCAGAAAAATAGAAACTCATGAAACTTTGTCTCAAACTAAGTGGGAAATGTGTGGTTTAGCTTAGAAGGTAGAAAGAAGGCTGATGACTGTCTTTAGAGGTATTAACAACCCATGCTATTTTAGCAGCTTGAAAAACACCTTCGTCCTTTGAATTCTGGAACAGAGAAGGTTCCACTCACTTTAAATTCTAATGATTTCTGCTGCACCAAGCTCTTTCATTTTTATACAGGAAACCCAGATTAATTGTTTCAACCATCTGACTATCCATTACAATCAGAGGATGTACTTCTTGTTAAAGTTTCAGAACTGTTGAATAAAATACCATTTTAACAACCCATATGTCTGTGTTTTTGTTTTGTTTTCTTTTGCTAAATGTTGTAGCGCTTTATCTTCTGGACTGTAAGTACACTATTGGCCAGACCATCATTAATCATCATTGTTGTCAATGAACAAAAATCCAGTAGGAGAAAAAAATTGAATGTCTGGGACACAGAGCAGTTCAGGTTTCTGAATGACCACACTGATTAATAACGTTGTGTTCATTTGGGAATTTGTCTATGCACTGTAGACCATTTGTCTATGAATTCTGTTCAGGTCTGTGGTCTTGCTACATATTTACACCATTGTTTAAGATACCCTGCCTACTTCCTCCTTGGGCTCAAGGAGGCAGAATAGTGGGTTTGAACAAGAGCGTTAAAACTGTTATAAAAACCAGCTCTTCTCCAACCAAAACTGTGGAATGAGTTAATCACAGCAAAACAAGCTTTCTCTAGTTGCCTGTGGATGAAAATCTAGAGTTTTAAGGACCAAAAATCCCTTGAAACAAACAAAAAGATCATATGAAGGCAGGGGTAAGTAAAAATAAGACAAGCAGGGAGTCACTTAGGAATAGATTTAACATGAAAGTTAAGGGGTGCCAAGCTAACAGGACCACTGGAGAAAGTGAAATAAACAAAACACAGTATTTTAAGGACTCTCTCTGAGCTGGGTAATGCATTCCATCATGATGAACCTGGAATTCAAACGGTCAGTAAGATCTTTGGGATTCTGAGGTGGAGATGGAGGTGTTGCATGTTTTGCATAAAACTGTACATCTCTTGGTCCATGTGAAATACATAAGAATCACACAGCGAGCCCTATCTATTTGCTTCGAGTAGCTTGAAGACAGTAGATTAACAGTGAAATTGCCCTCAAGAACAGAGGTGTGGGAAAGAGTGTTTTTAATCTGTTTAGAAACTCTCTTTTGTAAGAGACTGTCTTCTACTTACAGGTAAAGCAATAAATACATAATTTTGTATTTAATAAAAGTACTGAGTAAATTAGACCCATAAATTATGGCTGGAAGCAATCCAGGTACAAAGGAAAGCTTACAAGTCCCAAGACTCAACTTGTAGGTACATTGCAGCAGCCTGGTGGAATCCAATGAAGTGACTAGATGAGCTTCATAAAAAACCCGTTTGAGCTCATTTCTTAACCAAGTTCACAATATAAATGCTAGGTCTTTTGTGTCTTCTGCCATATTCCAACTATTGGATTAACTGCGCAGTTGCTGTAAGTACCTAGTAGATTGGTTTTATAGTTACACTTATATATATCAAATTAGTGCTGTTTTCTCCCCTGCAAACTTGGGATTTTAATTTAGATTCTTCTCTTAGCTGAAGACCAGCATTTAAGGTCTCTTTAATCTACAGTACAGTCTCTTAACTAAATGTCATTTCACACCTTCTTGGTTCTCCAATAAGGTGTTCTTGCCTTAGTACTCTCTAAAAAGCACTGTTGTAGGAACTTACGGCATCATTAGTTTCTATGCTTAAGCATGGGAAATGATATATAAGAACTAAGCTTTATCATTCTTAATGTTTTCATATGCTTGCAGGGAACTGAAAGTCCACAGGGGATAGAAATAAAAATGGAAATATAGTAACATTTTACTAATATAGCAGTGGCTATGAGAGAATGAATGTTATGCTCCTGAGCTCAGGGAATGCTCTTGCAGGAAAAGACTGACTCACCTGGAATCAGAAACCAGAGAGCACCTGCATGTGTTGTATGGACACAAAAGAAAAGGCTGGACACCCTCACTATGCCTTCTGATATCTCTGAACTAGAATCCCAGGACATGAGGCTACCTATTTGATAACATCAACTCGGATGTACCAGGCTCTGTGATGGGGGTGAGGAGGGCAGAGGTGTGTGTTAGCTGTGGATTGGATGTGAGTCCTTGTGTGCCTTGTCACACAGTGAGGGATTGGTGGTGGGGTAAGACTGATGGTGAGAAATGTATGAGTGCAAGGGTGCATATTCATCCACAACCATTCTAGTCAGTGACTGCAGTGTGGTATTCCTCCTTTTTCCTGTGGAATGGGCTGCTGGTCTTCTACACTCTGAATGCAATGACACAGTGACATCTGTACAGATTTATATATATATAAATGTAAATCTGTATATATATATATGTGTGTGTAGGCATCAGGCCGTTGCACTTTGTATTTACTCTAGGCCTGATGGAATAAAGTATTAAAATGACTGATAAGTTTTCTGTTACGGTTTTTAAAGAAAAGTTAGATATTCTGGGTCACAGTGCGGGAAGTTTATTTACTTCAGTAATTTAAAATCTAATGACTTTCATGGCTAATCCTGTTTCCTTTGCTGCTGCTTTATCTCTTTTGATAATGATGTAAGCTTGAATGCAAGTGTGAAGGGCATAAGTTTATACCTGGAAAATCACCAAGGTACTCTCTTTGATCATGCAGGTCTGTCTCACAAAGACCTGAAACACTGTGAGGGGCTCTGCGCTGCATTTATTCCAGTGACAACATCCGTTTCTTTCCTGATGCTCTCATTGAAAATGAAAATTGCCTGCTTCCTAGTCCTAGAAATACATAATTTCCTGTATATTTCTTCCCCTTACTTATTTCAATCCCTTCTAATCTAGCTCAGCATTATATGTATCAGCACTGGTGACAACTCAAGGAAGTGAATTTAGAGTGGTTCGCTGCACTGAAGGCCTGACTCCTTCACTGTTGACATCAGAGACAAAAGTCAATGATTTCATTAGTACACAGAATCTGCTAAATAACTAAAGTCAGAACACAGGGAATGCGAATGGTCAAACTTTCGGAAGAAATGGCTCAAGATACTTGATCACAAATTTAGAAGAAAGTTATAAGAGGAATAGAGAACTCTGGAGAAAACTGAAGTTCTTCAGTGTAGGTATATCCTGATTTCCCAGCAAGCGTTCTCAGTTAAATACTGGTGGGATGAAGAGTTTCTCCATGTTTCACTGTTCTCTTTGGCTCATGAATGTCAAGGGCAGTTTGTGTTTCTTTCTGGAATGAAATGTCCTCAGAAGTAGCTGAGCCATATGACACAACCATGACTCATTTCTTGACTCAGCTGAGTTCAGAAAGAATAATGGAGGAGGACAGATAAAGCTTGGGCATGAAACAGCTCACCATTTTAGGTGGTTTGTTTGCTCTCTAAATGAAGTGGGCAAAATTCTGAATCTCAAAGAAAAAGTAGACTATGATAGCAATTTGCACAAACACTGCAAAATCAAAATTTCTCTGTAAAGCTGTAACTTAAAGGAAAAAAGAATAATTTTTCACCACTTAATAGCTTGCATGTAAGTGAATAGAATTCCAATTTTTTTGTATTGTATTGTATTGCTTCTCTACTGAATTAAGTCTTTGTCCCGTTTAAAAGCCCCATCTTGTTCTCTCAATCTCTAAAGCAGTTATTCAGCAGTCGACCAACACAACAGAATTTGTCTATGCTGAATGTTCTTTTCCATTTTTGTATTGTATCCTAGTGTCTTATTATAATGGCACTGCTATCAGAACTATAAACAAACATGTGTCAATATTTCTATGCCAACCCCTGTTTTATTAGTAGATGTTTGTAACAAGACCATTCTAATTTGTATAATCAAGATGAAGCTAAATACAATCATTCTCCATCCTGACAATAATTTCCTCTGAAAATATGCTTTATTTGCTCAATGACTTTTAAAAGATGGACAACCAAATGTTAAAAAGCACTGAAGTTGAAAACTCCATGTTGCTGCTCCTCAGGTAGAAAGGGACAAGAAAGAGCATGAGATACCATGTAGGTATTTAGCTCATGTGTTTTGACACAACACACTGGAGACCAGGGAACTCCTTGTCATGGCTGAAGGAATTACTTGTCCCCAGAATGTGTATTTTGACCTTGGTCTGCAAAGCAAGAGACTATTCATAGCCATGGATGTATTTATCTTTCATTTAAATAAATGTGTATGCAATTTGTATTTTATGTTGTACACTACTTTGGGGTTTGAGTTTTGTTCTTTTCTTTCCCTTTTTTTCCTCCTGATGAGTGCATAGAACATTAACAACAATTGTGTCTATGCCACGTCTATTTTCAGGAAAAGTGTTTGCTACTGACCATGGCTAGGAGTGTGAGGGAAAAGATAAGCTTGTAGGAAGCATTGCCTCATTTACATACTATTTTTAGTACAGACCAATTCTTTCATCTTTGTAATGACTTCACTTCTTGCACAAGGTGAACTAAAAATAGAACTTGTTTCTCCCTTGGTAGTATATGGCAATGAACTGTATTGCAGATGTCCAGCTTCAGATCTGTTGAGTTTTGAAGTCCAGAGCTCTTGACATTTACAGACCTCACAGGCTCTCTTAAAATAGTCTTGAAAGTTCAGCCAATGACCCAAAGATTGCTTAAATTCCACTTCCTACTAAGGTAGATTTTCATAGAATCAGGTATATCTTTCAATACTGAAATCAGCAGTCCAAGGCAAACCATTAGCATAGTTTCAGCTTACAGTGATGTCTACAGATGTGAGCATAACAGTGTAGGGTTACAAAGGAACTCTCACCTGTCCTCTCCTCTGTCTCCTTGTCCCTCACTTGCACCCACCACTCCTGTACCCACTAGGTCAGATGGGTTTTGCCCTTTCATGTGCGTGGATTTATCTACTAACCAAAGGGGCAGATAGCTACATTTCTGCTGACTTAGTTTTTTCTTGAGCCAGTGAGCTGAGTCTGTTCCAACAAGATCTGATGGTAAATGATGGGCACACACATGCAGGAGCATCAAGACAGAAGAGTGTGTGTGTGTGTGTGTGTGTGTTTAGGGAGGATCTCCCCTTTCTTCTGTTACTACGTTGTGAGACTGTCCAGAACTATTTCAATGAGCTGCACCCTGTCTAATCAGCAATATAGCAAAAGCATAACTACTGCCATTTCCCCTACATGCTGCACTAGAATTGAGGTTCAGTGATCTTTCTGTAACAAGTACTTGAAATATTTTCTTGCTCAACATCACAGTTCATAGCCTGCTTGTGAAAGTGGCTTGTTGGTATTGCCTCCCAGGGGAGCTCTGGGGCAGTCTGATTATCATCATGCCATGCAAGCTGCATGATACAGCTGCTACTGCTACTGGACCCATAAAGCTTAGCATTTCTTATAGGTAGCTTGTTATAAAACACTCAGATGGCTGCTCAAATCCTTGAGCTGGAGGAGCACATAGACCTACCAGACAAAAGCTTCACTGTTGTTTTTTTCCCGTGGGCAGAAGAGGAGGGGGCTTATGCATGAAATTTCACCCCTGCATAGTAGGGTGAAAATGCATAGTAGGTGAAATTTGCACTTATTCATATTTTTTATCTGAATTTTGCACAAAAAATCCCCAAATGCATAGAAATATCAGCCTCTGTTCACAGTCCTGCTCTTTATGCTTTCCCATGGTAGTAAATCTGACTCCTACTAATGGCAGGTGAAACGGCTCTTCATGGAATAAGAGACTGTTTAAAATCTAACTCCTTTCTTGATGGATTGGTGCAGCCATTTGTGAATGCATAAGTTCCATTTACATTTTTAATTCATAACTCCATGCAATTTTTTAATGTATGCCGTTGCTTTACCACAAACAAATAAACAAACAAATAAACAAACAAATAAATAAATCCCTCACTTTGGTAGGCTGATAAGAATGAATCATCCCAGTCTTATCCTGTTCCCCTGATGATGCTAGTGACCCTTTTCTGCACCTGTTGTTATATGACCTCATTTTCTTGGCCGTGGATGTCTAAAAATGTACCTCACTTTCTGGATGACAATTTCCCAGAATTATAGTTCCTATAAAATTAGGAAACAACTTTAAAACATGAAAATTTTCCTATTTCTGACTTCTTTAAGGTCACAGGAACCCATATTTAGACATTAGTTCTGAAATACATCTCAGTTTCAGTTCATGAAGATATATATTCAGCAATATGGACACAATCTTTTTTTCTCTTTTTTGTTCCTTTTTTTTTCCTAAACAACAAACTCCGAGTTTGTGCATGGGTTCATGCAGTAAAACACTGATTTGCAGTAGTTTGTGATATCTGCTGGTTTGTTCCACCCAGAGCCCAGTGTTCTGTCTCCAGGTTCATATTGCTCAGTGAGGGTATCATGTTCTGTCCTTTCCCAAGAAACTGATTACCAGTGCAGAGTGCAGTACCTTTAGTGTGACCAAAGGTCCTGGTTGCTTGTTATGGGCTTGACGGTGCAAAACACTACCAAAATACCAAACAGAATTGGTAGCATCTTTAATGCTTTACCTTTTACACTGGTGTTTGTTTATTTTGTGTTTATCAGCATTTCCAGTTGTCTCATGCAATCTTCGTTAATGCTTAGTGTCTCAGTAAACATGATTTTCTTTCAAGAAGTTATGGTCTCTCCTTTAAGTTAACATTCAGTGACAGAATTTAACTGTTCATTGCTGCTTGGTAAATCCAATCAATCAAGGACTGTCTCTATTCTGTCATTGTACTTTCTTCCAGTGGAAAAGTTTGAGTATACATTATTTCTGGATAGAAAAATTCAGAATATAAACTCTGCAGAAACAGCTAATTGATTGACATGGTGGAATGCTCTGTAACAGAAGAGTTTTTCCCAGGAAAAAATCTGCTACTCCTAAAATCACAAAATACATAACTTTAAAATAAAAACCAAAATAAAAAGGGAGAAGTAAAGGAATTAGGTTAATCATCACACAATTACAGTAATGGAAAGATAAAAACTAATCAAACATGGAGAACTGCTTGTATAACCATTAATCAGGCTACGGTAAACCATTCCTTAACTCTGACTTAAGAGATCCATCATGGGATTCATGGCAGCCAGTTAACTAATGCTTAAACAACTCCACAGTAATTTAAAGCTTTGGTAAATGGCATCACTCAACCAAGCCGTCTCCCTCAGTTCCAACAGTTATTTTTAACTGGTATGAAGTTATGCTAACTCTCTCCACCCTTTCCCTGCCTAAACTGCAAAGGCTAAGAAGTGTTCACTGGCTGTCCTTTTACTGAAGTCCAGACAGATGACATTCATTGTTTGTTATTTTTCCTGGAAAAAAACAAATCTCAATTGAAGAGCAGTGTCAAATGAATCTGGAACAATCTCCCCTGGCTGAAGCTGCATTTGATCTCTTTACAAAGATTTAAATATTTATATTTATTTTCTCGCCTTCAGTTATTTTTCTTTTAAAAGTTTTTCAAAAAACTGTATATTAAGACCGGTCTAACAGCTGGTAGCTATCCAACTAATTTTTTTCTGTATCATCACTGACTAATAATCAGTCAAACTAGGGGAAGAAGGCGTGTTGCATAAGAGGGGTAAAATGTTGACTGAAGTGAACATGTCTTGGTAAGTGTTGAAGAGATAGTGGCACACAGGAGTGAGGCTACTGCTGGAGCTTTATATGGCCAGAAAAAAAGGCTCTATATTTGTTTAGTATTTTTATTTCTAATCTGAGTATCAAAAGCGGGAACAAACTAAAAACTATGCTGATAACACAAAGCTGGGTGGCACTGCCTTTGCAGAGGAGGATGAAAATATGTGGAACAGCTGGATAACTGAGGATTGAAGTAAAAAGAAATAGATGAAATTTAATAGCACAAAGTTCAAGGTCATGCAGTCATAGTCCAACAAGAACTTCTGCCAAGAACTGTAATCTATATTTTGGAAACAGCTGAAGAGAAGGGAAAGGCTTGAGGCTACAGTCTGGCTGTAGGTAAGTCAGAATATGGAATTCCTTCTATGTTTTGTTCAGCAGTAATGCCTCTTTCTGGGTGTCTCTTCCCCATCTCACAAGGCACACATTCCTGTCTCCATGCCACAGATTACTGCCTTCTCTCTGGTTGTTGATGCAACAGGATCACACAACAGGATCACTCTGTAAAGTAGAGGATGGGAAAAAAAAAAAGAGGTTGGAAGCTGTTTGAGGTAAATTAAGTGGAAAAATGTCCAGTGCATATATGGAGGACATTCTGTGGTGGGTGTTGTGCACAGTCCTGGTAAAACATGCAAGAAAGATTAATGTAAAGTGGAAGAGGTGCATGGGAAGACTAAGAGACATGTTTTTGGACCACACAGCTCTTGTCTTACTAGAAGAAACAAAAACTTCCTGGCTAGTTTTGCTTAGCAAAACAGAGCTCTAGAAAGCCTCCAATGACATAAATGTACGAGGGCATAGGGGAAAGGATAGATAAAATGAAGGGAAAACTATTTTAAACTTTTGAAAAATGTTACAGATTCAAAGTAGAAATTATTTAACACAGGTATATTTTGCCCTGTGAATGAGAATTAGGTTTCTCACCACCAGGTCAGTAAATGGGGGAGCTGTAGTTTAGAACTGTCTCTCTGGTGGAACAAAAAACTATTATTGTCATACTGGAGATTGATTTGCTACAAAAAAAATGATTTACTATGAAGCCTGTAATGGTAGAGACATGAACTGTGTCTTAGGAGGCTTTTAGTCCTATGTTCGTGGGCAGTAGAAGCATTCTGATGTAGGCAATATGCACAGGACTGATCTGTAACAAGTACCTGACAAGAGCATTTGTGCTTTAAAAATTTGGAACTGGTTTTTTTGCTTTCAAATACATATATTTTTCTGCAGACAAGAAGTCCAGGGAACAAGAACTGACTCTGTGAGAAACAGCTGAAATGTTTGATACATGGCTGTTTACAAGTGACATAGGTAAATAATTACACAATAATTTTCTGTAATTCATTACTTTTTAAATTATTTTTTTCCCTAGAACATCATGTATTATGGAAATCTGGAAAAGCAGTCACTTTAAACAAACTCTCTTCTACAACTGACAAGGCAGCACAAAAGAGCTTACATGGAGAAAATGAGATCTCTTGAACCAATTCTGAAACCCTGCTGCCTCCCTCCCAGCCCCAGCCAGTGACCAGTGTCAGCACTAATGAGGGGGAGATGGCAGTCAGTGGGCCTTGTTGTAGCTGCTCTTTCTTCTCGCAGCATTGCTGATGACCTCCCCAGAGCACATCTCTGAATACTCAAGCTATTAGCTCATGTAGCATTTCTGAGGATTGCATTCCCAGACAATTTCCTCGGACACTGGTGCTCCTGCTAATGAGAAAGAAAGTGGTAGGCTTGGCCACCACGCCACATGGAAAAGGGGAGAGCTGAGAAGAGAGAGCTGGAGAGGAAGGTGACAGTCTTGTATTATTCCAGGAGGTGTGGTGTGTTAATGGTCAGCATGTGTAATTGTCTTGTTACATCTCACGGTTAAAGCATTTGAAAATTAAAGATCAGTTATTGAATAGAAAAGGCTGCAAAGGAAAGAGCGTCATTCTTCATTACATAGGCTTGAGATGAGATCCAAATCAGACCTGCCACATATATTCACTCAGCTGCACATGCTTGTAGCCAGAAGAATGACAGCTTGATAGCTACCTACATGTCAGTCAGTCTCTTTACCCCAAATAAACTTTTGCTTCTATGGTATACTTTGCTTCAAAGCAATGCTGACAAGGATTTATTGAATTAACCTAAATGGCTTTAAGCCCCAATTCATGCTGGTGCAGCATGTCTCTATCAGGGGTTTGCACTGGTATAACTAATTGATTTAGTTACAGATGGGAAAATTTTCTTAACAAGAGAAGGCCTAAACTGCTGGCCAGGCTGCCTTTGTTGTTTGCAAGTAATCTCCCTCAGCTTGTTGTTAGCATAAATCTGCTCTATTTTGGATTCCTGTAGAGCTAATTTATACAGGAGCCACACAATAGCATGGTTTACATTTCTTGCTCCTTTTCAAAATGGACTGCAGGATCTTAAAAAAAACCCACCACTTTTCATGAGTTGCCTGCATTTCTGTGAGTATTTCATTGCCACTGTCTCAGTCCTCATGTATATGGTGGAAGAACTATTAATTTGGAAAATGAGCTTTTTCCAGTTGAGCACAGAGGGGAGAGTGTTCGGTTCTGCTACTGAAGGTGCTGGGCTGGACACACAGCACCTTTTGGATCACATTTCTGATACAAAGTACTATATTAACAAACCTGATAGGGGCTTCCTTTGGCTATCCTGTAATACTTGATATGAATTTTATCTTGTTGATCTCAGGGCTAAGTCTATCTGCTACCGTGTCCATGTGAGCTCTGCTGAAAAACTGTGCACATGTGTGAAACCAACATGATGAAATTCAAGTTGACATTCACAGAAAATGTGTATGTTCTCACCTGATTGAAATTAAATTGAAAATGAAAACAACCATTTGGTGGAGAATTTGATATGAGGTCCAAGTTCAGGCAAATCAAGTTTGGAGGCTTGTTAAATATGGGTGTAGAACCTGGGACAACTGCATGTTGGTTCTATTTCTGTATTACACGTATTTGTAACCATAATGATAAAGCTTTCCCATTTATTTTAAAAGACACTGAATTCATTTTTTTTAGTCTGCTTATGCACTTTCAAATCTAATAACCTTTTCAGGGGAACAGTGCCAAAATCTGGAGACAGTGTTACAACACCAAGCAAACTCCAGCAATTGCTATCACTCCTCAGTGTGAACAGTGTTTTAGGAAACTTTTTACATGGGTTAGTATGGAGCAGTAGCAGCTCATTTGACTCTATTTGTTACCTCTCCATAAACTGGGGGGGGGGTGGTGGTGGTGTTTTTTGTTGGTTTTTTTTTTTTTCATTATCAGCTTGATTCCTCTTCAGTTCCTAGTCTCTTGAATTGTGCCAGTAATTATGAAGTAGAGGTACAATTTAACAGGCACAAATGATTCATGTTAATTTAGGGAGTATATAAACATTGCAGTCTTTGCCACAGGAAGAACAGTGTTTTCCTTGACAACATTTATGCTCTTTGCATATTTGAATGGTATCCATTTTGCAGTCTAATCCTACAAAGAAATGGTTGGAAAGTGGGCCACTACAAAAGCTGATGGAGAGATTTGTAGGTGAGTACATCGTAATAACATTTTATTTGCAAAAATCATTAACCTATGAGTCTAAAACACTTTTAAACTGTTCATAGAATTGAAAAATAAAGGGTTTTCAAAAGAAGATAAACATAGGTAGGATATTTTTTACTGTGCTTAAGTAATCTTGTTGCTGCCTTTTCACTCAAACCAATTCAAAAGAAAACACTGTTTCCATATCAAGAACAAATAATTTCATTCTCCAAACTATATTGTTATGGCACTATACCTTTTTCCTCTTTATCGTAAAAAGATAGACATGAATAAGTAATGTAATTTTCAAGGAGAGATGTTGCTGCAGCCCAGAAATGTGAACTTTTATAATACAATTTTGCATATTGCAAAGACTTTTGAAAATTAGCTAAGGAATAGTTGACATCTGAGAAGAAATTGGAAGGTATCTTCGCTTACTTTCCAGGCTGTGACTAAAAATCCCCATGTACCTTTTCCAGACACAGTTTTCACAGTATGGTTAAATTTTTACACTGTATTTCCAAAATAATTTTTAAAAAATTGTTTCTAAGTAGACTATGCAAGAACTTAAAAAAATGTATTAATTTGCCAATGAAAATATTTACATATATATAACTCAGAATTAAATTCTCTCTTCAAATTTAGTCAAAAATGATGATCAGTCAAATACCATCTGGACACAAATATAAATTTTATTTTTCATTGCATTTCATTTCTAACAATGCTGATCATTTTTCAGTGCTTGCATGGTTTGTAGTACAGGTTTTTCACTGTAAGAGGAAGGTCTCTGCTGCTTCACAAAGCGCAAAGCTTTTTTGTGCATAGCCAGAATTCAGGCATGAAGGAGCAGAATTCATAGTAATAAGCATCACTGTTCCTTATAGACTAAACGATGCAGTTAGGGTTCAGGGATGGGATTTATAACAATCACCATGGTATGGGAAAGATTTAAGGCAGGCAACACCATAAGCCATTTTTCCATCCATCTTCCATGATACTGTGCTTTTTTCAAATCTTCCGTGTCTCAGCTCTTTTTGTCTGCTCTCACTTTCTTCATTTTTCTTTATTTCCACATTTGTTGTTTTCCTTAAACCTCTGTTTTATATATTCAGTGCTGAGTAACACAGTGAGGAGACTTTGTACTTCCTGTACATCTCCCAATCTTTCCCTAAGCACCAAATATTATATTGCACAGTACTGAAGTCTCATGTGAGTGACGCATCAGTGACCTCATGGAATCAATGAAAAATGCTGCTTTTTGGATGCCCACATTTCTCACACCCATCTTTTCTGCTTTTTTGATGAGAGAAACTCCTGTCATTTCCGTAACTAAAGGAACACTATGGTTAACTAAACAGGCACCAGAAAGCACTTGAAGAGTGAGTCTGTGCTATGATGCTTCAAACCCCTTGATGACCTTACAGCCCCTCTGTCTTTGAAATAAATTTTAGCCTCTGAGGATGTGCAGAAAATTGGCTCAGTGTGTAGAAGGTTGAAGGAAACAGGAGCTGGAAGAGATGTTCCTGTTCTCTGGTGGAACACCCAAAGATGAGTTTCATGCTTTCCTAGGGCCAGGGAAGCAGAGAGGGGAAGAGAGGAGATTCAATGATTTGTCAAATCATTGAAGACATCTCTGCCAGGATCTTAACTCAGGTTTTCCAAAGCCCACTGTAGCATCTGCTGCAATTCACCATGCTCTCACAACTTTTTGGTGCAACATAGATTGTCACTCCTAAACTATGGGCTACAGATTTTCTAAGCTATTCTTCTCTGGGCACCCAAAAAAAATTGCTAAATGAATGAGGTATAGAGTCATCATCAGAATAACAATAACATTTGTTGACTACATGAGTCAAATATATACTATGGAGGTGGATTTACCAAGAAGGTTACTGCTAGCTCCCATTCTGACCTACAGGCTGCACATCTAAACTGCAATGTCTCTAGCCGCTATATCAATACATGCCATATATTTTAATACACACTATATCTTCTAGAATAACATATTGATGTGAAATATGTTATATACTGCTTATGTTCTATAAAACATAATGTGATATATACTATTTCAATAAACTAGGTAAAGTGACACTAAAAGAAAAATAAGGGATTTATACTTGTTTAAAATTCACACAATGGTTGTGTCCTTGAGGAGCCAATAATGACTATATTGATAAAGATTAGTCCATAAATAAAACTAAAAGAATCTAGACACATAAAGCAAAGAGGCTAGAGAGTGGCTTGCTGGAGTCTGAACTCACCTGTCCCTTTCTTCCAAACTCAGTTAACGAGAGCAATCTAGGTTGCTGCTTTTTCCTCACCTCTTTTCAGGTCACTGTCAAGGACTATTAATAATCTCTCAGAACACATTTTATAGAAGAAATATCTGACCAATGGGGAAATTAAAAAGGACCCTCTTGACACCTCAGGCATGCGTGGAGAGAGAGCACAAGAGTTTATATAGTGACTCCAGCAGATCCAGCTGGAAAGTAAGTGGTTGGCTGAACAGCTGATGTGAGAAGAAGACATCACAGGAGCAAGAACAGGTCCTGGATGCCTATGGAATGAGATGAGAAAGTTATTTTTTTCATATACATACTCTCATCCTATGAAGACTCTTTATGTATTTATTTCATGTCAGTGAGTAGCCCTACTGACTTCATTAGAATTACTTATGTGTTTAAGATTAATCACATGCTTAGGTTTTCCAGTGCTGAAGATACATTTTCAGGAAAATTGTTCTTAAGAACACTTTTTCCCTTACATTAATGCACTGCCTCGGATGTGAGGCATGTAATATTGCTTACCAGTGTAAGCAGTGGCCACCCACAAATCACACAACAAATCACCCCGCACTGGACCTGTCTTTGTGGGAACCAAGTCAACATCTGCGTCTGCAGCCCTTGGCTGAAGATGCAGCAGCACATACTGGATCCAGGAATAGCAGGAGATTGGAGGTGAAAGTAGCAGGAAACTGAAAAATTAATTATTTATAAAAATACCTATAGATGGTAGCAATCCAACTTCTAAGTGCCTGACTTCTGAATAGAATCTAAACCTTCCTCATATTGATATAAATTTCTTGTTATTCTTGAACATGTCAAGCTGAAGCAGGTAGGAGGTTAACACCCAGCAGTGTGACCCCTTCCCTCTGCTGGTACCCACTGCTTCGCTCCAAGTAATGAATGGGCAAGTGACTTCTTCCACTGGGGATCATAGACCTGGAATCCCTTCTCCTAACAGCAGTCTTCTGTAACTATTTCTTCAAAGAACTGACCCAGCTCTCTCTTTCTTTTAATGTTCAGGAAGGGAGTGGTGGTTTCCTCAGTTCCTGTTAGAGATCAGAGCACTTGCTGAGGAAGTGAGACACCTAGGCTCAAAACCTTTCTCAGTATGAAATGGCTCAAACACACATCTCTCTAATTAGTGGGGAATGTGCAAAGAAGCCTCTTGAAATTCTCTTAGAACTTCAGGGTTTGGCTGAAAGCTCTGTAGCACAGTTACCAGAGGTGATGTGGGCTGTGTCCCCCGCAGGCACAGTGCGCAGGATCCTGGCTGACTGCTCTAACCAGCACACTGGTTTGCATATAGGAGTTTCTAAGGAGAGGTGGGCTGTAGCTGATGCTTTGAATTGCAGTGGAGCATTTGGTGAGAGATAGGCATTTATTGCCCCAGGACAAGCACTTACAAGCATATCTGGGAAAATAAATGCCTGGACAACCTGCAGATGAGGTAGGGATATGCCTGATAATTCTGGATACTTCAATAGACCTTTGGTGGGTTTAGAATCCTGAGTTTAGAGATGTTGCTGTACTGAATCTTCCCGACATAAAGCTCAGATGGTCAGAAAAACTGGCAGAATGTATTTAAATGAAAATATTTTTAATTTATTCCTCCCTCTTCTCCTTCTTTCCTTTTTAATATCCTCTTATGAATTTGAACTCTTTCACAGAATTTGTCTCTGGAGGGCTTCTCTATCTCTCCTTAGGTTCCTCAGATTTAGACAGAAACATAAAGACTATTTTAACTTCTACACTGGGATTAACGGTTCCAACCTGTCTAGCTGCTGGAGTAAATCAGAACAATTTCCCTCTATGCCAAATACCAGTGGTTTTTCATAGACATGCTTAAGCACCTTCATTAGATGTGACTCTCAGTACATGCTGTGTGCTAGTAGCAGTTAACTAAGGAGAGAAGGATACAAATAATGACCAAACGGCTCAGTAAGACCCACTTTCAAATATCTTGCAACCATATCCCCAAACTGAGAGCAGATCTGCTTTGCTGATTATAAATGTTATATTACTTGGATGGACTCTTTAAATCCTGCCATTTTTGGCATTTAAAAATAAAAGGATAAACAAAAACACATCTGGTCTGCAAATGTGCATGCCACATTTGAGCTTGATGCGATTTCTTAATAGTTGTTAAACATTGAAAATCAGGGTTCATAAGGGAAATGCCTACTCAGCTGATTGTAGTGCAACTGGTGCAGCTATAACAGACATCAGACACTCCTGGAATAGCAGATAACTGTGTATGGCTACAGAGGCATAGATGGAAAGAAAAGCCAGATGGTGTACTTAACTGCACTTAAAATGATTGTGTGTGTGTCAATAATGAATGCCCAAATCGGTTTCTGCCATAAAAAACTATATGTGCATACTAGTAGAACAAATGCAGTCCTATAGGGGGAAAAAAAGGGTGGATTCCATCACTGTAACAATGTTTATTATGTTGATCAGTTATTTTCTATTTGCTGTGGCTTTTCAAAGTATTAAATATTAAGTAATTTACAACAGTAACAAAAATAAGTAAATCATAGGGGTAATTCTGAGAAATAGAAAATATTATAGCTAATTTTCTTAAAAATACAAATGATGTCTGTTGCTCAGATTGCTGGCAAAAGTTGCTGGATCCTACAGTCTCAAAATACTGGCCTTCCTTGGGCTTCATAATAAAATTCTAGCAAGGTCAGCTGAGTTCATCATTTCAAGGTATATTAAGTTGTTTATGGGTGAAAGTTAGGCCTTGCGGTAATCGATGGAATCTTTACTGTCAACCACAACATCATACCTATAAATAGACATTTCATATAAGACTTTAAAATAATTTTACTTTTCTATATGGAATTCATGTTCTAGCAGTTTTTCAGTTTTAGAAAAAGAATTTTCTCAACTTAGTTAAGTACGACAATTAAAGAATATATTTCCCTGTAATTCCTCCATGTGTTCGCTCCCTCTCTCTCCCTCTCTCTCTCTCTCTGAAATGGAGGGATTGTGAACCCCTTACAGTGAGTGTTATTCACTGTTAGCAACCCCACTGATTTCAGCAGGAAAGCTTATCACTAATCAGTTTGAGTAAAGTTAGCAAAATCTGGCTGTAAATAAGCACCAAATTCTGTCAAACTCAATCATATCAACCAAATTTGTCTCAATATCTTACTTGTCTACATTCAGCTGGCACAGTATGCAATGATAGCCCAAACACATTGGCTAAGGCCAATTTATTACATGTTTCCTCTCATGGTCTTTCTCTCCGCATGGCGTGCCATGCTGACATATCATCCTAATGCTTCCATTTCTGGAATGAGCAGAGTTTCCTCTAGCTGGAGTAATAGCAGCTTAGGTTGTGATGACACTCGTAGAGTTTAGGCTCTCAAGTCTCTAAAGTACTTTTGAAAATTGTATGCAATATTTATTACCCCTCCAAATTGCAATTCAGTGGAGTAGCAGAAGAGAATTGGACTGCCTTTCATTACAGTTTCCTGACCTTTTATCTAATGTAAAAACCTATTTTTAATTGCTGGTATCTCTGCCAAACCTTAAGAATTGCCTTGTATGGCCTTAAATGAGCCCCACTGGGTGTAAGCATTATGACATTGTCTAATTACACAGTCACATTTGAATTTGGTTCTATACTATTTGTGCTTCAGTCTCGGCATAGGACAGAAGGAGCTTAGCTGAAAAGTAAATATTCAATTTTAGTTCTCTTCCCATTGCCCAATATGTCCCCCATGCCTTATTTACTGCACAGTATCCAAACCCTGTTTGAAGATAATTATTATGTCCCTTCCAGGTTTTTCCATGGTGCCTGTTGCTATAGTACCTGAACATTTCCAAAACTTTAATGAATTTATAAGCACAAAACCCCTCTGAGGTAAGGAGTAGCATTATTCCATTTTGTAAATGCTGAACTGAGACACAGAGAGTTGAAAATAACCCCAGTCCTCTAATATGTCAGATTTGAGGTGACGACTTCAGAATTTTTGGTGTGTTACTTTATACATTCAAAATTGCACTGCAGTACTTGTATACCAGAGGCATCAGATCAGTCACTTGGGAGATCAGGAGTGAACAAATAACACAAACAGAAGACTTAAATAAATCACTTGCCCAGTTCATATGACAGTGACATAAATCCAGCTTTCCAGATCATTGTTCCATTGTCTTAACTTGAGACCACCTTTCTCTTCCTGAAAAGCTTGCCCAAGCAACCACTTTTTATAGCAAACATGCATAGGTCCTATAGGCAACATGCTTCACTATACAGCAAGGCAGGTCTAAATCCTTCCCCCAGCAGAGCAGAAGGAAACACTGCCAGCTCTGCAGGTCAGCTGGTGATGGGGTTATTCGAGGAGAGCTCAGCGAGGACAAGGCTGTGGCAGAGATGGTAAATAAGTGTTTCGCTCTGATGCTCACTGTAGGAGGACTGGGGGGAGCGCCAAACCCTTTGAGAGGACTCAGCAAGAGATTGCCTGAAACAGAAGAAACCATAGAAGAAGTAATTGAATAAAGAGATAGAATAAACACTAAGAAATCACTGAGACTGTTTGTTACTCACCCAAGAGTCTGAAGAGAATTAAAGGATGAAACAGTTGAATTATTGATGGTGGTATGTAACCTTTCCCTTAAGGTTTCACTCACTTCTTAGGAGGGGAGAGTGGTAAATGGAGTACAAAATTTTAAAGAGGTTTCTAGGGAAGGTGTCCAACCCTGTGAACCTCCTGTCTGCACTTGGTAAATTAACAGAAGATATGATAAAAGACAGAATAAGTGGAAATCTGGATAAATGTGAAAGATTTATCTGAAATACAAGATAAAACTGAAAGGTAAAATGTAGTTGCTGCAAAGGTTAGTCCTGGCCTTTAAACACAGTGGAAGACTCTTGAGGGGACAATGAGCAAATCATTAAGGATGAGCCTGAATTTTCAGTAGATTTTTGACAAAAAGTCCCTCACCATAGGATTTTAATGAAATGAAACTGCCATGGTATAAGAAACCAGGTCCTAGCTTGGATGAATACTAGGCACAAAAATGCAAACAGAAGACAGGACTAAATGTTTGGTTTTCAAAATGAAAGGAGGGCTCTTCTAGGAGCTGTGCTATGCAACAGGTTTGTAAGTGACCTGGAAAGCACAGCAAACAGCAAGGTGACCAGACTGGCTGATTTGAGGGAGTCAGGCCCCAGGCTGGTGATAAAAAATTGCAGAATGGGCTTATGAAATTAGAAAGTAAGATCGTTGGTAAAATTCAGTATAGATAAAGTAGTGCAGATGGGGAAAAATAATCCTAAATTTACACACTAAATAATTTCCTCTGACATGCCTGTGTCAATAGTGAAACCTTGGGTCTTGTCACAGAGAGCTCCAGAAAAACATCAGCTCACTCTTCAGCAACTATGAGTAAAACAAGTTGCATCTTCATGTGAAATTAGGAAAGGAGTGTAAAGCAAAACAGGAAAGCAGCATTGCAGCTTTGTAGCTATGGTCCAACTGCATGCTGAATACCGTGTATTGTTCTTGTCCCCTTGTTCCAGGAGTGTATGGTTGGACAGACTAAGATGTGAAGAAGGAAATTGGAAGTGATGAGAGACCTGTGACAGTGTCTGTACCAGGAAAGAGGAAACAGAGTGGTTTTCTTCTTACTGGAAAAGAGAGGACCTAAGGGGGAGTGGGGAAAAGAAATCTTTGAAGTTCATTAATGCTGTAGGGAAGTCAATGGGAATTGACTGCTCACTCTCTCTTCCAGTACAGGACTCAGGGGGTGTGACATGTTTTCACTCATAGGTAACAGACCTGTAAAGCTCCTCACTGAAGGATGCTGCATGCCTTAGAAACCTCAAGGAGACATTGGGAAAGCACTTGGAAGAGGTATGTGCTGTGGGTGACAGAGAAACTGCACCACAATTGCCCCTTTCTGAGAATACCAGAGCTGAGTGACTGCTGGGGGAGAGGCAGGCTGTGCTCACCCTGCGTGACACCCTACCTGGGGTGCCTCCACTTTCGGCACCCTTGGCTGGAAGCCGGGTACCACGCTGGCAGGACCCTGCTCCACAGCTGCACAACTGCTCTGATGCCTTATCTTGCTGCGAAGAAGGCAACAGTCTCGGGTATGTGGTCAGGTATCATAATGCATAATGCAAAGAAGCTGAATTAGGTCATATCCTCTCTTCTGATTATAGGATAGAAAAACGTCTGATTACAGCGTCTGGGGACTGCTACAAAACAGGCTTACAAAATCAATGCCTTGTTATATTTTGAAAATGAACTGAAGCTGAGAAATGAAACCCACACATTTAGAGATGGTGAGACTGATGAGAACGTTTTGAATTTCTCCATTTGAAACAAATACAAAGAAAGCTGGGCATCTGTTTAGGGATACTACTGCATTTGAGAAATGCTCAAATTCACACTGCACACAGGGTGCAGGGCGAACAGGCATGGAGTAACCCAGACCTGAGTTTTAATTCAAGAGAGAAAGTAGACATCAATCATTAGCAGTAAGTAAATTGGACATGGCACCTTAAGTGCCTTAAACATCAGAAGTTAAGCCTGAAACGGTATCCTGATTCTTAAAGGAAGATAGTAAATTACTTGCCGAACAAATGGGTGACATAGTCAAAATGATGAACGTCGCTGAATCCTGAAGAACGTGTGGAGTCTGAGAGTAAGGAGTTAGGGCAGCAGTGAATTGCAGTTTCCAAGTAAACATCATACAAAACACAGCAGTGTAAGAGACACAGTTGTTTAAAAAAACAGTCTTTATTTTGGAACAGTCTTAGTTTAGCATACTAAGTGAAATCACAATTCTCAGGCAATTCACCTTATATAAATTTTGTTATTATCACTTGTGTTTACATGGAAAAACATGAAACCAAATAACTAATAATATAGAACAATCCTCCCTCTTAAAACAGAGATGAAATTAAAACTAGGTATATTTTCCTTTAAAAGAATCTCTTTTTATTATCTTCAGAGTGTTTTTCTGATAGTGAAATGAGTGATAAGATGGTTCTAGATGAAAAGGAAAGCCTTTTAATTTACTAAGGAAAAACCCCAGAAGGCTGCTGTGACTGGCAATATTAAAACTTACCCCTCTGTAATTGACTTATGTCTAATCTAACTTATTTTCTCAGCATTAGTGTTGGTCATGAAAGTGAAACAATATTACTGATTCCAAGAAATATCAAAGATCTGATTTTTTTTAGGAAAATAAACTGGATGGCTGGGAGGCAAAAAAGAATTTTGCTTATACAAAGAGTAAGCCAGTACAGATATTTTAAAGTAATTTTTGAGACTGACCTCAGGTTGCTCCACAGGAGGGCAATTGACCTCAGTTTGGAGATTGACCCCAAGCTGCCATCCTGTTCTATTTAATAGTGCATGGCTGTACCAAAACAATTAATTTGCAATGCAGAGGTCTAACAAGAACTGGTCTGCAGGTAACTCAACTTTCCTCGATTTGTTCCTTGTTCTTGCATTAAGAAAGAGGGAAGGGAAAGAGCAAAACGGCCTGCTGTTGGGAACAGGGAATTTTGGCACAGGTGCTGGTAGATATTTGCCTGCACATTTTGAGGTATTTGAGGTACAGAAATTTGAAGAAGCACTGACTTTGCACCTGGGGGTCAATCCCTTGCTGGTCACCAGGAACTGGCTTTTGTAGATTTTTAAAGAAGTTCTAAGACTGAGAGTCATTAGACATAGCGTAATGATATCTCGTAGAGAAGATCATAGATACATTGACTATGAATGCTTTTTCTCACACCCATCATTGTGGTTTCCAGTTGGAATTACATTTCCTGTCATATTGATTTACTTTGCATTCATCAAAGGAGACTAAGATATTTAAATTACTAGAATTGGATAAATATTCTAATTTCACACACAGGCACGAGAGTTACATTTTTTGTGAAGCTGAAATTTCGATAACAGGGAATTTCAAGCTTCCTACTGGTAGTATCATTAGCTCATATTAGTGCTTTTTCTCCACTCAGTAAGGAGTATGCACACCAAGGATGGTGGTTCGCATCTCTTTGCAGTGTAGATACACAAAACCAGAACAGTAAACAGACCATCAATTCTCATTGCAGGGCTCTGTGAATGTTCTGCAGGTACTTCTGTTTTTCATATCTGTGACATTTATGAAGTGAATATCCACTTGCAGCAAACTTTTGGATAGTTTTTATTATTTCTTCTTGCCACTGTGATTCTATGTCAAGATTATGATAAGTAGTCCCTTTGCGGAATGTTGAAATATCAAGCAGGAAACTTATGTGTTCTGTATTTATGCAAAGTGAAAGCTCATTTGGTGTAACATGCTGCAAAGTATTATCCTCAAAACATTACTTTTGCTTCTCTAGTTCTTCTGTTTTTAAGAAAAATATACAGAATCTAGTTTGGGGTTTTTTAGATAAGTTCTCTAAGTGTTACAGTAATAAGTTACCTATTTTTCTTATTTGATAGAATTTTGTATTTTTTTTCTGACCTAAAATAGTATCTCTCTGGGAACTAAAGTTTTTACATAATAATGAGGATTAAACTGTTTCAGAGCTTGCACGGAAACCTTCAAATACCATTAAGGTGTGGCAGGATGAATGAGACTTTTTTAATCAATGACTGGTTCTCATTCAACTTCTACACAATGCTTTTGAAAAATATAACAGTTCTTGTAGAGGACAGACCTTAAAAATAAAGTATTAATAGCCTTGTCAAAACCCACAGTTTCTACTGCATAGAAAAACATCAACAATTTGAACAGTATTTTAGTTCCACTTTAGAATAAAAATTTGAGTTCGACCAAATTGCTTTTTCTAATATAATGCTGTCTTGAAAAACTTTTAATGTTATTCATCTCTGCCTGCCTATACTATCCTGACATTCTTCATTTCTGTCTGTAACTGTCATAATTAAACTTTCATTCAGCTGCAGTGTGCTAATTAAGTGACGGAACAGTGAGGTTGCCTCTTTGCACTAGTAGTGGAGTTCTGAAATGGTTGCTCTACATTTGTAGAGAGGAATTAGATATTCACTCCAAAGAAAGGACCTGTACCTGAGGATTGGAAGTGGAGATGATAACCTCCCATCATCCTAGAATTAGACACTGAAGTACTCAGGCAGCTAGACCTTAACTTTTACTTTCTCCTGGACATAAACTATGGCTTGGACAACCTGATGGAAAATGAAAGGTCTGGCATAGCATTGTTCCTTTACACTGTACAAGGAACCTGGAACTAACAGCCGAAAACTAGTTACAAAACCTGTTACAGAAAAAGCTCTACATAACTGAGGAGTTTGTTACAACTTCTGAAGTGACTTGGGCAACACGAATCAGATCTTTAAAGGCATTTAAACATTGGCAATGTTAAGGGCTTTTCATACCAAGTCATTTAAAATATTTTTCTAAGTACTCCTCTGTATATTTAGCAATGGAAACACAAAGATGAAGACCCTTAAAGATATAATTAGCTTTCACAGCAGGTAGGGGCTCAGTGTCCAAGAGCTTAACTCACTTTTGAAAGTGGGCCCAAGTTTCCTAATTCACGCACTCTTGAAATGTGATTTTTTTTGCAACTATTCAACTATGTCTCGCACTTATCATCCTCTGTGTATAAACTTAAAAATGAAAGAATTTATAGCACAGTTATAGCACAAGTCCAACTTGTTTGATTTCTAGCCTGTATGTAAAAGCTGAATAACATTTCTAACATTCTGACCTTGGGATATGGGGATCACATTTTATTTATCTATCTGTGTTTTTTGAAAACCAGCTATTCCATTTTATTGAAATAGATAATCTTAGTAAGCCAGGCATCAGTGCTATGAAATGTCATCTGTGCCCACTTCTTTGTATTATAAATCCTTCTACATTGCAAAAGCAGTTAGATTAAAAAGTAGAAACAATTAAAAGACAATGAAATTGTAAATTGTATATCTATATGTATTGTCTTGATTCTCATTTGCACACTGTTCTGTTTCCGCTGGCAGAAAAACACGGCTCTCAATTATGTGCAAGACAATTTTGCAGTAAGTTCTGCTTCACTCTAAACTTGTACGAGCCTGGCTCCATGCTGCTGCCAGCCATGAGATTGTGGTCTTAAGGCTCTTTGTAAGCCCCTATAAAGATATAAAGGGACCATATACTTGCCTATATCAAAAGTTTGTCTACATGGTACTTTGTGGGCAGGTAAGAACTCTTTCATACATTGATCACTTTTTTCTTCCTCCATACTATCTGGAAGTAGCACAAAGTTGAGTTGTGTAATATAAAGAATCAAATCCTCATAAGCAGGTTGTATAAACTTGGGTTTGGTGTTTTCCCAGTGATAGCTACTGGACAGCTCAGCTGTAACCACCAACAGTTCCAAACAAAATACTGCATGCACACACTAGGAATAAATAAACGCTAAGTCTTATCTGCACAGAAGCCTCTGCTATTCATTTTTTATAGCCCTGTCTTTGATATGAATTGCTTAGGTTAATTGCACTACATGGGTAATGTATGCGAGAATGGATAAACTGGGCCCTACATATTCAAAGTAGCATTCTTAGTTAACCCATTCATTAGTTGAACACAAAACAAATGTCATTACAATGTAAGGAATTGGTTGTACATATTATAACTTCATTTGGCCCTGTACCTGTTTAGCTGGGAGGCTCCTACAAGCTCTCTTAAGGTATATTCATCTCATATTGATATTCTCCCTTTCCATATGTTTTTTAGACACTGCAATATGAATTATGCTTATTATGGAAATGACAGCCAAATCTATTTTGCTTCTACAAATGATATGCCAAGACAGCCTCTGTTCTGTTAGCAAGCATTGCCAAAGTACAAATGCATACAGCAACAAACCTTTTTCAAGTCAAAACAAAAATGCTGAAAACTGACTTTGCTAATTTATCAAAACTGCTTCCTGGCTCTCACAGGATTTCTTTGGGTGGCTATAAGACATCCTTCTCTGATGTAACTGGAAATATTTTGGAGCTAAGTCAATATTTTCATTCACAATTCATGTTAAAACTGGACCCGAACATTGCAAGGTGTTGAATCTGTTGATGAGAAGGCAATACACGCTTTCCAATAAAGAAATCATGGTCCTACTCTAATGGTTTGCTGCTACTGCATTGGAATTCGCAAAATTACTTCTGGTTGTAAAAAAATGGTTCGAAGTACTACTAAATTAATTTATGCATTGTGTCTTCATTCTTCCCTCTCCTTGCTCATAAAGGCACCTGTGAAGTCGGGATAGAGAAAAATAAGCCCCAACTCCTTTTTATTCTACAGAATTCAAAATCTTAGTGCTGAGAATTGAGCCTTCTTCTCTGCCCTTCCCACATAAGCTCAGGTGCTCAGTAGTCCTCTGGTAGTGTCAGTAGGCTAGGGGCATGGTTCAACACACAGGAGAGTTTGCTTTGCTCCTTTTCTGTGCTCACATCAATTCTTATTTTGCTTCTGAGGATAGGAGAGCCCCGTGCCATTGTCCTTTAACCAGTGAAGAAATATCACTTAGCAGTTCCATGTTTTATGAGCCTGACTTAGAAAGAGAACTGCATGTTTTACATCTTCAGGAATTATGTGCTATGTCATTTGTTAACTGATTTCACTGATAAAGCTCTTCAGTGCCTTTAGACATTTATGAATGCATGTTTCTTACCTTTGCTAATTCTGCTAAGTATACAAAAGACCCCTTTTTATAATCACTGCATTGGTTTCTTCTGCATAGTAAATCAATTAGTTTAACACAGTGTAGTGTAAGCATCCTGCTGGGCAAGGGTTCTTTTTTGAAGGTGAACGAATCTTGAATTTCTTCTGTGGAGTAGCAGTGACACCTCTGACTGACAATTACACTGTAATTGTACTCGTAAGGGATATTGTAATGGGGACTCCATTTACTCTCTCCCTGTTCTAAAGTTTCTTGCACAAGAATGGAAAAGACACTTCAGTCACTCAAAATGTTAAATCTTTTTTTTTGGCATTTTTAAAATGAGTGCCTTTTAGGTACTACCGATCATACCTCTAATTCTTAGCTAGTATAAATCATTATAGACCTTATTGGCTTTAAAAATTATACTGATTTGCACTAGTTAGGCATACAGACAGGCCCTGCAGGACATATCCATTAGGAGACAGCAAATTTCCAGGGGTTTATTCATTTGGGTCATGAACTGGCACTGTTTTTTTTCAAGGCACCTGAAAAATACCTCTCTGAGATCCTGACACTAACAAAATTAGTCATATTGGATCCTGGTACAGGAATTCCTTCAGAGAGGGCCCAATCCCTCCTATTTTTCATCTCCTTAGGAATTTGTGGTTATATACCTAATGACTTTAGGTGGTTTTTGTGTAGTTTTTTTGGCCTAGGATTTCTTATATATAACAAGATCATGGATCTGGGTTGAGAATAGAACTTTCTTTGCAGTTTCTCAGAAAATTCAACCTTGAATTTTTTCCCCCTTATATGTTAAGCTTCAAGAATGTCTCCTCTGAAATCAGTGACAAAACTCTTCTTGGCATCAAGCAAGAGCAGGGCTGAGTCAGCAGACAACTCTGTTTTGAGCTGTTCCTGCAGGAACGCAAAGGATGAACACAGAGAGTTGTATCACTAGATTGTAGAGTTCCTAAATTGGATAGGTCTGCCCCTGCATCTGGCCATCACTTGGCAGACATAACAGTGCTAAGTTTAGCTTTGTATCGATTGTAATTTGCTGTGGGATGCTGGGCAGGGAGGAAGATCTGGAAATGGAAGATTATAATGTGTTATTGCATTTACAGTATTGATATTATTGCAAACCATTCTCTAATTTCTACAGGAATATTTTGGGCACAGCCATATGAAAATACTAAAAATAACACTCTTGTTTCATCATTTATAGAACCAGATAAGTGTTAGATTTCATACCGCTTAATAGAGTTAATTCATTTCATAAGTTGGGAATTGTTTAAGATACGTCTGAATATTTTTCTAACTGCATTTTAGATTAACTGAAGTCTACAAATTTTCAGTAACAGATTTGGAAAGTGACTGTTGACAGGAGAAGAAAATTTACAAAATGTTGAATAAAAATCTGAAAATGCCAAAGTAGTTAACTTTCATTAAATAAAGAAAAGTTTTCCAAAGGCTAGCGGAAACTAACCATGTGTTTCCAGGCTTTCCAGCAACTCTACAGCTGTACATGTTCACAGAGCACATATTCACAACAGCAGGACTGTAGGTCACAGGTAATACTAACAGAGTATGAATGAGGAACTAGGGGTACCTGCTATGTTTTATGAACCAGCTGAAGACACCCAGGCCGAAAAGACCAACAAAGGAAGTCTCTGCAGAGGGAGGAACAGCCAGCTCAGCCTTTCCCTTTATTTTGTTTAAAATGTATGGGGATGACAACTGGAAACCATATTGATTATAGAAGGGATATGTGAAGTGCTTAGATGTTTGCTGTTTTGCCTGGACATTCCACATTACGAAAACTGGAATAAATTTACCAAAGATGCAGAACCAAATTACAATTCCTATTGAAACAAAATACACGAACTTAAACTAAACACAGCCAAGTACCAGCCCCATTTTAAACAATTTTCTAAACACTGTTTTATAGGGTTTGCCAAATAATTAGCCATAGACACAGATCAGAATCGCTGTCCTTCACAGTTCCACTTGACTACAAGTCAAGGAAGTCTAGGGCATTCCCTATTTTATAGATACTCTACCCTGGAGCACTGCACATTTACCTGAAAGTGTTGACTGCTTCAACCCTCAGTGCACAGCAGTACGACCACATCTGCACAATACTGCACACAGGGCATTTAGTCCTTTTAGGGTTGGTCGGGCATGAGCTGCCCTTGGTAAATCTATGCTGGCTGTTCCCTCTCACGTTCTTTCCTCTTTGTGCTTGGATATAGCTTTCAGGAGACTTTGCTCCCACTGCTTTCCTGAAAACAGAGGCTAGGATGGCTACTTTCTTGTTCCTCAGATTCTCCCTGCCCTTGCGAAAGAGACATGCAGTGTTGGCCTTATTCCAGACATCAGGAACTTCCTCTGAGTACCACAACCTTCTGAAGATGGTAGAGATTGCAATGACATTGGTCAGCTTCCACAGCATCACTGGCACCCACAGCATCCCATCCCATCAATGTCCAATTTTCTTAAGTGGTGGCTAAATCTACCCTTCTGTATTTCATGTAATGCCTCACTCCTGAGGTCTCTCACAAGGCTTTAAAAGCCAAGATGTGTATGTGCACACTTTATCAGTAAAAGCTTAGCCAAAGAAAGCACTATCTCCTCCTTTTTGCTGTCATTAGGGCCTCAGCCCCACAGTGTGCTCCTGTTTTCCTTTGCTTTACTTTTTTCTGATAATATGCTGTAGAAACTCCCCTTCTTGTCTTTCAGATCACTTACTAGTTTCAACTTCAGCTGAGCTTTGGCCTTCCTAATTGCTTCCCTGCAGGCTTGGACAATGCCTTGATACTCCACCTAGCTTGCTCACTCCCGCTTCCACGTGACAGATCCTAGGACTTGGATAGCTAATAAAACTTGGTGCTGTGCACTGCAAAACTCCTTTTCCTCCTAGTATCATTTGCTAGGATCCACTCCAGTCATCTCTAGCCACTCCATAAATCAGTTTAGTGGCTGTCATCTTGTGATCACTGCCACTTTATGACCAGCCTCTACAGAACACCAAATTTTAACCTCTTATGGTAGCCTAGAAACCAGGAGGTAGAGCCAAATTGTTGTTTTTCTTATGTCAAACAGAAAATGTCTAATTGGAAAAATAATTGATTCAACTGTACTGAATGACTGTTTGCTGAAAATCCTTTATCTGAACAGCTCTTCACAGATGCTTGGCTCAAATGATGCTTAGTTCTTCAGTTGTAAGAAGCATAAGCTGTCGCTTCCAAGAAAGGAAATATAAAGGTGTACATCTAGCATGTTTACAACTAGGATTATACCGAATGAGACTAGCAAGACGTACACTATTCGCCTTCCAGATGTTAGTCTTAGGAATGCATTATACATAGTAAGACTTTCTTTCCTCCTAATGGTGTTCAAGAATAAGTGTTTAGACAATAATGGAAACCCACTGTGTTATTTCAGCAGTGATAAATAGAGCAAGATGCCCATATAGGAAGGTAAGAAAGAAGAAACCTTCAGAGATATAAATTAACTGAGCTTTGTGAAACATGGTTTTGAAATATAACATTTCCACCCTCCCCCATTTTTACAGGGTTTTTCCACTCAGATAATGTAGATGCTTAAGGTACATAACATCTTCAGAAGATTGTTAGATTATATGAAAGAGGAAATAGTAATATACCTACACAGAGATACTGAGAAAGAGAGTATGTGGTTTGAGTCAGAAATCCTCTGATCTCAAAAGAAGCAGATGATGCAGATAAAATACAGGCTTCACTGGCACAGCTAGCAGGGAACTTTTATGTGTACATAAAGCAATTATAAAAGGTGTTTGATTTTGCATTAAAGCAGCCAATTAGTCCCCTTTTGACTAAAAATATATATTTCTACTTTTTGTGTTTCAGCAGACAACAAACAAAAATGAAGCTTAGTATAAGTCATTGATTAGAAAAATCTTTTAATGTATTTTAGTGCGGGAATTACAATGGCAAAAGTCTCCCCACACTGAGACCCCTTTCCCTCTGTCTCACAGTCTACATGCAGAGGTTTCTGAACAAAACTGGCAAAGATGGTGGCTTCAGAAAGATAACCCAGGTAGGGTTGTTTGTTGGTTTTGCAAGTGTATTTCCCTTGAAAACACGAATAGGTCAAGAAATGCCAGCAACAGGTAACTGACTGATCATGACACAGAACAGAGCGTACAGGGGCTACAACACACGGGAGAGTGCTGGAGTCGCTGTTTGCTTTTCACTGTTGTGCTACACAACGTATTTAGCTTTTGCTCTTGTGTGGGAGCAGCTTTCAGGAAGATTTCTACAACATAATAGCTTCCCATGAGGGATGATTTCAAAGGGCAGCTCTGAGATACAGATGTAAGAGAGCTGCTGATTTTAACACATTTTCATAGCAAGTTTCAGAGTAGCCATGCCTTAGAATACAACATTCATTTATTAAAGGCTATTTACTTAGAGGTAAACATTGCAACCTGTTTAATATTCACCCTTTTCTTTTAGTCCCTCAAAAATAATTACTGTTATTTCCAGACATTATGTAAATATTTTAAAATAAAAATTATTAATATTGATAAAACACAACGCTTGAGACAAAATTAAATTGACTCATAGGGATGCATATAAAAGTCTTAGAGGCTATTTTGTGAGTCCTGAGGATCGAAGTTGCTATCCTGGCACAGAATGAAAGGGATGTATCCTGTCACAGATATGTTTGGCAGCATTTTAAGGATTTGATAATGTTTCATTCATATTCACAGGAGCACTGAAGTAGGTCAATCACCACTATGTGTGGTGCTTATGGAATACACCAGTAACACTGATTTTTCAGCCTGTCAGCTATTGTGAATCTGTCCACAATCACTGACTAAGGGAGATGCCCCAAAGCTCACTTCAATTTCCAGTATCAAGCAATGACAACTCTGTCACAAGATTTTGAATGAATTGGACTAGCACTAAGATTTTAAGCCTCATGAGAACATCTTCAATTGGTTTTGATAAGACTTCTCTGAATCTTGTGTAATGCTTTTGGAGCCATTATATGTGCTTATTTTCTTGAGCAAGTTCCAGAAATCAAAGGACGATAGGACATATTCTTCTGACCAGCCTTGATTATTACCAAGGGAAGAATTAATTTATTCGGCGCATAAGGTATGCCTTTCTTACACTTTCATGGTGTATTCTTCTGAAGGTAGCAGATGAGGGGAGAGGACGCAAGTAACACTCTGGTTTGTAACATAGACCTTTTCCACATTGAATATAGGCTGCTAAATTGAATACATCTCTTGCAAGTATCCATTCAAAAAATTTTATCTATGTTGTTAACATGAACAACCTTGATAACTTGTTACTCAGCTGTTTTTAAGAATTTCAGGTAAAAACAGCTCTGTAAAAAAAAAATAAAAAATTGAGGTGATAAATTCAGAAGGCTTTGACTGCAGGTTGTGCTGAAAAAGGATATTTCAAAAATAACTTTCTCTTAGACCTCTTAAGTAAAATATACCTTTAGTGTTGGCACAGAGTGCTGCAGTTAAATGCTTACTAGCATTTGGCATGTCTCTCTTTTCTGACTCTTTTCTTTTCTCTTTTAGCCAAGGATGACTCTTCAATTAAAGAAAAAAATCAAGTAGAAGCACAAAAGATCAACTTTTTTAGATAGACAACAAGGAAAACCACTACAAAGAAACATTTTCTGTTGAAAAATATGTTGAAAACCTGAACTCTTTAAAAGGCAGGAAACTCACCAAACTTGTGATACAGGTTTAAGGTGTGTGCCATTCTATGGGAATAAGAAGGTCAGTTCTGAGCCATCCAGCTCCCTTCCTACTAAACCAGAAGAAAACTGTATAAAGGCCAATGTGGATTTTGGGAGGTTTTTGGGAGGTGGATTTTGAGGTAGATGCTTGAGCTAAGGAGGGTATTGCTCGTTCAAATACCTTTCTGTGATACAAAACAATAACTATGTAATCAGAAGCATTTTTTTACCACCAGTCTACTAGTCAAAGTAAGAGGAGCCTTTGCTGCTGGGAAATCATGAACTTCAGTTGTTGAGATTACAGTCTGTGGGATGTACTAAGGGGGGTGTGTAGCAGGATGCTGATGTTAGCTGAAGTGCCTTATGCAGAGGCTAATCACCTGAGTCTGAGAGGAAGGAGGTATAAGGAGAATTTGTTTTTCCTGTAAATTGATCTCTGATCCTTTCATCCCCCGATATAGCTGTGCTTGTTTAGTCTACTGAGACCTCTTAGGACTAACGTGTAATGAAGTAGAATCACATTGGGGTGTTCATAGCCACAGCAGTGCTGTTAGCTGTGCTCTTTAATGGATTTGGATAAAACCTTGCTCAGCAAATAGCACACTGAAAACAAATATTCTCTTTGTTGTCTTAGGATATACTGTCCCCTTTACTGTACTGCATTTGTTCTCAAAACTGACCCACACATGGTCTCATTTTGATCTTTGAACTTGGGGCTGACCAGTTGTCAGATACTGATGCCTCAGTGTGAACCTTAGCACAGAAACAGAACACTGGATTTGAAACAGTAGGACAACGTGTGCTGTCCTTGTGGGAAAGCCATGTGGTAGCTTTCTAATTTATTCATAATTTTACTAAAATCAGAGGTTGTACGAAAAAAAAAATAAATTAAGTAAATACCCAGCTGAATGCTGTCTGTTTGAGCTGCTCCATGCTGTGCAGCCAGCTGTGAGGGGGAAAAATACAGCCTTAGGATAGCAAAGGCTGTGAGTCCAAAAACTCAAGGGATGACCAAAGCACCCATCATGTTCTTGGGCAGTTTATAAACATGGCAAAAATCATTAAATCCATTCCACTGCTGCTCATTAGACCCCACTGCAGAAATGAATTAATTGCACAGAGTGAATCAAATAGTGTTCCCCCTTCTGACACCGGGCTGCACCTTAGTTTGGACTGTGCAAGGAGACAGGGAAGGTCTTCACCTCTTGTGATCCCATTTTTGAGCTCTAGGACTTTGACACCAAGGGCTAAACTGAAAAGGTCTCTAATTTCTCATAGAAATAAGTAACAAATATGGGATTTGATGTTGCTCTGCCATGCATTTAGGGACAAGCCAGTTTCACCCTTCTTTCCTCTTTGGAAGTAGGGAAAAGACAGGACTTTGGTTTCATCCTTCTGTTTTCTGGCTGAAGCCATGTGGTCAGTTCTAGGGTTTAGAAATTACTCTCTCCTGGAATCCCGGAGTCACACTGCTCCCCAGCCCCTGGCTGCTGCCCAGACCAGTCAGTGCTGTTAGCTCAGGCTTGAGCCCAAAGCCAGAGCCTCACCACCAGCCATCTCCTGGAAACTCTGGCCCAGTGTGTTTGCTCCCCTGGTTGGCAAACAGGTTTGGGAATGGTTAGCAGCAGGGCATGCTCATTCAACAGGTGTGTCTTTGGTGTACCAGGTTGCAGATTGAAAAGGCATGGCAGTGTAAATAGGAGGTTTAATATTTCACCAAAATGTCAAAGCTTAAAATGTCTGCTGGAGCAACGGAAATGCCTGTGTGAGGCTGAAGTGAAAGCACAAACCACTGTAAAATCCTTATAGCATTAATACCAATGTGATTGTTAGAGTAGTTATTCACTGTAGATATGGTTAGTGGTATGAAGGCAGCAGGGTTTTAGTTCTGTGGCATTTTGCTGACTTTACAGTAAAATGGTCTTCCTTTCTCAAAATTTAATGTGCTATGTCAGGACTAAATTATATAATGGATGCCTGGGACTTCGTATCTTGTGGTCTGATTCTATAACAAATTTCACCCTTCCTTTCATCAGAGAGGGTAATTAATGGAGTGTACTACAATTTCCATATGATATAATCTTCAGAGAACTTTTTTAGTTGTGTATATATAGCCTTGTGAATCACTTGGCTTTAAAAGAAACTGCGTTGTGCAAAGCTTAAGCATTTCATGATGATCCTTTTTCTGCAGAAGACCTCTTTAATGCATTCAAGTTTCCATTTCTAACTGAGGTAAAAATTTCTAATTTTTAGCATTAGGTAGCCATATACAGCTGTGCACAGATGTCTGTAGTCAAAAATGTTGCAATATTCATGTAGGTTCAATAAACTAAGAACCTTTCCCATGGGTAGGAGTTATAAAATAAAGTTAGTGAATTTTTTTTAAAAAGTGGTCCATATTTCAGCTTCAGAGTGCAGATCAGTAGAGGAAAGGCAGGAATCTGTAAAGCAACCACCTTATTGTTATACTGAAGAAAATCTGATGATGCTGATCTTAGCAAACTGTATTGACTCACACCAGTCCTGAAGCATTTTCTTTCTTGGTTTTTTATTTTTACCTGGAAGATAGCATGGAGAATAGATCCAAGAAAGGGGGAAATACAAAAAAGGGGAATGAGAATGCTCTGAATCTTTCTGTCTTTGTTCATCTGCAGTAGTTAAAATTTCCTAGCTGAGTATGTCATAAAATAATCATTTGTCAAAGAGGTAAACTTACTGTACACCAATGGCCTGCGTTTAAAAGGTCCCTCGTGTACTATGAACCATATAGTGTTCATAAAAAGTCATACTCAAGAGTCAAATACTCCTCCTTCTACAATTACTGTAGTTTTCCACTGCCTCTAAGGATGGACTATCAAACACTCAGTGTCATGGCACACTGTACTTGTACAATGTATGATTTATTAGGTCACATTTTTTTTTAAAACTTTATTTCTGATCACATGTATGTATGGTTAACAAGGACTCAAAAAAAAAAAAAAAAAAAAAGAGTCCTCTAAAATCCAGGCAGTCAGTAGGCAGAGTGATTCTGAGAATATTGTGCTGTAGTCCATGAAAGCCTGAGGTCATTTCTGCTTGGACATTGCATAAAGTGTGCCTGCCAGTTTCAATATATAAAATCCAGTGCCAAGTGACTGAAATTAGGGTTTTACTGTTTGATCTTTCAGGCAAGTAAGCAAATTGTCACTTTCATTTCTTAGTAATTGCTGGGATAACAGATCTGGCTGTTATTGTTTTCAATCTACATTATTAATCCAGGTATAGAGGAAGGAGTCTGATCAAAAGTAATTAATGATACTGAACAAGTTTTCATTGGGGTATTTCCTTTACACATGTCAAGAGGAGTCCATCTGACAAAAAGGACAAGGTTGGTTAAATGGAAATGAAGCTTCCAGAGGAAGTTATGTTCTTTTACAAGTAATATGCTAAAAGGCTGAGATTACAGAACTATTGCTGAAGGAACTGCATGCTCTTACATGTTGCTAAGTGCCCCCAAGCTGACATCATCATTAGTTATTTATAGCATACTAATATCTGAAGGTTCTAGTCAGAAGTAAGGCCTTCGGATGTCATCCTCTGTCCAAACTCAAAGAATGTCCTCGGTCCCAAAAAGCTCACAATGTCATTTAATGTAATTTGTGTTGAAGGCAATCAGAATATGAAGTGGGGGCTTCAAACAAAGAAAAGGTTTTTGCAGGAACAGCATCTCAGAGAAACTTTCTTGATGGGCAGATTAATAATTCCTTAATGAAACATTTTAATTAATTTGGCTGACACAGACAAATATTATGAATGGAATGGAATGTAAGTCAAAATGATCATATGCCACCCTTCTTCAAAAAAGCATAAATTTATACATAATAAGTGCAAAATTTCTTTAAAGATATTTTTAAAATAGTCTTTCATGATCTGACAGTATACACAGACACACAGTCAAGAAGAGCAGTAAGATACAGGAACATATATATTTGCCTGTAGCATCTTCTGTCAAGTGACTGACGGTGGACCGAGCAATTTGAGAATTCAGAGTAGTGGCTTTAACCAAAATTAGAGGTTGTGGTAAAAATTTTTTTAAGGTTGCCTATTTTACACAGCATTTAAGCCCATACAACTGCTCCTGTATTATGAAAAATCCATAATTTCTTACCAGGGGGTGAAGTTAAAATTTTCTATTTTTTAGAAAGCACTTTTTCAAATCTTACTAATCTATATTCTGCAAACCCACCACTAATGGCAGGTTTGTTGGAGTGTAAACCACTCTCTACTTTGCCTTGGGCTGTCTGGTTTGTTCAAGTTACCCTGGAACAGAAATAGCTGTAGTTTTGGCAGTATGAGTCCTGTTTCACTATAGGGAATACGTCACTATTTATCACTGAGCATTTCCAAATGCAAATGACCCTCCAAATTAGGGATGTCCTGCCTCTTAGAACCACTACTAAATGACCACCTGCATGTGTTCATATTCAAAGCTGGTCTACTCACCCCATATGCATCTCCTCCAGTGTTTTATTCGACAATCTGTTTCAGCTTCGCAAGGGAGCTAGCAAATTATGTATTGCTCATTTTGTCAAAGTCATCACTGATGACAATTCCGGCATCAAGAGGCTCATTTTGTTCTCCAGATGTTTTTTTCAAATAGAAGATAAATCGGGGTTTTCAATCTTTTCCTTTTTTTTTCTCTTTCTTTCTCTTTCTCTTTATTTCTTTCTTTCTTTCTTTCTGATAGTGAGGATACATGCTGTGCTGCTAGGAATGGGAGTGAGAACACATAAAAAATAAATTAATACAAAAAATATCGAGCTTCAAGAGGAAACCCACTGCAAGCCTACAGAGCCCATTAGTATGTTGTATTTAGCACCAGCATAATGGACAGGAAAAAATACAGAGTTGTTTATATAAAAGGAATGGTATCATTCATATTGGATAACATCCCAAATTCCAAACCATGATTTACAGTCTCTGGCGAACCCACAGCTATTTTGTGACACAGGATTTCCCAAGCTTACAGGGTGGCATCTTCAGATGAAAAGAACAAGTGACCTCAGAAGTAAGATATTGCAAAGGCTCGTTTTACATTCTGTAGAAGTGCAGCTTGTCCAAGGGCTATACTTTACATTGTGAAAGGATGGTACTTTGTTGCCAGTCCCTTGAAGCTGCCAGTTAGTGTCCCTAATTTCTGGGGATCACATTCACAATAAATTCAATTTTTCAAAACTCCTTGTTTTTTATTATGATGAGGTGCTCATATTTTCCACGGAAATAAACCTCTCTGTGCTCTCACCATTTTTAGTAGAAACCGTGAAATTCCGGGGACCTTATTGGAAGACACACTGTCTTCCACAGAATGTCTTAACTTCTTTGGTGGCCCACTCCCTCAAATAGTTGAGAGATACTTTTTCATCCTTTGAAAAGAAATCATGGTATTCCTCCTCTTTAATTGGAAATGACATATCATGAGAGTCACAAGAGCTGAGTGCATCAAGAAAACCAGACTTTAAAAGACTGGTCAAGTCTCAGAGGATACATATGCAGCTCATGTACTACAGCTCCCTTGAGGGACTTGACTAGAAAGGCATAGAGACACACCGTTCAAGTGTGCAGGGATAGGGTTAAAAAAACAAAAGCCCACTCAAAGCTGAATCTGGCAAGGGATACAAAGGGTAACAAGAAGGGTTTCTACAGATCTACCAGCTGCCAAAGCAGCACAGTGGAATATGTAGGCTCACTGCTGAGTAGGGCAGAGGAGGCTGAGGTACTCAGTGTCTCCTTCCCTCTGTCTTTACTGGGAAGACTGGCCTTCAGAAATCCCAGGTCCACGAGACTAGGGAGAATGTCTGGAGTAAGGAAGTCTTACCCTTAGTGTAGGAGTTCACTCAGTTCAGAGAACATTTAAACAAATTGTGCATACACACATCCATGGGCCCCGATGGGTCCAGAGAAACATAAGAAAAATCATTTTACTGCTAGAATAGTCAAACACTGAAAGGAGTTGCACAGAGAAGTTGCAACTCACAGAGGAGTCCACATTCCTGGAGATATTTAAAACTCAACTGGACACAGTCCTGATAAGCCTTCTCTGCCTGACCTTGGTCTGAGCAGGGAGTTGGACTAGATAATCTCCAGAGGTGCATTCCCACCTCAACCATTCTGTGATTCTGTGTAATTCTGTATGAGGTTGTGAGACAGAAATAGCTGTGATTTAAGAAGCACTTAAATAAATTCCTTCATTACTATAGGCATTATTATTAATTTTTAGTAATATAGCACTTCAAATACAAGAGACACTACTACAGAAAAACATGTTTAGCTGGAAGGACAGTTTGCCAATAAAACCCATGTGTCAGTCAATTGTGATTTTTTAAAATTAGGTTCAATATTGAACATTTCTGGGAAATGTAGCAATGTAAATGTAAATCTTCATTTCCACTTTTTTAATAATCTGTTTTAAAGAAACCCTAAGAAGCAATATCATCTGGTAATTTAAGTGCACACAGGATATTTCAAAAATCAAAGCACTCTGGTAAAAATTGTCATCATCTAAATTTGTGACAGTCACACCAAATAGCAGACCCATGCAAATGTATTTGATAGGAAAAGGAATTACTTCCAATTGCTCTTAAATGGGGAAAATTTTAATCTGTTTTTCAAAGATAGGAAACTCTGTGTGAAAAATGCCCACTGCACAGTATTCTACACAATTCTACTAACAGCTTTTAGACATCTCTGGTGCTTTCTGTTGATGCTTTATTATTATATTTTAGACGAACACTACAAGAAAATGATCAATATGTAGTTAGCAGATTTTCTATCCAGAACAGCCTTACAGGACAGAGAACACGAGAATCTTGACCTCATAGCAATTTAGAAATGACAGCCGGCATCAACCAAGCTACTTCTAGGCCAGTTTAAGAGCAGGGGCTAAAAAGAACCTGTGATGAAATATTAGACAACTTGTAAGAAATTCACAAAACCAGATGCTCATGTATGTCCTTCTGGAAGGACAGTGCCTTTGCCTTTGAAGCACTCTGTAACTAATTTGTTGAAGACACCAGATAATGTCACACATAAAGGCAGCCATGTCATGTTTTCAGACGGTCCAGAGCTGAAATGCTATGAAGCTAATATGGAACAAGGAAAGGCTGTTTGAAATAGTGGTCAGACACAACAAATAATAATTTGCAAACATGTTTGAATAGGAGCCCAAGTGTCAAAGAAAAATTGAATGTAAATCTACAGGGTTTCTGATGGACTGTGAAGAAAAGTAGAGATAGGCCTTCTCACCACGAACCATGAATCTTATTAGTATTAAAACTTTTTAGACCCGTGGGAAGCAGAAAAGCTACTGTATATTGCTGCAGTGACCACCCCAAATAATTGGCATCTCACCTATTTTACTATCCCAACTAACTGGCTTTAAGATAATGGAACTTCGATGGCTTTTCATGAATTGGTAGAATATGCCAAAGAATGTGATCACAGCATCATTCCATTGCTGCTAGACAAATGACAAAGTCTGAGTGAGTCACTGTTGACATTGTTAAGATTTCAGAAAAGAAAGATACAAAGGAATCATTCTTTAATGGAGAAATAGTTCCACAGAATCTTAATCTTATTCTCAGGAACACTGAAGTATTTTGGCACATTCAGCAGGTGAAGTACTAAATTGTTCAGTGATTGAAAAACAAACTGGACAAAAAAATGAGATGCCTTTGCCTAAGCCAACCTTATTACCGCAAACAAGCCAAATTTCCTCAAACACTTCCTCATTACAAAATGTGCACATGAAAACAAGTTACCTGTGCTGAACTGATATGCCTCATTCAGATAATACAGAATGAACAGACTCATATTTCACCAAACCTGCTAATACATTTACTCACTCTAAGTGCAACACAACAAATATGGACATACAAGATGATTAACTATCTGTTCCATTGAGATTTGATGAAGAAGACTGGAAAAGAACGAAGTTTGACAAGCAGCTGAGTTATGCAGGAATAGTTAATTAGAACAACTTATCTCCAAAGGAACCCAAGTGCAAAACAGACTTCTCAGGCTGGAGTGTCAGTAGAGTCCTCTTTCCTCCAAAGAAGCCACAAAATATATTGACTTCATCTTAATATTCAAGGGAGAAATAGCACTTTATTTCCCAATCATTTGCTTAGTAAGGCCTGATAAAATCAAAATATATTGCTAAAACTTGGGCTACTATTCTACTTTTTATGTATGGATTTTTAAAAAATTATTTTTATGTGAGTAATTGTAAAAGTTTAGGCGGAAAGAGATACAAAAATTCAAATAAGGGTTTAATAAGCTTTCACCAGATTGATATAAAGCGATGGAAACCTGAAAGTGTAAAAATAACAAGCTACAGACTTGTGAGCAAATACAACCTTCCAGATCTGAGATATGAAAATTTTTAAAAAACTCATTTCAGTTAAGTTTTATTTTAATAATTGTATTTCTTTTTATTTGGAAGCCAGTTAAGTTTTATTAATCTCCTACAGCCTTTTGTCACTTTTTTTTCCTGTGGCCATCTTTCATTCCCTTTCCTTACAATGTATTTTACATACTGATTTTCAGGCACAGTTTACTGTTTCCTGCAAAGAGCAGAGCTCATGAAAGTAGCAGCTAGAGTTATTGTTTGCACACAAATAGACTAAGACAGATCGTAAAGTCCCTGGTGACCCAGGGCCTATATAATGCTGACTAGCTCCAGCAGCGCCAGCAGAAATTTCATAAGCCAGTGCTTAGATTTCAGCAAGTTCACTCTGTCTAATTCTTTCCACCTGACAACTGGTTAACCTGACCTTATCATAGCCATAAGCACTCTGCTCTTCTCAACCTGGAAGGAATGTTTGGGTGGTTGGTGTCAAGCTGTTCCTCTGAAAACACCCCCCAAATTCCTGGCTGGGGTGGTGGTGGGCTGAGCACCCCTAAACACTTCAGACAGCGTCGAAGGCATCTGCCCCAGGGCACTCAGCACTTGGGTGGCTCAGGCATCAGAGGGGTGAGAGGCGGACACTGCAGCACAGCTGAGGAATAGCTCTGTCGGTTGTTTAATCTGCAGTGCAAAAGTGTTACTGAGCAAGAGGGGTTACATGAGGAGCTATTTCAGATGCTTCACATTCCTCTTAGACTTTACCCTGGCATAACTTACAAGCGGAGACAAGCCCTTATACATGAGGCATAAAAAGTGACAGAGAGACTACTGCTATGAAGTGCTGAGTATTTCCAGGAGTTAAACCTGCTCAGCACCAGTAAAATGGGGAACAAAGTCACCTTCTTACTTTTCTGAATAGCTGCAAATCAGAATAAAGTGTAAAAGTGATTTGGCTGTATCTTGGCGCTAATCTGCTTAGCTAAGATCAGGGCTCAACCTATGCTTTTTCCAGCTCGACCCATGCTGTGCTGGAGTATATCTGGCTCCTCTTTTGTTCCTGTGGAGTGAGCCTGGAAATTCTGCAATACTTTCCTTTACACTTAAGAAAGCATGAAAAATAATTTCAGAGAGAGCCCCATGTTTTATTTATTTTAATAGGAAATTATTTTTATTATGTATTTTTCTCACATTTTGGTGAAGAACACATTTTTGGTTTTGGTCCTCAGTATACTACACATTCCTGTTCTGGTAGCAAACTACTATGTTAGAGAGGCTGTAGGTAAGAGGGAACTGGTGGGTTTGGGGTACTCAGTCGTTTGGGAGAAGCTAAGTTTGGATCTTAATTGCATTAGTGAGCTTTTCATGCAAAGTGATCAGCAGTTAAATAGTTAATGAGACTGAAACCTGTAAGGCTTCAGAGTTAACATCGATAAGGATGAACAGAACAGTTCACACCCCTCAGAACTAATCTCTCAGCCTGAAAGTTTTGTTCACTGTTCTGGAAGGTCACTTAATTACCATGAGAAGTACAGACATAATCATATAATGAAGGTTAAACTCCAGTATGTTATTCTTAGGCAAGGAATGGAAAATCAAAGCAGATCCAGGAGTTCTGCAGTAATGTAATAGTGGGCTATGTTTGTAGTTGTTTTGACCGAGTGTCATTCTTCGAAATAGGCAGTGTGAATCTCATCACCAAATATTCTTTGAGGTGCAAGGACTTTTTTTTTTTTTTATTAAATATGTTCCATTCACAGTCCAGTTTTATACAAGGTGAGTTAATGAGGATTATTATCCATTGTAAGTACTACTAGGAAGGTAGCCTTTGAGTATGGCATCATGTTAAAAGATTAGTGAAGGTACACTGACATTAAGCATGGTTTAACAGCCTGAGAAGACAAAAAGTCTTTGGCATAAACAAAGCCCCTTTGATTTTGTGTCAGTTAGTTAGTCAGCGGGAATAGAAGTATAAGAGCACTGAAAAAGATATCCCGTGTCAATGCATCTACTCTCTGTTAGGCAACCAGACAACATGAATCCTTTCAGATGCTCTAAGGTAGACTGAAAACTCAGGACATAACACAGCAGTCCTTCAACTGTATCTGCAATTAGGTTTTACATGCTCTAATGGTGCCACTTGTCTTTTCAAGATCATTCACAGCTTTGTATGATCCCTAATGTGTTAACTTGTCCAAGCAGTCCAAAAGTCCCTCATATAGATCATCCTGGAAAGTGAGCTGAAAGGAAGAGGACAATGTTTAACAATACTCCCATGAGTCTTGGAACTCAAGAAACATGTTTTCTCACCAGTGCTTATCTTGCATTAATCATATATATTAAAAAAAAATCTTTATAATTTATAAACTGTACTTCTCATTTGTAGATTTGTTGGTGTCTAAGGCACACAAAGGATATTCATGCTCAAATGGCAATTTTTCTTTATCACATGTGGGGAATGCTGGAATGGGCTTTTTTCTTTGTATGGTTACACAATTTCATAAAACTTACAGATTTATTATTTCATTAATTATCACCTAATTATATTAATTAATTATTTAAAAATGCAAATTTAATTATTTTCAAGAATGAAGGGTAAAGGTACCCTTCAGTCAAATTTGGATGAAATGAACTAATGAGGTCACAAAGTTATTAGCAGAGAGATACAAACTGATAGCACAAATATACACATTCTGTGACCTCCTTGGGAGTGTGACTAAAATAAGTATCTTTTCATCTGAATTTGTAGAAGCTATAGTCATGAAAGAGATTTCTACTTTCTCCCCTTCAGTACTTGCATTTTGAAACTGCTAAATCTTCTTGGCCAAATAGCTCTGTATTACTCATCTCCCGATTAAGATAATTATATTTGGAGTAGCATTGCAGACAAATCTGCTTGTCAGCATCTGCCTGTGGTAAATGTCACAGTCCTTGGAGGAAAGACTTTAAGCAGCTGGTGCAAGGAATTTTAGGGGTGTCACAAGGAAGCCCAGCCTGAAGCGTTGGTTGTGTTTGCAGCATCTCTGTAGACATGACTTATCACGGTGAGGTAGGAAACATGGAGGCCTCTCATGTTTCGACGCAGCAGGCAGTATGTGAGACATGCTGGCAACAGTCAGGCCACTGAGGCTCACAGCAAGAAACTGTCTGGTGTGCAGGCCAACATGAGCTAAACACCAAACCAAAGAGGAAGCATGAAAGTAGCACTAGAAACATCCTTCCATAATATCACCGCTTTCTATAAAATCCTTGCATAACAATGAAAATATTGGAAATGGGAATTGAGTCTCTACCAGATGACAGCAAGCTGGAAAAGCATATCACACTGGAAAAATACATTAAAAACAAATCAGTGGTAAATTTTGGTAGGTAATATATTTCCTATATGGAGTGACACTATAGAGGAAGCCCTTTACCTGAATCTGAGAAACCTAAATGAAGACAAACATTTATAGAGCTGAGATGAGAACTCTGGTTCTGCAACTGAGCTGCTCTTGTCTCTGAAGGAAAAACAGGTCCTCCTGCTGCAGGCTGAGACCTTGGGATACAGTGATGGAAGAATAAGTTCTGAATCCTAGAGGACTTTCTCCAAAAAGCACGGACTGCTGAAATGCCCAGTTTCAAAACAGTGACAGCTGGTTGCACAGAACAAGCATATAGATTCGAATGACCTTAAAAAGAAAAAAGAGAAAGGATATAGCATGCAGGGGTCTAAAAGCAGCACAAATTGTCTGTGAAGCAACTCAAAATACAAAAATAAAAATGCTCAGCCTTATGAGCAGTCACTCAAGAGATGTGGGGAAAAAAAAAAGCATGTCTTAATCTCACTGTTACTGAAGAAAATGAAAATGGCAGTACACACAGTGACTGAGAACAATGATTTCCAATACAGAGAAGGCTGTCTGCAAAGTGACTTTGTCAAATTTAAAGTTATGTGCTGATTCAAATATATAAACACACTGCAGAAGAAGGCTGCCAACTGAAAGCTGCCATATTGGTTGGGTTACTAAATAATCACCAGTCTATTGCTGTTCAATAGTCCAGCTGAATTGTGGAGCCAGCTCCAGCACAGCTCCAGCACCCCATCCGAGAGCTAATATCAGACTTTAGAAATGTGACAAAGAACTGGTTATATTTAGTAAAAGCTTCCTTCTGAGTTTATTTCCCTCTGCTTCAGTTTCAGTTTGCCCTAAGAGATGTGAGGTGGGTCAGGAGGCAGAAATAGCACAGGAGGCAGACTAATGAGAAAGCACCTTAGGACTACGAGAGCTGCACCGCCCCATGGCCA
>JAYRBT010000139.1:56056901-56074547 GCA_036023395.1 Myiotriccus ornatus
CTAATGAGAAAGCACCTTAGGACTACGAGAGCTGCACCGCCCCATGGCCAGGTTGGGATCTATCCCTGGGCTGGGGGCTTGGCATCATCTCATGTGAGCTCATCTGCAGCCCAGTTCATTTGACTCCTAAAAATGCTACAGCTGACAAAGCTGTTTATGGTAAAGAATACAGAAGTGAAAGAAACTGGTATTTTAACTGGTGGACCACATTCTTGCCACATTCTACATCAGGTGTATGCATCCAAAACACAGCAGATTCCATGTACCTGCTAAAAGGAATAATACCCATAAGCCCTGTCAATTTCAAAGTGAAAAGGAGCCCCTTCAACTCTGCTTTCACAGCCTGCACTTAAGGCTAAGTACAAAATCCTGCACTAAGAGACATCCTGTGGATTTGTAGCATCTCTGGGAACAACAACATATTCACAGGACAATGAGCACATTAGGTTAACCATATGTAGGTTTTTTCCTATCTATGGGATGGTAGATACAGTACAGATAATAGTGTCATCACAGGACAGACTTACAACATAAAGAGAAATACAGCATGTTCATCTTGGGGTCTGTGAACAATTTAAATGTACTATTTCAAGGACTGGACACCCTGAGGGCAAAGTCAAGGTAGAACTACTGAAATGCAGAGTACTATTAGCTGTGATGAGGCCAGTGAAGGAAAAGATGACAAGGCTGGAGACAGGAGGTATTACTATGCTCATTGAAACTAGTACAGAGTGAATGTGCAGCCAAAAACTAGTTAGAAATACTTCAGGTAAACCAAGGATGTGCTCTGAGCCAAAGCCACTAAGCAGAGCACTTGGAAGAAGTCAGTATCCCTTGCTACTTATTAGAGACATGTTACTCTTACTTACGGTTTATTCATGGTTAAACTGCTTTCAGCTTCAAGAATGGGTTCTGGCATGTTAAGCTAGTGAGATTGTTGCTAGTGAGCTCCTTGACAATCTTTGTCACAACTACTGGCAGCTGTTTTGGGCATACAGGTACCGAGCTAGGCCTGACATGGACTGCAAACTGACTCTTAGATGTAAAGAGTATAGCTTATAATATGATTATCACAGAAAAAGGAGTTGTTGAGGCAATCTGGGTCCATGAAGTCAAACTGAAACAAGTGGTGACAACAGAATATTAAACAACAAATAGACAAACTAAGGTGAGAAGAGCACAGTTTTTCTTTTCCCATATACTCTGATGTTCCTTTTCAGGACTGTGAGAACTGCGAAAAGAAAATGCCCAGGCTGACAGACGTGAAGGAGAAATTGTGAAATTTTCACTAAGTTTTCACATTCTGCACACGCCCTTGAGATACTTCTGAAACCTTAAAACACACCACAGCGATACAGCATGGGACTTGTAGGAGAATCTGAAGTGAGTATTTGAAAGAATAAATAAAACCATAAACAAGTACCAGCTTTAAGGTGCTAAGGTATTATGCAACAGCTGGAGGTACATGATACCTCAGGAGGAGGCAAAGTGGCCTTTTGCCACTGTAACAGAGCCCTGACAGACACAGGGAAGTGATACATCAGATTTAAAAGGAAGTGCTGGCTCTGCTTCCTGCAGTGAGAAGTTTCATTCGAGCACAAAGTAGACTTTTGCCTAGATGCAGCAGAACACCACAGAAACACAATGCTGAAAGCAAAATGACAGGACCACATCCCTGAGACTGCAGAGGCAAAAGGTAAAGAAGGTGTGTTGTCCAGAAAAACAACTCCAGGAGGCAGGTAACTTGAACCAAGCACACATTTAAACCAACTTAACAGAAAAATTTTCCAGACAATGCCGAAGTTTTTGTCTTTGCCTCCATCATCATCATAATTTCCCTAAAGGCAATCCAGGGAAGTTCTATATTGTACAGAATATTGGATAAAACAGTCTTGCTCATTTTCTAATCAATTTCTTATAAACCCAATCTTAACAGCTACTTATCCTTATTGGTAAGAATTTTCTTCTTAAGTTTCTTCAATCATTATAAGCAAGAAAATTTTTAGAACAGCTGAAAAAATGACACTGTGCAAGATATAAACTCTATTTATAGATTTATAACTGTTATAATTTCATAAATATTTCTAGGCATTTCTCAGACTGAAAGGATCTTAAAAAGACTAGAGCTCTAGCCAAAGATCCAGGAGAGATGCTTTCAATTCAGTGCTCCAGCACAGACTTCCCATGTGAATTCCAGTTTCTTACACTGTGCATCATGCCCCATTCTTAAAGTGGGTAATGTGTGTGGAATTGCACTATCTATCCCAGTGCTGTCTGGTTCACTCTAATGACAAGAGTGATCTGAAGTGTGATAAAGTTGGACATATATACACCAAAACTATACATGCCTGCAGATATTTATTTTTTGTGTGAATATTTCTAGACACTAATGCCTAAACTATGTTCAGTTAACTACATAATACTCTTTACAGGAACAAAGTTTAATCACATACTTATTATCAGCTTATTATAATAATTAGTCATTATTTATATACAAACCAGATGAATTAGAATTTTATGTGAATTAAGGATACAACCGTGTATGTATCTACCCTGCCCTTTTAAATTACAAACAGCATAGAATTTTATTAATTTATTAGTCTTTTCTGCAAACTTTTGTCTAATGTTCAATAGCAACACATACATCCACTTTAATGAATTTTGGATTATTTTGGCACTGTTTGATTGGCAGAAACCAAAGTTACATCCTTCTTGCAATGCTTTCATAAGATGTCCCAATTACAGATCTTTCTGTTTCATACAACAGAAACATATACTTCTCACATATCATTCATTAGAAGCAATAATAGCACTGATTTGCCTACTTCTTTAGAACATTGATTTTAAAATTACATAAATTGTTAATATTGCTGCACAAGGAAAACATCCTCTTATTACACTTCTAGCTTTATTCCTGCTAGTGAAGCTAATGTGAGACGAGATTGAATTGGAAGCAAAAGATTTCAACCACCATCTGAAAAAAAAGATGATTAATTATTTGAGAAGAGTTGGACAAAAAGAAGGGAACTAAAAAAATCTGATTCTCTATTCAAATCTAACAGCACCATAGAAACATAGAATCACAGAGTCATTAGGTTGTCCTTTAAGATCATTGAGTCCAATCTTCCCTGGCACCAAGGTCAGGCTGACAGGCCTGTAGTTTCCTGGATCCTCCTGATGGCCCTTCTTGTAGATGGGCATCATATAACTTCCAGTCAACTGGGACTTCCCCAGTTAACCAGGACTGCTGGTAAATGATGGAAAGTGGATCTGTGAGCACTTCTGCCAGTTCTCTCAGTACCACCGTATGGTTCCCATCGAGCCCCATAGACCTGTGTGTGTCTAAGTCGTGTAGCAGGTTGCTGATCGCTTCCCCTTGGATTATGGTGGCTCCATTCTTCTCCCTATCCTTATCTTCTAGCTTGGGGCACTGGGTACCCAGAGAACAACTGGTCTTTCTATTAAAGGCTGAGGCAAAGAAGGCATTAAGTACCTCAGCCTTTTTGTAATCATTTGTCATCATGTTTCCCTGTGCATCCATTAAACGCTGGAGATTCTTCTTAGCCCTCCTTTTGTTGCAGATGTATTTATAGAAGGAATTCGTATTTTATTTTATGGCAAAAGCCAGACTAAGTTCTAGTTGGGCTCTGGTCCTTCTATTTTTCTCACTGCACAACCTTATGACATCCTTCTCATCCTCCTGAGTTGTTTGCCCTTTCTTCCGAAGGTCATAAGCTCTCCTTTCTATCCTGAGTTCCAGTCAAATTTCTCTGTTTAGCCAGACCAGTCTTCTTCCCCTCTGGCTCAACTAACAGCACACTGGGACAGCCTGTCCTGTGCCTTCAGGATTTCCTTCTTAAAGAATGTCCAGCTTTCCTGGACTCCTTTGCCCCTCAGGATTGCCTCCTCAATTGTCTTGACCAGGCTCCTAAACAGGCCAAAGTCTGCCCTCCAGAAGTCCAAGGCAGCACATAAGGATCATTTCATTATCACTGTACCCAAGGCCCTCTCCAACCATCCCATTACCCACCAGTCCTTCTCTGTTCACAAATAGCAGTTCTGGCCAATAGTTCCCCTTGTCTGCTCCCTCACCAGCTGTGTCAGGAAGTTCTCTCCCACACACTTCAGGAACCTTCTGGAGTGTCACCTCTGCTGTGTTGTGTTTCCAGAAACATTTGGGAAGTTTAAGTCCCCTAGGAGAACAAGGGCTAGCCGTGAAGATAGAAAACTTCAGGTGTTTTTATTGAAGTAAATAAGCTATGTCAAGGCAAAAGTGCCAGAATCAAGCAGGACACTTATTCTGGCTTCATCCTATGCACTTAATGCACCCACTACAAATGACTGCAGCCCTCATTCATTGCTTGCAACTTTGCCTCTCCGCGTCAGGACTTGTTACCTTGGAGAACAAAGAAGACAAGAGAACAGTATTGCTGCCAGGCAGACCTTCTTTTCAAGACATGGCAGAAAAAAACCCTAGTCCAGGAAAAGGAAAGAGAAAGGGAAGGACCGGCACTTTAGTATGGTGCTCTCCCAGAGTCCCAGGAGAGCCACATGTGTCGGTCTTTTTTCGTGCGTGTGTGAGAACGTGGGGTTGTTTTCCAAATATACCCATTCCTTTCCCATTCTTCTGCAAGGTAATAGTGGGGGCAGGCAGACAAAGCATTTGATACCACTTTCCTATCCACTTTTGATAGGAAAGTTTCAGGACCCATACAACTCTGATAGATTTTCTCTTAAGACGTTACCCTTCGACAATGGATTAGACTGGAATTGAAAACTTTTAACCTGACAAATGTAAACATGCAATCACAGCAAGAGGAATTTGCTGGGACCTCGGAAGCTGGGTTGGCTAAAACTTCAGCTTCTCCTCAAATCAAAGCAAACAAGAGGGAAGGTAGTTTTTGTTTGTTTTGAGGGAAGGTAGTTTTGTTCTGATAGACACTATGAAATCAAGTTTTCCCCTTGCAGCATGGGGTGGGGAAACAGAACGCTTCCTTTCAGTTTCATGATATTTTGTGTTAAACCCATTGCAAATTAAGCTGATTGCCTAGAGACTATAGCTACTGCTTATAGCTCACAAGAGAGACAAGGCAGTGTAATGATCTGTGACTGCATACCGAACGCGCAGACTACAGCCATCAGTCAACTGCATAATCTTCAGCATCAAGATTCATTAAAGTCAGTGGGAGTCATGTTGTTAGAATGCTGTGTGCAGTTTGAGAAACATAGGGGTTAATACTATAGAATCAAGAAACTAGGTTAAAAAAAAAGGTGAAAAAGAATCTGCTAGAGCAGAAGTAGATGCAGCCAGAAAGTAATGCTTGTGGCTATAGATTACTCTTAGATTTTTGCCACATAAACATTTTGAAAAGAAAATAAATGATAATCTATCATGTCTTAGGAGGCGGCATTTTTTGTTATACTCATCAAAGTTACTGTTTCCATTTATTAAGAAACAGTATTTTTTTCAAAATTATTGCATACTTATGAGCATGTCATTACACCCTCTTTTTTCTCAAATAACTAACTTTATTATACAAATAACTCACTTTATTTTGTGGGTCTTTGGGATCTGCAAGCGTTAAAAAGAGAGTTAAGCCTTAATTATGGGCTGTAAGCTGCTAAAGGGAAAATAGTAGAGTGTAGCAATGACATCTGGACTAGTGCTAGTGCACGTAATGCATATCTGTCACTGACAACTCACTGGGTTACATTTAATTCACAATCATCAGTCATGTCTTCTTTTCTGAGCAAAAAAAGAAACCATACTAGTATCAGTAGTAGAAAGCATGCCTTCAGAGGACAGATTCTTCCATGTGCCATGATTCAAGTGGATGGCCTTACAGATGTAAATGGAATGGATAAATAACTGACAATAAATATAAAGTGACTGAGAGTTTTGTATGCTGTGTTCACATTTAAACTACCATATTTAATGAATTTTTGTAGTTCTTGTTTTGTCCATACACTCTCACTTTCTGAGTCCAACTCTCTCATTGGTTTTGGGGGAATGCCACTATGTTCTCTCTCTGTCAGTCAGGGCATAATTTAGCAAAGCAGCATCCATTAGCCAAGAAGAAATAAATGTTCTTCTTCTTAAAAATCTGAGAATACAAAATTGTTACAAGATCAGTCCAGAGGCTGGCTAAGCCTTTGCTCTTCATGGTTGCATATTTGTCTGTGGAATACAAAATGCTGGAATAAACAGTGTTGAACAGAAATCTGTTTGAGCAAGAGCAGAAAATACCAGCTTCATAAACTTTGGGCACAAAACCACTCTCTTAAAGTCTTGCTTTATAGCTTCCTTTCTCCTTGAAATGTGTAAGCAGCAACCCACAGGTGTCTGGAAATTTTTCTCTTAAAACAGGAAACTGTTGCTTCCATGGCTCTACAGCAAGAAGACATATGGACACAGCTGATTTTCACTTAACAACTCAGTTGAGGCAAACAAAATAGCAGAAGCTATGGTAAATGCAGACCTCTTTGATCCCAAACTAAATGACAATTTTAGCACTAGCACTTGTCCAGATGCTTTTGTTACAGATCAGAAAACCTGTTTGGCAAGCTCTCACTCATTTGGCTATAAGCACTTCAGTTGCCCTCCCACTAGATGTAGTCTCACCACATAAGTCATGTTTCAAGACAGAGTGAACAGATGAGCTTGTCTTACTCAATCACTAATATTGATTCACACATTCACACAGAAGAAAATGCAACTTTGAATTGTCTTGGCAGAGCATACACCTTACACATGCACAATGAAAGATTAAAGAATTAGCAGGTGCCCTAATCGAAGCCCTGCGGGGTGTGTTCTACGATTTGACCACACTTCATTATCTTTGTCCTCTTCATGCTACAAAGTGACCTCTGACTAGGTGCACTTTTTGCTACGGTTTATGGCAATTATGATTCTTGTTCATGGTAGATTGGCTAGAATCTATTTGGACTACCTAGTGTATAATCTTTCTTTATGTATTCCTACTATACTACCATATGCATTAGCACTGGCCCACTGGGTATCATTTCACTTCAGCTTCCATGTATATATTCCAATTATTTAACTACTGTACTGCCACTGGAGCTTAACGTTGAAAATAGAATCTTCTTTTCATGGGGTCCATCACAAAATTACAACTTGTGATGCCCTAAGTTAGCTTTGACAAACAAATATGAGATAGGAGGGTACTTTGTAGCACACTGAATACTAAATTAACAAGTTAAAATGACTTAAAATGAGGAAATTAGGTTATGCTTTTCTGAAATAACTATGCATTAGAAGAAACCCCAGTTATAATGGCGTCACGTGTTTAATATTTTATGGCATGATGAGTTCTATGGTAAGCTATTATTACTACCTGCTCTTTAAGTTAGGGTAACACTTACAGGTTTGGGCCCAGCTATGCTAGACATTGTATTTAGGTTCCTCCTGACATGCCCAAGCACCAGTCTTGGTCAGTTTCCAGAATCCTTCTTCTAAACACCCTTAAAACTCTGCCACTTCCAAATGTTCCACCATCCACCTGTCCCAGTAAATACTCTTAAAATCTTATTTTCAACCTGTTCTTCATCTTACTTTCTATAATGTCAAAAGAAGTGTCCTAGTGCTGTACTCACTAGTTCACACATCTCATCATTCCCTATCTTTTCTACACTAAATTGATCCCAATGGCCAGTGGCCTTGGTGTTGGTGGAACCCTTCACACCACTGCTCTCACCAGGCTTGTAAGAAAATGGCTGTTGAAGCTACTAAGCTACTCTCTTCCCTTTGTCCCCATTGCTGTCTTGACCGATCAACACCCTGCCAGATGCCTTGGCTCCTCAATCAACAGTTCCAGAGTTGGTTCCCTTGCACAACATGATATCATTTGCTGCTGATATCATGGCAACTCTTTCTCTCCTTCCCACCTCATCTTTCACAGAAATTGATAGGAGAATAGATGATATTTTAAGGTGGACCTTTTAAAAGTATACATCTAGCATTACCTTTTGAGGCAACAGTTGCCTTCAAACTGAGCAGCAGTCTTCCCTGTTCTTGCTTGCATGTTCCTTCCTCATTTTTTGCTTCATATAGCACATGTGTGGATGGCTTTTAATAGGAAAGCAGTGTAATAATGTCACCAATTCTTTATGAATTCTTTATTTGCAAATTTGGAATGAGAGCTGTTAGTTCAACAAAAAGATAAATAATAGAACCTAAATACAACTAATTGCTTGAGAACATCACCCACAGCATGTTGTTTCTTTTTAGAGTGGCAGAATGTTCTTGTATTCAGTATACTCCCAGGTGAATTAGAGGGGTGCATTTTATACTGAGATTTGTGGCAGATCTCTTTTAGTATTCATAGGTGCGCCGGCATAATACAATTCATTTAGGAATATGACACATCTGTGTAATTTGTAGGTGTTGACTGTCTAACCTTCAGACAACTTGATGAAAAAAAATAATTCATCCATAACAGAGACCTTTATTTTTCAATCCATAACATTCTATTTAATGTATTAGAAGTACATGAAAAGAATGGGAAAACAGGAAAAGTAAAAACAGGAAGAGAAAGAAATGCCTTACTGCAGAGCATTTAAAAAAATAATGTAGAGATGGATTATTCCATATTTTCAAATCCTTTATAGTGAAAGTTCTATCAGTCTTTCTATGGGTCTATCTTACTTATCTTTGTGACCAAGTAAGAGAAAAGCCATTGCAGTCCTATATAGATATGACATTTATTTTCCAGCAATTCAGGCAACTTGAACAGGACAATACCGAAGGATATGTTATGAATATTTCATTTCATGATTAGGATCATCCTTAAATATAATGCTCTGCATTCACATGCTTTAGCTGTGGTGTGACATATACAGCTGTATAATGTATGTTGCATCACAATCATTTTTATCAAAATAAAATGGAAGTTACAGATATGTAAGGACGGAAAATAAAAAGATAGATAGTCTGCTACTGTAATTGTATGTCCCTTCCACCTAAAATAAACTTTTTAATTGCAAGAGAGTAAGTTTTGATTGCTCTGAATAATAAGATCTTTCACTTAAAAAGGCCTGGTTCATTCAGGGCATTTTGCCACCCATGAGCACCAGAGTACCAAGATGCTATTACCTGCAGCATATGAATTAGCTCACAAATATCCCAGGGCTAGTAATTTTGCATTTCAAGAAATGTAATTTATGGTCACATTACAGTTTTCACCTTTGCACTAAGAGTATCTCTTAGTTATCCTTTGCAGACTATGGTCTCACCTGGATCAGGAATAGGTGGTTATGAGCTTGAATTTACCAGTGAACTTATGAGGGATGGGGTTGCTGTTGTTTTTTGGGGTGTGTGTGTTTGGGTTTTGTTTTGTTTTTCTTTGTTTTGGGGTTTTCTTGGTTTGTTTTGTTTTGCTTTTTTTTTAAATTTCCTGAAATGTACACAGTATACATTTTAGGTTCCCTTTGCTGTGTGAAAGAAAATATTTTGAAAGGAGTTTTAGGTTAGAAAATACTGTCCTGTGTAAGTAGCCCCTGGGCTGCAGCAATTTTCAGGATTCTGCTCGTGTCTGTCTCCCCAGCAAACCCACTGCTGCAACTTCTTCACACAGAGTTTTGTTCCATTCTCCAGCCCCATGGCTCCCAGCTTCTTTGGCCAGTGTGGCCTTTCTTGTGTTTCAAACTTCCTTCCCTTCTGCTGTGTGCATTTTTCTCTACAGTAGGGCTCAGAAGATCCTAGTGGGTACAAAAGTGCTTTTAGTGATCAGTAATTTGGAGTCAATAAACCTCTTTAATAGCAGGGGCTATTACTGACCAAACTGTGCCTAGCTCCATTCCTAGCTTACTTCCCAACTCCATGCTTCTCTTTGCAGGAGGGGACATCGGAGTCTAAGCATTTGCCACTGATGCAGTTAACAACAGCAATTGCTCCAGATAAAAAGAGCTACATCACCATTACCAGGAGGGAGGAGTGAGTCTAACAAAACACATTGCACCAACAATTGGGTAATTGGATCCCTACTGGTAATGCAGCCTGAGTAATAATTTCATATGGCACCGATGGTCTTACAATAAAAATTAAACCTCTACTGTCATATTCCAATGGATCCAGTTCTAACCGCAGGCAAATGGTTTAAAGGCACTGCTGCACCCGCGCATATCTGAACTTCTCAGGAAAGGTTAATCCACTTTGAAATTGATGCCAAACTGGCAAAATACCCCTTTCCTTCTGTACTCAAATTCTTCGGTTTAGGCACATGGGGAATGTGAGAAAGCAACCTTTTTCTAAAATGCACATAAGAAGGAAAAATCTCCTCTACCATTCAGTATATTGTACATCTCTTGGCTGGATGAGTGTGAAACATTCTGGAGCGTGGTAGTGTGCACGGATGTGATGTGCTACTTTTCTTTCAGTAATGAATTTTATGCCTGCCTGTTTCTGTTCCTTTGTCTATTTTTAATTCAAATATGTAAAAGCTTTTCTTAATACAGAGTCCCAGGTGTCAGTTGCTGCCTGGAGTCCCTTTTCTTTCCTCTATTGTTCTCTTAATTGTTACTTCAAAACAATTAGCTGGGCATTCGTATGCAAATGAATGCAAATGTACAGGGGATTGGGTGTGAGAGAATACCACCACTCGTTAATTTCCACTTCAAGGTCTGCTGGTAGGAACAACAAAATTGCTTAACAATGTATTTTTCCTGGGCCATAAAGGGTGAACTCCCGACGATTCCAGCCATCCTGCTGGCTCGGCAATTGTTAAGATTCTGCTGTTTCTTGGTAAGATTTTTATTTATTTATTTATTTGCGTCTAGAGATTGTGTTAGCGTTGTTACCCTAAACTGCCCCTGCCCTTGTTCATTTATGCTCAAGGACACGCCTAATAATTTGGATACAATCTTGATTAGGATATAAAGTAAATTATTAATATTACTACTGTTAAGGTGATTCATTAAGGGACAAAATAAATCTCACTTGAAGGAACGCCTCATGTCTCTGACAAAATAAAACTTTTATAATTTATAAAAGAGTATGCTTTATTGCATTTAATCCTTAGAAGAAAGATACACTGACTGATAGACTGGGACTGGGGATGAATTCTAGAGAGACTTTGCCAGTTGCTAAGATAAATCTCATCTCTTTTGGAGCAGTTGTATTTATTGTATAAATCTGCATTCCCTTTCAGGCTGTATAGTAAAACTCCTTATGAAAAATAGTTGGTTATTCAGCATTCAGAACTGCTTTACAAAGATAAATACCTTAGCTTTTCAGATGCAATTAATACACAAAAACCAATTAAAATACCAAATCCTGTAATCATTAGGTAGGAAAAATTCAAAACCGCAGACTGTCCTGAGCAAGAAAACCCCACAGCACAGCAGGATAACTCCATCATTCATATGTGACTCTCCTACCAGGATCCCTTCTAGGGAAAAAGTTGCCTCTAGGAGGTGTAACTTTAGAAAGACATTTGTGAGACTGTGGGAAGAAGTGATTAACTTTTCACTCCACAATTACTTCTTTTTTACATTGCCTTAGTGTTCTTCCACTTTCATCTCTGAAAATCAACTACACAGCAATAAGGGACCACAGTATTTACCCCTCAGGGCAGGTAGTGTCTTTGTTATGCAGTGTAATTCCCGTGTTTCACCACATACATTCCTCACGGAAAAGAAAGGCATCTGGTAGATGGTGGGAGCTGACTTGAATTCCCTGCTCCATCACTCGCCAAAGGTGGTGGGCTGACTGTTTAGGCATGGACACGAAGTTCTGGTTAGATGTGTAAATGCTACTGGAATCAGTGGAAGTCAGATGTTTGCATGCCTTTATTCAGACCTTAATTGTCCCGTGTTTTGACTTCCTACCTCCTAGATGGGGTAACAGCATTGCCCTCACAGTGCTGTTGTGGGAATAAACACGTTTAAGACTGGGAGGAACTCGGGCGCAGCAATGAGAGGGACCATATAAATACCTCGAGCAGAGAGGCACTACTATTTATACTGCAGTATAAACAAACAGTAACAAAGCAGCCATGACTAGTCTGGGGAATCTGATCAGGGGACTCTGGCAGCGTGAGTAATGTAGGAACATATTCAGATTGCAACTAGCAATGCACACCAGAGGAGAAGACCTTGTACACCTGCAGAGATGGCAACAAGAAAGGGGGAGACCCCTTCCCTGTCACCCCCAGATATTCTCTACAGAGTGGACACTGTCAGAAGTAATTTGGGTGGCCATCCTCATGGCTTCACAATATGTTGTGTTTCAAGGGAAAGAGGGATGATGAGTCTTCTTACCGTCACCCCCACCCTTCCTCTGTGTCCTCTCTGTCCAGTGTTCTATTTAATTGGGTTTGTTTTTTTTTTACTTCATTGGCATACCCATTTATGATGATTTAACCCCAAGCAAAGACTTAAGGGTTTTGACCAAAACTAATATACAAATTCCAGAAAGGGTCTTTAACCATAATACTTCTATTTTCCCCTCCTTAAAACTTGGAGAAATTGAAATATCTGTCTTCATTACAACATAAGCACCTGTGGAAACTTGGAAGGTACTGGATATATCCCCTTATAGGAAGAATGAATGTCTCATCCCAGCAAACTGTGCCCTTGCTGCAGCCCGCTCATACCTCATCAACCCATATATTTTATCTTCATATGTGGTTCAAATAGGGCAGATTTCTGGGACTTAAACAGGCAAATAAAACACATCCATCTTCCAATAAACACGCAGGAAGTTATTATTAGCCAGTGGGCTAATAGTAAAACACCCTGAAATACAAGAGAAGGATGATTTGTACACGTGAGGTTTTAAAATATATTTTACCCTGAAGTTTCCACTGAAGTTTTTTCCTTAACAAGTTGTCAGAGACCTTTGCCTTTTGCTTTATGAGGCTGGCAGTTGCAACTTGAAAGTTCAAGGAATATTTTTAGTGGAAACAAGAGATAGATGCTGGCAGGGTGTTTTAACAATGGTCTGTTTGTTTTGGTAACAAGATTCAAAGAATGCATTATTTATAATGCCCTGATATGCACATAGGGCTCCGGTTGTATGCAGCAATATAATAACAGGAGTGGTTTCTTATAGCCTGTCTGCATGGCACTCCCAAATGCTGCCTGCTGCTGCTGGGGCTGCAATTTCACATGCAGTTTGAACCAGCGAAGCTGGTAGAAGGAGTTCCTCTCTAGATTGCTCATTCCCACTCCATACCCCCTCTCCCTTCTCTTTCAGCACAAGGTGCTTATGCTAGGTTTTCAACCAGATCAAGGAATCAGTCCAGGTTAAAACTCACTTAGACTGTAAAAAGACCTGTAAAAAAAAACAAACCAACAAATTTAACTGCTTAAATTCTTATGATGCTTGGCCTGAGTGTCCCACACACTGTGTGCTCCTTTAGGACACTTTATAGCTGTCTTTTCTTCATATAGTCCTTTAGTATAAAACTTACAAAAAACCTGCACCCCTACTTAGTCTAATAATACTACCACTGTTCTTGGTCTTTACACACACTAACATTATTATGTGGTATATATTACATGTTTACTATGTACATCATATAAAATGTATATAATATATTACATACTTATAGAGATATATAAACACAGACATATGTACTAAGATCAGAAGAACACTTTATGGTTTTTACATGTAGCACAAAATATCGGTGTGCACAAGTAGAAATATAATGAAGTGGTCCTTAGGCCCAGTAGTTCTTTTTGCTCTCTGGTCTCATCAATGGCTGATAGAATTTGGAAAAAAAAAATGTTCACTGTTTTATCTCTTTTCTTCTGTATGGTTTCTGCACTTTGGGGATTGTTCAGATCGGACCATATTCAGATGCTGGAAATTCCATAAAACTCAAAATGCCTAGTGTTTTCCACTAACCAGTGAAATCCTTAGGTCTTTGGAAATACCCAGGCAGTAGGAAATACTAACCCTAGGCTTCCCATAAAGAGCCCAGAAACCTCCTCAGCTTGCAATCTGCTTCAGTGATGCCTGATACATCAAAACCTGCTTCAGAAGCCCAAAGCTTTCATTACTAGCCAGGAATGGAGATATGGCTGCCTACTCTGTGTGTTTTACAGCTAAGAAAGAAAGCCTGAACCAGTCTCTTCCCACTCCTATACTTGGCTCTTCTTATGGGGTCTAGAACAATGTTCTTTATGTTCTTTGCTCTTTTCAGCAAACTATCACCAGGTGCTCACAGACAGATGTCCCACTTTAGCCCTTTTGAATTGCCTGGAACATCAACATAAAGCTTAAGGATGTTTTGAATAAATCTGGTCTCTCAGGGGCAGGTAGCTGTGATGAAGCTCCTGAAGAGTAAAAAGGAATGGTAATAATTTAAAAGAGGAAATATTCTTGTGTATCTAACATGGTTTTATGCAGTATAGATAAATAGAACACAAATAGTGTTATCCCATTGCCAACATCAAAGCATGCAGATTTCAGAAAGGGAAAGTATGATTAGAATGTGATTCAAGGCATAAAGCTTTTCATATCTCTGCAAAATGCATATATATGTATATATATTTATAGTTAATATGTATTAGTGAGTTCTTTTGCATAGTCCAGTATGTAAAGCTCAAATCTCTTGTTTTTACTGTGTTCTTGTGTCCTTTCTTTTATGTCTGATTGTCCCCATTAAGAACATAATTCTTCCCTTAGCAGACAAAATCCCCTTCTAGCCTTTCTCCTTACTAATCTTTCTACATTTTTCCTTATCTCTTCCTTTATGTCTATTGTCTGATTGTGCCTCTTACACAGGCCTTCACTCAAGGTTAGTGAAATTAAACATTAGCTGGCTTAATAGGTATCTAGTAGCAGTAGTTTATCTGCCAAGATAAGTTTGCATGTTTGGATGTCTCAAGTTTCTTCTTTTCCACTTTCATTATTTTAAGACATTGTTATTTGAAGATTTAGTGACCCATGTCCTTTAATGTTGCTTACAAGCAGTTTCCCTATATAAGACCCCATGATAATTTCTACTCTGTCAAGTTGCAGCTCAGATAGTTTTAATACATCACTTTCTGGAGCAAAAAGCTATACTTGTTTCAGAATGTTTCATATTCTCTAACTTCTGATAGCTTATACATAGTGGAGATGCCATGTTCATCTCCTGTGCTGCAAGATATTTATACTCTAAAGTGCAGCCTACGGAATCAAAGCAGCAGGGCAACAAGGGGACAATACTGTGGGCTTCACTCTCTTACCAAGGCAGGGGAGAAAAAAAGCAGATTTTCCATGTATCTTTCTGAAGATAGCAAAAGCTGGAGGTTGCCAGGACATTTGTAGCTGAAGCGTTATAAATGGAGAAATGGAAGTGAAGCCTGGTTAGGGACCTAATAGATTCAGACAATAAAGCTATAGAGATGTCTGTGTATTCCACTAGTCTATTTGCTACATGAAAGGGAGGATCAGACAGTGGTTGCTTCCCTTCCCTGTGACAGCCTGAAGGGTCAGACATGGGAGTTGTGTAGTACATGCCCTTCTGGCTAGTTATTACCAAGAAAATCTACATTCCAGGCACACAGAGAAATTCATAATTTTTCCATGAAGAACAGGGTCTCAAAGAGCTGGTGGCTGGACTTGTGCCTCATGCTCTGTCTGAAATTTTCCTTTTAACCAGATTAGCTCGAACAGAGATTCTCCAAGTCGGAAAGCCTGATTAGGAGCTGCTGCTATGATCCAGGGTTTCCAGATTCTGGCAGCCAAAGACACAGATGTGATACTCAAGCACCCAGAATAAACACAGCCCTCTTCAAAACAGCAATCTTCTGCTACAATTAGCTAGACTTTGTTTAAACCCTGTGTAAGTAGACTCAGTCCAGAGTTAGTGCCTGGGACAAAGCCTCCTTGTCTGAAACAGTCTTTTCACTTGTGCATAGTCAATAAGAAGTGCAGACATCATTAGGACACTAGACATCTCTGATGACATGTGACTGGTTACTTTGTGTGAGGCAGTCAAGACTGCCTTTTTCAGAAGGACTTTTCACGGCTCTGAGTGACCTCCCCGCAGTGCCAGCAGCTCACTGACAGCCTTCTGCAGCTCAGCAATCAAATAAACAAATCCGCCTCCTGTCCTCCAGCTCCTATGGCTCATAGCCCAACAAAAGGGTGGCTGGGGACTACTAGAATTCTCATGTCATGAGACACTGGCCTCTGCTACTGATTAATGCTCTTTTCCATGCGGAAGTTGGCAGTACGCTTTAACACACTCTGTAGTTATTCTCTGTAAACCTTACTTGTGTGTTACTGCTTAGCCAGTGCAGATGAATGTATCAAAAGCTTAGCAGTATATTTTGGATACTTCTTCACCTTTAGGTATTTCCTAGATTCTGGTAGTTCGTCCAGGTGCTGCTAAAATCTTGTTATGCTGCAGGCTAGAGGCTTTCCATACTATTGCCTGTGGGTATTAACAACTGAGGCTGCCACCTTTTTGTTCCCACCAACACAGCTGGAACAATCTCAGGTGATGACAGCTCCTCATCCATATGGTTTCCCATGGTTTAGTTCATACTAAACCAGAATTCAGCATCTGAGCTATTCCCTCCTTCTAGGCAACCTTTTCCAATATTATTTAACAGGCTGTTTTCAATCAATTCTAATTTACTATTTTTTTCAGTACTTTGCTCCTCATCAAGGTCTAATTTTCACAATCCATCTCCTTTCTCTTCAGTTGCTCTATAATGTATATCAGTAGCTATAGTTTTCACCAATTTCACTAATTTTGGGGACCTTCTCCAATTATTGTTCCTTACTCTACTCTGTTCCTGTTAGAATCCATTTTATGAACCATTTTATCCTACCAACACCTCAGCCCGAAATTACTAACCTTTTTACAGTGACACTGTTGTGAATGAGTGTTTAAGGTCGGTTTTCTTAAAACCAAACTGTTTCTGCAGCCTGTAAACCCTCTCAGAAAGTAGCTACTCTTTATGCCATCCTGTGACTTGATATACCCTACTGAAGCTACAAAGAACAGGGGGGAAGAAGACTGGGCAAAAATAAAGTGGGGCATTTGTTAAACAGAGTGTTTCTGCATCCCTCTTATTCCAGGCAAAAACTCTGATAATCCACAATACTACAGCTTTCATATGCTGGGGCACAGTGCCAGTGTTGCAACTGCTGCAGAAGGTAGGAACAAAGAAGGAAGATAAGGAGTTGTGCTGTAGGGGAGAAAGGAGGAGTGGAGAAAAAATATCTTTTGCATTCATGGAATGATTGTGACACAATCATAATAATTCTGAAATAATTATATTTGTTATCAGTCAACATAATTTCCTGCAGTTCTACATACAACGTCATTTTCCTTTTCCAGCAGCCGGGCTGAACAAACGATTCTGTTCTTGTTATTATTTTAGTACGAAGCAGAGTGATGTTGGTTGAACTAATAGTATAAACACAAGGATATCACTTAGAAATGCTGGAAGATTGGCATTTAGCCTATTGTTTCTAATATGACGTAACCGTACCTGTTCATTCTCACTTTTTTCCCTCATGTTTTGCTGTAAAATGCCCTGTTGATGCAGTATCATGTGGACAAACACTGTAATATGGTTAAAGAGTAACTCCCTCAGTTTAAGTTATTACTATAGTATTGGAGTGCATAAGGGAGACTATTTAGCAGATGAAAGGAAAATAATACAAACCCAATATCATAC
>JAYRBT010000139.1:56074647-56113495 GCA_036023395.1 Myiotriccus ornatus
CTGTTCATTCTCACTTTTTTCCCTCATGTTTTGCTGTAAAATGCCCTGTTGATGCAGTATCATGTGGACAAACACTGCAATATGGTTAAAGAGTAACTCCCTCAGTTTAAGTTATTATCCAGAGCCTATTACTATAGTATTGGAGTGCATAAGGGAGACTATTTAGCAGATGAAAGGAAAATAATACAAACCCAATATCATACTGTTCATTCTAATGCTGTAGGCTATGTGTATAACACATTTAAAATGACTGATGGGTTTTAACTTACAGTTTAGGACAGAAGATGCAGACCCCTTACTGGGGTGTGACTTTCTTCCACCAGCTACATCCCTAGCTCTCCAGAGGCACTGGTACATCCTCGGAGAGGCAGGTCACGTTACTTTCAGTTTTACTTAAAGACTGTTGGAGGAATCATCCAGCTATAGCCTTGGCCATTCAGTTCCCAGGAGTTTTGTCATAGGATATGGAGCCTGTCCCTGCCTTCCACAGACACACCTCAGATTAGACTTTTGATGTGCTACCAGTTCTCTCTGGCATTATTCTCTCTTGCTAGCTGTCTTGCACTTAGACTCACAGAGGCTCACATAAACCAAGAGGAAACTTCACACCATTTATTCTCTTGCTGAAGTCTATAGGCAGGATACCAAACTAAAAGGGACTTCTGCTGGACAGGAGTATACAGCTCATTAATGTAACAGGATGAGAATTTGGTCCTTTATGCTTACTACAGCTGCTTTCCTGTCAGCTTTTATTGTTTCTCAAATATTTCCCATTGTCACATAAAATGATTAATATATAAACATGAGAGAAACAAAGACGGGTTCTAAAGGATCTATAGTGAGCTTACTGGAAAATGAGTACAGGAAAAGGAGGACTGAAAAACACATATAAATAAGAACAGGCTTAAAAAAAAAAGCCACAAAAAGAAGGAAAAGAGTTCTAGCTCTTTTATTACTTCCCTCCCTAATGTAGGTCAGTTAAGGCATTTACTCATATTCATCTCCAATTTGGTTCTCCAAATACAGTAGAGAGAAGCATGCAGTCTTTTCCTGAGAAATTATTAAAGATAACAATATAGGAGGTTACAAGAAGTGCAAAACAAGGATCTTTGTTGGATATAAACTCATACAACATTTTTTATTAGAGATGTGGGTGCAGAAAAATAGCCTGCTGATTGCATTCACAGGTTTTATTAAATTAGGATAATGGAATCTCGAGAGGCTAAAAAGTGGCAAAATAAGAGTCAACTTGGCAAAAGTCATATGGGACAAGTTTTACAAAAGAAGTAAAATCCTTAATTTAAGGCAAAATCCATCACAGTTTTAACGGGGTTAGAAGCTTAAATATTTTTAAAGTATGATCTTTAAATTTATCATATTTTGGACACCTGGCATCTATAGGAAACCATTCAACTACACTGTTGACTTCTAAGGCTGCTGTCTTCTTTAAAGATTCTACTATGAAGACTTGGAGTAGTGTGTAAGAGAAGTTTCTGTTCCAGCCAGCTTCTTTCCCTTTAGTCTCATTTCAAAGTCACATTGATGAGAACAAAGGAAGTTTCTCAGGCAAGAAGTACTGAAAACAAGATAATGAGAGAGCTTTCTATTAGCCAAATTGGCTGCTTCTTTGCATGAATGTGGCTGCTTCCATGAAATAGACTCAATAGTATCCACTGGTACATATTATTTCTCTAATAATTGTTATTACACAAACATAAAGTGCAAGAAACATCTAAGGATGTCTAGATATGCATAGTTATGGATAAATTCCAAAAGTTTATGTTGTTTGACTGGAGGAAGTGTAGCACTTCCTACAATTTATGCACTAATTACAGGCTTTTAATATTTTATCAATCAGTGGACATTACACTTAGAGGCTGATTTACAGATAGGCTCAGCACTCCTTAGCTCCAATTGAACACACTAGGACCTGGAGATCTCCACAAATCAGAGACCTTCCTCCTCTAATTTGTAAATTGGTGGGTACCAAGTTGAAAAACTCAGAAGAGGAAGCACTTTTATGTAGAGTGTAATGTCCTTGTATTTATACAAAGCAGATACATGAAGAGCATGAAGCAATGCTCTCCCCCAGTGTGATGACACGTTTCTGTGAACGCAACATTGTTCTCCTTTCTGTGATGCTCTTGGAATATTTCTTTACCAAGAGGACAGAGAATGGGACAATCATAGGCAGAGGACGATGAGTTGTGACAAATAAGAATTTGTTCCTAATCTGTTATTACTCTAAATAAAACTGTTACTGAGTAGTTAAGACTTATATAGCCTAATAAGCATCAAACAACATATCCCTATATCTTTCTTTGCAATACTTTTTTAATGGCTTATCTACCCCCCATGAGTGTCCATTATTTCCAGCTTATAACATTATGCACTGCACTACAACCAGCTGGCCACCATAGCCCGTCACTGGCACTCATTGAGACTTTTTTCCTGTGCATAGAGACAGGCACATATGTACTACCTTATTTGTCCATGCACTCAGGCTGGATTAGCACGGCCCTTCCTGTTCTCACCTTAACAGCCCAATGTGTTTGCCTTTCTGGTGCATTTCAAGGATCACGCTGAGGTGGCAGGTGAAGGGCAGCAGTTCTTACCAAGCTGAATGGCTGTTGTCTGAGGCACTGATGGGACCCTCAGGCTTCAGCAGGAGCCCTTCCACGCTCTCAATAAAAATGGACTTTGATGTATTGGCTTTTTTAGCACTGGGAAAAGGCAAGAAGCAAGAAGAGATCTACAGTAAAAGGGCCTTAGATGGCTTAGAAAAAGCACAGGTTAGGTGTCTTTCAACAGTGCTGAAATTCTTCTTGATGGCTGCTGTGTTTGCTGTTACACCCTGCTCATATTAGCCATGTGCAGCAGCAGCAGGATCACAGGGAGGCAGGATCACAAACACAGGATAGGCTACACGTGGTGAGACGGCCACAACGGACTAAGAAAGACTACATCAGATACCTTTCTAATCAGCCATTTTTGTTTTAATTATACTCAACGTAACTAATACACTCTGCATTTACCTCTGAGCTTTTTCCCTTGCTTCCAAAGCCAGTTGCTGGTTTCAGATGGAGCAGTGAACAACTACCAGCCAAGATAAAAGCCTGAGAGGTGGAATAATCGCTTGAATGGATATAGAAGACCCTGCAGAGAGATAGGTAGATCTACAGTACTTTAAAGCAGTAATTTAGAATTAAATTCTCCTTTTAGCTCTGAATCCTTTGGAACGATGTGATATAGTAGTTTTGAGATAGATGCAGGAAAGTTTAAAACTTGCTAAGTAAGAGGTTACTCACAGTTTGCAGGGGGAGCAGTAATGGCTAAGGCTCTAGAAATCTGAAGGGATGCAACTGCTACTGGATTTTACGAAAAAAGTAAGAATTACTAAGGCAATGAAGTACATGCTCTTAAATAAGAATTGAGAAGCCCACTCACTAAAGACTTGTCTTTGATATATGGACACTGTCTCCTAACAATTGCTCCCTTTCAGGTCTTGATAATTTAAGATTATTTTTATAATGTACCTTGCTGTAGCATGCAAATGATGTCGTCTTGTATGCAGTTGTATTATACAACAAAGCAAGGATCATCTGAACTAAAATGAATGCACAGTATTAAATCAGGTACTTAATCACTCATTTTAGTTTGATTTACTGGAGCTATTGTGTTCTTGTTCTACACTACTGAAAAAATTTAACAAGACACAACATGTCTGAATATCATGATATTTAGATGCGCTTTAGAAAGCAGTTAGATCATTCTGATTCTTAAAAACCCCATAGCACCATTAGACGTGCATATTAAAACACGTCTTCTCCTCTCAAACTTAAACACACCTATACACTGCCCTATCAAGTGGCAAGGGGTGCATTAGTTTCCCATGTAAGAAGGTTGTTAAGAGGATGACAAATTATTTTCAACTGGCTACAACTGCTTTTTAAAAAATACTAAAGTACTTTTTCCTGGAAGACTTTTAGAAATCAGTCTGTGAAGGGGGCTGATTCATTTTGTGTATGATATTGCTCTATCTTCATTTGGAGATAAATTATCACATTATTCTCTTTGCTCTCCCACTTGCAAATTAAGTTGTCATTCAACAACTCATAAAGAGGTAAGTTGCACAATCCACAAGAACAAATAATGCAGCTTGTCTTTTTTTTTAAAGAGGTTTTTTATATGTATGATTTTGTGATTTTTTTTCCCCTTTAGTCTTTGTATCTGACTATGTATTGGAAAGATGCTTATGATTTTTTTTCCCTCATAGCTGGACACCATTAAAATGCTATTGATAGCAAATACATTTTTCAAAAAAAAGAGAAAATTCTATTTTCTAAGAGCATACTTTAAAAAAAATGTTTCTTTTGGCAAGAAAGTCTTGACTTGTATTAGTTTTCTCAGAAGAATGTGAGTTCCAGAAGAAAAAAGAAATAAGAAAATTACTTTTCCAAATTAGTATACAAAGAGAGTATCCAAAGCCCTCTGATGTATTTTGTTTTTACGTCACCAAACACTGATATTTCAAGTCCAAACAAAATGAATATTTTGAAAATAATGATATTATACAATAATGCATAATTATTTTTAGTGATTTTTTTTTCCAATGAAACTTTGAGCTGGGAATTCAAATGAAAACTCTCTAGCAGTCTCTAAGAAACAGCTCTGGATATTTTTGCATTAACTAATGACATTTGGCAGTGACCTCTTGAATGATATCCATTAATTTCTTTTCTATATAAGTTCTTAGGAACACTCACGCTTTCAATGGAATTTATTTTTCATCTACTAGATCTGAAGAAATAAGGTCTTTCCCAGTACTTTGAGTTGAACCTTTCTCTGAAGCTTCTGCTCTCTTCTCAAGTTAAATTTCGCAAGACTATTTTGCTGGAAATCAGCGAATACAAGTAGAGCAGTGGTACCGTCCTGTATTTCACCTGAGTTAAACAAGGTTTTGAAACCAAGGTAGGCATAAAGGAATCATCTCACTCATGATGTTAGTGCTAGATCAAGGCTGTGGTCTCATTTCCTTACTGCTCAGTGAGTACAGTGCCTGTGAGCTTTGTGGTGCTAACTTGGCATGAAATGAGAACAAAACACAGGCAAAAGTGACCCAGTATTTCTATTCTCAGTAGGTGAGTGTATTTTAGGAATGGTTTAAACCATTTTAATTTCACTGAATGTGAGTGGTAGCACCTCACAATTTTTGTCCAGATCACTTCCAATCTTATATCTACAGTGACAGGGACAAAAGCACCTGGGACTTTGGTAGCCTGTCATTACACTACACATCAGCGACAAGTGCTAGGCTGTCTTCTCTAGCTCAGAAATAGAGTCAAGATGTGCCTTATCAACTGTTTCTGGAATAGGTGCTGTTTTCTTCCATGGAATTACCAGACAGGACCTGAATTTTGACACTCTGATTAATATTTTATTTTTCTGTCTGCTATTCTGGCTTTCCTACAGCCTACTGATTTACCATCTCAGAAGCACAACCCATCTCACAAGTATACACCTCTTCTCTCTTAACTCATGTTTTCCACAGGCAAGCAATTTTGTAGCTACTTTTGCAGCTTGGGCTGGGCACAAACGCCTAATGCTAGTAATGCTGACTGTGGCAAAACTATGCTTAAAAAACCCCCAACCTATAGGAAGAAAGAAACTGATCCATTATCCTGTATTACACAGGGCTACACAGAGGATCATGCTGTATGCCCAATCAAGAACTTTGAAATCCCTTTTTCCTCAACTGCAATAGCTGGTTGGAAATGGTGCCTGCTTAGAGCCAACACTTTCTCTGTGCAGGCTAGCAGAGTGAGGAAATGAGGACAGACAACTTGTTTTTGCCTTGCTGAGATGCAGCTTTGGGCAGCAGTGGTGGCATCCCTTAGGTGCCAGACAGGCACAGGCTGGGGCTTTCCTGTGCTGCAGACACTCCTGGACTGCTCCCTGGTGCAGCATATTGAACACCGTGCTTCATACAGTGACATATGGCAAAGACATTGAGGAACCTGTAGCCTGTTCTGTTTTCCTTGGTGTTGCTTAGAGGCTTAAGGTCCTTAACCATGATCACGAAACAACATATGCAGCTGCATCATTTGTAATTTGTGTTTGTAGAGGAATGCGGGGTCAAAGAGCTGTAATCAGTGAACAGATCCTGGTGTCTAGGAACAGCAGATACTGGATAGACAAACACATTTTATTTTACAGATCTAGGCTTACTCTAGAAGAGTATTTAGATTTGTATTACTCAAAAGGTAGACTTTGTGGGTGTTCTACACATCAACACTAATAACCTCATTCATCAGGCAAATGGCTCTTTTACAGGGTGAAGTGTGACCACATTTATTTGATCACAGTAGCTTGACTACCCATAGACCTTACTGTCTTCATACAACTGATGAGAAACTTCATCCATGTCTAAGAAGTGGGAAAACTGAGAGGAGGGAAACCAGGATACCTGTAATTGAGCTGATAAAGGAACTGACACCTCAGGCACCCGTTTGACTGTCATGTTCGTCGTACATGTTCTCTGACTCCTGAGAAGGACTGTGTAACTAAATTCACTGTCTGACTTAAAGAAAATAAATCAGAGTCTAGAATTTTATTCATAAGGCTAATTAAATTATGTAGTCTTTTCTCCTGCAAAAACCCAGCGGAGATGCCTTTTTTAATTTATTTCACAATACACAAAATAAACTGACACAGAGTGTCTGCTAGTGGACTGCTCTGCAACAGCATTGAGTAAGTGCTAAAAACAACAAGTTTGCAATGTAATATGATAGAGAAATTGTTCCACAAGGTCTTGACTCTGACCTTATGTTACCTGCATCAAAACAGTTCAAAAAAGGAGACGGAAGAAACCAGCCAAGTCCCCTCTAAAATTATCACTGGCACCAGACCCACTAAGTGTAGATCCTAGTATATTTCTATGAATAGAACTTGGAAGAGTTGTGGAAGATTTGCAGATCCTGTAATTTTGCAGCTGAAGCTGATGACCAGCAGCTGACTACGGCTCTGGAGGCTGACGAGCAAGCAGGATGACTCTGAGCTGTCCAAGAGAGATCTACAAGCAACTTACAAGGTACTTCAATCCTTGGAAACTGCCTATCTTTCAAAAGCTTTTTGTTATATCAAAATAAATGTCAGGGAATGCAGGCATGGCAACATTCTCCTGTTTATCAAGTGAAACCTCTAAAGAATCTCTTGAGCCTCTGTTTGCCAAGTGCACAAATCATCAGCCTGCTCTTGGACGTGCTTACCAGCCTTAGTGGGTATTACTTGTACTAGAAAGTATCTGAAGGGTCAGGACCCACGAGTTATGGTTTTTACTGCAACCCCTAGGGGCACTACATAGGAATTAGAATACAAGGCGTTGAACAAGGCACTTAAGCATGTAGCAAAGAAGTTCTGGCAATCTGCAGCTTGAAGTAGACAGCAGTGACGGTGTGCCAAAGAAATAGGGAGAACAGGCATTAAAGGACTGTAAAAGTGGTCAGAGGTTTTAATGCCACCACTATTTAATGAAAATGACATTATTAAAAACAATGTCATAGGTATGATATCCATATTACTTGAAAGCTCATGTGCGAGGCAAAATATATATGTGCTGATAATTACTCTGTGGTTTAGGTGTGGAGGTTGGGTTTCCCTGTGCAGTGACATTACAGATGTCTACAAATTGTGTCTTACATCTAAGTTGTTTATAATGTGATTGCAAACAGCGAGTGTATTGTTTCAACATGGTTAATGTTTATGAGCTGCATTTCAGTTTATAGGTGCACACAGATTGCCTGGAAAAGTACCAGGCCATTCCATTTTTAAGCAGCGATGAAGAAAGATGGAAGCCTACATATTTCCTTCCAGTGTAAAATCACACAGGGGGAACAAAATACGTCCAAGAAGTCTACAACTGTTTGGGTCTTAAGATTCTATGAATTACCTCATATACTCCTTATGTCTGTGAGATTATCTGAGATTCCAAATAGGGATATTTCAGGCCAAGAAAGGAAGACAATAAAGATTGGGAATCCGTGAGAAATCAAGACTGCAATGGTGTAAGTTCTCAGCATAGACTTGCAGAAAGACTTATCAAAGGCTTTCCTCTGGCCACCAGCATAACCTTTAACAAAGTCCAGCTGGTTGCTGTACTGCTTTGGGCTCCATGACCCATGTGTGTATACTCTGGGAAGAGGGGGCTCATGCAGAATAAATGGATTAAATGCTGCTTCAAGCCACATTAACTGTACTCAACGTTTACAGCATACGGTTCCCAGGGTTTCCAGTGGAAAATATCATTCAGACCTGCTGCTCCTTTGTTCTTCATACATCCTCTACTATGCTTCCTATTTCACTATGACCTACCAACCACCTGAAGGTTTTGGAGGACAGGGTTGTGCAAAGGGGAAAGATAAAATCAAATATTGCATTCTTGGCTTATTTTTCCTCCTGCTTCATTACAAAAGATGCAAAGCAGAAAAACGGACACGCTAAATGTAAAAAATCCATAAAAAATACCCTTTGTTTTTTACATTAGAAAATAGGAAAGAATGCTATTCAACTTATTTATAAACAGAATGATGGCGGGTGTTTTTCTTTTTTTTTTTTTTTTGTTACTTTTACTTGTAGTTTTCCTTCTATCTCTGCAAACTGTATCCCTGAAAATTAATTACAGAAATACACAGGTAAGCAGCAGTGCATTGATTGAACAGGGATGCACAGTTTACTAGGCCATGTGTTTATAGAAGAGAACAGTCACTGAACGAACCCTTCACATAAGCCTCCAGATCACTTCGGCTCCCCCAGCAGTGGGACGTGTGATGTTACGTATTCTGTGCACAACGCTCCCTGAACAGTGAGAGCTGCATTACTTAACATGCCAACTAGATTATACATTTTTACATGCTCAGCTGTAAGAGTTTAAGGGCTTTGTTTGCCAGGGATGGCACAGAAAGGAGGTGTGCGGAAGAAGCAGGACACCCCTGTTAAAAGCTGTGCAACTAATTTCTCATGCAGGGTTGTTTTCACTCATTTTCCTGTTCTTCAGCACTTAATGATTTTTCTGTCATCAATGGAGTTTTAATTGAGTGGGATTAGGGGTGGATTAAAGGATCTCATCAGAGCTCATACTCCCTGCATCCACTTCCTGTTGAGTCCTCTCAACAGAAGAGCTATTGACATTAGAAAAGTGAAAAATACTTAAGACAGTGGCACAGTGTGGGAGAACTCAACTGAAATGTAACCAAGGAGTTACAAGTCTAAAGGCAAACATGTCATAAAATCTTGGAGATCAGAGGACATGGTATATGTCACTTTTTCCCCTCCTGGATTTTATCTGGCTACATACAAAAGGGGTTTAAACTTTAGCAGACACAAAGACATCACCTCAACTCCTTCCTCAACTGGCTATGGATTTTTTAATGAAAGACACTTTCCAGCATATAACTGAATCAATAATAAAAATGTTGTAAAATTCACCACACAAAAAACCAACGGATTTACATTTCATTCTATATTTACATTGGATTTAGAATCAAGACTACAGTATGAACATAAACCCTCTCTTTCTCCTTTTATGCCAGGGAGAAGTAGGATATCAAAGTTATGCATTTATTTGGGTTAGTTCTCTTTTTACTTTTTTTTTCTTGAAAATACTTTATCTTATCTAACCAGGAGAAAAGGGAGAGGGAATAGAGTCTCTGAAAACGAGTCTATTGAGTACTTAGCCAGACATGGGAGAAAATCCTGACCCAGCAAAGAAAAGAAAATACTCCCAGTGATTTCAGCGGGCACAGTTTCATATATTGCTTCCCACACAGAGCAAAAGCTTAGTTCTGCTTTTCATGTTTTGCTTTAATCACCAGGAGTTACACATGCAAATCCACAGCAAGACTGTAACTAGAACATTTAAGACTAATTATACAGCTCTGGAAACAATGACCGAATCTCATCCCAATTTTTTATCTTTTAGATACTATGAAATCTTTCCAGTAAAAAAAAAAAAAATCCTGTCAGATGTGCACAGTAGGTCTCAACTCTGATATTCTTCTGACATCAGTGGGATATATGGGTATAGTACTTGTATACACATATGCAAGTCAAAATTTACCATGAGGTTCCTTGAGGATATTGGTGTTGTTTTCCTTCCAGCTTCTGTACTTGAAAGAAACAGTGACATTTAAGTCTCTTGAAGGACTTTTTAGTCACAATTCTAGATAAGACTCAGTTAATACCTTCAAAATTACACCTATCCAAAGGTTCTCTAAGTTAAAAATATTTTTAGGATGGACATTCTTGTAAAATGTGCTACCTGTAAGTCTTATGTTAAGCATGACTTGGTGAGGCCATTTCCACTCCTAGTATCTTGCCTAACTGAAGTTGACTGTATGTATCAATATTTTGGTGATGCTTTTTTTGCTGCCATTATGTGTTTATTATTTATTTAAACAGAGCCATCATATGAGTGGGACATATCCTCTTCCAGATGAAAACCCATCTGCAAAGGCACTCTTTGTTTTATAGAATAATTTTTACTCACGATGCTAGCACATCATGATGTAATATCATCACATTGCGAGTTTGTTTGCTGTTGAACACATTGTAACATAAGTCTGGTTGTGGACTGCCTGAAACTCCTTATTGGTCAACAAATCCACATCTGAGATCTTCGACATCCACTAGCCTGCTCCACTGTGTATGCCTAGTAGTATTCAGGCTTGCAGGGTTGCCAGGTGTCTGCAGATTTCTGAGAGGTTTCTGAGAGACTCACTGTATTTGCACTGCACAGCTTTTTTATGCATATGCAATAAACTAAATCCAACCAGTGCCCAAACCATCAGAGTTTTCTTATAATGCCACCAGACTTAATTCCCTGCACATATGAAGGCACTTTTTTCCAGTAAATCCCAGACAAAGGCTGGTAGACTTGTACTTAGGAGACTGAGTTTCAAACAGGTACTTGGAGTTTGCAAAATAATTTCGTAACAATTAAAACTCATTGGTAATAGCTCCCACGAAAAAACTTGTCAGAAAAGCACCAAGGTTTCATGTCCCCACTTATCTGCAGTTGGAACACTGTGGGCTCAGTCAAGTGGAGCACATCTGCAAGGAGACTGGAAATCACTGCTGAAGGACAGGAGCCAAGAGAGGTGCAATGAAGCACAGATAGAAATTAACTTAAATACAGCTAGGAAAGAAAAACTCAAATTTACAGCAGCTTTTTCAAATTTCCACAGATATAAAGAGTCCCTGTTCACTCTGAATATTGTTCCTAGCATTCATAAAAAAATAATAATGGAGACTACAGCTACAAAAAAATATAATCTTACATGTTACTCTGTATTTGCTGAACGTAGCGTATCAGAGGTACTTGACTATAATGTCAAGTGATTTATGTTCGCGGGTTTTTTTAAAAATACCTGATTTTTAAACATGGGACTTTGAGCCTGGGGTGTTTAAAACCAAATAGCATTGTGTAAATTATGTCAAATTGTGAAAATGATGATTAGAATAACTCAAGAGTCAAATTCAGACACCTATTTTATGCTGCTGAACTTCAAGTATAATTGGGTCTGTCTCACATTGATTCTAAAAATAAGAATATTGTAAATGAAGTGGAAGAAAAATTACGGTGCAGGATCCCATGAGTTAAAGCCTTCAGAGCATCAGTCTAGTGGTCAGACATAATCTAACATGGCCAATAGATTCTCCTGAAGTGCTCCTTGCCATTACAAGGCAATTATTGAAAACAGGCAGGAGAGAAGAGACAGCATTGTTGTAGTTAAACCCCAGACGGCAACCAAGCCCCACACTTGCTCTCTCCTTCAGCCACCAGTGGGATCAAGCTGAGAACTGGAAGGGTCAAAGCTAGAAAACTCATGTCCTCATATAGGTAAAGCAAAAGCTGTGTACACACAAGCAAAGCAAAACAAGGAATTCATTCACTCCTTCCCACGAGCAGGCAGGTGTTCAGCCATTGCCAGGAAAGCCGGGCTCCATCACTCATGACAGTGACTGGGAAGAGAAATGCCACAGCTCTGAATATCCCCCCCCTTTCCTCCTTCTTCCCCCAGCTTTATATGAAGATCATGATGCCCCATGGTATGGAATATCCCCTGTGTCAATCGCAGTCAGCTGTTCTGGCTGTGTCCCCTCCCAACTCCTTGAGCTCTCCCAGCCTCCTTTCTGGTGGAGTGGAGTGAGAGGCAAAAAAGGCTTTGGCTCTGTGTAAGCAACACTGAGCAATAAAAAACCCTATATAAACCCTATATTATATGTAATATAGATTTTATATGTGTGTAAATAATATATTACAGAAACTCTGTATTATCAAAACTGTTTTCAGCACAAATCCAAAACACATCCCCATACCAGCTTCTATGAGGAAAAATATCTATCCCAGTCAAAACCAGCACAAGCATCTTCCAAAAAAGCAGACAAATAAAAAAACTAAAACTCATGAGAGGCTTTGGAGTTCTGTAAAGCAAAGGTGATCAACCTTAAGAGTGAGCGAAAACTGTCAGTATCTGTCCTACTAGTCTTCTCTTTTCCTTCAGAAAATAGGGTTGTGAGGCTGCCTAGTTCTTTAAGATGCTGGGAAAGAGCTGTTATCCAGTTGAACCAGCAACTGCTGGCAAGAAATAAACCAAGGAGAAACGTGTTCACACAGATCTCCTCTTCTCCTTTACAAAGTTTTTTCCTTTAACATTTTCAATTTGCTAGTTGTATTGAAGTTTCGTAGTTAAAAAATCTGTCTTGGGCTTCTCAATAATACAGCTGACATATACTAAATTTACATTTATTTTTCAGGCAGTAAGAAGACATCACAGAAAAGAACTCCTTGATTAATTGCATTAGCTTTTGGTTACATTTATTTTCTTATTTGTGATCATTGTTCATATTTTCTGGAAACTGATTTTCTCAAATTAACAGTACAATTGATTCCTGCCCTGGGGTAGCTATTTCAAGAATACTGGCCATTTCTATGTTTTTTAACTAGCTCAGTTAAAATGCTTTTAGTTCATTGAGAGTAAGAGTTCAAGTTAGGCATATAAAGCTACCACTGTGAGCAGAAGGAAATTGCCTTCATCTATTTTCCTACAAGATACAGAACTGCACGATTTAAAAGTGTGATAGAACATTTATAGGTGACTCTGACCATTGCAAGAGTAGAATAAAAAGTCAGATGGAGCAGAAGAGCAGTTTTCATATCCTCAGGTAAATGCCATATTTTCATAAAATTTCATAGTTTGCACAACTTGTTGAAATGCTGTAAGAGACTGAAAACCACAGTCAGAACTTCAAATAAATTAGATATGATTTAGATGTGTTGCAAAAAAAATCAGAATCTGTATATAAAGAGGCTTTGTGGATCAAGGCTTAGAAATAATCTGGATTTGTAATAACAAGGTTTTATAGAGCATACAGTCTAGAGGAATGCACAGCTAAAATATTTCAAGGCTGAAGTTTTCTATAATAACAGACAAAAGAAGTATTTCCTCATTTGAATCACATTTAATTCTGTGTCCAAGTATATCCGATTGACCAAAACTCTCCAGAGTGATGCCTCAGAATTTTAAAGATTTTTAGCTTTTTGTAGATTTTTATGTAGCTGGAGTTTTCCTTCACGTTAGACCGTTAGACTTTCTCACAGTTTGTGTGTCACATTCCTGAAGCTTCAATTTTACTGTCTTTTAACTGTCTTTTCAAGGCAATAGATATGTAGCAAGAACATTCTGTTGGATTCCATTTGGATGTGCAGCTGGACCAGAATACCAAGAGATATGGCAGACAAAACACGATAGAAGTCCCAAGATCATTTGAGGGACTCCAGTGTGGCAGTTCTTAGGGTGGTACCAAGGAAAAAGGGGGCTTAGGATTGGATGTCCCTATTAGATATGATAATTGGTAAAGATATAAAAGTGTAAGAATTCTGTATGTGGACATGCCTTTTGTACTCTGTGGCCAGAAAGCCTTCATTAAAAGAGCTGCTCTATATTTTATCTATATACCAGATATAGATACCAGTTGGCCTGGTAAGAGTTTTTATCTTCCTGGATCTTTAGGCAACAACAGATAGAGGGAATTTGACATGATGACGTAAGTCTCAGACTTTTGATAAAGTTCACTTCTGTTGGAGAAGTTACAAGACATTTGCCACTTTGGTAGGCACACAATTGAATTTTTGGCACAGAGCTGGAGACAATGCTGTTTGTGCTTCTTCAATAAAAAAATTTTTGTATTCAGATTCAGTGAGACAACCAGATCTTGGCATGTAGTTCCTTGTTGTTCCTTCATAGGAAAAATACAAGAAAATCAGGTCAACCTGCTTAGTCTAGTATCACCTTTCTTTTGGATAACAATACAGTAGGGGAAATACAATAGGGAAGGAGCAACATACGGTACAAAGTCATAGCCTGAATGCATATTTTCACTAACTTAGAACAGCTCCCTGGGAATTCATTGAAATCTATGTTAATCTAAAGTAGAAAGAGTTACTATAGTTACTAATACAATGGTTACTAAATATAATTCTACTATATAAAGTGCACATTCTGGGATCCTATAAGTTGAAAAGATAAAAGATCTTTAATTATGTTTGCCAAGGTAATAAATGATTGGCTTCCTTTTATATTATTTCAGTGTAGACAGAATATGTGCATAACACTTTAAATGTTTTCAACAATTCAGTGCCAGCCAGGAGTATTAGAATGCTTGTTCCTTCTCCTTCTTTTATTTAAAGGTTGGCAGTAATTTTTCATGTCAAGGTCATGATTGATGTGGGTTAACTTTCACTAAAAGTCTTTTGGAACATTTTGAGTAATGTTTAAAATTATGGCATGCAATACATCAAAATATTTTTCTAGACTTCCTGCATAAGTAAACAAACACTAGGGAAATGTGGAAGGCATTCATGGTATTTTGTAAGCAAGTTTCAAGCTGCATGTTGTAGATTTATATGCTTTATAGCTTATGCTGAGATGCATGTTGCATTTTATTAAAATACACCATGGGTGAGGGATAGATGGTGATCTACTACATTTGTGTCTTCGCCCATGTCAATTTGAAATGGAGATCAATTCACTAAGAAACGTATCCAAGCATGGATTATGTAACCTGCCCATCAAGTGTCAGTTTCCTGGGGAAATACTAATAGTAAATCCTGAATCTCAGGCCAAATGTCAAGACTGTAACGTCCAGCACTCTGAGTATGGAACATGAGATTACAAAAACATCTGCCATTGACAGGCAAATGTTAAAGTCACTGATCTTCAGCAGTCAAGAACTGAATAGCAAGAAAATCCCTCCAAAACATAATTCCTAAAGATAAGTAAAGTAAAACAAGATGAGGAATAGGTGGAGCAGCAATGCATTTTCCTTAGAAAAAAAGAAAGAGGGATGTCTACTGTCACTCAGTAACGTAGGTTAAAAAAAAAAACAGGTAGACAGGTCACTGGCAGGTGTACAGTTTGGATCTCCTCTTTTTTTTACAATCAGCATTTTCTCATTCACCCTCAATAGCAGACCATTATAAGAACCTGGGGAACTGGAGACACCTGCCTTTTATCATCACCCTTAGATATCTCAGTGGGGTCCTCATAAGAGATGTCTCGAATGACTGCACTCAGTCCATCCAGTCCATCCAGCCTTTCTATTTTTGACATATCAAGATCATGTGTCCCTAAGCAAGATGCTGAGTTTATGGACTTGTGAGTGCAGGCTGTACTGCATTCACAAAGAAATGAGGCTCTTGCTTTGACTTAAATAAGATTCTGAGAAGACCATAACATGGCTGAGGAAAATGTTCAGAAATGATATAAAACTATAACAGACCAGTATCAGGAAGTGTTCGAACTTCACACCAACACAATCTTTACTCCTTCATGTTTTTCTTTCCACTTCAAACCGATGTTAGGTACTCTCTAAGCATGAGGGATGAACTGTTATTTGAAAGATGACGTTTTCCTAAGATATTTGCATAAGACAAATAGTTTAGATGAGAAATTGTATGATTTCAAGCCATTAAACTTAGGTGAGTTAAGTTCCACATCTAATGCATATAGGTAATTACTGGTAGTTAAAAACCATTTTAAGATCTTTTCAAGTGCCAGGTAGGAGGTAACCATTCTGGGAGGATATGCTGCAGTACTTTTATGTGTTCAGAATTACCTAAGTGAACTATGTCTTGGAAAACTGAATGCCATTGGGAAGGTGACACAAAATGACTGAGAGTGTTTGAAACTCTGTATTCAATATCATATATACCATACTCTGCTGAGGTGCACAGTAAAAGACCTATACAATTACCTGTCAGCAAGAATTCTCTGCTTCGCAAAAATGATATGATAGCAGCTACCGTAATTGTCAAAGTTCAAACTATATTATTTCAGTATATTTTTTACTTTTCCAAATATTCCTAATATATTTTCATTGCTGTCTTGAAATTAATCAAACAGACAATGCCTTACTTAGTTTTTAACTGTATAGTACCCAACAAACTACCGGAAACTTTTCTGTATTTCCATGGCTTAAGGCACCAGTGTCCATGGGAAAAGATATAACCTTTCAACCAAGACTTTAATTGTTCCTAAACTGAAAGAAAACTAATATGCTGCTGGCAATTTATGAACCTTTTGTTCTACCAAGATATAGCTGTGCATAAATCTTGGGCAACTGTATTATTTAGCTTGTTGCAGCTCTGTAAAAGAGTATGAATAATACAATATGCACTTCTGTTACATTTCCAGCAATCACATTGTTTTCTCTATTCCTACTTTTCTTAGCAATAAAGGAAGGTTTCAAGATTTTTGTTCCAAGAATCCAGGCTAGAAATTATTTTTATGATCTGCTCCATTTGCATGCTGTCTCACATCTGACAGTCCACTATGAGCAATTGAGAGACTTCTTCTGCATAAATTGCAGTAAGCCTTATGGCAATTATTGCTATCTTTACTGATCCATGCAAAACCATTTCTTCTCTCATTCCAGAAAGTGCAAAGCCTCTTCTTTTTAGGGAGTTGTTGACCATATTACAGTTTTCAGCAATATAGCTGTGGAAGTAGAAGTTAACCAGGCCCCTGAGAGGCCTGGTTAATTAGAAGTTTTGCTGTGTGGCAGAAGGGAATGAATTGTCGGTAAGACTGTACACATAGATTTTTACCCAGAAAGGGCAATTTTACTTTCTATTAATTAGGAAATAGACAATAAAAATAAGGTTATATGTTATATGTATTAAAAGACCTGCAAGGTTAGGCTATTCAAATAATAATGAATCATTTTAACAATGTTAATACAGAAGTAAAGTGAACAAATAATATGAGGGGCACACGTTCAGGTATGGTTTTAGGAAAATGAAGAGATGAAGTGAACAATGTGTAAAGGCATATTTAAAAGACATTCTTTTCCAACTGCTTTCTAAAGACGGCATCTTTGGTTCTTGTTATTCATCTTGTCCTGCCAAGTTGAAGGTTTTATGATACCAGCCCCTTAAGAGGTTTTGCTTGTTTCTGTGTTTCGGTTGGTTTAAGAATGAAAAAGCTAGCTCAGGTCTTGTTTGACTTCTGCTGTGCACATCTACAAAAAGGGAGGAATAATGTTTTTCTAATAATGTCTTCAGAGGCATGAAATGAATAAAGGAGCAGGTAGCCCTATCTTTATGAGACAGCTAGCAGGTTGCATCTTGATTTGTTGAAGGACTGTTCCCTCAGGATTGCTGTCATGGCTGCAAGCCATGTACTGGGCTGTAATTTAATCAATTAAAAACATATAAATAATGTTTAAATGCTGCCTAAGAACATGCTCACTGACTGCTCTATACGTATATGGAACAAACCAGTAGACACTAAATACCCTTATAGCCAGTATTCCGCCTGTGATAAATCCGTGGGACAAAATAATCTTTAGATAACAAATATTTTACTGTGCAGGATGCTAGCGGCTGTTCTGGAAATGTGTCTCAAAACTGTCTTCCATTTCAGTAGCAGCTGATAGCATATCTATACTGTTTCTGCAAACACATCTTTTAGTGTCTTCTGGTTTTAAATGTACTGCATAACTGCTGTTACCTGAATTCGCTTGTAGAGCCCTGCCTCTCTCACAAATGTGTCAGGACAAATCATCATCACAGTGCAGCTAAGGCTCCTCAGGAATGGCCCACAGTCAAAACCACGCAACATACAAGCCTGAGGCCTAATGAATGAAGAGGTAGGAAGTGGCTGTGGACACCTTCTAGCCACTCCCCTGCAGACAGAGCTCTGTTGAAATGGGGAAGCAATTGCAGGAATTATGAGCTCTGGGCAGGACTTTATATTTCGGTTGTTTAATTCTTCAGGGCAACTAGGAAAGGGAATTGTCATTTTTATGTTTTTGATTTACATTGTCAAAAGTCCCTAGCTTTTTTGAGACTGAATTCTTGCAGTGAAAGTAAGCAACACCCACAGAGTTTTGCAGATGTTGCTTACTTAGCCCTGGTTGTACCCTTGCCACACCTAAATGAATTAAAGGAATATCTCTTAAAATAAGTGAGATAATAACTACAGGGCATCAATTACTACGGTGAGGGATGCTTGTAAGAGATGGATCATTCCAATTTCTTTTGTTTGTCAGCTAGAAGTGATTAGACTTTATGCTTGTCATTCACCAAGGATTAATGGAGTTAACCTCGAAAGCTTGACCACTTTGTTCTGAATGCCTGCTTTCAGACTTCTGGGTCATTGATGTCATGAATGAAAAGACATATATGTAATGAGTCTTCTGGGCATTGTTTTTGGTCCTATCCAATTCTTATCTAATACCAGAAAAGAAGGGACACCGATATTTCTGTGAACAAGCAATGTTATAATTTTATTCAAATGGTAGTAATGTGTGACTTGGTAAAGTATGTTCCCAGTTAGGACACTAGGTATCTATGCAGTCAGGAGTTGGCTGAGTCACCAATCCTGCAGGTATTTAAAAGATGTGTACATGTGGCACTCAGGGACATGGTTTAGTTGTGGGCTTGGCAGTGGCTGGACTCCATGATCATCTCCAACCTAAATGATTCCATAGTTGTAATGTACTTTTACTTCATGAATGTGTTTATGTGTTTATGTTCTGTTGAAGTCAAGGGGTTATAAACACTTTTTTAAGTGTAAGCATGTGCCTGCCTGATTTTATTCGTGGGAGTGAAGCAGATGAATGCAACCAAATTGTAAATTTCTTTTCCTTGGCCTGCATTTTTGAATATCCAACTTGAAAACCATGTGACCTGATTTTCAAGGGTTTTTGAATTGAGCAACTTCAAGTCAGAGGACCTTACAGTCCTAAGTGATGCTTTATTTTCCAGCTTTACCAGTGAAGCATTACACACCTTTGCCAGTGAGGCAGAGAAGGAATTGATTGTGTAATATTTATCATAAACTGTGGGATACACAGATAAAAGGAACTTCATAAGAATAATGACTTTTTATTGATGACTGCTCTGAACTGAAATTAATGCGACTTCTATCTGCAAAGATGAAGCGATTTAAAAAGGAGAATAGAACGTATTCAGTGAGTAGCAGATCTGTTTAATACAGAAGCTTTTATGAAAACACATGGCTAAAAGATGTGAAAATGAGTGCTTGAGACTCATCTCTTTTATTTAAATATTTTTAAACTATTTTAAAAAGGATTGCCAAGTGATTTTTTAGAAATATTTATAAAGCATAGAAAAAATTGTTTACTAAAATGCAGGAAGATACAACTAAGTGTAACAGAGTGAAGCTATGCAGAGAAAAAAGTCATCTTGACAAGCAGAACAAGTTTGTTAATGATAAAATTCACTAACTGGTTATAAAGTTTCCCAAGGAACATCATAAAAGTCCCATTATTGACCGTGCAGAAGAATAATCTGTAAGTAATGTGTCCCTGGAAAAGTCTAATTTAGCTAATAAAATGTTTTTTGAATCCCATTTTGAAGTTTTTTGAATGAAGAAAATATTGGTGAAACCTCTGATTTGTCTGAGTTATCTCTGCACAAAAATGTGTTAAGAATGTTAAGAAGTGAACAATTAAGCACTATATGCATTTTTTTTTTTTAAACTAATCTGTACTGCTGAGTTTGGGTCACTCTCTCTGGGTAAAGAAATATTTACTAGCAATTGAAAATCTTCCAGTGCATTGCTCCAGCAATCTGATGGAGTTGATTTGGCTTCCAGCGGGTCAAAGCCATTGCCTCATAGTGGAGGGTTACATCTAACACAGGACCTAAAATATTGGCATTAATGAGGAATTTATGAATTCTTTCATGAATAAGTAACTTGAATACCTAAAGGACAGTTAACAGCCTGATATGTGGGCAATCTTCTGTTCCTCTTGGAATTGAACAGCTTTGGGAATCAAAGATCAGGATTAAACTAGGGCATATTTCCCTCCAAGGCACTGAATATACTTCAAACCACACTTATTTTATGTGTTTGCTTTGCTGGGGAACATAGCCAAGGCCTTCCACCTCTCTGGCACTAATTACAAGTTTTAAATAAATAATTGGCAACTAACTCTGCACACACAAAACAAAATTCTACCTCTGCCTCCAAGAGTACAATGAACATAGTTAAACATAATTCCCAGCACATGCAGCTCTGTATGGGCTGTTTTCCCTCTTCTGATTTGAAAAGACTAGAGAACCCAGATGCAGTGCATGGTCAGAAAATAATGGTGCTAAAAGTCCTTGCAGGTCCCCACAGGGCCTGGTGAAGTACTTTATAGCACCAGTTGTATTATATATCATCACAGGAAACACTTAACTAATCTTAGGAAACATATTTTAAAAAGCCACAAAGTCCAAAGAACATACACTTTTGAAATATATAAATATCACAAGTGTATCAATATTATTCTGGTGACAGCATCAGAGCTTACTGACAGCTAAATGGACCCAAAATAGGGTTTTTTTTTCACTTCTTAGGGGAATGCTTAGCAACTGTAAATATATTTCCTGGCCAGAAACTAATTAATCTTCTAAAGTGAATTAGGAAAAAAGAAAAAAAAAAGCACTTAAAAGTTAAAAATATAATGCAAGGGAAAACTTCCACTCAAATGCGAAAAGAAACGCCTTATTCTCAATAATCTCTCAAGTTCCAGCAAGGTTTAACCAAACTCTTGGTACAGGATCAAAACAGTAAATGGATTATTTTACCAGTAAGAATAGAGTGGTAAAATACAAAGCTCATCAGGAATATAATAATTATGTCTACAGTTACATACAGTGTACACCTAACAAATTATTAATAACAAACTGTAATTTATCTAGAATCTTCTTCAAAAATTCATCCTAACACTCTATGCAGCTGTAGCAATTTTAGTAGAACAAAAGTATTTGTGTAGCATCATTAATTCACGTGTGAACTTCCAGCATCAGAAATGCCAGCTCAATCAGTATCGGGTGCCTGTATGCAGTATATGTGATGCCGTCATCGAATCTGGCAAGGAATGCTTAGGAAAACACATAATGGATTAATACACTTTAGCCTAGTCTTCATATTCTGTAAACCGACCTTCCCTGCTCAGAGCGTAAAGGATGAGACCTGGCAGAGACTGACAGCTGCCAAAGCTGTCAGTGGGGAGACATCCCAAGTCAGCACATCCATCCCGCAGCTGACCTCAGCACATGCATGGCAGATTCTGGGACTGCCCCAGTGTGTGTCCCCCACGGGGAGCAGAAGGGTGCACGCACTCTCCCTCAAATGGTTTATAATTCAGATTTGACCGAGTCCTAACCGAGTTAGGGAAGTTTCTCTACCCCCCTCTTTAGCTTTCAAAGATAACTTGTGCCCTGTCTACACAGCCATTTGGGTTCCCTTGCTAGTCACTGGAGAAGGCTTTCATGTCTGAGGTGGAGTCTGACCAACTCCATTTTACTCTGTAAATGCATGAAAATGCGCCTCTCTTTTGGGCATCAGAAGCTGGCAGTGTCTCAGACATTTAAACAAATGTTTTTGCTCGTTGCAGCACCTGGATGTTTATATTTAGTGATCTCTTACAGGTGGTATTTCAGTTATTGGTTATTTAATGCCAAACCCAATGGAAGTGTCCCATTTTTGCTCTCATATGCACACGTAAGCTCTTCTTCATCAGTCTGGGAGGTCTAAGGAAAGCCTGCTTGGATCTTTGCAGAGAAGAGTGCAGTTTTCTAACACAAAGTACAGGATTTGATGCTACTTCCCCACCTTTCCTTTCCCATTATCTCTGCCCCTGTGCACAGTGAAGATGATAAACCACAGCAACATACAACAGCCGAAGTAACATAAGAAGCAGAATTTTCTGTCTCTCACACATCATGTTCAGTATAGTGCAAGAAGTTCAGGATGGACAATCCAAACTATTCAAAAAATGTGAAACAACTCTCATGTGTTATGAAATAGATGAAATATAAGTTACCTATGTGTGTAATCAGATATAAGTATGCTCAGATTTTAATTTTTAATGCACACTTAATTATTGTTGATATTTTTGGTTTATACTTGTAAATATATGTATGTATGTCTGTGTATAAGATCCTTGATAATTGTCTTTTAGTTTTTCAGTCTTTAGACCACAGTTGCTATCACGACACTAGGTAAGATCAGCAGCACTAAAAATATATTGAAGTGAATGCTCAGTAAATAGTTCACTGTTTGTCAATGCTCTATTGTTCAACAGCTACAAAAAAATGGAGGAAAGAGTCTGCTATGTGGAAGCGACTAGATGTCTATAGATTTTCAAGCTTCATAAAGTTTAAGGTATTTTTTTCTCCTATGTACAAAAAAAATGGCAGATAAACAATGTTAAAAAGCAAAATGCAAAACTCAAAAAATACTCACTTTGTTACTGTTATTTGTCCAGTTCTGTCCTACACTATGGTAGTAAGAAAAAATAGTCCTTTACCAGAAAGAAAATCCATTAATATTTCTGAAATGCTTAGATACTATGATAAAAGTGATCCTGTTAGTACTTAGACAGATGTATCTGCAACATCTGGCAGTAGATTTCACAGCCCAGTCAGAGGTCTGGCCTTGATAACTCTGTTTAATTATGTCTTGGCTAAGGAATATATGTCTTTCCCTCTTCTCTCTCATAATCCTATAGAGATCCCATCTGGGAAAAATATTGGGTAAGTGAAAACTTAGCCCAGGGAGTTGATGAGATGAGGTAAATCTCAAGCTGCCATGTTCATGAATTCTCAAAGTTTTAGCACATTTTTACAAGCTTTGGCAGAAGGACATCATTAATGTTTCAGAAGTTCTCCTGATCTTTCTTTATTGCTCTTTGGTCAGTGTCCCTGTAGTTTTCCAGTGTGGCATTTTTTTACTACTGGAAGGAAGATAATACCTCTTGCTGGTTAGACACACTTTTGCTTTTTTTTTTTTTAAAGAATTTCAAAATAAAGTAGAATGTAACTGTATAGGTGCCTTAGACTTGGGACATCAAAGTAGTAAAACAGTCAGTGCTAGCAGGCGTTCAGCTCTCTTGAGTATTAACTTTATCATATTTATAAATGTTCTGCTTTACTAATAGAGCATTTGTTGCTATTAAGTGCATGTACAGTATTATACCTTGGGTGAATTTATCAAGGAGTAACATTTAGGTTCTGACACATGAGAGTCCTAAAGGAAGTTAATGACCATGACTCATTTCTTCTTAATTTCTACTGGTTTGGTAATTCTGTCTACAATGTTACTTTTTACAATTGAGCAAATATCTCCCAAGAAACTCTCACCTAATCTAACCAGTGCATTTGATTCTAGTGAGAAGCATCTGAACTATAGAAAAATATTCCACAAAATATCATTATATTAGACAGAACACATTTTTAAACCAAAAGAAAAATAAATTTTGGCACTTAAATTTTGGCTTAGTAGCCAGGGACTCACATTCTCTCATGATCGACTGCTTTGCCCCAAGTGTCCTCCCATTCATCCTCTGCCTTTTTTAGCAAGTCTTTAGCTTAGCCTTTCCTGTTGGTTCGTAACAACTTTGCAAGGACAGTCTGAACCACATCTAAACAATAATCAAGAAACGAGAGTTAGCCTTCCCCCCCAACCCCATAATCACTCTCACTTCAGCAAAACATTGCTTTAGTTCTCACAGATGAATTGTTTGTGTAGAGGATTTATGCACAGCAACTTCAAAGGTTAGAGAAAAATCTCTTAAAATATCTTGTCTTTTAAAGTTGTAGCTAAAATTGCACAGCTGGAGAAAGGATAAGATGTTTTTGGCTAAATGAAACAAGATGGAGTCATTGTTCATCAGAGTAACAATTATTCCTTAAACACAGTGGATTTCTCTAAAGGAAAATATGAGTCTGATCTACTCCTCTGTGAAGACTTGATCATTCCTCTGCTACTGAAGACTAAATGCCTTAAATACTAAATTGCAAAAAAGTAGTCTTAGAATGACTGAGATCTTTATGTGATCGAATCCGAATTCTATAGGTCTGAGACTGGTCACACTACTCTTGCTGTTGTGAGATACTGGATTATTTAATTATTGGGTCGGAACCAACTCTAGTGTGTGTTTGTCCAGGGGGAAAGGTCAGGTTGAATCTCAGACAGATGAGGTCAGGCCCTATTCCACATGGCAACCTCTCCAGCGTCACAGGGCAGCCCCAGAGGATCTGTCAGTCAAAGGCAGCCTGGAAGCACTGCCCACAACATGCTCCCTGGGACCTCTAACCCAGCCTGTGAATGGCTACACCACCCCTCACTGCAGCCCAGAGCCACAGAATGGCCAGTGAGCCAGATGTCCCATCAGGGAGGGGTGGCCACAGGGGGATAGGGCACATAAAAACAGCAGCACGTGGGTCTCCATTTCTCTCGATACCTACCTCCACCGTGTGAAAGCTGGACTTGCTCAGGACACTCTGACAGTAGCTATTTTTCTCTTATTCTTCTCTTAATATATTTTCTTAATATTTTGGGTAACTTAAAACCGAGTGGGTTGGAGTTTCCTAGGTTTTATTGGTAAGCATTCCAGCTTTGTAGAATGCGTTGTTTTGGTTGTATGTTACCCATTTAAACTTTTGCCAAGATCTCTTATTTTCTCCCATATTTTCTATAATTATCAGTAAAAGTATCTTCTGAGAAAATGTGTGCAGCATCCTCTCCTTATGCTACCTCAAGGTATTAAAGAACTGAAGGCTCTTAAAAACATTTGTGGGCAAGTTTTTGGAGCTTTGTATACTTTTAAAAGTAAAACTCCTGGGTGAACTTGTAGCTCTGGGCCTGGGGTATTACAACTGTTTTAGAGTTCTTTCCTTGTTTTCCATTGGTCATTACCAGAAGTTTTATCCACCAGTGAACCTTATTAAGAGTTCAGTAAGGAGGGAAGGGCTACTTTCTTTTCTTGTATGACTCAAAACTCTTGTCATTTTGCATCCTTTTACACCTGCCAGCACTTTTAAAATGTGCTGTGTCATCAGAAGCTGGCGAATGTGTAATTCGGGAGATAAAAACAGGATTCTTCTTAGACAGAAAAGACCTCATTCTAACTTGATATGGGTTGCTGCCTGTGGTTTCATGCTGTACATATTGCACTTAAAGAACCGTCCATGTTAAACGGCTTCCCCCTGTGCAGAGCACCAGCACTCAGAACACTAGAAAAAAATCAAGCCCTTAAAGCCTAATTCCTACAGAATGAAAAACTTCTTAATGATCTGCTAGATCAGTCACAAAAGAAATGACATAATGGCTCTTTTACTGTATGTTTTTGGTGAATGCACAGGGGATTGTATACTACTGAGTAAATCAAATCAGGAAATATTTAAATACTGTTTAGTTCATAGATCAGTGATCTGGTAAACTATAATGGAGCTTTTTGAACCATCATGATCTAATGGAAAAAATGCAAGTTCTGTTCATCTGTGAGAAAGCAGGAAACACACTGAAGCTGCAATGGTTGACTAAGTCTGTGTGGAGCATTTTTAATTAACTATTCATCTGCTCATTAGTCAGGATTAATGCAGAAGGATCTATTAAGATCTACTGTCTCAAAGAGCATGTCATGCCAAGAGTCTGTAAAGCCTGAAGATGTATTACCCAGTCACAGTACCACATTATAGACTGACAGAAAAATTGCATACTTAAAAAATAAAGCTGGCTGTGAGTAATGCTTGTGCAAGCAAATATCTTAAATCTTTTTTAAACTGCTATTTTTCCCAGTTCTGTAATTAATCAGAGGAGCGTAATATAAGTTTTTTTCCTCGATTCTCCTAACACAATCATGTTTATCAGTTTCTGTAACATCATTTAAGAAATCCCAGTTATGTCATCATGAAATATAACTTCATCATATTTTGTCCTCATAACCCTGAAGAGTTCTAAAGTCAAATTATTCAGGGAGCTGAAGTTTTTGATATAAACACTGGGAATTTGGTCTCTCCAGCCCTAAGAAGAGAAGGCAAGAGGAGACTTTACTGTTGTCTTCAGTCACCTGTATGGGAGGTGTAGAGAAGATGGGGCCAGGCTCTTCTTGTATGTGTGCTTTGGGACAAGAGGCAATAGACACAGATTTCAGAACGAGTCCATCGTAATGATTCAATAACTGTGAGGCATTTAACCTTATCTATGCCCTCTTTTTAAGAAAGAACAACAAAAAAAAAGATTATGAAGATAGTAAGAAGAGAAAGTTATTTCAGTATGTCATCTGTCCACATTTATGAACTATTACTGATATAACTGCAAACTTTGAATACACTACTCAATATCCCGCTGAATCATGCAGAACACCTACTGCAATAAAGGTATGTCATTACATATTTACAAATGTTCTGGATATATTTGGAAATAATATCTAGGTAAATAGCACTGTAAAGCTTGTGATGAATTAAAGACTTGATAAGCTATCTTGCACCTTTGAACATAATAAAACATGTTCCACTTTTCTCACACTTTTGAATGGCCTTTCTCCCTTAGTAGATAGTGCTTCTGTTTTCTTTTCTCGCCAGAAGGACACATACCAGATTTCTCTTTCAGATCTGACTTTATAAGCCTTCTTAAATTGAATATTTTCTCACATTTAAATAAAATCCCCTAAATCTGATATCTGATACTAGTTCAAAGTGAGGCAATCAGCTAAGAATAACTGAAAATAATTACTCAAAGAGCAAGGAAAAAAAGATCAATAACATGACAAATCAGATTGAAATTTCATCTGAAAAATGCAACTGATCCAAACCTTGCAATCAATATTTAGATTTTTCTTCCTCACACTGCAGAGATTTTTATAAAGCTCATACCACAGTTATGATACACCTATGATCTCAGCCTCATCTGCAGACCTCTGAGTACATATTCCTTCACATTTCCATAGACTCAACTGATATAAACAGGTTTTCCCAGAGCAGAGGTAATGAGTCCTGCTGCAAGAACTGTGCTTAAAGCTTGCTATTTGTGTCGTCCCATGAGGTGCATGACAAAAAGGGGGCCTTCACACTTCTTCATTGTCCAGAGATGGTACAAACCCAAATCTGGCAAGGTGTTCCTCCTGAAATGAGCCACATTTTTTTTCTATTGAGGTCAATAGTTACTGAAGTAGGTAGCATATAGCTGTACTCAGTATTTCGGAGGAAGCACAAGTGTTTTCAAAGCTTTTAACCACAGTGGTTAAGAATTCACTGGTCAAAAATTTTATTATTAGCTAAACTGTTAGTGTTTGGTAGTTCATATTAGGTAAATTATAATATAACTCTTTTATAGATCAGATACCAAACCCTTTAATGAGAGATACAGGTAATCTATGACTTATCATAGATTCACAGACTGATAGTTTGGGTGAGAAGGGACCTTAAAGATCATCTATTCCCACACTGCTGCAATGGACAGGGACACCTTCCATTAGACCAGGTTGCTCTAAGCCCTGTCCAAGCTGGCTTTGAACACTTCCAGGGATGGGATAGCCACAGCTTCTCTGGGCAACTTGTGTGAGGGCCTCACCATCCTCGCTTAGGTGACCTTTCTGCTTCTCGCAGAGAACCATAGAATGCCTCAGGTTGGAATGGAGCATGACAGACCATCTGGTCCACCTTTCTGAGAGAAAGGGAGCCTACATGATTTTACCTAGCAGACTGTCCAGTTACATGTTGATGCTTCCAGGAATTTTGGGGAGGTTGTTCCAGTGAATGATTATTCTTACTGTAAAAAGTTCCTTTCTTATTTCACAATGAAACCTCTCCTGGTGCAATTTGTACCTATTGCCTTGTCTTCTCCATGTGCGTCCTCGTGAAAAGAGAGGCTCTGTTCTCCTTTTAGCTGGCCTTGACCTGCCTTAATATTGTGATGAGCCCTCTCTTCTACAGCAAGAAAAGACCTGACTCCTTCAGTTTTTTTCTCATGAAAAGGGTAGTTTTTCTACCCTTTGACCATCTTCATGGCCCCCATGCAGTCTGTGAGGAAAGGCATGGGGACAGTGTAGGGGCTGGGACCACATGGTGAGTGCTCCCAGGGCTCAGCTGGGGCATCCCCAGGCTCTCTGCCTGGTGACAGTCATTGGAGCAGGCAGAAAACAGCCTGTTCTTAGTTGGCTTTTTTAAAGTTGCTCACACATCTGACAAATGAATGCTGTTGTTGCTTTTGCTCACCACCTATCCCTCTCAAGGGTGCTGTCACCACTTCCACAGTGTTTGGTGGGTTTTTTACCCTTAAGGTACCCTTCTGTGCTCATAACCAAGCTGTAGCCTTATCCTGTGGGACTACCTGAAGCTTATATATGACAACATCAAGGGCCTAATTTATGGTCACTGCTAGGTCCTGCTCCAAGATTCCCTCCATAATCTCACCTTATCCTTCATGTTCAACCTGTTTCAGAACTTCTTTCCCATTGCCTACCAGAACAGGGGTAGACCTGGCACCTCAGAGAGCAAAGCCAACACAAAGGCCTGAGGAAACAGCCAAAGGTATACCAGAGAGCATCGTGGTCAGAGGCAAAGCTGACACCCTAACCTCAGAGCCAATGACAGACAGAGAGAAAATTTTGTTTCCTTTAATGAAATACTGTAAAGTACTTACACAGCTCTGAGCTCAGTAAAGAGGAAGAGATAGTCCAAAAGACAAGCAGAATGGTTTACATAAAATGCTCTCACTGTAAGGAAGTGAGAGGCGAGAGAAATTTTTTTGAAAGGAAAGCAAAAAGCTAGACATTCATTCTGTTCATCAAAGGGAAGGAAGAAGCAAATGATTCAGAAATCAAAGATTGAATATCATTGGTCTTGCTGACAAAGCAATCAGCAGTCCCCTCACAGCAAATACAAGGGTTTGTTGAACAAAGCAAAGGAATTTGAAAGTCTTGAACAAAATAGGGTTTTTCCATTTATAAAATTAGACATAATGTTAGAACAGTGTTTTGATTTAGGAGCTGTGAAGAATTTCTGCATCAAAAATATATAAATCCAAATTTTGTGATATGCAATTAATAATGACTTTGTCCAAACCCTCTCCAGCCTCCTTTGTAATTCTCTTGAGAAAGCATTAAATGAGGGCATTTTCACTTTAGCTGAAAATCAATGACATTTCAATGAAGCATGTATTTCCAAAATATTATGCTACTGAGAGGCATGCAGTTCTGCAGCTCAGTTAAGAGGCCAGAACTTCCTAAGTAATAACGCTGATAAAATAGTTGAAACTTGGGACAAAAAATCACAATCCACAGCTTCAAAATTTATAGGTGCCATTGTTAGTCCCTTAAGTCTGAGGTCTCAGACTAAATCCCTTGGATTCCTCACTTCAATCAACACAAAGCAAAGCAGAATGATATTTAAGTTTTCTTTCTCTGGAATATTTCATGAAAATATGACTTCTTTTTCTCCAGATTTTTCTTTCTTTGGTATGGATAGGAGGAAAGAGAACCAAAGGGCAATGCAGAGAAGAAGCAAGAATGCAGAGCTCTATATCTGACTACGCCTCTGGGTGACCATAGAACCACAGCCTGGCACTTCCGCCTAGCACGAACATCCTGCTTCTGTTTCTACTTAGTCTGCACCAGACTGTAACCTTTCCGTATCTTAAGCATCTCTTTGTACCCTTTGGGATGGCTGAAACCTGTTTCAGATAGGGTCTTAGAAATAATGAGCTGGGGTGTATCTGCAGTAAAAAAAAAAGAGATACAAAAGACAAAGCAAAGGTAATATAAATATCAGAGTTAGGAACTGATGAATACCTCCCTTCCATCATAGGCAGGAAAAAAGCAGAAACTTCAGAAAGAGAAACCAGAAGTTTCTGTTCCATTGACACCACAAAGTGGATATTCAAATCAGTTGCCATCAGTTCTTTCCTCTCCCGGCTCTTTCTTGCTGCCCATCAGCTTTGTCCTGTGGAAGCATACAGAGTAATGTAGTTCTTTTGCTTCCATGAAGTGGCAGATCATCTCGTGGCTAAAGCCAAATTTCTGTTAAACACTTATATTCTCTTAAGTAGCATTAATATGGTAAAAGCAAGACTTTGAGTGTGTGTGTGTGCATATGTCTGTGTTTAATAAGAAACTCACATGAAAAAGGCCAAAAAAGAATTTCTAATGAGAAAGGATGTGCCTGCTTTTGGAGAAATTAACTGCTCCAGTGAATTGCAAAGGTAAAGCAGAAGAAATTATCCAATAATTTGTCTGATGTAATTAGACGTGGGCCTGATCTGCTAAATTCTCATCCAGATCCAAATTATGGGGGCATCTGGAGCTGGGATTATAGTTTTGGCTCATAGACTTTCTTTCAGTCAGGCTAATGTGAAGAACAGGTAAAAGCTAAGGGACCCAGTCCCCTGTCACAGTATACAAACCACTGACATGGACTTTAAACATAGTTACTCAAATCCCATGGAAGAAGTTTAGGAGCCAATTACTATAAGTTAATGCATCCTTTTCAAGATATTTTAACTTTGATCATAACACTGAAACGTTATTCTATGACGTTGTGACAACAGTAATTAATTTCTTGCCTCCTGCAGTTGTAGAGATCCACAGATTTTCAAAACTAATTTTTAATACAGACATCTGAAAAGCTCTCATTTTTAAAAGAAATTAAACATTTCACTCTTAAACTTTATATTTTAAACCCTTTCTTTACCTGCCAAAACCAGGTGGTAGTGGTGTTCAGAGGAAACAAGAGAAGACGTAGTGCAACCATGGGCAGTACTTGAAGCTTTATGTGAATCCTCCTATCCAGAACCTTCTAACACATTTAACAATTAAAGAACAGGACTATGGGAAGTTACTGAAGACCACAGTATGGCATGTAAGTGTGGGGACACCTTGCATGATGGTATTTCAGGTCTAAAAGTCAGTCTGTGTCTGAGGGCCATGAACTGACCCTGCAGAGCAGGAGGAATATAGAAGCACACCACACCTTGTCTCCTAGCTCATGTGCTCCACTTTAGAGGAAAGCTGAAACTCATGCCCAGATCTCTTATCACTGTACTGTGATGATGTAGCCAAAGCAAACCACAGGGCAGACACAGATGTTTATGACTGACCCTGAATTTCTGCCTAACAGACCATAAACATTTATCAGTAGGTTCTGCTCACACACCTGCAACAAGAGCTGACCAGGTATAGCAGTGCAAGTAACCCTCTCCTGGTGTTTTTTATTATTTCTAAAGCAATAAATGGAAGGTGCATGAAATCAGAAGACACTGCATGCAGATAACCTGTTAGGCAAGCAAAATATAGCAGCAGTGGCTGAGATGAGAGTACATGTACCTGTGGAGGAGCTCAGGAAGCAGAAACCCTCACTCATGTTTAGGCAGTGATTTGATGGAGGGTCTCAGGGGAATGGAAACATTCAGCTGAGAGGTTCCCCCTTGCTCTACCAGTAAACAGAAGTGATGCTGAGAAGGATGGTATACAAGGTGGAAAGTTATCAATAGATGAGAAATACCAGTCCAGCAGTGCTAGCAAATACTGACCTTCCAGGAAAACTGCTGCCACCATCAAAGCATCTGGTCTGATCCAGTCCCACACAAACAACAGAAGGTATAATTGCATTGCTGATTCTGGTTACCACAAGTTCAAAAAGAGTGAATAAAGCACACTATAAACATGAACATATTCCTGCTAATTAAGAAAAAAACTAAAACAAAACCCAAAACAATTATCAAGCAAATGAAGGAAGCTAAAATCAGCCCAAACCCTATAAAATCTGCAGAAAAAAGCAGCTAAAAACATGACTAAAGCAGACCTCAAAGCACAGCAGCCATCTGTGCCAGCTAGGATCTAGTAATAATGCAACTCCTAATAGCAACATGAATAATAAAAGTAAAACTCTCATGAGTTGCTACTGTGTTTTGCAGCAACAATAATAGATTTTTCTCTGTGGTCTCTGCTCTTTATGTACGAATCATTATAACTGTGCTTAACATTTGCAAGGAGGATCCTCCTTTTTAGATGTAACTTGAGGGCATATTTGCATTCCGTGGGTTAAATCCAGCTCTGGGAGCACAGTGCTGCGCTCCAAGGATTTCCAGGAAGAAACCCCCCTCCCTGTAGCTGTGGAGCCCAAACTCCCAATGTTGTACCTGCCCTGTCAGGGATTCAGATCACAGCTGTTTCTAAAAAGACACTAAGCTAAGAGATGATGTGAGTGTACACAGCTTCTTTGCTCCATCAAAGGAAGAACATTACTCTTTCCCTTTCTTTGCATTTCTGAATGTTCCAGAGATTCTCTTGCTTTTCTCTGGTGCACTGAAAAGTTCAAGAAACAAGCAACTGCAGTGGAAGCAGCAGGACAGCTATTGCTAGTCAGTGGAGTTTCAGTGGCTTCTGGCCTTATTGATAGTAGTTGGAGCAAGAGGAGCAAAATGGAAAGGCTATCTCAGCTGGAGCCTCCTGAGAAGTTTGGGTTTCCAGAAGAATGATAAAAATTGCGTGAGATTTCAGAAAACACACTACAGAAAAAGCTTCAGAGTGGGAAAAATACTGGACACTTAGAGAGAATTACAGTTCTCATTTTTTCATCTTGATTCGCAATGCCTGGGGAAGATATGAGATACAGGAAGACCTTTTAAATGTAGAGATAAAAAAAAAAAATCAAGTCTCAGGAGATGGAAGCTGGCAGTAGTCAAGACACCTCTGTGGTGTGTCTGCATTTTGAGCTTCACAGAAGTTTGCGGAAGTGGAGAGAGGAGATCCCATAGAAGCACTTTGATCATGTAAATGCTGACCAAGTCCAGTGGAGCCTAAGTAGCATTTTAAAATGCCCCAACCATGATAATAATATAATCAATCAAAGCTTTGTAAAACATGTATGACATTTATTCCAGGTCTTAATGAAGGAAGTGCTGCAAGAGATTGACTACTTAATCAGAAAGGTCTTTTCTGCTGTTTTTCTTTTCATCCCGTGAAAGTGATTTGTTATAGTATGGGTTTTTCCACCTCTCTCTGTCTGTGAGGAAGGAAGGGAGGAGAGAAAATGCCTATTTCCAGGAAAGTAGAAATAGAAACATTTCCAGGAAAGTAGAAGTAGAAACATTCAGCAAAGAAATACAGTGAAAGAAGGGAAACAAAATCTATAATGAAGATCACAATTGTTCAAGAGAAAAGGCTTCTGATTGCTGGTTGTTTTGGGTTGGTTTTTTGTTTGTTTGTTTGTTTTTGGTTTTGTGGTTTTGTTGGCTTTTTTTTTTTTAATAGTCTCTGTGCTCTGAGTGTTTCTGCAGATAGAAATTCCCTTAAACCAATCCCACGTTTGACATCTATAATATGTTTTAACTTATGTGCCTTTTGAGAATGCAAATGTCTGGACCTGCTTGGTGCAGAAGGGAGCTGCTCTTCTGCTTGCGTTTTCTACCTAGACCCACCCTGTGGGAGAAGTACTGTTAATTTGAGGCACCAACTTCCCAACAAAGATTGCCCAAGAATGAATTCTTTGTGCCCCCATTATGTCTGTTCCCAGCTGGAGAGTCTTTCAGTAGTCACACTGTGCCTTCACAATTCTCTGCTAGGTGAATTTTCTGCCATCATGTTAAGCATTGTGCAGTGTCCCCTGTGTAACATTGACTGAAATGTAGAAACAATCAAGTCATCTGAAAGGATATGGGGAGGTTATAATTTCCTGAAATAGACCTGCTGTTCAGGCAGTACTGCCTTCTCTATAATAGGAAGTTCAGGAATATCAATTTCTAAATTTGTCTATTCAAATTAGCCTATTACCATTAATGCCAACTCCATTGAAAAACCATGAGTCAGGCCCCCCCAAAACCATAAGAATTTAATGGTGTAGAAACATTGTCCCTTTTTCTTTGCCATCTGATTTTTTTAAGCTATTTGGAGACAAGTTTTCAAGTTCTTCACAAAGGCAAGTTTGGAAATATACTTTTTTCTTTCTCTGTGAGAAGAAAGGTTTTCTTGTTATCGTATGAGTTCAGGATCTGAGCCAATGTAAAACTGCAGGAGCTGACAACACCACCTGATGTTTTTTCCAGGTGCTTCTGTCACTAAGAAATGCTGCATACCATCATGACCAAGTTAATTGGTTGGACCTGTCCAAGTACCTGTGCACAGACGCTTAAGTGCACAGTCATCAGCTCATATAAAAAATAGAGTTGGAAAAAGCTTTCTCTGGTCCACCTCTTTGGTTATGGGTGAGATCTCCTAAATCTGTGCCATTCTTGCTTAGCCTGTTTTTAAAGGTCCCTGACGGTGGAAGCTCAGTCATCTCCACGCTGCCTTATATTTAGAAAATCATTCCTAAGTTGTAACTTGAGTCTTCAGCGTTGTAATTTACAATCATCTCTTCTTAGCCTGTGAGATATCATGGAGAATTTATTATTCCATTCCACTTTGCAACAGCCTTGTCAGGTCTCCTGACAGTTTTTCTTAAGTTTAATAACTTGGTCTTTCAATCTTTTCTGTTAGATCGTCTTTCTTAGGGCTCTGTTGATTCTGATTGCTCTGCTCTGGATGTCTCTACAAGTACGTCTTCTTGCTGATGCACAGCACCCAGATCTGGATGTGTTGTTTTAACTAAGCCTGACTAGGATGAGGTATGCAGGAAGAATCTCTTACTGTTATACTTTTCTTTATGTATCCTAACGTGCTATTAATCTTTTTCGTATCAGCTTGGTATTGCTGCCCATGTTTAGCTTGTAGCCCTCTGTGCCCTCTTGAATAATTCCTGAACTGATCAACTGCTCTGATTCTTGTATTATGCAGCTACTCATTCCTACCTGTCATTAATACTTCACACTTACCAAAGAGCAACATATATTTTTCAGACTTTTTTCAATTTGTGAAAACCATCTTGATTTCTAATTCTGTTCCTAAATGTGTGTGCAGTCTCTACCAGCTTTGCATCAGCTGCAGATTTAATACACATATTCTCTATTCTATTTTCTGAATTGTTAGTGACAATGGACAAAATCCAGAACAGACTGTTGCAGAACCTCATCTGAGAACTACTTTCTAGATAAAGTTCTCTAACCCAAGTTTTCACTCATGACATCATAGTTTCATTTAGACCATAGTGTCTCCTTAGCAAAGCAACAACACAAGCCTTTCTAAATCAAAACCTGCCATTCCTATTTTTTCCATATGCACCACAGAAAGCCCTTTTCAGATTAATTAACTAATCCTGTTTTAAGAATGTAGGTCACTACCATATCCATTTTCAAAGTTTAATAAATATTTATGGCCATCTGTAACTACCTTCAGAAGATTCCTGTGTATTTCCACACAAAATGCCTTCGTTGCATCCCAAATACATGTGCCAGTCTCTTCTTTGGCACCTAATTCTAAAATAACCCCAGGAAATTAACTATTTGAGCCTCTTGTCTCTTTCTGGCTGCTACTAGTAAGCTCATGTCCATTCACTTCAACATTCCAAATCCATTTAAAGGAAGTAAGCAAATCTAACTCTGGAATATAGTATTGCACAACTGATTGGAGCAGTCTCAGATGATCAGCACATTCACAACAGCAAACTAACATTTGAACAAGATTCTCCAATAATGGTCTCACACAAAAACAGTTATTATATTTAAGAGGCTTTTGTTCCTTTAGAGCATACCCTTGTTGAACTATTCTCGAAAGTTTTGTTAAGCTTTGCTTGCACAGTATTTCATAGAATCTCATGTTTCTTATAGATGCACAGAGGTGACCCGTGATTTCACGTGTGGCCTCTATACCCTGCAGTAGGCTTTGTGCAAGAGTTGGTAACATCATGAGGCTCCATGCAGGTATGAAGTCCTGACTGATCATTTCAGTATAGGTTCAGTATAGGTTGAGGGATTCTGTTTATAACCCCTGGATTAATTTCCTTGTGGATCTGATATGGGGTATGATCTGTAGTCCATCACTTGGGCAGACTGTTCATTTTGTAGGAACCACATTGAGGCAGTCCAACAGAATATTTTGTTAAAGACATTCTGTAGTGAGGGCTTATAATTTGTACACAAGTCTGGGGAAGAGCACTGAATTAAGAAAACTTAATTTTGACAGTCCTGATATATGGTCTATTTTGGTTAACCAAAAGGAACACATACATTTTCTACATTAGAGAAATTTCCATTATTTTTCCTTCAGCCATGAAAATCGATTTTGATGTGATTACTCTCAGAGGCTGCTTGATGTGCTTCTGACAGTACAAAACGGATAGAAACCGTGGGTGGTGTTGAATTGACGATACTGTGGTTAGCCAAACTCTGTCACAAACTGAAAATGGTAGGATTAGAATACATGACATTAAGGTATTGAGCAGGAGAATGAGCTTTAGGAAAAATAGTGATTACGATGTTTTGATGTTGAAGATTGCAAAAGATTCAAAAAAGCTTTCATCATATTCTGTTTACTTTAATCAATGACATTCGTTTAACTGGAAGGAGATCACCAAAACTCATCAGATAAAAGCAGCCCTTAATGGTAAGCAATAGGGCTGTGCTTAAACATAGGTGGATATATGTAAAAAGGGGAGTCACGGTATTTGGAACGGTACAAAACAATGAATGTTTTATTCTGATCACATTGATTATATTGGGTTCATAAGTCCCTTCACGGATGCCACATCCCTTTTTGAAAGCAGAATTTGACTCCGCGTTTCAGATAAAGTGTCATTTTTTGATCAAATGCTTACTGTTAGCCTACTATTTAGGAAGATGATCTTTTGCCTTGAGAATTTTCATTGCTTCAAAAAAAAAGAGAACAAATAGAAAGAAAAGAAATGAATAATAGGTGAATATCATAAAGCCTGTGGTTTCATATTATTTAGTTATCTGGATGTGTGGATCCTCTTCTGAAAATGTTTAGACTTGGCAAGACTGGAACTTGCTAGCTACTGAGACACAGTCATTGCAAGCAGTTCTGACCATGATTCCCTCTAGCAGGACTAAGGGGCTGTTACACACTTTAGTAGATACTTTGCTTATGGATCAGTAAAAATAGAAAAAATAAACATAATGTGTTTTCAACAAGGTTACATAACCAGGTTGTTTTCACAGCTGCATAGGAAACTTGTATCATCAGAGAGATGTTTTAGCAGAGGAGCAGAGGATTTGGAAAAGGACATTCATAACTTTCTGTTATGTCAGAGATATCACTATGACCATTTGTCTTCTGTTATTCTCTCTGTCCAAGGTGACAACAAGTAACTATGGAGCTATTAGAAAGTGTATTTTTAAAGTTTTTATCTCACATTTTACAAGTGCCAAATATAATCTGTTTTGATGTGGATTTTAAGTGTAAAAATAAGCTGGTTTTGAATTCTTTCATTCTCAATAGCATTGTAATGGAGTTAAATAAAGATGCAATCAATAGGATTATATATCTAATAAATCAAGTCCTATGGAAATAAATTGTAAACAATTAAATAGCAACTTTTATTCATCTTAGTTGCTAGATACTTTGAAGAATTATGGTCTGGACTGAGCAAAACTCCAAGCATGTGTCAAGCTTACGGTTCCCATTGACAGTAAAGTCTAGGAACACTAATGAATGTTTTTCTGACTGAAGTCACTAACCAGCCTGAACTTCAGTTTTCACCATACAAATAATACTTCTTTATCCCAGAATACTATGTTACAGATATACCACTTAATTTTGGAAAAAACATTCAGATAAAACAGTTCCAGAAGAAATAAATGCACATGCAAATAGTTCTCTCTGCCAGTAGCAATCACTGTTCCTTTACACTTCTCTCTGTACTTAAATGTTGGTGTTTTGCCTTCTATCTTTCATCACCTGTCTACTCCAGCTCATAGTAGCTATTTCTCAAATATTCATGAAATATGAATTGGAAGATAGGGTCTCACTATATGTAGCTTTCACTATTTTCAAAGGGAAGTGATCAGTCCTATTCACAGCTCAGGGTAACAGAAATAGAGTGTACTCTTTCTGTAGAGTAATAATCACATATATCTTGTCACTATAATTGGTGAAACTGAGTATGCTAATATTTTTCTTTTAACATAAACCAATGACAAGTTAATACTTGGTTTTCTTTCCCAAATGTGTCCCACTCCACATGCTCATTTAATAGATTTTCTAAACAGCAGGAAATACACAATCTAAACCAATTAGATGATTTAAGAGAACCCATGTCCCATTCAAAGGTGCTTAAGGGCCAAATGCACCTACAATATTGAAATAATTAGTAGTGTGAGACTGGAGATTTTGAAAACTTCACTGTGAGCTGAGGGTCACCTAGCTTCCTTCCAGCTGTGTAAAGGGTCAGGTGTTCTTTAAGATTGTCAGCTGCACGACTTCAGTGTAAACGAGGAGACATTCATAAACATCGCCAGAGAGTGACATAATCCACTTACTCTAGTCTCCTCTTTTACAACGGATGTTTGTTGGAGGTATTTGTTGCTCTTCACTGACTACAGAGACATCTAGAAATACACACAACTAGTTAAGGCTAGATTAAATGGCAAGATTAAAC
>JAYRBT010000139.1:56113595-56127946 GCA_036023395.1 Myiotriccus ornatus
GGCAAGATTAAACAGTCTTTTCAAGAGCTAAAATTAGGAGATGAATGCCACTTCTACACTCTTAAAAAACAAACTCAGCTTTGAATGTCTTGCTTTTCTGAAAATGGAATTTCATTACTTTTGAAATTATTATTCTCTTTATACTTTTACAGTGTGAATGATGGAAAAGTATTAGACAGCGGTTATATCTTAATAAAAAGTGCTTAACAAGCAAGAAGTATTTATGTAGTATCCTATTAATCTAAATTAAACTCAGTTAAGTCCTTTTGGGATACTTACATGGTATATTCCATCCTTAATGTGTTCATGTTTCTCCCTTTACTATTAGTCTGAAGTGTGTGTATGTATCAAGAGAAAATTACTTCCATGGGGTTTCATTTTAAAACCGGACATGCAAATCCTATTATTAGGTCAAATTTTGAAGTCCTTAATAAGTATTTTCTAAGTCATCACCCCATCAAGATTTCTGTGGACCCCTTTTTACTTTTAATGGTTTGATCTGTGGTTACTGTAAGTTTCACATCTAATTTTTCTAGTATGCAAATGTATCTCTTAATATAAAGTTTTATTTGCAATGCAATTGAGACTGCTTAGGGGTATTTTATTTTTATTTTGTTTTGCTTGCTCTCTATGGTTCTGTGGATATAAATATACTGCTTTACTGTGCAATTTCTCCCTCTGGCTTTGTGATAACTATAATCCAGTGACTTCCTTTTTTTTTTTTTTTTTCCCTGGAAAACATCCTTGATCTGTAAAGATGGGCTGAAGTAATATGTGAATTGTAGGTAATTTTTCAGCTTAGGAATTGAACAAGGAGATCTTGAATCATAATACCTTTACATACCTTCCAGTGATATGCCCCTCTTACAACATATCAGGTTGGACACACTGCCAGACCTGAGAAGGTATGGGAGAATTTAATGCAGCTATGGCTCTTTAAAATGACCCCTTCTGGTTATCTCCTATATTAGTATGGTTCAAAACAAAGAATAAGAGAAGAGAGAATGCTGTTCCCTAATTTCTTAATTCCCAGCTGCAGCTTCCAGTTCACCGGAGTTTTTCCCTGGTTACTTTTTGGCAAAGGGAGCAGGGATATGGATGTTGAGAGGCCCCTTCTCAGAGCTTTCCAGTTTCTGTATGTGCTCTCCCTACCTGTCTCACAGCATTGGCTTTTGTTCTTTCATATTATAATGAAGTTGACATAGTAGATCTGTAATTAATGTGAGCCTTTCTCTCTCTCATCCACCATCTCTCTAGTGACCCCAATAGCTGAGAAGTGGAAAGAGGTTTTGTGTGAAAAATGAGAAGTTCAGATCAATCTCTACTATGTTTACATTTCTGGCAGTATATTCAAGAATGGTTTATCAGAGAGGTACTCTCCTGACCGTTTTTTTTCCTAAAGCTGCCAGACAAGTCTATCCTTTCACTTCCAAATGTTTTGTCACATGCCACCTTACTGCTCACTGTCTGTGCTCCTGGCATGGCTGCAATGCAAATGCATAATGAGGAAATTCAAACTATTGACTTGAACATGCAAAGTCCCTGACAACCTTACATATCCTACATTTCCATTTTTACTTTCCATGCATCTTTGCCTCCCTATCGTTCACTTAATATTTTCACTTTAATGCTTCCTTTGTCTCCTTTACGTCTCTGATTGCCTCTGTCATGTTTTATTCATTTGCTCTCTTGGTATTTCTTTCAGTCTTCTTTTAAAATACACTTCTCCTTCCTATCTTTTCCCACATAGTTACTAATTCCCATAATAGTGATCTAGTATCCCTGACACAGCAGGATTTGATGTGGTCAAAACTCAACATAGGAGCCACTAACCTTCTCTCTGCTTCACTTATGGAGCCTGTGACATGTCCTTCAATGTCACAGTGTGAGGGTGAATGACTTACTTCTTTTATTTAGATTAGCCCATTGGTTATTCTCATTCATGCTATGGACTGACGCAGGTAAAGAAAGGCTAAAGTTTACACTGAGATTATAATGGCTTGTCAGGTGCTCAACATCCATCCAGTTTCCCTTCAGTCTCACTGGAGAACACACATGACCCAAACAGAAATAGAATTTGCAAAACCCTTGCCACAAAATAGAAAAGTCAGTCTGTGTGTTTGCCGCCATGTGAAGGAGGTACTTGGGATAAGATATGTTTTATTCAATGTTTGAAAACACTGCATACATTTGTGCTTCTATCTGTGAATCCACTTTCACACTCGAATTTCAATCATTTTATTGGAACTATTATTTTGGGCCAAATTCCAGAGTTCTGAGTTGAAGTCAATGAGAGGTTAATTTGACTACAGACCAAATGAAAATTGAGAAGGTGTTTATCTTTTGGCACAGTGATAGTACCTTGCCTGGAATTCTGACCTTGCAATGTCCAAGATATGCAGCCCTGAAATAGCATCCAAGGGGAGATTTGGTCAGGGCACAACTGAAAGCAGATGGCATATATAACAGAAATCATTGAAAACTAAAAGCCCTGCTGAGAGCGATATATGACTTTCTGAAGGAAACCTGTCTTTGACACCTTGTATTATCATTTAAAAAAATTAAGATCTCTTTTATGAATTGGAAAAAAACCAACTCCAGATCCTGCTGGTCTCTGCTCTGCATTTGGATTGCACATCAAAGCAAGAGCTATGCTGCCAGCTTCTGTAAATAACACACCTCCTCGCACACTCACCTCATTCCGTTACTGCTACATGAAGGGGAAGATCAGTTCCTGTCCGGTTCCCAAACCTGTCTCGGTTTCCAAGACTATTGCTTGGAAAAGAGGGTCCACCAAGAAAAGACAGATGATGTTTAGGAGATGGATTTGTGGATCCTTCCATTTCGTGCAAGGGTTAGACCAACTGCTGAGCCTGATATGCAGTCTATCCAACAGGATATTGTCCGCCTTTTTTCCCGCATATGTAGATTTTCCCTTTCCCAGTGGTGGAAACAGTAAATATCACTCAGTCTTGACTGGTCCTAGAAACTACATACAGGAATGAGAAACCTGGCCTTGTCTTCAACAATCCTAAACAGAATGACTGAATTGCCTCATTTTTTGCCTGTTCATATGGTGCTTTAATCTTGATTTTATAATTATTCTTGCAACTTACTTAAATGAACATATTTAAGTGATGTACAGTCTGTGATGATGGTTTTTCAAGACAAATAATATTTATGAATGCAGTTCCATAACCAGAAAAAATTCAAAAAGAGTATGTAAAATGTTAGTTACTCAAATGTAAATATTAAGCTTAGATAACGGTGTGAAGCTAATCAACCCAAGCATTTTGTCAAAGCTCACATGACAGGCTTGCTCATCCTTGACAGCGTAATTGACACTATTCATCTCATGAGAAGAGTAACTTTCACAATAATGTACAGTACATACAAGTGCAAAGGATTTATATACACCACCTTCCACCGAGATGTTTCAGTAATAATGTTTAGCCTGTGTAACAATGTTTCTTGTAATTTTATATTTTATGGGCAGCCAGCAGGGATGCATACTGTGCTGCCATTCTGCAAAGCAGTAGTTCTGTAGAAAAAAAGATGTCGGAAACTAATTAAAACTTTTATCATGATGCATTCGTCTGAGAGGGTGGAGTTGAAGTTGAAGCCTTAACTGTGACATTTCTTAACTTTGGAACACCTGACCTTACAAACCTTAGTAATGCACTTTTCCCATTGGTTTAGTGAAAATTAAAATTAGGAGGAATCTGTTCATCAGTCGTAAAGCAAATATGCAACAGAAGTTCACTTTAAAATACTAGACGAAAGTGCCACTCTAAAGTTTTCTGGAAAGGTAACACTGCCTTGCCCATGTTGTGGTGTATTTGTCCTTGCAGGACAGTGACAGAGCATTAGACCTGTATGAGCTATTATAGAGCAGAAGAGAGTCAAGTACAGCTTGACCTCTCCTGAAGGTGTCTGCCCAATGGTAAGAAGCTTTCTGTTTATATAATTGATCATATAATTGTAAGAACAGATGATTCTAGGACATTTTGTATTACTTTGCAGGGAAATTAACTTCTTTTTTTCCATCGGGAACCTGTATATTCTGTATGTGATCATGACTAATGAGAATTTTGGAAAATTTTGCAGAGGGAGAAGATGTGTTTACTTTGATAGAGTTCATAGAATATTTTTCTATTTATGTGGAGATCCTTTGGACTACTAAAGACAGACTGCATATTATAATATCTCTTAATATTATGAGTTTTGTATAGAATACCTAAATCTTAGGTCTGTTTCTATAGTGCTGAAGTGCATCTCCATGTAAAATGCCAATTCCTTGAAAAAGAACTGATATTTTTTGCTCTTGTACAAGAAAGCCCAAATATGGCCACAGGAAATTCAGAATTTTACTCTAATACAAGCATAAATGAAAATGGCAACAATGTGATTTAAGTCCAGTTTTTTAATCTTTATACATTCTCCCTATCTAACCAGGGCATCGGAAAGAAAAAAGAAACAAAGAAGCCAAACAAAAAGCACAGAGAGCTGGGATCTATCTGGGGTGTTTTGTGGGGGTTTTTTTGTCTGTTATGTTGCTTGACAAAGAGAGAGATCAAATTGTTTTCTTTAAGAAACTACTCAGGAGAGTTAAAATATTGGCTGGGATAAAGAGAATCCCAGCAATCACTGAAAAACCCCAGCTGGTGCATAGCTGTGTAGCAGCAATGCCTGGCGTCACAGTCCTGTGAGCAGCAGCGATTAAAAGCTCGCCTCCAGCCTCACAGTCCCACCTGTCCTGGCACCAGCACTGATCTGATGCCACAGGGAGGTGCGTCAGAGAGTGACGTTAGCAGAAGACTAGATCAGAAAATAAGTTACCGCCAGTTCAGCCCCCTGACCCAGCTCAGTAAAGGATCAGGCACCAGGACTGCTGCAAAGGACCAGGAAACCCTGAGCTAGGAATGAGAGGTGACTGAAGAAGCATCAACTCACTTTGACTAATGTTGTGGTATTGCACCCTGACTTGCTAAGAGAAAAACAGGGATTAGCTTTTTGTTTTCAGAAGCAAAGGGTTTTTCTGGGACTCCAGGAGAAGCACCAAATCAGTCCTTTTCCTGTATGGGCAAGAACACAATGAGAAGTTTGAGTACGATGGGAGGGTGGGAGAAAGGTTATCTGCAGTTCTAATATCTTTTTCTAGCTGCAGTACAAGTGCTGGCAAACAAAACAGCCTCACTTTTGAGAAGGAACACTAGGACTTTCTGTGTGCAGAAACCCTGCCCATGGGGCTGTCAGCTAGCATGGGCACTCAATACAGACCCGGCTCCAGGCGCTCTGGCTTCTCCAGAGAGCTGACTGTGTCACAGGTGTCTCCTCACCTCTCTCCTTGGAATGAAAAAGAAGTGGAGAAACAGCCCTATTAATTGCCAGGGACCTAGCAGACGACTGTGGAAGGACTTGAAAAGTTATAATCTTGGTCTTCCTAAAGAGTAGATTTTACACAATTTATAGAACTGTAAGAAAATACAGCTGGCAGCAAAACCTTCCTTCTGAGAATGTCTGTTGGAGGGCTATTATATTTCACTAACTTTCTTACGTTCAAAATATTTCCATTTCTATTTTGATTTTCTCTCCCTTTTTCCTGTTTCTCCTGCCCTCTCTCAAAAATATAAACACCCAGTCTTTAATGGTGACTTAGAGCAGTCAAATAGACTGTACAAAGTTAGGAAAATATAACCTTTAATCACATTAATTTTAATTATTAGCCACAGAAATATTTGTTTTCACCAAAGAACTTTGACTTATGAAAAATAAATGAAGATAATTTTAATTGCAAACAGAAATACATCAGCATTGGGTTGCTTTCAATGTTAGCTATCACTACTATTTTCAATTAATAGTACATTTGTATCGTTCAGTATTATCGCCTGTAATTCTGAGGAGCTTGTAAGTTTAGTTGTGTGTATAGAGATTATAGAGACTAGAAAGATATATGTGTGTTGATTTCAAGTGGGTTTTTATCCTTTTGCATGCTCACACAAGGTGCACAGCAATGGGTTGGGTTTTTTCATTACCAAACAGCTGCATTTGCCTTCATTTGGTTGCAAAGCTGTTTACTTTTCAAATTACTTCATTAATTGAAAAACTTGTAAATATTGGTAGTGTCTCCTCCTACTGTAATTGCTACCGCATTTTTATCCACATTCCCCTTACATTTGTTGCATATAAAGCCTGTTCCACTACTTCAGCAGAGAGGGAATAAGATATGATAAAGGTAATAAGATGATAAACTAGTATTACTTAGTTGCAACTAATCCTTGGATCTCAAATTCTGACAGAAATATTAATGACCTAAGACCCTGACAGTGCTGTCAGATAGGACTATCTTACTCACATGGGGACACTCAGACCGAGAGAAGTTGCACCATGACTCTAATTTAAACAGGCTTCATCTGACAAATCCAATCTGGATCCTATCAGTGTGTCAGAACTAAAATAATACACAAGGCACTTGTTTCTTAACCATAGTCTTTAACTCATTATTCTATAGATTGCATTTTCCACCAACCCTGAGTTTGAAACTTTTTTTAAATTTTTTTTTGAAAATAAGAGATGGTCCTGCTGCATAAGGAACATTTTTTGTTTAGTGGAAGAAATGCATCTGAAATCCTGAATAAAGTACAGACCCCATTCTGCAAGCCTCAATTCTTACTGGGAGCTCTGCTTGGAGGGCTTGCAGGATCGGTTCAGAGAATATGTGAGGAAGATAAGAAGGGAAAAAAGGGGAGACAAAAAGAGAGAGATTGAAAAGGATTTTGTGGAGACAGATATATTAAACCAGACTGTGCTTTCTATTTTCAGTAGTCTAAGGAAAGTTCATCTCTGACTTCAGAAAAAGGATTCAAAAGAAAACATGCAGCCAGGATTAGTGTTTGCTAGCACCCTTCACTATTTAATTCAGTTAATGCGGTGTTTCAAATACCAGCTCAGAGAAAACTTTCTGGAATAAAAGAACATGTCTTTTTCTTCCTCTCTCCCACTCCCTTGTCCTTCCCACACATATACACCAGCACGTTCATATAACCCAATAGATTTCACAGTGGCTAGGTGAAAAATTATGTTAACTACTAAACACTTTGGTCAACCTAATCAGACTGTTTTTTCTTAAACATGACTAAGCTGACTAGTAACCTGTTAAAATGAGAACTTCTCCTTAAAAGCAGAAAAAGAAACAAAACAAATAGTCTTTATAAATAAATTAAAATTCTAACTAAAAAGCTAATTATAAGAGTATTTGTTTTGTTTGAGGTAAGGCACATCTATTATCATAAAGATAATTAACTCAGTCTGACAGATCTAATAAAAGGACAAGTTTAGCATCGGCTTAGCCAGAAGCCCAAGGCAAGCAATTTTTATAATTACTAGTTATTGTAACTGGGCTCAGAGAAAATGGTCTGTGATATTTAAACAGTAATGTTAATTTGCATTTAGACCCATTTTTTTCCTCTTTCCCGGACAAGATCTATTTAGCTGGAATGAGTAAAATAAACTTGAATAACTTAAAAAAAAAAAAAAAAAAAGCTATTTCCTTACAGAAAAAAATTGGTCTTTTTATGCCTGGATAATTAATATCCTCACAAGGTAAGTGCTCTGGTAATCACAAAACAATTAAGTGGTTTAATACAGTTTTAACACACAGAAGATGTTGAGTTTTCAGCCTGAAATGATGTCTGTTGACTGCACTTATTTGAAGCAACTGTATCTTTTAATGCACAGACCTGCTATGTGTGGCTCCACTGCCCATGACCTCAACCTGCCCCTGCTGTTGAGCTGGTGAAGAAAGGGCTGGAGAGGTGGGAGGAAAGCCCTTAGCTGCTGTAAAGAAGTGGTTCCCATTCACAATAAGAAAGGGAACAAAATAATGTTCAGGAATATATGCATAAGTAAATTGCTCCTGCTGGCATGGTGTAGTAGCCCTTTAACTAATGCTTACCTTGACATTTCACAACACATTCTCTGCAAGAAAAACAAATCAACATTTTAAAAGGAGAAAGTTATTCTTTAACTGCTTCTGTAATGAAGGTTTTAGAAATAAGTAATAACTAGAGTGAGAAAATCATTGGTGATATACAACAAAAAAAGCACTTAAAGTACTTGCCATTCAAGTATGAATTTCATTATGTACTACAGGCAAATGATGTCAACACAGTGCATTTTGCTAGTGTAGGACCAGATCTGGGGAGAAATTTAAGGTCATATAAGCCTAAGCTCCCCACTTTTCAAATTGCTGTGGGGCTGATATATAGATGCTGTAAACTGCTTTAAATCCTTTGAAGACAGCTAGAGTCCTACAGCACCACATTAGTTTCACATGAAAAAGAGAGCAAAGGGAGCGTGAATTTTTTGTTCACAAGATGGTGGAAAAGACAAATCTGAGACATTCATGAATCAAAGGGACCAGACAGATGCATGTTGTAACACAGAAAGAAGCAGCCCTTGTTTGCTGTCTCGCTTGCTGCTCTCCCTCAGTCCCAGCCTGACAGCAAGAGGTACAGCACAGATGCACACCCAGGCTGCAGAATTGGGGTGCACTTCCTCACCCATTAGTTCACAAATTTTTTCACGGCAGGATATTTCAGCCCAGTTTTGGACCCCAAGAATTTGTCTTAATATTTATCCATTCCATATTATATCAAGGATTTTATTTCGTCGTCAGCCCTGCTAACTTCACTGGTTAGAGCAGTCATCCCATCTGGTGCGATGGGTGGTTGACTGTTTGTACTGCACACTATCCATGTAATGGTGAGTGTGGGGGCATTGCTTGCTACCCATTTTGCTGCCTGGTTGTCTGGGACTGAAGACATTACCCTAGTTTTTCGTGCTTCACTCTTAATGTTTGATGTGTTTTTAAACAGCTTGGCCAAGGTATTTCTGTTAATGGGAGGCTAAATTTAGGATCATAAATGCCTATTTGAACTCTGAAATTAGCATACACTCTATCTTATGTTTTGTTATTGGTTGTGTATTAATAGTTCAGTTTTTGTCTTCAGTAAAATGTACTTTTTCGCTAGACACAAAACCCAAGATTCTTATCTATTTTGACTGAAGATTTTGATGATTTTTAATTTTTTTTCATCCTTGTTGTGCTTTGAGGATTTATGAATTTATTTATTCAGAAGGTCCCCTGCCCACTAAAGTCCTAAAGTGACTTTGCATATCTGAGTAGTCCTACTAATACAGTCGAGATTACTCACCATCTGAGAAGCTATATGTGTACTTTGCTAAAGGAGAGCTCAAGAGCCTGATCCTTAAAGATCAAACACTGTTTGGGCTACTGATTAAACATCACCTGCAAGGATTTGGTCCTTTTCCGAGTCATGGCCCAAGAAATCCAGCAAATATTCGTCTCCAGCTAATGTGGAGAAGGAAAGGTTCATGGCTGAGAACTGAGTCTACTAACTGTAACCTAAAATGTAATCTCTGTGCTCCTGAATCCTTATAGATTTATTAATTCCAGAAAAATATTATCACCTCTGTTAGACAGAAACTGGCAGACAAAACTATGGTTTTTCATCTCTGTTTATGGACCTTGAAGCCATAGAGAGGCAGAATCTTGTTGGGGATTTTGAAATCTAGACTGGGAACAAAATTCTTACTCTTCTGAATTGTTGTATGCATAAAAAAACAACAGCATGCTACCTTGTGATTCACGTGTCCTTAGTTTCGGAAATTTTTAAGCTGGTTTGTCTAGAGCCCTAGTATTTTATTCATAGTGCTGTACTGCTGAACTTCTGACATAATATCTGAGTGCTCTCAACAGTGGTACTAAGTTTTCTTGGTGAAGGAAATTGTTGGTGGCAACTCTATAGTTTCCACATACTTCTATAATTTAAAAAAAATGTTGGGGGCAATTCTCATAATATTTTAAGAATTTAAAATGGGTCAGCTTTTTGACTTCATGGATTGATGGAGCCCTTTAAACAGGCTCCAGCTATAGCATGTTATTAATCACTGTAGCAGACAAAAAATACATCGTTTCCTTGCTGAGAATAGCATGTTTTCCTTCACTTATGAATTGATCCTTGAAAGGCTCCTCATGGGAATATGTTTGTTCTTTCTTTATTTCCTTCTTTCTTTCCTTCGAAGACAAAATAGCTTTAAACTACAGATGTGCTAATCTGTAGGAGACTCCAGAACTCACTGATCCATAGGCAGCACAGGTATTAATCTACCTGGGCTGGGAGACTAAAAGAATGAACGATTAATTAAATAGCCTTCAAGTTATTTTTCAAAAGAGCACTGTAAGCAGAGATGGGCAAACCTCAGAAGGTTTTTATACTTCGTTCAGTTCAGATCAGGTTCCTAAATTTCATAGACTGATATGATCACTGGAAGCATACATAAGAGGGAAAAATAGTTTGAGGCAATATTTTAAGTTAGACCAATCAGCCCAGTGGGAAAAAATGTTAAAATGTTTAGAAAATGCATTTTAATCTTGGGCCTGAGACTCAATACACATTCTAAATACATTTAAATGTATCTGTAAGAGAAAGAATAGGTGTTCAGACAGTTTTCAAACATTATTCAATGGAAAATGCAAAATTTATTATTACACTTTATTGATTCCAAAATCAGCATTTTGCAAAATTAGTAACAATGTCAATACATTTTTTTATTCTTCTCATAGCTTTTATTTCCTGCTGCTTTCAGTAAATGAAAAGACCTTCCTAAACTGACAGGCGTGATGATACTGCCAAATCCCTCAAGATCATTTCTTTTGTGACACTGACAAACAGAAGTGTGGAGAGATGTCTGATTATAGATTTTGTACATCAGCCCCCATGATACATAAATTGACCCATAAACTGTATACATTCGTGTATCTCCCTCTCCCTGCTCTTTGTTCTTTGCTCATTGCATATTTTGCCAGTGCAGTAAACTGCTAGATGATGCAAACTTATTCTACCAGACTTTAAACCAAGCAAGGGCAATATAAAACTATCCTACAATATTAACCTTTTAATTTATGTTGCTTCTAACTGAGGCTTGTCACTGTGTTAAGAGCTCCTACATCTATCTATTCCATTGCTTTTGATCACTTTAAAGGGCAGGAAGGAGCAAGAGAACACACAAAAAATTGTCTTTTCCAGCACATCATGGAGATATAAACTCAGATTTAAAGCTGTTAGAGGCTGCCTACTACTGTACTATCAAACAGTGAAGCTGCTTTCAGAGAAGTGCTTCTGGATGTGATGGCACAAGAAATAATGTGACATTACTTGAATAAATGGGTGGATAAAACAATTGCAACGATTTCTATCAGGGTTTTAAGGATGGCCTGCGTGCACTTTGGTCATGCAGTTTTTGCTGCAGCTTGGCACTGTTCTAGCTCTAGCATTAATAGATCCCTCTTAGATCTAACAGCCAGATGGTCAGAAGTTGTGAACTACTTACTGAACTGCTCTTGAAGTTATGCCAAGATATTTGTATACACATATTCTTTCTGCAAGTCAGTGCTATAAGGTCACAGGAAGAACAAGGTCAGAAGTGGTTTGTCTCATGTTTTTGGGGATGTGTGTTGGCCTGACTGGCCACACACAGTTGCTGAGCAGCAAACAGAAGAGGTGGAGATAATAATTCATAACAAGTCAGTTATTAATTGAATTTTTGAGTCTTCTTATGTTTGCAAATTGTCCATGAACAGACCCTAATTTTCCGGAATGCATTTGTTACTTGGAGTTATTTGCTGACACAGGAAACAAAAACCACAGAAATGCTGGCTGGGGCTTACCCTTCTTTCTTAAAGGCTAAGCAGAATAGCCATCAACTAGGCACTTACCAGGGCCGGCGAAAGAAAAATGGAGTGTAAAGTCAAAATATAGGAAGCTGAGAGATAGAGATAACCATCATAAAAGAGTTTGTAGCCTCTTGACCTCAGCAATATTACCAGCTACATGCCATAACTTGATCTTTGGCATTAAACACTCTGCTGAGTAGGTGTTTGCTGTGTTACCATCTTTCTGGATGTTTTTTTTGCAGCTGTCTTAACCCTTAGGCTGCTGCCATGCTCCTCCTTCTTATCTTCCTCTTGACACATAGTCCCAACCCTTAAAGTAAGTTTTGGTTATGAAACCCTCTGAAGAGAACTTGGAGCTCCTTCCCAGACATTTTATGAGTAATTTGAAGATAAAAATACGCTTGTAATTGTATTTGTTCAATCATTTTGATCAACTCTTTTCATCCACACTATAATTTTTGCCTGCCTCTGCTGCTTTTATCTGTAAACGTGCATATGGACAGTTACATCCTGAAGCACTTACAGTCTTAAGACAGAAGGGGATGGAAGACAATAGGAAACATAATTTCTGTACTTCCTTTTTGGCATGCCTGTGGTTTAACTTAAAACTTCAAGCCTCATACACCTTTTGGGGTCAGTTTGTTAAATATTTGCAATTATGTCCCTACTTCAGTGGAGCACATAGGAGAGTGTTACTCCCTCATGGTCTCTGCCCATTAGAGACCTGTGAATGCCATAGTTAAAAATTTGAAAATCACTTTCAATTTTTATTTCTCACTCTTTTTCTTTTCGTATCTCAGAACACAGACAAAATTTCTACCCTCCCCCCTTCCTTTTTATTTTTTTAAATGTTGAACTGGAAATTGTTTTGAGTAGCTCCATTTTCAGTGCACATTCCTGGCCTAGCATAAAACTAATGAATCTCCCATTTGTGAGAAGTGTAGGCATAAGAAATGTGATTGCAGGCAAATTTCACTAGGAATTGAAACAAACGTTCACAGAGAATATTTCGCGGTGTTCAGTCACACTGGGTAACCCTTAATTGATGGGAATAAGTGTCTGTAGTTAAATGCAGGATCTAAGTAACTGAGCTGTACAATACACACTGCCACTTTGCACTTACCATATTGCTTCCACATGTGTGCAGAGAGACTGTGTGAAGAGCAACTTCACAGGTGCAATGCAGGGTGGCCTAACAGGTGCAAGAAGCCTTGGAAATCTCCTGCCCCTCCTCTTCGTTCCTCTTCAGAAAAAATCCTAAAACAGAAGGGTACTGCAGTGGGAGTTTCTTGATTGTTTGCCCTTTTAGAAAGGATTTAGGGGTTACAGCAGATGACAAGAATAATACAAGCCAATGTGGTTATAATATGCAAATGAAAGAGTATCATAGCAAGATATCGTCATAGAACAGTTGAATTTTGCCCTCAGAAAAGGTTTTTTCAATTGGGCTGGTTCTTAGGTTGGAGTCTGCACAGCAAAACCACAATCCCACTTCCTTATTCGATCCCAGTGAAGCTGCCTTGAAGCCAATTACTGCCTCCTGGTCACTTCCCACTGCTCGTCAGGAATGAGCATAGAAGGCCAGGAAGACGAAACGTGCTTATAACCCCTCTAGCAAGCCTCCGGGGCTTTTCCAGTTTTCAGTGTAGGGTCTGTTATTCCATCACAGGTATGTTGTTATTTGATGATTGATACTAATTAAGACAAAGGTTTTTTCCTTTTTCTTTTTCTGACAATGAATCTACCATGGTGAACAAACCTGAAAAAGGTCACTGAAGCAATGAAAATGAGATCCTGTGCTTAGGGGAGTGTGTGTGCTAGTAAGTATAGGCAGTATAGCGTAGCTGTCTGCTTTCTTTTATGCTTTTGAAAGAGAGCTAGACCCATCCTCATGCCAGATATTGATGTTCTTTGAAGACAGAGCCAGCGGAGTGAGACATGCTGCTCCCGTGCCTCAAGTTATCTTATCAGCTTCTACTCTTGATCCCTGGGATGCAAGGGAATTTCTAGCATAAACCTAAAGTGCTCCCACAAGCCACCAAGTCATCTTAAATGCAGAAATTATTAAGCTTCTTAATTTAGAGACTTTATTTCTTAAGCCTGAATCTCTCTCCAGAAAGTGTGTGAGAAAAGTCAAACATTTATTAGAATAGTCACTAATCTGATGGAGTTCAGCTTCACTGTAAATAACTTTTTTCCTTTCTCATGAATGTTTGCCCACCCTCTGTTCTCTCCATCTTTGGAAAAACTTTCCTAGAATTTGAAATTTTAGGAAAGATAAAAGAATGTGTACAAATGAATAAAGTCTGGGGTTCTGGTAAAATACATACCTTTTGTGCACACAGGCAGGATGATCCCTTGCAGGACTCATGTGCCCTAACCTTGGCTCAGCAAGTGGGACATTAGGCTGCTCTACATCACCTCAGCTTGCTGGGCAAAATACAATCAGTGAATTGTGGAGGACTGGACTGAGAAACGGCGAAAATGGAGAAAAATCTATAAGGAATACGGGGCGCAGAGCAAAGTTTGATGGTCGGACTCACGCGAGTTACAAGGACTATGGCACGGACTGTGGGTGGCTGGGAAGAAGATA
>JAYRBT010000139.1:56128046-56142650 GCA_036023395.1 Myiotriccus ornatus
TTTTTCCTGGGGATCTAGCACAGAGACAAGGACCCCTTTGGTGCTGCGTGTCCCATCTCCACATCGGACTGCGGCAGTGAATTACTTGGTGTAGTGGAAGGAAATATGGTATTCCTGATCTGACACTGGTATAGATGGCATCAAAGTGTTATTACTGTGAACATGAAAAAAACCCCAAAACAGTTAGTCACATAAAAACCATCTCTATCACCTTCTGGGATCCCTTCCTTGAGATTTATGCTCACACATGTACTATTGCATATTAAACTTCCAGCAGCTCTGCGCATATTTTGCTGCTTAGGCCTAGTACAATATTTTTGCCTTCCTCTTTTACCTTATGTTTTACTGATTCCTTTCTTTCTTATTTGTTGCACTTATTGTTCTTAATTTCATTCTTACCTGCTTAGATAGTCTTCTGACCTAATTTTATGATATGGATTGAAGTAAATCCTATAATGTAAGTGTTCTTGCTTTTCTGTATTCTGCCCTGTCATCTCTGTTTTGCTGGGATTTTTGGATACTGGGGCTGACTTTGGTTGAGAGAGCTTTTGTGTCTCTGAGATTTACCCCCTAAGTGACTGGGATCGCGCTGTAAGCAACTTTGTTCTCTGAGTTCTTGGGTACTCATTATCTCATTGCTTCAAAAGCAGACTTAATTCTTCAACCAAAGATAACTTTGTCTTTAATTATTCAGTCAGAAAGTCCCACTGAGGTGAACAGGGGAAGAAGGGGGAACGTCCCTGTATATTTTAAATCAGAAATGCCTCTTTGGCAGAAAGTTTTCTGGTTTTTTAGTGTTAACTCACTCTGGGTAAATACATACTTGAATGGGAAAGAAGCAACCTCTTACCATTCTTGGGCTAAAAAGCCAGCAGAGATTTGTTATGATGCAAATCCCTCTGCCAGTTTAGCAAGACTGGCAGTGTCTAAGAACATTAATAAATAAAAGCAAACATGAACATCAAGGAAGAGAATTGATTCTTCCTTCTTTTCCAGTCTGTGCTGATTAATCCAAATTAGAATTGAAGGAAATCAACAGATTAGTTAGTGTCCCAACCTTAGAAAAGGTGTTGGATTTTAGAGTGCCTGGTTCAGCCTTTTATCTGGGTTTTTCTTTGTTTTTGAAGCTCCCAGTTTACTTTTGTTTAACAGTTGGCAACCAAGTACTATGTATGATGCTGACTGCTCAGTGCTGTGGCTGATTTTCATGCCCTGTCTTGCCCCAAGACTTGCTTGCTGATCCGTATATTCCTTTGTAGGAATGCACCTGAATTTCATCTTTGATTTTCACACTTGCATAGCTTTTCCTTTTGGATGATAATGGCTGTTATAATTACTATGTGACATACAGTCTGAGAGGTCTACCCCAATGTGAAACTTATGTACATCACATTTTCAGGTTTGAATTTCTATTTCTACTATGCAAGGATGTAGTAGTGTGGTTTAACCATTGTTACTACAGGATTTTTAAAAAAGGAACGATTTTCAGAAGGCAGCGAGTAGAGGTTCTTCATTTAAAAAAAGTCTAACCCCACAACTTTATGGAAACAGCAAGCCAAGACTATAGGAATCGCTGGTCAAACAACAATTCTGGACACACAGGTAAAGAGAATTTTTTTTTTCAGATCTCCAATTACCAATCAAAAAGACTGAAGAAATTAGAATGGTAACTGTATTTATAAGCAAAGGAAACAACAAAACCAGGAACTCTAAGACTGTTTACCCACACCTCGTAGACTCAATGGCTGCTTGAAACAGGTGATGACTAAAAGGAAAGAGCTGCTCAAGAAAGTCCTGTCTGACAGTAAAGCCATAATCAAATAAATTACCCATGATTGCTTAAAATTCACTGTGTTCAAAGGACTTTGCAGATTCTCTGCACCTAGGATCATTTTAAAAAAGACTGAACAGTATCTTGCACCTTCATCTACTTCTTCTCTAGTGAAAATTACATGCTGCTAAATGTAAAAAAATTATATGTGAGTCATTAAGAGGACAGATACATACTTCAGGTATGCTTCACTGTTAGTATTCACATAAACTTCAAGATTTGGCACCTTTTTTTTAACAGTCATGGGCCTTGGAAACACGAAAATCTCAGCTTTTACTGCAAAATTTAATATATTTCTAATCTTAGCAGTTCTAGAGGTAGTCCTGGAAAGCGAAGTGCATTTTTGACAGTCAGGGGGGCATTTTTAGCATAAAACATGGAGATGTGTCTGTGAATCCTGCTGAAGCTAGTGGGGACTGGATGTTTCCCATACACTGCACTGAAAACGTGCCCACAAATATTCTTTGTGTACATGTCTATTCCCTGTGGACTTCCCAAAATTGCATGGTGTGTGCCTCCCTGGACTGTGATCCCCCTGAACACTGCACCACAGCTTTGTGCTGTTGCGGCACGGGCTACTGCCTTTGCCATCCCAAAACTGCCTCACTGCATAGCCAGTTCTTTTGTCAGTCTCCTGGTGCTGGTGAATGGAGTGTATACACAGATGCACTGTCACAGTCAATGCAGTTCTACCAGACAAAGTGTGCCACTGTAATACAGGACAGGTGGCAGGTACAAAAACCTATGAATACAAGATTTCTTCCCTGCACACATCCACACATGGAAAAAGAGAAAGAAATGGGAAGTAGCTTTCTTCCAGACAAACCCTCAAGGATAAAACCTCCTACTTCCTACGCGGGGATTTTTTTTAAACCTGAATACTTGAGATTAAAACAAACAACACATCTCTAAAATAACCAGCTCTAGTGTAACCAGCACAAATGGGCAGCATGTACATCTTTGAAGAATAAATGTACAACTACCATTACAGATCTCCTGAGTTCTTTAATCTGAACCCTAAAGCTTAACTGCTGCATGGCTGTGAGAAAACCAGGGTAGATTCAACCTGCTGTCTGGCTAGCAGTGCTGGGGAGTTATCATCTAGGTGCAAGTGCAGGTAGCTGAGGACAGAGCCAGGCAGGCATGTCCATCTTTTATCCCAAGGTGAGGGCACTCTTCTGCTTGCAGATCAGAGTCCCAAGAGCTTCCTGTCTTTATAGAAGTAATAAAAGACTGGTGTATCAGCCTTATTGCTTGCATGCTTTTTATTTCTATGTATATTTTTGATGCTTTGAGTCAAAATGAATCCCAGGAATAATGTACATATAGTACTTCAAAACAGCTTCATGTCCCAGCCTGCATCTGTGTTGTCCTACTAAGACTATTTTATTATTAAAAAAAAATAATTTCAGAAGATACCAGGAAATCTTAGCTTCTTTCTGAAAGAAGAAAGCCTTTTCATGGGAAAGACTGGCTTCCCTCACAGAGGGCTTGAGTTTTCATTGTTTTCAAGTTACAGTATTCCAGCCTGAATGCTTACTCTTGCAAAAACAATTTTATTTGAATTAATATGCATGCCAGTCCCAATATTACTGTAATCAGCTTTTTAAATTTCAGAAATAATATTTTCATTTATGTTTAGAGAAATTTATTGATACCTGAACAGTTCTACTTATGCTAGGAGAGTCCCCAATCTAAAATAAATGTCTAAATACTCATACAATTTTTGCTTAAGCAAATATTTTTTTCACAGTCAGGCAACACTTAATCTAACCAACGTTTACTCAGATCAATATATTTTAATTGAAACTAATGGCAACTAGCTTAAGCCAACAGATTTTTCACTGAACTAAGTACATTAAATCAATACATTGCCAAAACCTGTGATATCTTGTATAAAAGGTTTTTTTATTCTTAGCTAAATTCATTTTATTGAAACATATGCATATTAACAGTAATCAAAATACTGATATTTAGACACTGCTGATGGCATCAGTACATTTAGAGAACTCTAGGTAAACTTACATAAACCCATATAACACAAGTATTTGCCGAAAGCGAAGAAGAAGAGGGCTTGGGGTTGATTCCTCCTTTTTACTACAAACTATTCATCTGATCTTGGATGAAGTATTTAGAGCACTAATTTAGGCCTGGACTTTCCCAGCTGACAGCAGGACAGTAAGCCAGGTACCTCTCTGCTCAGACATGCTCTCTGTGCAATCACCTGGTGGAGATGACTGTACACTGATTATTCTGGGAGCGTGGAAGCAACATGGACATTTCAACAAAGCAACTCAAGTTTGGTGAAATCTGTCATTAGTGGCTGGTATTGCAGTCTGTCAACATAAGAGAGAATTAGGCACATTGATATCCACGGAGATCAGCATGGCTCTTATCTATCCATAGATCAGGTTCTGGTATACAGACAAAGAGAGCAGCACTTCTCCAAAGCATGTCCTCAGTGAATCTACGCTTTTGGGATGGGGTCCATCTCTGACTGTCTATTGAGACAATACATCACAGCACAGTCTCAGTCAAAGTTATTATGACAACAAGTTGATGATAAATATAGAACTGGAAGAATTGGTGTCTTAAGTGTGAAACTGATGGCATTTACCCATCTGCTGGATTCCTATTTTCTGCAGGAGATACACAAGAGCATAGACTCTACTGTGCGTAAGAGCGATGACACTAAGGCAACTGGGTGGGGTGGAGGCTGGCACATGGTCATCTGTTTCAGTATTCAGTTACAATTATAGCATAATTAGACTACTAATTGCATGCCCAAGTTTAGTTGATGAATTTGCATGTGTAATTATGGTTTATTGAAATGCACTGTTTGCAATGCTTGCCTCTGCTTCCATATGAGACAGAAATTTTCTTTTTCCACTCCCCTTGGGTTGATTGCACATGCAGAAATGTAAAAGATGACCATAACCCACGCAGGCAAGTGTGTCTGACCCTTCCTAAGAAAGCAGACGAACTGTAACCATCAGTCCTACAACCAGATCTGCAGGAGTTCCTGGCCTTAGGTGCAGTTTTGTTGGCTTCAGTGAAATCGGTGCAGTGCCAGGGGCTACCCCTGCTTACAGAATCGTGCTGTGGGATGCGGGCCTCCTGCTACTCTATTACCTGTTGAAAATGCAGCCTCTACTTCTGCAAAGGCATTTTCCAGTTCCAGATGGAAGAAACTTCTGCAACTGTCCCAATAACTTTACAAAACTCTTCCCTGATATTTTTCATGTGAAGAGAGTGAGCAGAAGCCATTAAAACAATGTCATTTCTTTACCAGGAGAGTTGTCTTGAAATTCCCTGGGGAAAATACTTCTTCCTTTTCTTCCACTTAGTTTCCCAGTATCCAGCTGAGAGAAGCATAAGCTCAGTACTAAGGAAAAAACTTAATCCTTTAAGAACAACCTTGGGTGGTGTTTTAAACAATGTAAAGCTTTGTTTTTATTTGATAAACCTTCATAAAACCCCCCAACCCTCTGAAGTTCTGAAGTGGTTGCCCAGAGTTTCTGTCCCACAGAAAGGTAAGGTGGCAGCCACATGACATATGTGCAGGACTTTATGAATCCTGCAAGAGGTTAGAGAGTCTCTCTCACTTTCAGAGAGATGTATTTATAAGATGGTTTGTACCAAGGGAGAATCAAACTGAAACTTGCAGCCTGTACATTCTGTAATAGTTTGCTTTAATTAAAATTAGACATGTTTCTAAGCAGAACTCCAGATGAAAACATACTCTTTTCAAACTTTAGGGAAAAACAGATAATGGAGTAGTATTTCTACCCCCCTGCACAACCCCCCCCCCTCCCACCAGCCCAGCTTCCTTTAAGAATAAAAGAATTGATTGCACAAAAACTTGGTGCTGACAACTGAGGAGCTGTAGACTCAAAATCTCCTTGAAAACTAAGTAGATGGGCCATACTATTTCATTCTCTATGTATCTATTCCCCATGATTTATGATTCCCAGAGACCAAGATCTGAAAATTCAGGCCAGAATGCTGAAATGAAGAGCAGAGGAAGTAAACAACATTGACATTTCAGAGCAAAATCCTTTCAAGCTCAGTTATCCCTGTTGTTAAAGAAGCCACTGATGTAAGGGAAACTTTTGGAACGAAAGGACAAACAAAAAAGTACCTTTTAGGAGGAGGATAAAGTTGATTCTTTTGAGAAATATATTTGGTATCTTAGCTCTGTTCTTGCTTGGCTCAGCAGAGATCTGAAAAATTATTAACTGGAGAAAGAGAAGGGAAAAAAAACCCCAACAAAAAGCCCACTGCAAAAACCACACCCCAAAACAAAACAAACAAATCTCGAATCTAAAGCAAACTTTTCCAGATTTCATAGGACATCACAGTTGTCAATTTTCATCTGAATGTGATTGGTTCCTGCATATCTTTGGCCAGCAGTGCTTCAAATCAGAAAAAAAAGTATATGTTCTCACTCAAATACTCTGAAATAGATGAAATTATCTGAATGAGGAGGAAGCGCTGTGTTTTGTCATCTAGCCTCTCATACTGTTTAGATTTCTATACACTTTGGAGACCTCATTATTTAGCTAGAACATAGACTTTACATAAGTAGCAATATCCATTTAACAAGTTCCTTCACAACTTAACAGTCAAGTGCCATTACCTATTTAACAAGTAAGTTAATTGAGATGTCACACTCAGCACAATCCCCTTGTAAGTTCAATTAATCCCTCACAACTGGCTCAGATTGCTGTCCTTCAAATACTTGCACAGAGATTTAGAAAAGGTAGTATATTTAACGAGGAGATGAAAGGGAGGGAGAGATGTCTCTTGCTGTGGCTAGATTTTGTAAAATGGTCATTATACTGAACAATTTTATGCATTACATTGTACAGGATACACTGTTAGCCTAAGCATTTGGGCATTTCATTCATGCACTTGCAGTTTGCAACTGTGTCAGTTGTAGTTAGTGACAGTGGTATCGTGTGGATATATGTACAAAGCCTTGAGATATAAAATATAATTCCAAAGTTTATTAATTATTACTACTAGATTAGGAGTGCTCTGATTGATCTGATTTTGTGGGGTTTTATGGCACCTTTTATTTTTAAGGCAGTCTGTAAGACACAAACACTCTACCCCACATCAAACATATTCTGTCTTGCCTATCTTGTCTTTTTGTATTCTTTCAACCCTAAACAAGGGCTGAAAAGAGAAAAGTCTTGCTAGCACAGAGAATCAGCACTTTTAATTCCACTATTTTGCGGTACAAGGTGGGCTGGTGAGGTGACCTACAGCAGGAAGTCAGCACTTTTTGAGTGAGTACCAGCATATTTTTGCAATTGTTTCCTTCAGCCTTCTAATCTCTTTCAAATGGATCAAGTTCCTTTTCTTTGGCTCTTTAGCTTTGTCCATTAGTACACCCGTGAAGAGTATTTTGTCAAACAAAGCAAAATACTTTGAAGACAATTCCAAACTCTTTTGAGAATTATAGCAAATACTTCGTTTATGTATAGTGATTATTTATTGAGTTAGCACTCCCAAAAGGGAAATCTGGGTAGATACCAGAAAAATGCTTTAGGTAATCGCTAGTTGATCTCCTGGTATTTTGTAGAATTTTATGCTATCTTAATGGCATCACCTGAGATTCTTTGGAAACAAAAATGTTTTAAAGTGTGGTTTGTGATAAATTTTAAGGAATTGCTTTTCAAATTCACATAGTAAGAAGCTCTGTTGAGAATGTTCTCATGTTCAGGTTGATCCGGATAACCTAATAAAAATGGCTCCATAAACCTTACAGCAATAAGAAATATGGGGAAAGAGATTATGAGTTTTGTAAACCTAAATCCTACAATGAAAAAATATTTCCATTTAATATTTCCAACTTACTCTATTTTGAAAATTAAAGAATTGTTTGCTGTATGATGCTTAGAAATATTCTCTTAGGTTATGTTCTGAGATGTTTGCACAGAATCACCTCTCTCTCCAAATATCATTCCCATTAAGAACCCTGAGAAGAAGAACTGGATTTATAAGATGTTGACAAGAATAAAACCGCATTGAAAAGCTCAAAGGTCTCTGTGCCCAATAACAACTAACTCACTTTCACTATAAATGGATAAATATCAACTACGAAAATGTCAACATCCACAACTTAAGGGTTAAAATACTGTATAATTTTCAAGTGTCTATGACATGAACATGCTGTCAGCACCTGAGGGGATCAAGAAAGCTTCAGGATATTTTGAGATCTGATGGCCAAGGAAGGCTAACCACTCTTCTGAGATGGTTTTAGTGAGAACAATGCTGGAATAGCACAATAGACTATTTAGACACCAAACTGATGCTATCAATGATTTTTCATTACTCCACGCTCTACACGCCTCTTTTGGAACTGATGCTGACCACACAGCTTAGTATAATTGAGAGGGTGAGCTCTATTTCCATTTGATATTTCCCCTGCTGTTTCAATGGTAATAATCACATACATTAGGAGGAGATAATAATACAAAATCTATATTACTCTCAAAAACCATCTTTTGCTGTCTAAATCCATTGTACTATTTGGGAGCTAGTTAGCTAATTATTAAAACAATATCTAAAAATAATCAACTTCCAGAAAAATTGGCAGGCCAAATTCAGTTCCCATTCATTCCCAGACAACACCAGTGCATTGTAGTATATGAGGGAGGCTTATAGAAAACAGTGTCAAATTATTACTTTTCAATAGTGGATAATTCATGTGTGGGTTGTGGGAAACAGCCTAATGGCTTTACAGACAGCCATTATTTTCCTCACCCTCTCTTGTCCTTTACCTGCCAGATTCAAGCACAGCATTTGCTACAGGAAGACCTAGGTATCCTTGCAAGACCTCTTTCATCTCTCATTGCAGATAGGATCTGGCAAAGAAGGAGTACCACATTATTTTAACACAAAGACAACTGCCACATTATTTCCCCAGTGGCCAATCACCCTGCAGGGGACAACTTCATCTATATTGTACCTGCTTAACATACTTCATTAACTCTGTCAATTACCAGCTACCTCAGCACCTTTTCTGTTGGCATTACACAATTTATTCTTTCCATGTCCCAAACAGTACCCACTGCTTCATAATGAAAGTAAAGAGATGTTAATCTTAAAATTATGTATTAGAACAATTAAAATAGATTTTAAAGATGGTTTATGGCTTGTTTTTCAATAGTGTTCAGCACCTACTACTATTTTTAAAGCTTAAGGGAGAGTTCCCTCTAAAAAGCAGATATATGTTTATATTTTTATATGTTTATACTTTTTTTTTGGACAGAGACTTTCCATAGAGTTCTCACTGCCAAGTATAGCAGCAAACTTTTCTAGTTTAACATACTCTTTCAAAATAAACTTTGAAGGTAAATAAACAGAGACCTGACTTAATCACCTCACTGAGGCTTGCTAGGCTAGGAGCTAAGGAGCATATTTACCTTGGGCTCTTTCTACAGGCATTGGAGACAGACCTGCTCTTCTGAATAGAAATTCAGCCTTCCTGAGCCAAACTATACCCCCTGACTGTGTGAGATTCTGCTCCTCACCACAGAGCCTCAGTTAAGCGGCTTTTCATTAAATGTGCCACTTAGAATACCCTTGGGAGAAGCAGAACTTTTGGTTTCATGGAGAGGGAGTTCAAGAGTGGGGAGTTTCAAGTGGCTGAAATGGCCAGCAGAAAGGTGGGGTTGGATGAGGAGCTGAAATTTGATGGTGGGAATGAGGTGACATTAAGTTTGGGTTTCTAAATCTAAGAACACATATGGGACAAGAGGAAGGGAACTTGAGAGTTCCAGGGCAGCAAAGGTGCAAGGAGGCTCCAGGGACAGAAGGTGTAAAACTAGAAAGAGCTTTTGGTTGAGCTATCACTTGTCCGGGTACGTAGTAGTCTATTTGAATATTAAGCTCTGCTGATGTTAATCAGCTTCAGTGCATGAGCCCAGATCACTAGAGAAAGGAGCTTGAGGGGGGTAGTGATGGACACAAAGGCTGCTGCTCATAACCGTGCAAATTCCACAATTCCCCACCACTGTTGTGGGGAAAAAATAGAATTACAGGTTTGCTCCCCACTTCCCTCCCTGGTCCTCTTCTCTCTCCCTCTCCCTCTCTCTTTTTTATTTTCTTTTCCTCTTCCTGGAATATGACAGGTTTCTTCAAAGGACATTTTTGAAACTAAGAAAACCTGTATTTTCACAGAAAAAAATCAAACAGTAAATGACCTAATGCCTGTTACAAAGACACCTGATTAAAGCAAATTCAACATACAGTTTAGAACAGACTAGCTTCAAACGTTCTGAAAGGGAACAAATGAACCAAGAAAATTGAAAGTCAGTGGAAATCATAAATACCTCCTGATTACATGGAGTTTTCCCAGTCATTTTTCAAAAGGAGCAAGGAACATCTGATCTCTCTGCTCCTGCTCTAATTAGGTTGAAAGGCAAATCCTTCAGAAAAGGAAGGCATGGCTTGAGGTTACCCATTGCAATTGTGGAGTCTGTTGTAAAGTTGCAGGTTTCTGCATGTTTCAGCTTTCCAAATTAATATTTCTTCCAACTGAATATTTTTGCTGCTTCTCCTTTTCTCTTCATGAGTGTTTTCTTTTTTTTTTTGTACCTGAATCAGTATGCTTCCTCCAGCAGTAGCTGCTGCATACTTCTGCAGGTATTGATCAGGGCAGTCTCTCTGATCAGCTGGAGAGAAAATGACATTACCTGTCATCTCTTCCCATGCTCCGGCATTGTAAAATATGAGGTTTCAGTACATCAATTAGCTTTAAAATACCATAGCTGCATATTAAGAAACAGCAGATACCTATTGCCATATGTTACATTTGTACCTTCACTATCCTTCAAGACACCTCTGGGGGCATTACAGCCTTCCAACTACAATTAGAATGTGTGTATAGCCTAAATACATAAGGAAGAAGGGTCTCAACAGCAAGGATCGTCTCTGCAATAAATGAACATTTTTTTAAACACTTTCTTACTTAATACCACTGTCTGGGCTAAGATTCCTTTTAATACTAGTAGGAAATCCAGTCAAAGAGAACTCTGTAATTGCAGTAAAACAAAAGCTTGTGATTCTCTGATGTGCCCATAACTTGAATTTTTGAATTAATGCAGGGAGGACTTAGGGAGTTGCAATACACCACACTACTTCCACTTCTGTAAAAGCTGTTTGTTCACAACCAGGTGCAGTACTTCTTTCTTTTTTCTTTTTTTCCCCTTCCCCTTAAATAAAAATGAACACTATGCAAACACCGGCTGACTCCTTTTTAATCTGTCAGCACATTCTTTACATCTGTGCATAAACATTATTATCACAAACTCAGAATGTTACTGCAAAAATTATCAGAGTCCTCAAAATGTACACTCTGCAGTCTCCGCTGGAATACAACTTTAATGCGTTAATGTGAAAGCAAGCAAGCTCTGGGAGGAAAACAAAGATAGGTTTTTCACTTTCACAGAAGGTTAGTCAGGGTTTCTTTCACTGTCATGTGTATGCATGGGGTAAATATTTTGTACTTGTATTGTCTTCTGACATACACTTGGCCTCAAAACCATTTCCTATTGTGCCCATTTAAAATATTAACCATTGATGAAAAGACATGGTCTGAGGGAAAATGATATGGGACATGGCATGTTTTCAGAGATTTAAAAAAATTACCTTATAGAATGGAACCTCTAGCTAGGTATTGGTAAGTCTGTATGTAGGAACAAAACAGTCATATTTTTCATGTTTATAGGGATGACCTTTTACGTTATAGTACAATGCTTTGAAGAACAGTTATTTTAATTGCTTTATACGCCTATTGAGACCATTCTGCATGTCACTTTCTTATATATAGCACCAAGTCACATATGTTTGGTCAATGAATCTTTTGGTGCCTTGATATTTATGTTAAACTCTGAGAAGGAGTTATGGAAACATTCTACTCTGGGTTTTGCTGTTGGTGGGTTTTTGTTGTTTGGGTTTTTTACTTTCACTCTAGCTATATACCTAATGAGGTGACAGGAAGAATTAAAAATGACAGATTGTTTTGGCTGCAGTGGGGTTGTATATATTGTATAGTACAGCTCAATAAACCCAGCTTGTGGAAAACCCTCTGCTGCAGCAAGGGTCCAGAAGGAAGAGGTTTAAGGAAGTGTGGAGTGGGGATTGGTGTCACCCCACGGCACTGGCAACCCTGGGGATGCACAGGGCTGGCCCCGCCACGAAGTGCTGCTCCCAAAAACATCTAATTAGAAGTTGTGAGTGTTGGCTAACGTACAAACATTTTGATCCAAACACTTTGTAAAACTGTAGCTTCCAGTCCATAATGCTTGTGAAGTGTGGTGGTGAGTTCTGTGGATAGCCCCTCCGAGCCCGGAGGCAGTGGAAACACGGTGGTGAAAAACAGTCATCACGGGGGTTCGGAGCAGCCTCCGTGTCTGTGGTAATAAACGTCTCAGCATCCACGTGCCATTTTGCTGCTGTGTGTCTGGTGGAACTATAAAAGGTATCAGAAGAGATTCCTCAGGACAGAATGGTTAACTACAGGTGTTACACCGATAGCCGGTGTAATTAAGAAAAAAGATCTGTCATCTCAGAAACTGTGCAGAATAAATTCCAGGTATCCGTGCATAATCTTTCAAAGTGCCTTTATCTCCAGAGCCAGCAAGGGTGACCACAGAATACCCTGAACCCAATTATGTACTTTCTGATTATCATATTTTTATTTCTCAAGACACAGGGCTAATAAGAAAGATCAAAAAATGTTTGAACCACAGTAATTTCAAATGTCAAGAACTAGTTATTCTTACAACAAGCTCCCAGGTCTTGACAATGTAAGCTGTTCTCTGTTTGGTTTGATTCCTCGTGGGGAGCGGAAACAAGGGACTAGGGGATTTAAAGTGACTTTGTATTGTGGAATCAACACATGCTTTTGAGACATGCATTTGACACTGGCTTTGAGGTGGTTTTTTGCTTCTCCTTTCTTTTTATTTTATTTTTTCAGTTCAGGGTGGTAGGGGTGGTGTTGCTTTGGAAGTTATTTTTTCCTTTTCTTTTTTCTTTTTTTTTTCTTCCCCCAGAGAGAAAACTGCAGAGGAATTTCAGTCTATCACCATCAGGGAGATTCTATTCAGTTCTTTGGATCAGAAGAACTTAATCAGGTAAGAGTCTGCAGGAAGGATGAATCCAAAAGACAAAATCCACATCAGAAATTTACTTTAGGAGGAAAAGGAATGTTGCCAATAAAATGAGCAATAAAAAGGGGAGGGCAAAGAGATGGATCTCTCTGCAGTAGAAAATAAAACAAATTTCTGCTTTCCAAATGATTATTTGAAAAAGGATTCACAGGGTACCTGTTTTATTCTCCTTAGAGTTCTTCATGTTCAAGGAGCAGTACACGTATGCACGTTGAGGAAAACCAATGGGATTCCCTACAGATGATGTTCTGCACATATAATTTCCTACAGGGGAGAAAGCACCTTGAGCCTGAAGGTCTTTGTTTGACTACATAAAGATCCCTGTTGTGGACTGCTTTCTTGAGATGCTGAGCAGCCATGAATTCATGTGAAATCGGGGAAGCCATCTGTACTAATGCGATTTTTTCAGAGAGGGAGGTAGTTTGCTTCTGCATTCTCCAACTGGCTCACCAAGGGATGTGCCACAGAGGTGCAAACCAGGGGTAAAGTGCTTCCCATGTCAGCCAGAGGAAGGAGATAATTAAAAGTAAAAACTCTGTAATGAGAAGGGTAGTCTTGCTCCCATCAGGACCTGGGTGAAAAAGAGTAAGTGACAATAATACCATTTGAATCTTATCCCTGGCAATTGAACTCGCTAGTTATTCGGGCCTCAGACAAACTTGCCAATTCTGAAAAGTAAAAACGAAGATGGAAAAATACTGCAAGTAATCATGCAAAGTAGAATTCTGAGGATAGCTTCAAGAGAACAAAACAAAAATGTTTTCACTGAGATCAATCATGTTAGTTTCTGTCCTTTTTTTTTTTTTTTTTTGTCCTAATTATCAGTGCCAAGCAGGAATCACAGATTAGACACTATTGAAGCTATTTTTAAGTTTAGCTTATTGAAACCTGTTCTTTTCAATGAATCTTCTCAGAACAAACTCAGCTTTTAGATTCTCCGCTGTATTGCTCATAGTATCCTGAAAGGAAAGGAGCAGATGCAGATAATTCCTCCTGGGACCAAGATCATTGCAAGGAGTTCAGAGACTCACATGCATGCATTAAATTAGTCAAAAATTTGAAGGTGGGGTGGAGGGGATCTGTTTCCCGATTTTGCAAAAAATTTGCTGCTCAGGTTTTTTTCCCAAAACTCTTTGGATTTGAGAGTCCTTTTGTCATTGTGAGGGGATGACAGACTAAAGACTTTTTCTGCTCTAATGTCATTTGAACCTGGGCATGGTTTTAGGAAATTACATGCCTGGGCATTCAGATTGAAGTTTCATCAAGAAAATGCTGTATCAGGGTGAGGAGGGATTTTGGAGCGTGCCTCCTGGCAAGGTGGCATCCCAGCTAAAATTTCTCATGACAGCTGACCATGGTCTGTCTGTCATGCAGATTGTGTGGGAGGGTCAAGTATAAGGATAGGAAAAAGAGAGACATATTCTTTGAAGGTTATTTGTTTTAGTCTTAATTTAGCCTGGAGCCCCTGGTGGTCTAGTGGTTAAGGCGCGGCGCTGTCACCTCCGAGGCCCGGGTTCGATTCCTGGTCAGGGCCACTCCCCAGGCAGATGGAGCTCGTTAGCCCTATAAGGCAATCCATCTACATCC
>JAYRBT010000139.1:56142750-56179229 GCA_036023395.1 Myiotriccus ornatus
ACCTAAAAAATCCAATGCGCAGGCTGGAAGGTGTAAAGACCTTCCCCGGTTCTTCGTTCGCGAAGACTGGCCATTATCTTATTAATTTAGCCTACTCTAGGTTTAATAAGAAGGGCCTGGAAAAGAAAAGGTATTAGAAAGGGAGAAAAGAAAGACAGGCAGAGAGAAAAATGTCCTGAAACATGCTGGGGAAAATATGAGGATAACAACTAGACCTGATCCAAAACAGAAAGCTAGCATAGCAAGTTGTGAAGTGGTTCAAAATAGGATACAAAAAGGGCAGATAGAAAAAACCTGAATTACCAGGAATGTTTTGTGCTTCTATGCCATTCTATGTGCATGTATATATTTAATATCTTCCATTTAATCTCCATTTAATTCCTAAAATGCCCACAGTTTGCAAATATACACATTTAAGAAGCTACAGTAAACTAAATGCTAATCTTAAATTGTGGTTGTGCTCTAAAAGAATAAGTCTTTTTCTCTGTTAGTTGTTATGATAATCAAAAGTGAATCTGTGGAGTGAATCAGTGTGCATTAAAGACCCACTGACATCATTAAACACACTTCAGTCACATCTGGTAGGAAAAGTTGCAGTCCAGCCCTGTGGCTGGACGACCATTTCCAGGTGGAGCGCACAATGTGTTCTTACAGGGTGCATCTCCCTCCTTAAATTCCTGTGAATCAAGCTGGTTTGAATGATCCAGGTCTGTTGAATGTTGAACTAAGGCACAGTAAGTGTGAATGGCAAGACTCAAATGCCAACGTAGAATTTCTGCAAGAAGTTAAATAAACATTCTGTATCCTTTCCAAGGGACAGCCTGTATAACTGTCAGTAAACCCCAGATCCTAGGGTTTTGTACAAAACTACTTCATGGTGCATCTCGAAACTTGAATTCAAGATCCACATTATGCTTGTGTAGCAAACTAAGACTCCAAAAGGTTTGTGCATTATTAATGAGATAGTGGAAATGCTCTAGAATCAGCTTTCATCTAAATAAAGGTGATGATGTTTATCTGAACCCTTTGTATTCATTATTGTCTTGAGTGTACAGTGCTTCCTGCTGGTACGTATGTTATTGATTTGCTGACTAATCTCTTTACCTGATCAGTATTGACTGTAACTCTCAGTCTATAACCTTTAGACACAGTGATATTGTGGCTAAATAAAACACAGATGCAAAATAATTGACAAGCTTCTATACTGATGTTTCCTTTCCGGGAAATAATTTAAGCAAGTCTTATATTTCAAAACTAGAAGCAGTATTTTTAGAGAGGAGTGTAAATAGAAGATGAATATACAATCTTTAGTTCCTTAATATAAATTACTCAAGAAGAAATAGTAAGTTACTTTGGGGAAATCAACAGCTTCTTCAATTGGATTGCTTCTGTCACTGCATGGACACAGTCTTGTTTGATGTCCTCCTACCATTTGTCTTGCATGGAGTCTTTTATCTAAATCCAAAGCAATGCAGTCATCACTGCTGCAATTCAATAATGGCTCTGCAGGAGCTGTCATCCACAGTTTGCTATTCATCTTGTAAAGCCTTTGAGTTTTCAAAGTATCCACTAAAGCTGGTATTTCAATGCTGTGGACAGATCACTTAAGGTTCTTTTGTATTTTCAAAACAGGTTTAAATTGAGGATGAGCAGATATTGAAATGCCCAACTTATTGTACTTAGGTGTCAAAGGAGATGATGGAAATGTCAAAAGGTAATTGGATAATCACACCCACCTCCCAGCTGAAAATGTGTGACTTTGTGGGCTTCAATGACACTTTGACTCAAAACTGGCATTGCCTGTGGTGAATGAGCCCCTTCAAACAAAGAGGAAAAAAGAAAGAGATGGAAAAAAAAATTTGAATTAGCCACTAGCAGCCCCAGGAAGTGAAAAATTATTATGTGATAACAACATGAAGTATAAAGCAAGAGAGAACTTACATAATTTTTACTCAAGTATAAGATGGCCTGTATTCCATTTGATACAGACTTAGAAAGCAGGCGTATTTTGGACTTGGAAGTTAGTGTCAATCCTGAAGGAACTCACATTTATCATGGGTCAGGAGCCTGGATGTAGGTAGCTGGATTTAGAGCAAGCTTCTGAAGTTCGGGGGGTTGGTTTTGGTTTTGGGTTTGGTTGGGATTTTCTTTCAGGTGCCATTTTACCTGACCTAGTCTGAACATGTATTTTAGCTATTAGCCTTCTGCTTGTTTGTTTCCATCAGAAGTAGGGCCATCTTTTGGCAGTAAACTGGAATAATTTAGTACAGAAAAAGGGAGGAAATGTATTCTTTGAGAGCGAGAATTAGCTTGGGTAAGAAAGCAGTATTCTTACCTGAGCTCATGTTTAGGCAGGATATATACATCGCCTTTTCTTATCAGGAGTACCATGGTTTGCTTAGTTTACTCTGAAGGACTGGAGCTCTAAGTGAAGAAAATAGTCTCTGTGGGAATAATTCACATTGAAAGTATTGAAGGAAGATAGCTTCCTCTGTCAGAACCAATGCCCCTTCCATCAACATCAAATGCATCTGTATTGAAAAGCAAAGAAAAATATTTCACTTTTTTAGATTTCCTAAATCCAACCCTATGAATTTATGAGACTGCCTTTGTTTCAGGGCTCTTTGGCACACTATGTGCCTTCTGCTGTTGCCTTTCTGGGGACAAGTAATATAAATCGCTCACTGCATGATTTCCTGGAGTGTGTGCTACAGTCCAGTGGTTTGCAAGAGTATGGGAACATGGTCATACAGAACAGTTTGCCTCATCCCTACCCTCTGGGACCTCTCAGAAAAGGTGCAGATGGATGACTTGGAGGCAGTGTCTGAGCTACTGACCAGTTCTGCCCTTGACTGTCCTAGTGCTGCCACAGAAACCTGCACACTGGTGCCAGTGTCCTTTATTGATCTGCAGAAGTCCTGGGAGGCTCTGCAGATGCAGCTCAGAGTGGGGAGGATTTCTTCACATAATCGAAATACAGCCTTGCTCTGCCTCTGTATTTTGCTGTCTCCCTTCCCTGAGCTAAATCGTACCAATTTCCCTGCCCAGAGCTCATCACAGTAGCAGAACCATGACTCACCTGGTAGTTTGAGACAGCCAGGCATTCCCCTCTAAATCTCTTCATCCCCTTCAGCCTATTTTTAAATGCTTGGCTGCTGTTCTTAAGTGCTGGTATTGAACAAAATGTAAATATAGTGCAACCTCCAATTTTAACCTTGGCCTTGATCCTACTTTTATTCTAGTTAAATGTAATAAAAAACAAAGGTAACATAAAGATTTATATTCCCTTTTTAAAAAAAGATGTTTATAATACTTTAGAATACATGAGTCAGCTAAGCATTTAAAAGTAAAATATAGATATAAAATTATTCAGACGGGGTGATATAATATAGAATTTAAATTGAGCATATTTTAGCAGCACTGGGAAACCTTACCCCAGAGCTAATAATGTAATAGATCTATCTCACCAACAACTTGGAACTTGCAACAGAGTTTTATCCACAAAGGAGAGTTCTCTGGCCTACTTTATTAAATACCTTAGAGGACTTTGCCTGTAAGATTACATTTGAACAATGCAATTTATTAAAATCCCTGTTCTTATTTTTCCTACCGAAATTTTAGCCATTTCCTATGAAAAAAAATTATAAACAAATCCAGCAGGCTACATAAACATAATTCAACAAATGTTTCATCAAACAGGTATACAGGGAAAACAACTACAGTTTATTTTTCGCCATCACTTGTATACTCATATTGATGTGTCTGCCTCTTTTGCTGTGGTGCATCAGGCAAGTTGTGTTCCTGATTAGGAGTATTTTTTCAAATCTGAAGCAGAACTGAGAATATAATTGAAAAATTACCCATGAAAGACAGTCCTAATAAATAAAAATGAAGCAACCCGAAATACTTTTGTTATTTCTTATAAATGGAAAAAATTCAACTTCGGTTAACAAATCTTAATGCACCAAGTGCAATTACAAATCATTGCAAAAAGATACAGACAAAGGTTGCAGCTGCATCATCTTAAAATTCACTTACGGTGGACATGGATATTTTGGTGACTATTATTTAGAAATAGTTTACATTAACGCACCACTGTTGGAGGTGTAAGTATTTAAATCTATTCACTAAAAAGGATTTTACATTAAGTAAAAATAACATCAATATAGTGATGCTAATTTATAGGTATATCTGAGGTTTCTGCTTAGATTCAGTTATGTATTCTAGCATTTACCTTGGAGTTTTTATGTAATTCTGTTTGATATGAGAATTCAAGTTCATTCCACTTATTGAGAGATGTTAGATATTCAACAATAATAATTCCTATTTTAAAATTAGGCCATTTATGTAAGTAGTAGATTTCAGAGCTGGCAAGTACTGGTAGGCAGCCATTTTTGCAAAGGTGTGTAAAGAATATCACAAAATCACTTTATTTCCCTTCTTTGGTGCTGCCTACCTGCCAAATTCATAAAAAGCAAATTGACATATGTGAAAAATGTAGAAGTCTAATCCTGGAGAACAAAAGAAGAAAATTCATACAACTCCTTAGGCAATGCCGAAATCCAGATGCAGACAACTAAACTGTCACAACAAAAATATCTAATTAACCTGTAACTCATTCCCTGTATATGGAGAGGTACTAATGCAATAAAGGACTCTACCATGAAAAAGAAATTAAACAGATGAAATTTCCATGAGCCTATTGTCATAGGCAATCCAATTTAGAAAGAGAGAAGAAGGTATCTGACCTGACATTAATAACATTCATTTACCAGTACCTGATGGGGGAAAAAACCCAAGTAAAACAAACTATCTAGGAACTCAAGACACGAAGAAATGATTGAAGGTAAGAATGTATGTTTGCGTGCATGTGTATGGATAGTTGGTTCAGAGACAGTGGGTTAATTACGAAGAAGCACATAAAGTCAAAAAGTGACTGTAGCTCACATAAATGTCTATACCAAAGAAAACCAGGGAAGAATACTTGGAAATGATTTTAAAAATGCTAGAATTCCTTGTACATATTAGAATCATATACTCACAGAATCATGTAGGTTGGAGATGGGCTTTAAGATCATCAAGTCTAACCATTAAACCAGCACTACCAAGTCAACCACTAAACCATGTCCCTAAGGGCCACATCTACACATCTTTTAAAGACTTCCATGGATGGTGACTCCACCACTTCCCTGAGCAGCTTGTTGCAATGCTCAATGACCCTTTTGGTGACAAAACTTTTCCTAATATCCAATCTAAACCTCCCCTGGTGCAACCAATTCGCCTTGTCTTATTGCTTGTTACCTGGGAGAACAGACCAACCCCCATCTGTCTATAACCTTCTCCTAGGGCTTATGCTCCAGATCCTTCACCAGGTTCCTTGCCCTTCTTTGGACACACTCCATTAGATAATCATTAGACAATAAACATAATTTTATAGAACATAAGATTAAAAAACTTTATAGACAAATAACATAAAATGAGAAACTATTGAGGAGGTAGAGAATTAAAATTCAAAATGTAAGGACTTCTTACTCTGAATGGGAAACTCTTCCTAGTCTGGCAGGGCTAGACAGACTGATAAAAAAAGGTCATCAAGGACAGACTGGGGTTTGTTAGAGGTCTTTAACTGAAACTTTGAAGAAGCTATTGATGTGACCTCTCCCATGACCAAGGGCTGCTTTTACCCCATCCCACCGGGGGGAGTGAGTGAGATGCTGTGTGGGGTTTAGTTGCTAGCTGGGATTAAACCACAACAACATTATGACGAAAAGTACTTTTAAAATTATGTGATTTGCATTTTTTCTTACTGAGAATGCAGGTTTAGTGTGGGGGAAAATGAGAAAGATACAAGGAAGTCTACATAAAAAACCAATCCAAAGCAAATAGCAACAAAACCTTCTACTCTGCAGCTAGGCTATAGTATTTTAATATTTGGTAAAACTGAAATATAAAGCAAATATCCAAATCTATAGTTTTGGTTGAGGGTTTTTTTTTGTGACTTGTTAATACATTTGTACATTACAAGATTTGAAATGGGTCCAGTGTTTTATCACAAACTGCTTTGCACCAGACTAATCCATCCCTGTTTAGGTGCAGCACTTATCTATAGGGCTGTTCCCATACTAATCAGTTCTGTGACCTTGCTGGAGGTCTGTCAAAGAAACAAACCCTGCAGCTGAGAGGGTGCAAAGCTGATACAGAAGACAATGAATGAACTGTGGTAACAGCTCTGAGGCCAGACACATCATCCCATATGCCTCCTCCTTTGGAGTAATGGAAAACACACCCCCCAATAGGAGGGAAGGAGTGAGTAAGACTAACTTCCTCACCAATACTGTATTTGCAGATCTTGGGTTAGATGACTAAATATGTTTCCTCCTTACATTTTGCTTTCTTCAGTTAATGAATTCCTTGTTTTATTTGGATGATATAGTTATACAATTCAAAACTAGAGCAAGACACTGTTTTAAAATTGTGTCCCAGTGTAATGAAACAGGATGGTTTCACAGCCTGAAGTTTAATGTGAAAGCTTGCACACACATTCATACATGTGCAAAATCAATATACATGTGGATATAATTAGCTTGGAACTATGTTTTACTCTGTCTTTCTCCTCTCTCTACATTGTCCAAACCAGGGACAATCCTTGCTCTCTCAGAAACAGAACTCAGGTTTCATATTCTCATAGGTTCCAAAAGCTAGAATGTGCATTCTGCTTTTGGCACTACCTCTTGTGCACAGGGGCCTATCGTAATAACTGTGACTCCTGAAGTCAACAGCACCATCAGGACCTGGGGTGACCCCTTTGGTCTCTCCTTTCTCTGTGTATTTTTTTGTATCACTGGCAATAGAACGCAAGTATCCTTCCTCCTCTTAATGCCATATGCAAAAAGTCAGATACACTTTGTGTCTTGGAGTAGAAACATCATGTCTCTGGACTGCAGGTAGGAAGAGTATATCTTAACTGGGACACAGGATAAAAGCCGTCCCTTTACAAAGTACATTCCTCTACTTTAGCTTTTTGCTGCCTGACTTCTTGTTCCTGGGCCGTTTTTACCTGTAACCTATGGTTGCCTGCCAGAGGGTCTATCTGGAAAGCAGGTTGCAGGACTTTGCCACTGCTTACTGAAACTACACAAAAGCCAAGCAAAACATTCACAAAATACTAATGAATTGCATTGTTTGGATATACGGTATTAATCTCACAGTCTGACACACACCATTATCAGAGGTTGGAAAACAGACATAAAACCAGCTTGGCTGGGGTGGTTAGTCTGATGTTACACCTTCAGATATTGATAAACCACGGGAATGCAAAAATGTCTCATTTGTGAAATTCCACTTGATTCATAAAAATTAGGTATAATCTAGAGGTTTTGTCATGCAAATGCTGCAGAAGCAGAAAACCCCCAAGAGTTACTGTTTTTCTAACAAATGCCATATAGGCATGATTTCAGATCACTTCCTTGTGCCCTGAAATGCCCGTGACATCACTGGTGACACCAGCAGTTTCCCACTGTCCTTGTCCAAGGCTGCCATTGTGTGTACAGCCACACACATCCAGTGTGGCGCTCCGGCTTTATCGTTGCTTACGATGCACATGCGTTCCCTTTCAGCCTCAGCTGTAATATTTACACAACAGATTGGATTAGAATATTTGCAGGGAGCATGTTATGAATACCTCTTCAGATAATTTTTGTGGAAAAACTTTTGTTTGCCGATTAGCTAGATAATAGCCTTCAATTCAGTGTTTTTGGGTGAGGTTATTCGGAGACTGAAAAGATGGGGGGAAATTCATATACCTACACGAGATGCCTACGTAGTGGAATATTCCTCCTGCACTCTAAAGTGCCAAGGCAGAAGCCAGCTCCAGGGCAAGAGCTGTATAACTGTGTTAGCACAGTGCTGAGCTCAAGACAAAAGGTCTTACTAAGGATGTTGTAAGGCAATGAATGCAGACCTTATCCTTTTGGATTTAAAACATAACTTTTTAAATAATGCAAGCCAAAGATGAAAGTGAAAATGATAGACTTGCCCTTCAGTCGTGTTGTAAATTTTATACATGACTGAACTTGGAGTGCTCCTTGCAATCCCTTCTATTTCTTGGCAGTTGTTTCTTGCCTCTTAAAGGTCTGCTCCTAGTCTCCGGTCTCACATTTAATTGTTTGTAATTATAATTAGAATGTAAGATCCTCATCTTCCTGCGTGTTCACAAAGGCAGGAACACCTCTGATCACAGCAAACTCCTACAAAACGATAATTATGTTTTTAAGGAAATGGATAAAGGAAAAAAGCCTACTCCCAGGACAAAACCCTGTGCAGTCTTGAGTAAATGATAAATTGGGGGTTAATACCAGGGGAAATAATGTCAGATTTTAACAAGACTGGTGAAGCACAAAGAATTTAATCCAGGAAGGCTACACGTAAAAAAAAAAGTAAATAAAAAAATCCTGTGTTTGAGACAAGTGTCCCGATTTGTTGCCTGAAGTTCACCTCTGTGCAGAGGGGCCCGTCCAAAGCCTCTACAAATCTCTTATTTCAAAAACTCATGCAAGTTCCAAGCAGTGCCCAGTCCTTATGCATATCTCTGCGAAAAAACTGTGGAGGTTTATAATTGGCTTCAGTGGCAGCAGAACAATGACATTTTTAAAACATATTTATCATTTTCCCCCCTGTAAACTCTCCCTGTAAAATGCAGCAACTGGTTCAGTCATCTTCCCTTTTCTGTCCTCTCACAGGTTGTGCAGGTGAACTGAGAATCATGTTTCCAGCACTGAGAACCATGTTTCCAGCACACAGAAAATTAAAAAAATACTTGAGGTGCTTTGTGGGAATTTATTTTAGTTATCAGGCAGCTTTAGGTTATTTGATCAACTACACCTGGATCTTGTCTTGATGCGAAAATTTAAACCAATATTTTTGTCAGCAGAAAACAATGCCTCCAGTAACAAAAGGCATGTTTGATGCATGCTTCTGACTCTTTTCCTCTATGCTCCAATTTTTTGTGTCAGATCCATACAGTCAGTAGAGCTGGATATCCTGTCTTCAGATATTCTTCAGATATTCAGCTTGCTGCAGTGTGCAAAATAATGCCATGCCAAGATTATCTGTACTGAAGATATGGTATGATGAAAAGCTGGTTCTGGAAAAAGATTTCTTACGAACACAGTGTGCTGAGATTTTGTTCCCCCTCCCATAATATGGCTGAGTGTTAATTTCAGGGTTTTTTCCTCTCTTTCATCAACTGAATGTCAAGATGATGTCTATATTTCATGTACATTAAGTGAATGGGGAAAGTTTCTCTGCGGATACCTTTTCTGCTTTTTAATAAATTCTTTCTTTTGCCTGAAGAGAATTAGAAGCTGGCTTTTGACCTCTATTAATTTTTTTAATTTAATAGTTCTCTGCATGCATTAATAAATATTATAACCATACTTTGTACTGCAATGTTTCCATTTCCTCTTCCCCCGATGCTTTCTCATTTGCTGCAGCAGGTGCCCAGTTAAGAACAGATTGGGAAAAGCAGAGGGAATAAATAGAGGAAGTCTGGGCCATATCCCAGATCTTTCCCAAATACAGTCTTAGCATGTCTCTGTCTACGAGGCCACTTTACAACTGACTGCTTCTCAAAGCAAAGCTATAAGTATAAACTAAGGGTTGTTTGACAGCTTTCTCAAGGCAAATAGCACCACTTAAAATCCTGTAAGTTAAAAGTGATCACAATACCAATAGTGGGTAGCTATTGCATCTGCAGTTGTTCAGCCAGGCTGCACTCACTTGAACCACCTTGGTTTCTGCAGGAATGCTTCAAGAACCAGGTAAAGCCACTTTAGGTGGTATCCTTCAAAACCTGCCTTTAATATCGCAGTTCTTTCAGCAGATCTTCCAATTTGCCCCAAAATAAGTAATTCAGCTCCAGAGATTGAAGAGGTTCTATGCTTACAGCATATCCTGAAGTCAAGCTGTAGTTACCACTGCCAATGGCAGCACAAGCCATCAGACTTGGAACCTTCCTACGGGCTTTGTAAAACAAGTAGTGCACGCAAGTGCAGTAGCTGTTTGTTCATTTGTTACAAAGGCAAATAATTTGCTTGCTTGTTTGTTTGCTAGAGATAGGAAAAAAGAAGCACCTACCCGGCAGTGTTAGGAGGCGATCCACTCACCAGGGCTCTGAATATGGATTTATCACGCAGGAACAACTGGCCCCTCTAGTGGAGGCAGCCGTGCACTGCAGCTGTGTGTTTGTGGAGGTGACAATTAGCAGAGCGGATGCCGAGCAGCGCAAATCCAGCCACAGGTTCTTTTTGCAAGACCCATAACGTGGTGACTCGCTTGCACGGTGTCACAACTGTGAAGCGATCTTTTAAAAAATGCCCTATTGTAAATCTTCAGAATGAAGACCTCCTTTTCCGATGATGTCCAGAAAAGATAAAAGAAGAGGAAAAAAGTCAACCCTCCTACTTATAACTTCCTTTGTGCTTCTCAAGGTACAGCGTCTATTTTGCCACCGTCTCCTTGTCAGTGCATGCTCTTTTCTCTAGAGGATGTATGAATATTGTACAATGCCAAGTACAACTATTGGCACTTAAAAAAGAACCTGAAATAATGAGTATAAAGGATATGCCTCTAACCATGCAAAAAGACTATTGCTTCTTGTGGTATCATTTTCATCAATAATTTTTTTTTATTCTGCCTTTTTTTGTTTGTTTGTTTTATATTATTCCGCGTATTTTCAAGCTCAGGATGCTGTATGACAAATTCGAACCCTTTGGCAGCAAGCTTATCTTTTTTTATTTAGTTTTCTGGGCCCATTAGAAGCAGTCTGCAGGCTGAAAAAATCCCTGTTTACATTTTACCATGTAGATTGGTTGGATTCAGATAGTTAACGACTGGGAAGTAATTGAAAAGTACCTAATGGAATTTAACAATAATAAAGGATAATTTTGCATGAAAGTTTTTATAAAGGGAGGGAATGGGTTCAGAGTACTTTTCCACAGAAGAAGTGGAAAGTATAGAAATTAATAGAATGAAGTAAGGAAGTGCAAATCACGCACAGAATGCACACACCCTTTGCTTGTTTTTCAAAAAGCTCTTTCATTCTATTTCTTCCTGGAACTCCTCATTTGTTTATCTGTCACCACAGACTTTGCCCACATCCGTCAGCATCTGAACTCATGCTTTTTGTTCTGTCTTCTTGCAACATCTTTGGCATCTTAGGTAAAGCTACAAACACTAACATCACTATCGAAAAAGGTAAAAGGTAAAAAAAGAGGGGATAACTTTGCTTGCACCAGAGAACCTTGCATCAAAACAGGTACACACATACTTCTCAAAAATAAAAGCCTTGTTTTATCTGACCAGTAAAACAGTCCATAGGTTTCCATGGCAGTTTTGCTGGCTGGCTCAAGAGCATATCTCGATCAGACACTTATACTTTTTTGGTCCTACTGGGGCTCCTTAAGACAAACGTTTTTTAAAGATTATGAAACATGTCAAACAAAGGCAGTGAATCTACTCTTACGACAAAACTTAGGTGTAACGAATTATTCCCTAAGCGTTGGTACTAAAGCCAGTTTAGTGGTCCAGAAAACACAAAATAAAGGCAGTCCGTGCTCATTAAAGTGTCTGTCTCAGCTTTGTAACATTCAGTTTATGAACAAAATTTTGTCTTTCCCTCCACTGAACTCAGAGGAGGACACAGTGAAACTGCAGGTGTCAGAAGCCTGCAGAATGCTTAATTTTTATAGACTATTATGCACATAAAATGATCAATTAATAATTAATTTATTCCCAAATGCATCCAGTAGATGCATGTTAGTGGAGCACCTCTTCGGGAGCAACAGCACATGTTATAGCTGGTTTTATACACAAGAGCTTACTGAAGGAGGAAAAGCTGAAAGGAGGCAATACTAAAGCCAGTTATTTGTCAAATTAGCCTTAGAAAACCTTGGGGTTGCAACAAAATGAATATGAAATAAGAATAAGGAGAATTTCCAAGTGACTTGAATACAGATAGGGACTTAATTTGACAAATAGATGAGTAAATATCTTGATAGGAATGGCACAAGTTCAGTGATCCAATAGGTCTGGTTCAACCCAGACTTCAGTGATCTGTTTTGCTGTTTCTATCCCAGATGTTTGAGAACACACACACAGGTGAAAGTGTCTTCTAAGAAAGAAGGGTGTTATTAAAAAATTCAAATCTGAATGCAGGTTTATGTATTTGCCTACTTAACGATTTATATTTCCCTATTTAATTCTGTTCTTAAATTTCGTTTATGCCAGAGAATATACCCAAGAAAGGTCTGTGATTTTCCCATTGACACAAGGTCATGATGGTCTCCATTGAAATGTTTGACACATACTATTTTTCTACAAATCACAACATGATAAACTGTAATAATGCCTCTTAAGATGTCAAGGTATGATATATCAACAATATCTTGGGAAATCTAAATGGCAGTATCATTGGTATTTCATAACAGCAACCCTACATTGTCAGAGGATCATGTCTTTCCATTTCCTTTCCTTCCTTCCTCCCTTCCTTCCTCCCTCCCTCCCTCCCTCCCTCCACCTTTCCTCCCTCCCTCTCTCTCTCCCTCCACCTTCCCTCCCTCCCTCCCTCCCTCTCTTCCTTCCCTTCCTTTTTTTTGCTTCTTTTCCCTTTTCTTTCTTTCCTTCATTTATCTCATTTCTTCTTACTACAATTATTTCCATATAACTTTTGTTCCTGCTGTAACACCTTCCAAACTAGAGCAGTAATACTCCCACAAAATTTCATTGCAGGGTGACTTCCCAGAGCAGGTGCAGGTCTCTGATAGGGAACCCTTTAAAACACAATCTGTAAGTCTAGGACAAACTGTATTGTTTGGAAGAAAACCAGAAATAAATAGAAAAAGAATGGGTTTAAAATGTTTGTCTGAAACTGGTAACATCATGGATTACAGCCAGATGATTCATTGTCTCCATTTTTGCTTCTGTAATTCCCACAACTGCACCAAATATCTGAAAAACACTTCATTCTGGTTTTATACACATAAAAGGGATTTTCCCTCTAAGGAATGCTTTTTGTTTCAAGAAATCACACTAGAGCTTAATGTTAGTAGTTATTGAAACACTTCTGAGTCCAGTCAAATCACAGAGCTAAAGAATTCAATGTCTTATCTATAAGAGATAGCTCTGAACTGTAACGACTGTAGATATATTCTGCAGCTGTTGAGAAAAGATCCAACATCAGTCCAAGATCAAATTAGAGATAACATCAAGTCTGTATCAGGAAATAAAAGAAATACAAATCCTTGAAGGGCACGTGTAAATTGGATAAGCTCAAATCCTGTAAGACTAAGAAAATGCAAAATTTAAGGTTTATATACCAGAAAAGTATCATATTATGTATGTGGTACAACGTTAGTTGGGAAGATTTGACTTCAGTGTTGTCATGAGTTTAGTAGCAGGGGGAGGGCTGTAAGGGCAATTTCGATTAGAAGCTACTAGAAGCTTTCACTCTCCTACGAAAGAAAAAACACCCCAGTAATAGCCAGCTCTAGGTGAATTTCCTGTTACTGGCCAAGGCTGAGCCAATGAAAACGCCCTTCTGTGATAACATATTTAAAAACAGAGGAAGAGAAGTCGGTGTTGCAGAAGAAATTCCAGCCCGGAGAAGAACGGAGGAGAACATGGGATAACAAGGAGGCTCCAAGGTCAGAGCAGAAGGAGGGGGGAGGAGGGGCCCGGGGGGCCTCCCTCTCCCCCTCCAGCAGGGGAAAGACTGAGAGCTGAGGCCCCTGCCGCCTGTGGAAGACCACTGGGGTGCAGAGACCCCCCTCAGCCCATGGAGGAGCCCATGCTGGAGCAGGTGGATGCATGAAGGAAGCTGTGATCCCGTGGGAGGCCCAAGGATAGAGCAAAGTCCTGCAGGAGACCTGTGGCCTGCGGAGAGGAAAACCCATGCTGAAACAGGTTTTCCTAGGTAGGACTTGTGGCCCTGTGGGAGACCCACGTCAGTACAGCTCATTTGTGAAGGAATGACCCATGGGGCAGCAGCAGAAGAGAACTGTTGCCCGAGGGTTGGATGGACCCACAGGGAGAGGTCCATCAAAGACTGTCTCCCGTGGGAAGAAACCCCACGCAAGGGGAAGGACTCAGAGCCATGACCCCCCCTGTAGTCCGTGGTGAAGACTGTGGTGGAACAGGTTGTCCCCCTGCAGCCCGTAGAGGATCATCAGGGCACAAAGACCCCCTGCACCCGATGGAGAAGTAACCCAAAGGACAGCAGATTGGGAAGAACTGCTGTCTGAGGAGTGGACTCGCATTAGCAACAGTAGAAACAACAACTAACCCCTTTTTCCCATCTCCCTGCACCACTGGGAGAAGGAAAGGAGACCTGTAAAGAAAAAGGAGTAGGGGGAAGGTGTTGTGTTTTAGGACTGTTTTTACTCTTTAGCTCTTATTCTGTTAGCAATAAATTTAGCTTTTTGTTTATTAGTAATAAATCTAAGTTTTATCCTCAGCTGAGTTTGTTTTGCCTGCTAATAACTAACTTTTCCTAGTCCTTATCTCTACTCAAGAATCCTGGCTGGTTTTTTTTCTATCTTTTCCTCTGCCCAGAAGGAGATGGAGGGGGGGTGGGGAAAAGTGGCCTTCAGTGGGTGCTGGTGCTGACCAGATCAAAACGACTACAAGTGTGTAGTCAAAGAGTTGATGTATTTAAAAAAGAAAGGCAAGAAGAAAGTCAACTGTAATACTAAATCAAACTTCCAAAGTAAGAATATAGAAATTATGGGCAGGGCAAGGTACTATTGTAAATCCTGTGTGTGCAAATGAAACTAGTAAATCCATCTGTTGTGGACAAATCAAAGCCAATGTTTGACATCACATGTACCTGTAAATTTTAGTCCAATGTGTCTACAATACTGTTGCTTGTGTGTTTAGAAGCAGAAAATTAATCTCTAAATTGGAACAGTAAGCTAGAGAAGCCAGTGAGATAGAAGCCTGAAACTCAGAATAAAAATAAATCAGTTTTGTTAGCCTCTAACAGATTGAAATCCTGGCAGGGTAGAAGAAATGCAAGGGCCCTGCTGTGAGACTGAGGCAGGCTCCGTAGATATCTGATGAAGGTAAATGCTAGTATACTAATGAACCATTTGTGCCTGAAGGACCGATGCTGGAAAAGTTAAAGATGTTTATTATGTTTAGCAGAACTCTACAAAGCCTGCAAGGATTGTGCTGGCACCAAGAAGAGGAACTCAGCATCTTTATTCCATTCATGCATTCATAAACCCATGATTGAAACTAACACAAATTACATACATGAAAAAGAGTTCATAAGCCTTTTTTGCCACTGGGTGGGAGGATGAGTGTTACCTGTCTGTTCTTTTGGGCAGCTATTAGTCTAATGTGTTCATGAGAACTTATAACACTGGCAACTCCAACATGCTAATTTTATGAAACCTGGTTTCATACAAATTTTCTCATTGATCTAAAAAATTTCATTTATTTTAAACACAATTTATTTTAGAACTTTTCTATTTAAGTCAGGTCTAATCTGTTCTGGATTCTAAACAAGACATCAATATGCTGGAGGTCCTTCTCCACTTGGTGGCATATGAATATAATAACAATAATAATTTTTCTAGACTTCTAGTCACTAGTAATAGCAATGTTGACTATTACTGGATTGAGGACAAACGTTTGTGAAAGTGTAACACTAATATGGCAATAAGCTATTGACATTTCCTTGAAAATACCTATCTTATCTAGGTTCTGTGAATACCTTTTTCCCTGGCAATAAGTGGAAGAACCACCTAAGAAGCTGAAAAACTATGTTCAGTCTCCTTGGTATCTCCAACAAGTAGCTTTTCTATTAGTGGGAATCTGCTTTTTTTCCTGACTTGGGCTTGAATACTCATGTCTTTTATGAATTCTATCTTCTTACACCACAAAGAATCATAGAATCGTTTAGGTTGGAAAAGACTTCTAACATCACTGAGTCAAATCACTAACCTAGCACTGCCAAGTGAATCACTGAACCATATCCCTAAGTGCCACATCTACACATCTTTCAAATACCTCCAGGGATAGTCACTCTACCACTTCCCTGTGCAGCCTGTTCCAGTGCTTGAAAGCCCTTTTAGTGAAGAAATTTGTCCTCATATCCAATCTAAACTTCCCCTGGTGCAATTGAGGCCATTTCATCTTGTCCAATTGCTTGTTACTTGGGAGTAGTAACATGTTCCTTTTTATATGCAATTCAGTTTGTTCCCTTTTCTCACTTTGGGCCTTAAATTTGTGCTCCACATTTATACTTATGTTTACTTTCTAAATAAATTCTACTGCTGTATATTTGATTTGAAATCTCACATTCAAAATTATGTTTCAGTCAAACTTATGTCATAGTGCCCTTGCTAGCTTTCCTCTGTGCTAGTGCTGTAATACTATGTCTGAAGCATCTGCTGGTTCTCCTTGAGCTTCATTCTCTGAGACTAGTCACGAGGTATCACCCTGTCTTTTTTGAAATCTGTAGATTTTATTTGGGCTGCCCCATCCCAAGCATTTTAAACTCCACTATTCCATGCTAACACTTATCTCAGTTCTCTGTTGGTTGAAGCATTTTCAGAAAGTGCATCCATCCTATTATTTTCCTATTTTTCCATGTAGAAAATTGTCTCATGAATGCATTCATGGACTTGCTAGACAGCTTGTGTTCTGACGCACCAGTTTAGCAATAGATACTTGGGTAGCTGAATCACCTACTACTTGCATGTTATAGTATAATAAAAATGAACTCTTCCCTCTATGGGCCTGTATGAGAAGCAGCAGTCCCTGTGCCTTGGTAGCCCAGTGTGGTGGGTTGACCTTGGCTAGATACCAGGTGCCCACAAAGCCCCTCTATCCCTCCTCTCCTTACAGGAATGGTGGGGGAGAAAATATCTCCGCCTTATCAGTGGAGGTCATCATCATCATCATCATCATGGCTAGGCTTCACGAATGAAGATTTGAGGATCGGTGGAGGTAAGGGCAGTTTAATACCACAAAAGCAAGGTCTGCATGCAAAAGCAAAGGAAAGCAAAGGATTTAGTCTCTACTTTCTATCAGCAAGTGATCACAGAATCATAGAATATGCTGAGTTGGAAGGAACTTACAAGGATCATGGAGTCCAACTCCTGGCCCTGCACAAGACTATCCCAAAGAGTCACACCAAGTGCCTGACAGTATTGCCCAAACACTTCTTGAATTGTCAGGCTTGGTGCTGTAACCACTGCCCTGGGAGCCTGTTCCAGCACCCAACCACCTCTCTGGGTGAAGAATCTTTTTCTAATATCCAGCCTAAACCTCCCCTGACACAACTTCAGACCATTCCCTCAGGTCCTGTCACTGGTCACCAGAGAGAAGAGATCAGTGCCTGCCCCTTGTCTTCCCCTCATGAGGAAGTTGTAACTGCAATGAGGTCTCCCCTCAGTCTCCTCCAGGCTGAACAGACCAAGTGACCTCAGACGCTCCCCATATGGCTTACACTCAAGGCTCTTCACCATCTCAATTTCCCTCCTTTGGACACTAACAGCTTAAAATCTTCCTTATATTATGGTAACCAAAACTGCAACAATGTTCAAGGTGAGGCTGCACCAGTGCAGAGTAGATGTCCAGATACTTCCTGGGATGCAGGGCTTTGGTGCACTTAGCAGTTGCTCTAGAAGACAAACCTTGCAGTAATCAATACCCCTCTTCCTCCTCCCTCATCTTAGATTGTCTATCTGAGCAGACATCATATGTTATGGAATATCCCTTTGGTCCACGTGGATCAGCTGTCCTGGCTACGTCCCCTCCCAAGATCTCGCCCACCTCCAGCCTACTGGTGAGGAGCGAATGTTGGATAGACAGTGCTGATGCTGTACAAGCACTGCCCAGCAGTAGCCGAAACACCGGTGTGTTACCAACACCTTTTTAGATACCAATACACAGCACAGAGCTATGGGGGCTGCTGTGGAGAAAATAAGCTATGCCTCAGCAAGACCTAGTACACATATACAGACATTCAAGAGGAAAATAAAAGAAAATTTTTTCTGACTGAGGAAGTAGAGAAAATCAGCACGTTTGCCTTTTGTAATAAATACAGTCTAGTAATATCCATGTTCAATTTGGTTTGAATCTCTTAATTTTGTAACACTGGTTTAAAAATTATTATTGTGTGTTCTGTTCTTTCATAGTGACTAAGCTTGCAAGCAGAAAGATCCTAAATTCTAATAGCATATGCCATTTATTAAAAGCCAAGGATATTACTGAAGTCCTGACATTCATGATCCTTCAGTCCTTAAATTGCTAAAAATCACTTTAATAAGATTCATGACTTACACTAGTATTATAATTATTGGTGCTAATTTTCCTCAGACCTGCTATTGACAAAGTATATGGACCAAATTAATCTCTGCGATCAGTTAAATTCTCTCACTCTGTTTCTCTGATGGTGGATGTGTAATGTAACTCACAAACTGGCACTTGTTTCAGGTAGAGCTTGCAATTTAAGCACTGGCTGACAGTTTTAGACTTAGCAAAATTGGAGAACATCCATGGATTCAGTTTAACTTTTTAAAGTGACAGTAATTGAGGATCATAATTGTAATATTGAGTATACAGAGAAAAATACAAGCATATGTGCACAGAAAACAGAACAGTTGTCTTAGATCTGCTAAAGCAGATACTTTGAACAAAAATTAACAGCTGTAGCTGTAAGGCATTTTACAACCTCTTTCTCCTTCACTTAGTCCTGACAAGAGACTGGGAGAAGATATCAACTGATGTTATAGCTCAGTGGAATTAAAAACCAGGTAGAATAGCTGTTAGAGAACCTTCTCTTATTTTAACTCAATACACAGCATATCCATAGAAACAAAAAATAAATTTTTGGGGTTGATTTGTTTTGGGTTCCCCCACCCCCCCCAAGAAAAAAGAATATAGGGAAGGGTTCCAAGGCATTTCCTTGAAGGAAAACACCTTTTTAAATCCTACAGACTTCCTCCTACATTATCCTTAAGGAAGCCTATCACCCAAAAGGAGGAAGTATCTGTATATAGGCACTTAAAATTATTCTTTTAATCTTTTCCTAGGCAGATACATGTTTTGGTTATACATTCACTACTAGCAGAATATATGACACTCATCCAATACTTCTCTTGATATGGTTAACCCATTATACACTGCTCAGTTATTTCACAATAGCTTTTCACTCAGAGGTTCTGGTCTAGCAATAGTAACAAGTTTACAAGGTTTGATTTCTTTAGATGAAGATTATGTGCAGGATTCTTTTGTTGGATTTCCCCTAAATTCATTATGAAATACTTCAAAAATAAAAACAGAACAAACACTGTGCACAACCTCTGCTGCACAGCTAGCAGCAACGGGCTACTTAACCATAACTTTGATAACTGCTTCTCCTGCAGCTGTGCTTCAACCTACCTTTAAACTGTTAATGCAAGAATACATACATTCGCTTTTGGTGACAGCATGAGAAATGGAATATATAAACCTGCTTTTAGCAGAAAATTTGCCACAAGGTTCTTAAGCCTTCATTGGCTATTTTGTAAGTTCAAGCAGTTTGTGAACAGTGGCAGAAAAATCCCTTCAAAAGCGTTTTCCTAACTCCAACACAATTGTTTAATGCCAAAAGCAGTTCTAATCAACTTCTTTTTTACCCCTTTTTTCATACCTGAAGTCTAAAGAAAATGAGGACAACAGTAGAAAGAATTCATTATATACATATTAGTGTTCTGAAGTCAGGAAACAGGATTAATCATACCCAAAATACCCAGAAGAAAGTGTGTTTATAATCCCTGTACATTCTCATTAGCCACTTGAAACCAGTCTGTGAAAATCTCTAATTGGGGAAGAAATTCTATACAAAATCTTTGCCCCCGAATTGACTGAACCAGGGCTCTAGGGGAAAAACAACGTGATTAGCTTTGGCAGTCAGGCTCAGCTGAAAGTCTGAATAAGAAAACAGATTCTCTTAAAGAATATTGCTGCCTGTTGGCCTAACTCAGAGCACACCTCTAACTGCGGTATGGACATCCCTACAGAAATCAGTGAATCTTATCCAGTATAATTCTGAGTTCAGGGAAAAGGGGTCAGAGGTTGTTTTTTGCCTTTCTGATCCTGTGAAGGTTACAGTAATCACAGTCACCTATTAACAACTTTCCCCTTTTTTTAACATAGATTTCACGTGGGGTAGACTTCAGTGATATCTGAATCCTGACTTTTTTTTTTTTCCTAGTTAATTTTTAAGAAAAAAACTTTTCCCTAATTTACCCTCTTTAATGTGCTAGTCCTCATGGTTGATTCTTTTGAAGCAATCTCTTCCTCTGACCAGACTGTAACTAGGATATTTAAGAGATGAAAACTGTACCAAATATATTTGACTACATAGATAGACTTGGAAGCTCCATCTCCATTCTCCAGCATCTCTCTGTCTCTCTGGTAAGTTCTATAGCCTTTGTGCTCAGCCCAAGAAAGCTGGGATGGTAACTGAACGTCACTGAACATTTGCTAGCTGTGTTAGCCTGACAGAAAACAGAAAAACTGCTGAAATTACCTAAATGGCACCAACCTAAACCCAGAGAGTGCAGCACCAGTCTCGTCCTCCTGCTCTTCTGTTCCGCTTTCACAGTGGTGGTAAAACACAAAAGAAGCTGTGAAGGAAGAACTGGAGAGGAGATCTAGGATGGCAAAGGATAAAGTTGAATGAGTCTACCACAAGCTAGCGGTGGAAATTCTTCAAATATTTTAAGAATTCTAAATGAATAATGGTGAAGTAAGATGTTTTTAAAGAATTCTGCTGGGATGAGAAAGTTGTGTAGAGTGGGTAGAGTCAGAGTAAGGACAAAAACTGAAAAAGCAGCATCTCTGAAGATGGCTGAGTAAAAGCAAAGCTGGGGTACAGGGACAACTTGGAAATTTTGTGAGTAAAACAGATGGGCCCCCCCCCAAAAAAAAAAAAAAGCTAAAGACTCACCAAAGGAACAGAGAATACTTCCACTAGCCCTCTTATGATGTGGAAATCTGAATTGCTATATTTTCTGGACAAGCAAATGTATGCAAATATATGTAAATATTATGCAGATTGTATCTTCAGCTTTTTTGATGCCCAGTGTAGTCAGGTCGATAATATAGTTATCCAGAAGGAATCAGTGAATTCTTGCTGGCGTGGCAGAAGTGTTTGGGTATGGATGGAGATCAAGTAGTTTTTCTTCCAATTCTACTTTAATAACTGAAGCACAGTGGATAACTCTCTGAATTAGGCCATGTGCTAACTGGAAGTCATCTGTAAAAAGGATCAGAGGAGCCATGTATCTATGCATTGAAAAAAAGGGATATATGTCTTCTGCTAGGAATTCCAAACTATGAGACTGTTGCTATAAATCACACTTCAATTTTTGTGCTTCACTTAAGAAGTCACCAGGGATTTGGGGAAAATCCATCCAGAGTTAACTATCTATAGCTTGTAAAATTAGCTAAGAAATATTTTACATTCATCTGAAATATTTTTTACAAGTAGATAGTATATAATGAACAATATAAACCATTATTCTGTACTCTACATTGGATTTCTATTTAATTATTTTATATTTCTATTTAAATATTATAACCTGAGGTTTCACATTGGGTGAGGCTTTTTAATGAGTCCTGAAAAGACAACTGAATACCAGCATCTGTCCTTCAACAGACAAAGAGGCTCAAAGACAGGAGAGGGAAGAAGATAACAGTGGCTACCGTTCCGTGGAGCATTCCCAAGCATTTTTTGCAAATAGTTGCTCAAATGAATGAGCTGTAATTAACTATTCACATCTTTTTTGTGTTTGCTTTCCACAAATATTCCAGCACATTGGTTTATTGGCATGAATGATCAATGCAGTGATGACTTTGCATTTGTAATTATTATTATTATTTTTACTAGCAGGCAGATTCTGAGAGATATCCTCAGCCAATTAGGTAAAAGCCACATGACATGATATGCCCAATAGAAGGAGTCCCTTCTGAATTTCTAATATGAGATACTTTGATTAAACTGCCATCCAATAACCTGCATATGAAAAATATTTATAGAAATTATTAAAAAAACTCAGATAATTGCATGTGAAAATGACAAATGGAAAATGAAGCAAAAGGCCCCTCATCACAAATGAATTATTATTCACCCAGCTCTGTTGCTGATATATGACTTTCTCTACTATTTCAGCGATATAATCAAGTTTTATGGAAACCTGAACTGCCCAGCAACTGGGTGACTCAGGGTAATTCAATGACTGTATTTCATCACTACATCCAGAAAGTAAAGTGCAACCAATAGTCAAGTTCAGCCCTGATGGTATCAGGAAGTTTGAGTTAAGCTGTAACATGCTATTTCACCTTGACTGAATCTTCATCATCTTATCTTTATCTAACAGGTCCACCACCAACCGACAGAAGAAGTTAAGATGCTGGACTGAGAAGGAGTGGTTCCATGTGTGAAACAAGCTTTGCATTGCTGAATTTATAATAACAGAAAACATTCAGTTTTCTGTTCTATTTACAGAGTAATGTCTCAGAGAGGAAGAAATGCAGTGCCCCATTTCAGGGTGTCTGTTTTCCTGCCTATCACTGGCACATTTCCGTTTCCTTTGAAGATGCAGCACATCCCAGGAGCAGTTCTCTGTACTAGTCCCATTTCAGGCTACTCAACACCACACATGAAGGAAGTTTCAGCTAAACTCTGTAAGTGCTGGATTTATTTAGTTTTAGTTCACCCCTCTCATTATCAAATCTACAGCCTTCTCAGGAAGTTTTGTCACGTCTACCTTCTCTTTATTATGGAAAAACAGTATTCTCCCCATTGTTAAGGTTGTAACTAGCTTTTCAAGTCCTATATTTGCCCTTCTTTAACTTTGGCTTGGAAATTGGTTTGGCCTTAAAATTTCCATACTTTGAAGGAAAAGAAGGATAATTAATTTTCTTCAAACAGTGTATAATCAAACTATTTTTGATTTAGAGGTCAATTAAAAATTACCCTGATTGGAAATTTACTTATTTAATATTTTGCTACCTCAAAAGCTGCTTATTATAACCTCTTAAAACTTTTTCTGCACTTAGATCCATTTGATAACTCTCAGACTTCTTAATTAAAAATAACCCCCCCAAACTTACAATTCTGGCAGTGCATTAGATTCTTCCTGCAGATTACCTTTGGCCATACTCTTGTCCCTTTATTTCAGCAGATACTTTTGTTTCCATTGGATTCAGTAGGAAAAAAAGTGTTGGTTCATTGGTTCATTCTGCAAGAATAAACATGGATCTTGAGAAGAAATAGTAAGATATCTTCACCATATGTGCAACTCGGAAAAACAAAAAGGATAAGTTCTCTAATTTTATTTTTATGATTATTTGATAAATGAGAGTGTGGTGGGTTGACCTTTGCTGGACATCAGGTGCCCACCAAGCATCTCTATCTCAACCCCTTCTCAGCTGGACTTGGGGGAAGAAAATAAGATGGAAAATGACTCCTAGGTTGAGATAAAACAGTTTACTAAAGCAAAAACAAAAGCAAATGTTGCATTCAGACAAGCAAAGAGAAAAAACCCAGATTTTTTTCTACTTCCCATAAGCAGGTCTCCAGCACATGGCTGCTCTGGAAGGTAAACATAAATAATGAATACCACCTCTTTCTCATAATTTCCATAGGTTTTATATCTAAGCTGATGTTATATGGTATGAATATCCCTTTGGTCAGTTTGGGTCCCCTCCCAGGATCTTGCTCACCCCCAGCCTACTGATGGGGGGCAATGTTGGGGAGACAGCATTGATGCTGTGTGAGCGCTGCTCAGAAGTAGACAAAGCACTGGTGTGTTATCAAAACCTTTCCAGCTACCAATGCAAGGCACAGCCCTGTGAGGGCTGATATGGGAAAATTAACTCAGCCAACCACAATACAGAGAGTTATTTTATATCAATTCATGTCAGTAACATGCTCCTGGAATGAACCTTTTGATGGTCCCTATTCACTAAACTTACCTGTTTCCTGGTCTGTCCAGAAGTCCTGGCTGGAGCTAGTCCTAAGGAAAAACACCTGAGAAATGCAGTGTGAATGCCAGATACTCAGTGTCCACTGCTGCTCTTTACAGGTCTGCTCTAGTTGTATCTCTCACTTGTTCCCCTTGAAGTAGCCAGAAGACTACAGAACCCTTTGCGAAAGATGAAAGCATCTGCCACAAGACTGGTAGCACATGCAGCAGCAGGAGAACACAGGGAAGGTCCTCACTCTGGGACCAAGTCAGCAGTCAGAAGAAGCAGGCAATTAACAAGGAAAGCTAAAGGACATGTAAAAAGAATATCTTACTGATGAGATTGAGAAGAAATATTTTAACTAAATCAGAAACAAATGAAATCCTTCAAATGGCACAGATCCACAACTTGACCAGGGTTGCAAAATTGTCAATCACCATGCAGGAAAAACAGAAGTATTCATCATTAGCATGATGTATTCATCTCTTACACTGATTAATTAAATACTTTCTATTCCATTAGTAACTGGGGAGGATGTGAAACAAAAACCATTAAGCATTTTAGAATCTACTGTGCCCAATAACTTCCACCCGGTAGTATTAATGAATTGGCTTAGGAGCTCTCTGAATATTAATGATGATTTTGAACAAATTTTGATTTGTGGGGAAAAAGTTCTAAAGGACTAGTAAGGAGTGCTACTATTTTAAAAAGAGAAAAATGAGATGATATGAGGAGCTACAGGCTGCCTAGTCTGGTATCGTCTTCTCTTAAAAACATGGAAGGGCTTGAATGGGACACAATCAGTAAAAAATTTAAGATTTTTAGCATAAATAATGCCAGATAATGTGGTTTTATGGAAAATAGATCTTATAAAGAAAATATGTTATCATTTTTTCCGTAAGATCATCTAAGTCTGGGTGGTAAAATGTTGACATAATATGCTCAAATTTCTGGGTTAATTTCATCCCATTTATGTTACATTAAAAATTTTAAAAATAGCATCGTATAGACACAGTACAAACCAGTGTAAAAAATTAATGAAATAGATTAAAAATCTGCTAATGAATAAAGCACAATTAGGAATTGTACGTGTGATCCAATATAGAATGAAGGCATTCATAACTGTTTCATAGAACTGTAGGAATCATCTTGAATCAGACTTATCTCATACTTTGTCTTCTACAGCCTTTAGGATGATTCAGAGGGAGGTGCTCAGAGAAACTTAAGGATAGGGATGTGCAAAAATTTGTGACACATTAGTACTCTCTAACTGAGTTTTACTGAAATAAGTACTGTTTCTATTAGTTGTTACCCCTGAAAATTCTGGGTACCCCTATGCCTGTCTTGAAGTCTCTTTGTGAATCTCCTTCAATTCTTGGCCTCAAAGATTTCCTTGTTTTCAGATTCTCACTGCAAATTATATGGAACGATAACAGTGTATCTTTTTCCATTTTGCTCTTTCTAACTGATTTGCCTCTTCCTTTGTGTGCATGTCTGTGTATGTGTGTGTGTTTTATAAGACAAACATTCACTTTAGCCTTCATTACAGTTTGTACATTTGACATCCATTTTTTCATGGTCAACAGCCCAAGTGACTTCCATCGTTTTTCGTAAGAGCACTTTTTAATGCTCTTGATCATTCCCATTGTCCTTCACTGAACCCTCTCTAAATCAGCATTATTGTTTATAAGATGGAGTCACTGGTACTGCACACAGTATTTCAGATCAGACTATAGCATTGGCAGTTTAATCCTTTCTCTATTAGTTCCCATTCTTTATGCATCTTAATATATTTGCTTATCTGGTACAGCTGCACATTAAGCAGAAGTCTTTACTGAAGTAATTTACAAGGATAACTAGGTCCCTTTCTAAACTTGGTACACTAATTTAGAGTTCTGTGAGGTGTTGAGTAATTCATATTTTTTCCACCTGGTGTACCTTACTTTGCTTTTGTTGATAATTCATTTGTGAGAGGAGGTCACACAGTTTTTGTTTGTTTCAGAAGTTGCACACAAACATCTCTGAACTTAGATTGAACTATTTTTTATCCCTTGCAAATTTTGCTGCCTCACAGCAATTCCCTTTTCCTAGATGATTAATAAATAAGTGGATGAGCAGGAACCTTGGGGACCACTGCTGTTATCCTTTGACATGATGAAATTGACCGTTTAATCCTGCCCTTCACCTCCTTTTCCTCTACCACTTCTTGATCCATCACTACTTAGCTTCCTTCGTAGCTTCTAGCAAAGAATTTTGTCAGTGGCCCAGAGAGGTTAGAATAAATTATGCCAGCTGCTCTTCTTTATTAACATATTCAAGGAGTTCTAGGAGATTAACACAACAATATTTCCCTCTGTAGGAATTGTGCTGATTGGCCCCTATTTAGCCATGGTTTCCCAAGCGTTTTGCTACTTTGTTTTAAATTATTATTTCAACTAATTCATTATGTTCACCTATAAGGCTTTCTGGTCTATTACTCCACAAAACACGCAGAACCTCTTTGAATGTCTAGGTATTTAAAGTCACATATATTTAAAGCGCATTTCCATATTTGTTCTGGTGCTCTTCTGTATATTTATCCATTATCTGCAGGTAGTACTATAACTTTAATGGTGGAATTTCTAGGTGACGATTTGGTGATAAAACTACAATGGATGAGACAAGTTGCGAGCACCTAAGAATGTGGCTTTTGCGCAAAAGAACAGGGCAAAAGTAGCTTGTAATATGAAGTGCTATTGCTGCTGAAGGTATTATTCCTTACTCATCAGTGGAACCTGGTCCCAGACTTCAGGGAGAACAAAGAGGCTGAAGCCGAGACTCAACTATTAAATAAGGCTTTAAAAAAAGCACTCAAAAATCTGAAATGCAAAATATTTAGCAGGACATTAAAGAAGCTTAGTCCAATTTCTATATTCATATAAATAGGTAACTTAACTGTGTTCCACGAATATATAAAAGAAGACTTATTTTTCATTTTTAGTTGCGAAGCACAAAATGTCATGCAGAGATGCTGGTTATGACTGGTAGCAAAAGGGATTCAAAGTACAGTTACCGCATGCTTTTTTAACCACAGGGGTTACTAGGCTGTTAAATAATTTGCCAATTGGTGGAATTTCACTCACTTGAAGTCTTAAAGCCAAGGGGGAATTTCCTAGTAAAAGAAGTGCTGAGAAAGAAGTTAAACAGAAGAGCTAACAGAAGTTGCCAAGAAAAATTTTTCATGTGTAAATATATTTATTATCACAAATTATTATTAGTTACTACCTATTGTATACCTCATACAGCTGATTGGTTCTGCCAGTGTAGTGGGCTACATTCTCCCTGGATTGCTTTCTCTAAGCAGCTCAGCAACACATTTTGGTTCCTTTAAATAGATCAGCAAATCATGAAATGGAGCCTGTCTGCGAGGCTTAAATTGGTCTATGTCAAGGCATCAGGACTTGGAGGAAGCCCTTGGATATGCAGCTGGGAAGAAGAGAGGCTTTCAAGTGCTAAGAGGAGATAGTGGGACCAAGCATCCTGCTCTGAAGGTGTGGTCCTCACCAAAACTATGAGGGGAGGATCATGGCTGTGCAAAGGCTGCTGTTGTCTATTCCACCTGACCTGTGTATATCCACCTCCTATACTCTCATCACCTCTGAAGGAGGAATATATCACAAAGAGGAGGAAACAATTGCTTAGCACAGCACAGTATGTCCCAGGCCTAAAAAGTCATTTCACTGTTAAGGTATGGCTCCCCAGTCAAGAATACCTCTATTAAACACTCACAATGGTCTCCAAGGACTTTCAGGTTGACTCAGCAGAGACTGTACATAACGTTTCACTCCCCACACCTTCAAGTGTTTTGTGGATCTAAAATCTGAAAACTCACCAAAAATTACAACAGAAGTTTGTAAAAATGTTGAAAACTGGGTCCTGAGGCAGCATTCAGGAAAATGCTAGTTTACTACGACAGCAGCGCAGGTATCAGGAAACACATGGCAAATTCTGAAAATTTTTTGACCTTAAAAAGAAAGTTATCTCAACTCAGCCCTCATTTCTCATTTTTACAAATATTCTAATAAAGAAGTTGATTGGCATGAAAGAGAGAAATTGTGAATTCTTACCCTTACTGTTGTACCAAAGAACAGAAACACGGCATATGATTGCGGTTACCAGTGATGCAAGACTACTTGGGTAATTGACACAAACTGTTAACCTGAGAGCTACAGACTAATAAGCATTCTCAGTTTATAAATGGATTTTGGTTTTAGATTTACTGAGTTAAATCGGAATTATTTATCCAGATCTCAGCTGCATGATTCAAAATAGTCTACAGAACTAATTATGACTAATTCTATTCTTTGAGTGCACCTGCCATTTGTTTCTAAAACCATAAGGAGAGGAAAAATATGTTTCAATAAATAATGATATCCTGAGGCCAGCCCACTTATGTTTGTTTTTTCACTTATGCATGTACTTTTTCAGGCACTTTTTATTGATTTAGGATATGCTTCAGATACAGATTTGTTAGCTTCTACCCTGCCCATAGGTGGGTAAAATGCTCTAACAATTTGTGACCATAATTCAAGTACGTGTGTTGATGATATATTCTTAGAGTGACTAACAGGCAAAGTAAGACTAGACTGAGTTTGTTCTCCCCTCCACTGGCCTAAGTATTTGCTTAACTCCATCACAGTCTCCATTTCAACAGGAAAAAAATTTTTTTTTTTGAGAATATTTCTTTCATAAAAAGACCTAAAATTCAATCTCAGTGAGGGCCTAAGCAGGACAAGTTGGTGGCCCAAGATGATCTTCCTCATAGTGTGTCAGTCAGGGAAGATGGCAGGCAGTACTCAAGTTTTATCCTGATTTCTTTGTCCTGTCTACCTCCAGTTCAAATAGACAGAATCAGAAGAGGAAAAGAGGAAGGGCAAAGAATAAGCCCCTTGCAAGCACTTTTCTGCCAGAAATGGAAGTAAGACTGATATTTTCAGTCTTTCATATGAATGCAGTGTGCTCAGATGATGTTTTGGCACAGCCCTTAAGTTCAATCTAGCTTTAGGATTGCAAAGCATCATGCAAAACACCAGGGCTCTGAACTTGAGCTTTGACCTAGTATTTGCAACAAAACAGAATACTGGCATAAACCCCATTTTTGGCAAGGTAGGGACTCTAAGTCATATTTTGCACATCAAGAATAGGTTAACTTGCCCACCCCACTGCTTTAGACAAGAAAGACCAATGTGGATTTAGGTCTCCATTAAGAATGATTGAAATAAAGTGTCTTAATACCTGCAGTGCAACTATACTTTCAAATAACTTTGTTTTCTACTTCACTAGCAGGTCCTGGGCCATTGATCATCAGCACTCTGTGTGTGTGTGTGTGTGTGTGTTATTTTGGGGTCATTCACTGCAGGCAGTGTAGGCAAGACTACTGGGTTTACCTCATCCTTTTTTACAAAATCTTGCAAATTGATCTGTGTAAAATATGCAAGGGAATAAATCTGAAGCCTGAGAACAGAAACGTTGTGGGCATGCCAGTGAACTGTGACAATTCTCAGGTTTAGTCACTTTTAATTAAAAAAAAGAGAAAAGTAAAGAAGATATACTCATTAAGGCCACCACTTGGATTCAAAAGGATACACACAGGGTCATTGACTAATCAGTGTGGATGCTCCTAGTCTGTTCTAGAGGGAGCTAAACCAGAGCAATGTGAAATGTACAATCAATCTGTCACTTAGCCTGTGGCCAAGGGATCATTGGCCAAGACAGCTGACTTTACGAGGGTAAGTGCAGTTTCTGAGAAGGTGCACCTTTGCCTTTGAAATGTGACCATCACACTTTCCAAACTCACAGGAATGTGAGAACGGCAACATTCTGAAGTATTCTTGTGAAAGCAAATGATATCAGTCAAAGGTGGAGTGAAAGATGAGAGATTTGGAGTCTAGTTATATTGCTAGAGTCCAGAAAGCCCTTGGGTCAGACTGTGCTTTTTCCAGCAGAGTGTGATGTTTACGCTGGCACGGATGCTCCTGTAACACTGCAGCCGGGGAAGTAACAGGACAAGGTGTGGCGGCAAGGCCAAGAGGTGCCACAGGAGCAGTGCTCTTCTGAACCTTGGGAGTTGTGACTGCTTGGGCTGGGCACGGAGTGAGAGCAAAGGGAGGTGAGCTGGGATGTCAGAGGGCTTCTGCAGGTGCAAATGGTAAGGGTGTCAGTCCTTCCCATGAAAATGCTTGTTGCCTAAATCTCATCTCATGGAGTAAAGAGTGCTGTTATAGATGAGTTGCCCAGTGGAAACTAAATTAAACTGACTCTGGAGATTGTAGGTATGAAAGATTTCATTTCCTAGAAAAAAATGATTTAAAACTGCTTATCCTACCTACCTGTATATCTATCATAGGTAATTCCAGGTGCCTATCACTGTCACTACCAGTCCTGTATAGAAAATCTCTTTATATCAAGTCGTCTCACATGATATTATCAAAGGATTCAACAGAACCAGATCCTAGGAGAATAAAAAAGCTCTTACAACTCTGCAATTACCTCTGATTTTAGCCAGATTAAAATTAGAGGGAAGAGTTGAATTTTAATTCTCTTGAAATTCTGGCATAAAGGCCTAATTATGATGTTTGTGTTTTGAATGTATTTCACAAGCAGGTGATATAAATAAATTCCTGAACAGAGGGTTCTGTAGAGGAATAGACAATGGTAGCTTTGGCACTCCAAATGGACTGATGGAGCAAGGCTTCACAGATGCATGATTTGTATTTTACTGTGGTCTCACTGGACACTTTTTGAATACATATAATATTAAAATATATTCCCTTAAGCGATAAGAAAAAGATAATTCATAAGGGATATAAAAAGGAAAACTTTCTTTCTGATCACAGTTCAATAGTTAAAACCATTTTTACTAAGGTTTACTATTAAGTGTTTCACTAGCTGGTAGCTGTCTTAGTGTTGAAGCCCAGCTAAATACACAACTTGGTGAGGGAGTACTTTTTATCTTCTGTTTTTCCTTAAATATTTTCATTTAGGTAGTACTCCTATAATATGAGAAATGTTATGAAAACTGGAATTTTATACATTGAAAGGAAAAGGTAGATAGGTTATGTGTCAAAGGCAAGCAAAGAAGCAAGGGAGAAAAGAGAAAGAAGGACTTATGAAACAAAATTAGGAAGCAAAGAGGACACTAATAAGAGGGCATAGATATGTCAAATAGAAAGTTTGAAGAATTATTTGAACAAATATTTTAATGTTGCAACATTAAAATACTTTGATTTTTTTCTATTCTAAAAAAAAAATAGGAAAGGTGAGACACAGAGAGAATGAAAGAGCTCATATTTCCTTTAATTCAGCCTTTAAAAGAAGTGAGATTTCAAACATTAGCATACTGTAGCTAGACTCCTGGCATTGCAATACTTTGTTCATGATGCAAGAATGTTGTGACTCATGCAGAAAATCATCTGAGTTTCCACCTGCCTGGAACTAGACCCAGGCAAAGGACTGCTCGCCTTTTGGCACTGGGAAACACAGAAAACTCAAATACAACTTCCCTGAGCAAATGTTTTCATTTCACATCACCCTCTGCAAAAGCATATTTTACCTGACATTGGCAAATTTGCCAACATCCCAGCTGCCTTCTAGTTCTTTGTAGAAAGAATCTACTCTAAAGTGGAGCAGTAAAAGCCCTAAAGATCAGTTTGGGTTTTTTCTGCATCAAAGAGCTGCACCACTGCATTGGTGGCAGGGAAGCAGTTTAGAAATAAAGGAGTAAAGCTTTAGTCAGCTGCTCACAGAAAAAAAAAAAAACCAACAAAACAGCAAGGCATTTAAAATGTCACCTCCTGTTCTTATACATCTAGAGGAGAATACAACCCTGCTAACAGCAACAGCAGGCATTTCTTATGTGCTTCAGTGCAAAGTCAACCAATTTGGTTTTAATGTTCAGTTTTTTTGCAAAGTGCATCGGTAACATGCATGAAGCCGCTTCCCTCCGGTGTACTGGGAGCAGCAGACTCTGCCAGAGCACCAGGAGCAGGCAGCTGAGGCAAGGTAGCAGTGAAGTCAACAAGCTAAAGCCACCTCGCCTGGTTCCACAGCAGCCACTGCCAGCCCTCACATCATGTTCTTGCCAGCCATGTTAAAGCATACTACAGGACCTTTCCTGAATTTCCTGGCATCAAAACTAAGGATGCTGTAAATTGTTTTGGTATCCGCCAGTACCCATTCTACATCTTTTGTTTTAGCACTCAGCATAGTGGCCTCTGAAGACTGCATGGCTTTTGCTGTTTAGCAACCACCTGTGTCAGTGCAACCAGTGCGTCCACGGCAGCTCACTACTGATCTTCTCCTAGGGATTATTCCTCCTTTCCCCTCCCTCTCAACTCAGGGCCTCATCTCCTGACCCTGCTGCTCATATAATGACTCCTTAACATGTTTCTGTGAAGATGAGCCAGGTTGGTTCACGCTATTTAAATTGCAGTTCTTGTTTATCTGACTTACTATAACCAAAATGGGTGAGTGAGAATGCCATAAGGAGTGGATCCAAGGGGAATATTTTCTGGTAGAGAAGTTATAATGGAGAAGCTGGGATCACTAAAAGCCTTTAACAAAGTACAGCTCTGCCGACACCTTTTAGAAATATCAGGTACAGACTGAAGCGCAAGAAACCTAAAATGAATGTGAAGAATGAGCTATTCTGCATTTCCTGAACCTGAATTTAGAGAGGCTAAAGTATGCAGCCATGCTGATGGACAAGCTAAGCCAAAGAGCATTTAAACTCCTATAAACCACCTAGAACACTTACATGGAACTGAATAATGCTACAGTCATCTGAAGGCTAAGGTGCAGGAAGAAGGAGATTTTACATTTCTTTCTTAGCTTTAGACATTTGTTGTAAAAATTTTTCTTGGATAGCGTAAGACCTTTCGAGATTTGCTGCCCTCCATGATTAGAAACTCTGGGGTTTTTATTTGTTTAAAAGATTAGAGTGTTTCTGGGTAGGAGAAGGAACTAGAGAAGCCTCAAGATATAGTCATCCCTTCCTATTTTTCCTCTAATTCTGAAAGAGCAAACTGATTATCATATATTCACTTTTTCTAAAGGCAAAGAGCAAGATGCAGCACAGGAAGTAAAAAACAGCACTAGAGCCTAAGGTAAGCCCCAGAAGCTCTGACTAGTCATAGTGCCGTGTATTTTGTTGTGAAGAATGCACACTGGTCAGAACTGGCAGACTGGAGAGTGCATATGTATATACAGGAGCCTGCTTCACCTAAAACTTATACTGGCATCAAAATACCTCAGTTAAAATTCTGTCCCACCCACATACCTTATTACTATTAATTTGGCCCCTATGTAAGTCACCTCAGTGCATTAGAGTATCATAATTTAGTACTGAAATACGGCTATGCATCAGAGGGATACTCTTATCCCAATTTTCATATCAGATATGTAGGCAAATATGTCTCAATATAGAGGACATGCAGGTACATAGCTGTGATACTCTTAACTCTATCCCAACCCTTTATGACTAAGGACATCTTTTTTTCTTCACACCCACCACTCATGACAAGAATAGCAAAAGGCAGTCCGAAGATTTTCTGTCCTCATAAATGTAGAGTATATGTGGATTCACTGATGCATGGTCATAGTTTGACCACGATCTCTCACCAAAACAGAAACAACATTTAAAAATTGCTCAAAGCAATCAAGCAAGCATCAAAACGGAACTGTTCAAGAGAGACAAAGTACATCAAAAGTACCTTCTACCTCCACAGAATCCATTTTTCACCCTGGTTTACAACCACTTAGCTAGTCACCTGCCAATACCCTTAGGAGAATTTAAGATGAATGTTCTTTTTTTCCTGGGAAATCCATAGACTCAACATGTTTTGATGCAGTACTTTTGTCACAAAACCTTTCCATTTGCTGTAATCAATACAAGATCTGGCTTTCCTAGATGATGTTCATGGATGTAATTTGTGTGGGCAATAAAGTCCAGCAACCAGATTACTATTTGGCTTTTGCAAATACCTGTTTGTTTCTCCTTCAGCTTGGGAAAAAAAATGGGATACAGATGACACTGTTTTGGTTTCTCTTTAATCAAGGAAATTCTGTTTTTATGACTGAGTGGGATTCCCCATAGATTTGAAAAGAGCAGATTTAAGCCAGCAGTAGTGCCCCTGCCAGTCAAGGATCAAAAAACCTATATGGTGAAACAGTTGCAGACTCTTAACTTGCAAACACATTTCTGTTAAATGAAAGAAGATGGAGACGTAGCTCAAATGAGAAGCAATCATAGTAATCAAGCCTACTTGAAGCATTATCTCAAATAACACTGGTAATACTGTGTCAGAGTTACCGCAGAACATTTCCCAGTATTCTGGAATGAGTGATATAATACAAAATCACAGTTGTAAAAAGCATTAACTTGTGAGCCCACATATATTCTCCTGACATTTGTTTTATAACAGCGGGGTATAAATTAGGAATGTTTTCTATCATCTTTTTTTGATTTTGCAGGTTTTTTTGCACGCGGTTTGAAAGGTACTGGACGGAGAGAGTATGATGAAGCAGTTGTTAGACCAGTTCCAAGATGATGTAGAGCCAGGTTATGACCCCTACACTTGCCCCATGTGAGCCATCACTCAATTCCATCAAATATCAGCAATATTTTACCAATATCAGCAAGCATCAAATTACTGCTCTATTTGCTTCACTGATGTAAAAAGCATTAGATTTTTTTTCCTCCCTTTTCCGCTTCTTTTTTATAACAAATGCATCAGAGTGCATCAGGTGAAAATATTCATGATAACAAAATGTGGATCAGTTTGGTTTTACAGGTCCCCTTTGGCTGTACAAGTTCCCTCTAGAGCTGACCTGTGGCTGTCACGGTTGGAGTGCCACAGTAGACAGCTTTGTAATGATCTGAGGCGTATTGCCAAATAGTTCCTTTTTGATTTCCATCCAACACAAAAAAATAGTATTAAATTCACCAACTCTTGTATCATGCTGCTGACATATCTGGAGGGTGATTAATTGTGCCCCTGGGGTCTCTGTAATGTTCTACTCTTGACAAAAAGAGCTTTTAAAATCTATCTAATAACTATAATTATGAGTGAGGACAGAGACCCATAACTGTAAACAGATTCTCTGTGTTTCTTATATAAGTACCTGACAACAACTGAAAGATGGAAAGCTGAAGAGCATTTTGTACCAGCAAGCAGAATGCAGCAACTTTTCAGGATAAATTCTATCTGCTGTGAACAGTTTTGTCTAGTAAGAACCAATGAATCTATTAATCTATTCTGCAAGACAATGGATAGCTACGACCTGTCAGCTTTATGAGATCCATCAACGTCCTTCCGTATCTTTCTGAGGAAGGCCTATGTGCCCTCTGCAGGCTCTGTATGATAGAATAGCATCATTAACACTGTCATTGCTGCTGTTACAGAGCTTCCTTTCTCTGCATTTCTGACACAGTTGTTTCATTAAGTCACATCACATGGGGTTAAAATTTTGCAGACAGATTCTTTTTCTCTCAGTGAGAGATTTTTACTTCGTATTTTCGGAAGCTATAATTGAAATGAAACCAGAAAAATCATTCTGAATTTGAATTTATATACTTACAAAAAAAATGAAAAACATAGAGATATTTGTATTCCTGGCTTTAAAGGGACAAGCATATAAAACAAAAAGCAACAGTGGCAGAACTATTGATAGCTTAACACTGATACATTCCTTGTCTTGCGTTTATATTGATTTAAAGAATGAGAAAAGAGAGGTATAAATTTATGAGGGCATTTTGGATGAAATTTTGCATTCATTTATTAAGTGCAATTTTATAGAGTACAAAACCATTGACCCTATCATTTGATTTTTACAGATTTATGGCTGAATCTCAAGCCTACTAAAGTCAATAATGGTCTTTTCAACAGTAGGTTTCAAATCAAGACCTTGTTGCCTGACTCTTCACTCACGTTAAGCAGTGCCATAGAAACATTACATCAGGGTAAAGCTAAAAAGAAAGCAAATCTGTTTCCAGTCTTCAGAAAAAAAAAGTTCATTTAGGAATTTAAAATGTACATAGATGTGTGTATTTGTGTTCCAGCCTTTGCTTTGGTTCTAGCATGAAGGGTTCAGAAATCAGATAATGAAGGGAGGGTTAAAAGATTATAGTAGGAGTAACAAAGAAGCTGGCTAACTCCTCACAAAAAATACCTCAGGAAAAAATTATCTGCAGCTCAAATATTTAGCTAGAAACGAAACCTTGGAAGGTTTTAGGGTTGAAAAAGTCTGAGTGAATAGAAGAACCAAGGAAGCTTATCTTAAGCAGCAAGTTCTCCCACAATAAGATATATATTTAAAATTTTATAATCATTGTCCCAGTTTAAATGATACACAGGTGTTTTGCTGAGGATGAGTTATGAGAAAAGACCCAAACTCCTCCCTCTAAGCAATTATAAATC
>JAYRBT010000139.1:56179329-56193564 GCA_036023395.1 Myiotriccus ornatus
GAGGAGCCCCTCATCTCCCCCATTTCCTAGGAGACTAAGTTCTGAGCAATTAACCAGAGAGCCAGTTCTTTTGTGTCTCATAAGTGCTCACTTGATAGCTCTGCACGCAGTGGGCAGGGGGAAGGGAAAAATTCCTACTTAGTTTCTAGGAACCAGTAAAACTATGACAATCATCTTTGTGCATTCGTGATTATACAGATATAAAGGTGCTATATAATGCTATGGATATTCCATACAGCGATAGAGATAAGCAATCTCTAAACTGCATCTACACTTCTTTCTTCACATTATTAGTGAATATATTAGTGACTGTAGTGCACACTATTTTTAAATCACAAGACCATACAAACTGTAGCAATGTAACTTTCAAGTATGGACTTAAGCTATAGACACAGGTGAAGTAGATACAAATCTGCAGTATATGTCAGTAATAAGGCAAATGCAACTGTAGTCTTTATGACTTTATTAAATCCCTCTGATATGATAATTATTTATAAGCACTGCATTATGAAAATTATGTCATTAGGTTGCTGTCATTTCAGAGATAAGTAACAAGATACCAGTAATGTGGATAGACTGACGTGTGAAGAAAGAACTAAGTAGGTATGATCATGGTATTTTACCCCTAGCTAATGGTGTTTGCAAGTTGTTGTACTGATGTGGTTTAAAGAGGTAGCTTAAATGGAAATTTAAACAAAAATTTCTTTTTGCCACTTCTACAAGAAGAGGGTAAAAATGCATGCAGTGCTATAGCCACCAAGTTCAGTAAGTATCTTTGTATAGTGAGATGTAGAAGTAAAGTGGAGAGAAGATATGCTGATATTCTGACAATATTTTAAGAACACTAGCAGAAGAAAAGAGTAGAAGATTTATTTTAGGTAGTAGACTCCATAGTTACAACTGTTCACAAGATAACTCAGGCGAATGTTTCATCTCAGTGTTAGGCAATAATCCTGACAATAAGCCTCCACAAGAAGAGACAAAACCCCCCATGATTTGCTTTTAAAACTAAAAGTGGAATGCAATTTTGTGTTGTAAGGATGAGGAAAACATGACAAACCCCACTTTTCATATCACATATTTCAGTCAAGAGTTTAGTAACTGTTTCCTATGCTTATGTCAGATTTGTTAAAAAGGCCTTACAAATGGCAATTGGTACTAGCCACAGGAAGGAAATTTTGATACTGGTCTAATGCACATATTTGCCTATAGTGAGACACCAAGTTATGTCAAATCCAAGTGTAAATTTCCAGGATTTCTAGGTCTTCTGAGAGGTCAAGCTAAGTCAAGTCACGTTGACAATAGGAGCCTACTGAGTGGGCTGATAGCTCCTACAGTCTCCATTCCAGCTGTCTTTCACTATAGATTCTGCAGACACTTGAGGTAACTAGGTTCAACTAAATTTCCCAGATAGGTGTTGAAAATTAATATGAGTTCAGGACGCATCTACTGCTCTGACCTGGTGTCCTTCACTCTCCTTGCTCTTTGTTGTGGTCTTTTGTTGTATATTTTCTTAAATTGAATGTGCAGCTGAAATCATAACTTTGTGTCCTGTTGACCTCTGTCAATGACTATTATTTGCACAGAACTCAGGATAACAGGAGCTCACCTGATTGGGTCCCACAGGCTTTACCTTCGTACAATAATTATTGGTACCATTAGGATAAAAGATCTTTAAAGCATCTGAGAAAATTATCTCCAAAGAAAGAAAGAAAAATAGAAAACAAGTACTATGATATTAAGCTTATTTGACAAGGTTATGTCAGATAAAGTAAATTAAAATGGCATGGAGGGTAAGGAAAATAATGAAAAAACAAAGAGTAAACCACAAAAATCACTTTAAAAGAGGGAGAGGTATGAGAAAAGTTTAAAATTTAGTGGTCACAGAAGAAGGAACACCACCATGTGTCACATTAATAAGCATTCTAAGTAGGGATGTTGATTAACTCAGGAATGACTTATTATAATATAAATGACAGGACATAATGGAACTGAAGTGACAAGGTATGCAATGTGTATTAGAGAAAGCAAAATGAAAGCTAAATTCCTCTGGGACAAGTAAACCTTTAGAAAAATTTGTAACAGGATTGTTAAAAACTGGGTTTGGAAGTTTATAACTCAGGAGAGAGAAGAAAATGGAACAAAATCTGGGCACAAAGCAAGATGGTTTGTATGCTGCAACTGAGTCTGGAAAAAAGGTATAAAAAAGCTATTAAAACAAAAGGAAAAAATAGCATAGAAGAATGCATGTATTAACTGAAGAGGGAATAAAATCTGTTTTTTTGTGTACATAAAACCACATCTAAGTCAAATGGCAGTGCACAGATAACAACTGACCTTCCATAAATTCTAAATCACACCAGCATGACTTCAAAGGACTCATCCTCAAGATTAAGAGAATAGTAATTTCTTTCTATCACTGACAAAAAAAACCTGAACAGGTAATTTTATTCAAATGTACTTCAACATATATAATTTAGCAGATGTTTAAAAACATACTACAGATACTCTCTGTGACATTGGAAATGTCTTTGTATGCTAAAATAATCACAACTGCAAAATATAACCTAGTGAGAACTGACTACCTCTGTTAAGGAAATAAAAGGAGTTTGTGTAAGTGTGGATACACATTGCTTGCCTGTTTCTGTAAAATTACTGGTTTAAATGATATTAAAAATATCCAGAAGTTTAGTATTCCTTAACATTTTAATGTCTGCATATATGAAATGACTAGGATTACAACTGCAATGATAACTACAGAAAAGATAGCAAGAAGACTTACCAAAACCAGTGCATTTGCATGCTTACCACAAAACAAGTCAGGGCAGAAGAATATATACTGAATTACAAGATATGCTATGCCTCATGAAATGAGCACAAATGAAGTGGGGCAGGGAGAAGAAAATGATGAAATGGTGGAACTGAGGAGATGTATTCAGACAGAAGAGTGACTGCAAATGAAGCTGCAAACCCAGGGCTCAGCAGTGTGAAATGAATGTGTAGGTTAAATTATTTTGTTGGCAGAACCCTGAAAACTAAGAGGAGACATTTTGAATCTGGCATATTCAATTCTTTGAGTATTATAAAAACTGGATATCATTGAGCTGGACTATAAAGAAATGCATAGAAGGCAATAAAGAAGAAAATACACTATTAATATCAGCTAGAAAGATTAATAACATAATGGAACCAATGAGAAAGTAATTTTATACTTGGCATAATATTATTATTTTCTTTAGCTTTATGCTTTCACACTATGTATGTCAGGTATTTGAAATGCTTGTTTTGCACACGACATTATGTGAGCAGACTACAGAATGCCTAGACAGGCATTTGTGACATATGGGGGTCACCATTTTAAGGCAGTGAAAATTAGAAGATATTTGTACTGATTCAATTTTATAAGTATTTTTAGTAAAATTAGAGACTCTGTTAGAACACTCTGATATATTTTTGAGATGACTAAAATGCTCCCATATTTAACCTGGCAGTCAAGTGAAATTTTTAAGAGCAAGCACACCATTTATACAGTTAATGTAAACCACTCAGATTGTGGTACTAAAACATGACATCCAAAAGGTGATCAATTTACTATATTATAAGAGTGTGTTACCTTTACAGTAGAGCTTGTCCCAGCTAAGTAATTGGTACTTTAAGAAGCATGGTTAGGACAAAAGTGCAAAAAAATTTAAGAACAACTGAAATGATTCAGAAATCAGAGACAGAGCGTGTCAGAAAGGAGATTGTAGATCAGAAGAGACCACATGAGAATCCTGAGCTATGACTAACGAGGGCAAACATAAATGCAGCAAAAATAAATTTAAAACCAATTTTTGAAATTGTCAGTACCTGGCAATTCAGAGAAGTCTTTCAGCTGACAATAGAATTCTCCATAAAGCCTATAAGAAGTTCATTCAATGCCAAGGGTGTTGAGGGTAAAAAGGACTGAAAAATCTAAAATTAGAGATAGCAAGAGTAGGATTAAAGAGATTAATATGAGGGAAACTGTACAAGCTAGATGAAAAATTATGGGGAAAAAGTGATCCAAAGTCATAAGAATTTTAAAATATTCCACATTTCAAGTGCTTAAAAGTTATAGGCATATAGCCCGTGATTGAGGAAACTTAATGAAGTATTCTTGTGTTATGCTTGGACGAAGAACCATAGCAGTTCTCAAAGAAGTCTAGCTGTTGACAAAAGCAAATATGTGTGGTCTAAAAGGAGGGAAAAAATACCATGTCTTCTTGTTTTGTATTAGTGTCCCATGGTAGGAGGAACTATTGATTAGTCCACATGGCTTAATGTGATACTGGAAATTAGAAGATGAATGGTAAAAGGTTAATGAAGGTTTAATAAAGGTAAGTTGACACATAGACCACCCATGAATGTTATTTCAGAACGGAGCTGTTCTGTAGCTGATACTCAGTGAGTCGTGTGTCCTATAGACAAAGTGGGGCATTAATTAAATATTCCTCTGGTTATATAATGAAGGAGAAATTCTAAGGTTTAATTCATTAGAAAAAGTATTTGTCTGACAACCAGAAGTACCTTTCACACTGAGTTTAAAGATAAGTCAGGATACAGACTGAAAACTGGGCGGAAAATTTGAAGTGGTTTTCCAAAGAGTCAGATAGTGAACTTCAGTTAACATCAATAAGACCTGTGTTGGTAAACCCAAACACATTTTTAAAAGGTGAATTTTAAATCCTGGCACATAATTCTGCAATTGGACAAACCAGAGTGTAAAAAATAATCAGTTTAAGTGAGTTAGTTACACCTCCTGCTTGGAGTTGTCTTCCACATCAGGTCTGCCTCCTCCTGGTCACATCTAACAGGACATATCAGCTTCCCCTCTACTTGCTTCAGTTTTTTCACTGCCAGCAGGTGCTTCACCTGTGCAGTTTATTGCTGCCTCTCATACTCACTGGGACTCCCAGGATCTGTCATGTATCATGGAGAACCAAGAGTTGTTTCTGTGTGCTGGCATCTTTCTGCTCCTCAACAACTCCATACCCTACCTGCTAGGCCAGGCTGCTCCCATTCTACACTGTGGTGGGAAAACTATTTCTCTTGGGTAAGAATTAAGGTTTTCACAGTACAGTATCAAGCTGTAGAGAGGAAAAAAGTGATTCAGACCCACAGGTAGCATAAAACACGTTATATTAAACTTCCTTTCTCTGATACTACACGTTTTGACAGAACAGGAAACATTGTAGATATTAATAGGTAATTGTACTTGGAATTTTTGAAGGTCTGCATATCTTTGATTGCAAGAAAGCACTTTTTTTTTTTTTCTAATTTCTAGTAGCACAAAACCAAAGATTTGTTTCTGCTCTGCACAGTTTTAAGAGTGACCCCAACTCATTGATTAATTGGTCAAATTAAAAGGTTTATTTATCCTAGTAACTTCACCACTGTCTTCTTTAAAGACAGTCCACTGAACTCAACCATAATGGGAAGGCTCCATCCCTTTTGAGCTTATAAGGCTGCAAAATGTCTTGGGTGCCATAAAGACATTAAATGTGTGGGCACTTAATGATGATGTTGAATGGAATTATTAATGATACTGTTACAGCAATGATTTCTCTGTGTGTCTCTTCCTAACAGGAGTACTTAAGAAAATATACTCACATATTCCCTCTCAAATACATCACCCTCCCTCAGTTCAGACAGTTCACTCTTTCAGTAAGTTGCTCCCTGTTTTACCAGCTGTCTGATGGCATGTTTGTTGTGGCAGATACTTAACACTTGCCAGACATATTACTATCTCCTGTTTTGCACAAACTTAGCAAATCTTGGCATTTGTTATGGATTTTTTTTATTGAATGAATCTTTCATATCTTTATCCTACTTCCCCTGTAGCTTTCTCCAGTCATATCTTTTATTCTGATTAATGTGACACTGCAGAAGACTTTGTCATCTGAAGACATGTTATATCTCAGCAGCCACTGCAGTAAGACTCTCACCTTGTTCTGAGTTTTCTTCTAGTTCCTTCCTTCACTGAAAATCTGGGAAGTTTTATTGGGAGTCTTATCATAACTAGTTTTCAACATTTCCCTGGCAACTTAGTCTTTGCCTGCTGCTTTCTCAGGCTTTAACTAGAAGATAAAATGTCTAGTTCTGTGGATCTAATTTCTTTGTTGATGTCAATCATTTCTTGAAGTGAAGTTCCATTTAGCATTTTTAAAAAGTACTCTGCTCATCAATGCCTTGACTCCTTTTCCATTTTAAAAACTTTGAGTGTCAGTGCTTAAAAAAATGAATAGCAATATATATGTCTTCAAAATGGAATGAATGTTTCTAAGTCCAACATTCAAAATCTAAACAGGAAAGTTACATTTTATTTTTTAATTTATCATATTCTACATTTGCTTTTGTCACACCTAAATCCTGCTCAAGTTGTGAAATCCTGTGGGGGGTATCTAGATATGTGTGTAATTACAGTGTTGGGTACCTAGATATGTATGTAAAAATGTGATACACATCATGGTGCCCATCTGTATGACACTGAAATTGGACTGAAGTACGAGAAAATTTACTTTTCTTGCCTGTGTGCATGAAGAAAAGACAATTTTCAGTGCTGTCAGTGCTATCAGTATGGAACTTATTATGGGTAATAACAAAGATGATGTAATATTTGTGTACTCTATAGAATAAAACATGATGTAAATGAAATAGACTAATTTTATTGATGATATCAAAGAAATGTAAATCTTTCTTGATGAAAAATCTAAATAGAGCTTTGGCAATGGTCAGCAGTACATCCTGAAATTCAGTATGTCATGCAAAAATCTGTGTTACTTTTTACAGGAATTTGAATATATTAAATAGATCTCTTAACATAAATATGTATAAATCACAACTATTAAGTTGCTTTTAATAAAATGTATCCAGTGATCTATATCAACATTTTAAAACTAGAAATATAGATGTAAACCTAAAACTGTGCTCCTGAGTCATACTATCAAGTCTCCTTCTCTCCTGCATGTGTCTACAAAGGACTGCTCCAAAACTGATTTGTATTTTTTTCCTGTTTCTTGGCCCAGTACAGATACTTAATGTTCCTTAAATTCACTTTTGTACTTACTGAATCTAAGCAACCCGGTAAGCATGACCTGAAGGACAATAAACCCTCTTAGCACACATACAATTGGATAACTTAAAATACTTGGAAGGTAAAGTCTCCTGACACTTGAATAATGCTAGCTCAGGTTAGACTGGACTTTCATCGAAATGTGTAAAGTCTGGTCTTTACTAATTTCTTTAACCTGTATAATGACAATACACTCTGCTGATCACCAGGTTAAAATACAATTTGTTCTTCACTGGAGACAAAACCCACAGAAAAAAAAATCACCTTATGTACACGGGTTGTTCAAACAGAAAACCTAGACATCTCACTGGTATAGTAAAATAAAGCACAAAAACAATATCTACTGTGTTCTAGTAGAAAAATGAATGTCAGATAACAATCTAAAAGCAATAGACAATAAACTTAAATTATAGTAAAAGTCAATTAGTATGCCAATTAGTCTATATTGCAAGGAACTTACATGAAAAATCTTATTTTTCACTGTCATACAAGGTGTCGAGGAATGAACTATGTCATTTAGGATTCACTAATAATTATGAAGGGGAGTTTGACAGATTATGATGTGACTCCATAAAGTAGTAATGCAAAATAGCTACTCACCAAATGGTAAAAGCTTTTATACTTCAACAGCTTTTAAAAGGGTACACGTGGTAATAGAAACTCACTTTGCAAAAAGACAAATAAATCTGGGGATGCATATGCTTTGTGTCAGTTTCATGTTGTTCCTAAATAAGATTTTTACTGAAAATGTTCTCAGTGCAAAAAGATAATAACGTGGAGAAAAACACATTCATCACGTACAGCACACAAAACCCAATACCTCACGTTATTCTTTAGAGAACGATACAAAAAAGTTAATAATCTATTCAAAGTGACAGAGTTCACTGTCCAAAAGTGCAAAAGGTACTGTAAAGACAAAAACTACATTAGCAAATATCACAGGCATGAGGACACCATAACACTCATAGCAGAAGATAATCAGCTTTTTTGTTTAATTTTAAAGCAGACGGATCTGACTTCTAAAAGTGCTGGACATCCAGTGTTCAGCCTACATGTTTGTTTCCATTTGTTTTTTCCAGTTCTTGGCTGGGATTTTGTAAGGCTTGAACATGAGTAAATTGAAATCTATTGCTTATTTTTGGCTCAATTCTTCATTTGGCTTTTGTTCTGTAAAAAGCAAAGCAGTCCTTGTGGAAGGATCATGAAAATACCCAAGTATTTATCTCAATGTAATGATAGTATGAATTTATATTACATACATATTATTTTCACTCAGATCAGTAGGAACTCCTGTGATTCCCAATAAGCAGTTTTACCAAATGAGCCTTGAGAAGCCCACTTTTGGATAAAAAGATTTGGGCTATACTACGTTTCTGTGCCTGGAAATTGGTTTTACTCAAGGCAAACATTATACTTGACTCTCACAAACGCAGTGTTAGTCTATCTTCCTTGAGTCTAGCACAAGGTCTTATCTTTCTTTCCACCTGAGATTTGGTACAACTGTCTTCTTTAGTTTAATCTTTCCATGAATTTATACCTTTTTTTTTTTCTGTAATAAATTTTAATGATTTTTAAAATTTTATTTGTATTAAATGACTCTGTTTTTCATCATGGAATCTGTCAAGGGAAATACCAATAGAGTAGGGAAAGCAAAAGAAGAAAGACAAAACTAAAGACATTATCTGTGATAAAGAATTCTAACCAACTGAAGAATGACAGAAAAAAGTTGTGAGATTTAGAAAATGTCCAGCCTTGGAAGAATTGCTTTATGCCTGATGCTTTGGAAAAATACATCGTTTCTCCATATATTTATTGAAATTGTTTCCTTGGAAATAATTGCCACTTGGTTCCATGATGCATTCTTGACTATGGATTACTCTGAGGATGCAGTGGTTACATATATTTTTAATGCTTTGTTTGAAGTACAAGAGTTTTTGAACCACATTTATGAGAAATGTCTTTCAAAACATGCAAAGTGGCTGAGAGACCTCAAATACAACCCATGTCCCCAGGATTTGCTCCTGTCACAACCATGTCTGAGAAAGAAAAAGCCGGTGTGGTGCTTGGCTATGGCATCCCCTGGGTTTGTAATATATTCAGTGTTTCGTAAGGATGAATAGTGGGTTTCAACTAGACAAACAAGTTACCATGTAAGCTAATGGTCCCCTCTGTTCCTGTTGTGTGTATGTATGTGGGTGAAAAAAAGCTCACGCTTGTCACAGTTCATTCAGTGCTTTGAATCTTTTTAACTGTAAAGAAGGCATCTTTAAGAAGATGTTATGTGAATGCTTGTTGCAGTTTTCTCCTTTCAAACCTTCCAGGAGTGTTTTTGTGAAGAGAGCAACTCAAACAAAAACAAAAGCCACCACCAAACTTACCCCATGAGCGTGCTTAATACTTCTTTATTGCATGAGAGCACAGTGGTAGGGTAGCCCTCATTTTTTGCATTCAGCACTTGCCCACCGCTGGCACAGGAGTGTTTGCTTCAGATATGCCAATACAAATCTGAATTTGCCCTCAAGTTCATCTGATTGACATGCTGTGGAACACTTCAAGGACTGCCTCATAGTCACCATATACAAGGAGTCAGGGGAGAATCTGGAAAGGGTATATTACAGAAATGATGCCTCAGAATGATAGTACTGACTTTGGTAGTCAAATATAACCCAATGGTACTGCAGCTAAAACTACAGTCATAATTTAAGATGGAACAGATATTTCAAGACCCACAAGAAAAAGGCTCTGATAAGGAATGTGTTACTAGATTGCCAGCATTTAGTTGCATGAAGATAGTATTTGCTGCCAAATGTTGAATTATTTTCCTGGTGTACATTTTCCAATGCATTTCTAATGCGATCACTTATTATTTAGTTCTATCTCTATTTGATGAAAGCATAAATTAAGATAAAGTGCATCAAGGTTACTGATGCTTTCTGATAATAAACTAGAACTGTTGATTAAGCAGATGATGAGTTTAAGTCAACATCCTTTGTATTAAAATGCTTGATGTAGATTTATGAACTAACCTCACAAAAGTTTCACAAGTATAAAATAAATGTTAAATTATGTTAAAAATTTTTTTACTTTAGCATAATTTAATATTTACAGTTTTAATATAGAAAGTCATTTAAGTAAGAAGGGACATAATTAAGCCCTATCAATATACTGAACTTTTTATTTTTCAGATTATAACATCAGAAGTATTCTTGGTCTTTCATCTTGATTAGGCAATGTATTTGTTTTGGATTTCCGTGGATATTTAATAAATGCTATCTGTTTGAATGAATCTCCTTTTTAAAATCATTTTTAAAGTACAATCGAAGAAATAAGTTTTGCCCTTTCTATGGCATTTAGAGGTATAAAAATTTCTCCTGTTCTTCCCTTCTGGGGACATGAAGCAAGAAATTTTTTAATAATGAAACAGTTATTTTGTACTTCTTTTGGTGCTTCCTATCTTCCTTCACCAGGATTTTCCTGCTGCCTTATTTCCAGCCTGCTCTTTAGGCCAGATGAGATACTTGTCTGTGTTGCTTGCTTGAAGACATGTATTTGCAGCCAGTTTTGGAAGGATTCATGTGTTTTTTCTGGGACTCCTTCAAGTGAATCCTCCTCAGCTTGGATCATCTTCATTTCAGAGCACATAATGTTTATGGACAGCCATAGGTATAGGCTGCCCATCGTGTGTCACCTCCAGCTTGCCACTCTCTTCTGGTGACAGGGCCTAAAGGGTCCTTTTTAGATTATCCTTCATATGGCTTGATACGAAATCCACCACTCCTCATTTCTGAACTCAAACTGAATTCTGGTGGTTACATGGCACTACATGGATGAGAAATATTGTGCTTGGGCTTCACTACAGAGCCTTTTCAGGGTGGGCTTATCATATACTTCTTCACAAGGCAGCATCCCTGCTGGTCCTTTTAATTGCAGTTTCTTTCTGAAAACCACATTCAGTGTAGCACTGTTTAAAAGGTACTTTCAAGTTATGGATTTCATGCAACTCCAAATTAGCAAACATCAACAATGACTATTACTCTTTTTCTTTCCATGAACCTTCCTCCTCACACTTTGTATTCAGCCCTTAGCATACGAAGATTAGCTCATTACAGCCAAGGGAAAAAGAAAAGGAAAAAGAAAAGGTTTGAATGTATCCAAGAACTGTTCAATATTCTCAGTGGTCCCCAAAATGACATTAAAAAGAACAGCATGCTTTCCATCATAACAAAATCTAAGGTTATTCTGTGTTGTTTGAAATATGAATAATACAGAATTATTTTACTATTAAACTGAAAAGCTTGCAGCTGACAGCAGTTCATTTTTTTTGGAGTTATTGTGTTAAGACCCTGCAAATCTACTTGTAATGCTGAATAAGAATGATCTATGGATTAAAAATCAGTGAGGAGCTTTACAGAACACAGCAAATAAAATAGAATAGTAACCTTACACTTCAGATACAGGATGAGTATAATCTCCACAGCAGGCAAGATGGGCAAGATCTACATGGGCTAAGAGAAATTAATCAAACTATACTGCAACGCTTGGCCTGAAACGTGGAAATGCTTTGAAAAGTAAATAAAGGAGGCCTTATCCCCAGCAGGAGTAAATCCATCTGATACGTCCACTTACATCAGTTACAAACATCTGCCCAGTGTTTGCAAAATTAATGGACTACACTATATTATTTTCATTTTTCTGCTGGTAAGCTGGAAAGGTGTTTAGTCCACAGCTGTATCCCCAAAAGTATTGTCTAATAGAACTGGGTTTTGCCTTGTAGCCATGCATGAAAACATACAGAAAGAAGTTAAGAGCCAGAGGGCTGGATTATTCACCAGGTCCAAATAAGTATAAACTATTGCTTTCCCAGTGTGAGGGAATAAACAACTCATTGTTGAGTGAAACAGTCCAGAAAACTAGAATGAAAGCAAATGTGGGAGGTGGGAGAGGAAAGACCTAGTTCTCCTTTATACAAGAACTGACATTTCATAAAATTTTTAACTAATACAACAATCTCTACTTACTTTATAAATCAGAAAAGTGAAGGATTCAAAGAGGAAAATACAGAGAATGTTACACTAAATAGATAAATAAATTTCAGAGTTATAAATAATTATGGGCATGCTACATAACACTGAAAAGTTTTGATTTTGTTTTAGTATATATAGTATGTAGTTACATAGTTATATATATAGTTATAAACTATTATGTAGTTATATAGTTCTCGTATATATGTTATAGTATAGTTCTTTTTAGTTAATTTAATTTTATTTTTTTTCTCAATATACTGACATACACAAAAGAAAGGAATTAATAAAGGAAGACAAATGTGAAAATAGAGGAAAACAATTTAGTTGAGAGGTTAGTAATTCCTATCAAAGCAGAAAACAGTAAGTCCTTATCTCATAATTAAAGTGCTTGAGTAGGAAACACAGGGGGGATAGTCCAAATACAGTTAGTTAACAAAAGCAAATGAAAAAATAGTGTGGGTATTCACTGGATAAATCAATACAGAGAGTAACCCCACCCTTCAAGTCTAATTTTTACTCGCTGACCAGCTGGATTTGGTATGCTTACAATGCTGAAAAATCAAGCTTTTTGAAATAAAAAGTGTGGAAAATAGACCTGAGTCTTCTTAGTGAAATTGATATTATGTAGAATCAGTGTTCTACCTTAAAATGAAATTACAAATGTGATTTTCAAAGAAGCCTAAGGGAATGAAGGTTTCCAACTCCAGTTGAATTTTATTAGGATTTAGAAGTCTAATTCCCTCATGCTTCTTTGACAATCTCAGACTAAATATTTACCTCCTCTCTGCATTTTATGCTCTTTCTGCATTATTTACAACATTCAGAGAAACCATGGCTCTCTGGAGCATACTGTGATTGTGTAGTATGTTCTCATCCATTTTATCTGCTTATGCCAAGAAGAGTTAGCCAAAATTTGAAGTTAAATGAACTGTTTGTTGTATAGGTAAGAAACGAAAATGAGATGAAGAATCAGGACTTTAAAAATCAATTCCCTAAAGACAGAAAGAATTAAGCAAAGTCAGTTTCTTCCTCAGGATTCTTGAGATCACTTTCCAGCAGGACCCTGCCAGAATGGTCACCTTGAGCTTTGTGGTTCTTAACACTCCAGTATCTAGAACTTTCTTCTGAAATATCGACAGCTGGAGTCATGTGTTGCCATTCACTAGCTACAAAATGCAAAATAAACCTCTGCCTTATTTTTTATTTAGCTAGTCCAATGAAAATTTCATCCATCTTCATTGTTCAGCTTTTAGTTTTGCGTAAGATCTGTGCCTTGCGCACTTGCTCCTTCACAAATGATATTGACTGCTTTTTTTAAATTTATCCTGAATAGTGTCTTCTACACTCTACAGTTTGTTAGAATCCATCCAACAAATAGCCCAACAAGGCAATATTCACCTATGATCTGTTCTCCAGATTATGTCTTTCATTGAGTAATTTAACATCTCTTTCCAGAGAAGTGACTTGCATTTAGACCAAATGATTTATTTCTCCCCCAAATGTATCTTCCTATTAACTGCTCCAGCTTCTTATATTCTGTGACGTTTCTTAGGGTTTTCTCCACTTGTTGGGATTTTCTGGCTCCAGTAACTTCCTGTGAATCACGTTCAGCAAAGCCATGGACAGCAAAATGGTATGTGCTCGTGTCCTCTGCACACCGTGGATACAAGTGAAAGGCTTCATCTAAGTGATGTAGCCAAAAGGAATTAATACACTCTACACCCTGCATTAGGGAAGTAAAAATAGACTGAACACATTTGGCCCTGGATATTGGAACACATAATGTCAGTAATAATGATACCAGATTTTCTACAAAATCCTAGGTGCCTACTTTTAAAACAGTTTAAGAAGATGTGGTCCTAAAATAGTACTGGGACGTGGTTACTTACCTTCTTTACACCTTTTTGAAAATGAAAATTCCTTTCCTATATGTTATTTTCCAAACATGCAGCTGGTGTCTTTACAAAAAGAAGTAATGCATGCTATTAGTAAAACCTGAAAATTACTGGAAGGGAGGTTTAGTTTGGATATTAGGAAAAATTCTGTAATTGAAAGAATTGTCAAGCACTGGAACAGGCTGCCCAGGGAAGTGGTTGAGTCACAATCCCTGGAGGTATT